>OY725348.1:4832000-6040000 GCA_963243735.1 Neocrepidodera transversa | reverse complement strand
AAAACAAAATCTGCCACCCGATTATGAATACGGGACTGGGTCGAACGAAAACAAAGAGAGCGATGGAATAAAGCCCCTTTTATGCACCACAGGAAAACATTTATTAAAGAACCTCTTCACTGACCAGATTCCAATGAAAGGACACCTACATAAAATGGGTCTGTACAACCAAGAACTTAGCTGGAGCAATACGGTAAAGCGACAGAAACGGAAAAACATATATTGTCAGAATGCGATGCAAGAGACCACAAAAAACAAGCTATATTCTGGCAGTCTAGACTAACACCCGAATAAATCATCATCCAACCGGTGAAGAACCTGTACTAGAGCTGGGGACCAGAGTTTCGGAGTGGATGTTGTAGAACAAAATCGGAATGCACAAAATCCCAAAAAGTTGAGGTGTCGTTGGCAAAAGGATCAGCATCCGGAAAAAAACCTAGTAATGAATGGATTCACTCTTAAACATTGTCAAGTACCAAGGGGTTATCCTTCACATGAAATACATATGTCACAAAAATATTCTCGAAAGCTCTAACGGCACTCTGAAAATGCCGACAGCTTTTTGGGAAAACATGGGATCTAAAACCAAAAAAGATCTATTGGTCGTATCTAACGATTGTTGCGCTGGTCTGGTGGATCAAGACAGCATACCACAGAGCAATTTAAGTTACAAAAATGCAAATATACGTATCTACAGGAGTCACAGGAGCATTCATGTCTTGCCCAACTGCAGCCCTACAGGCAATGTTGGACATACCACCCTTACATCTTCAAGATGAATAGTTTTTGAAAGCTCCTACAGACTGAAACAATGAAAGGCTTATAAACCTGGCAACCCAATTAATCTAACGATTCTGGAATCAAAAAAAAAATCCATGGTGATGCTCATAGACAGTATTCTATAGAAGTTATCATTATGATTTTGTATCCAATAACTTAGACATAAAATTAATAGACGGTTTTTAGCAAAAGTAATAAAAAAATTATGTTTAACTAGAATAAAAGAAGCTAATTATGTACTTCATAAAAAAATTGGATAATAATTTTGACAAAAACTGATTTCATCTGCATTTTTATTACGTCCACCATGTTAACTTTAGATAATAATACATTATGCCCAATAATCAATGCACGCATACAAGGCGTTGGGTAATTCGAAAGCACCGATTCAGTTGTGCTCTCTACTGTGACGAGAACGATTTTTTTTTCGGAGGCTAAAAATAATAAAATTGTACTTATATGTCGAGCGTGGCTGAACCTGCTGTGGGCGTAATTACATAACTAAATTTGTAATTATTTGTTAATTGTTCTTCGTGCATTTACTAAATTAATTGGAGTGCTAATTAGGAAACTATAGTGCATGAAAGATGACATTTGAATTAATCATAATATTAATAATTGTTATTTGGCACTTATTTCAATTATTGCTTGAAATAGATACTTCAAAATAGAGTAATAATAAAAGATCATTTAGTAGATAGGAAGTTACTGATACAGGTATAGGGAATTCAATGTGTTAGAGAGAGAGGATGCAGAGTTTCAGCGTGTAAGAGCGAGAGAGTGTTATATCGATATCTCTTCGTTGCTATTGGTCCAAATTGTACGCGGTAAACGGCGCTATATTTGAAATGTGACGTAGAATAAATACGTAAATAAAAAACATATGCAAAACAAAAGACAAAAGGGCATTAGGATCTAACTTCGTTACTATTGGTCCAAATTACACGCGGAAAACGGCATTGTAGTATAAATGTGACGTAAAATATATACGCAAACAAAAATAATGCACAAACCTAAAGGCAAAAGGGTATTATTGTCCAACTTCGTTAATATTGGTCCAAATTGAACGCGGAAAACGAAGTTAGAAGTTAGATCCTAATACCCTTTTGTCTTTAGTTTTGCATATGTTTTTTGTTTACGTATTTATTCTACGTTACATTTATAATACAACGAAGTTTTTTTCATTAAAATCGGACCAGTGTTAGTGGATATACGTTTGGATATACGTTTGTGCCCTTTTGTCTCACGCTCTTGCACACTGAAACTATGCATCTTCTCTCTTTAACACATTGAATTCCCTATACCTGTATCAGTAACGGCCTAGCCTATCTACTAAAACACGTAAAACACGCTCGAAGTAATTACTTGACCTAAAGTAAACCCTCACAGATCGTCCAAAATCGTATAAATAAAAACAAGTAAATACTTGTTCTCTAAGTAAATACTTGTCCACGTACGAGTCTGATCAGACCTATGCTTGCCTTTTACTTCAATGTAAACGGGTAAAACCGGGTATTTTGACCCATGGGCTTCTGTGGCATTCAGTGCGCCATCTCTGCCCATATGGATTTCCAGAAAATTGGTATAGATCCCACTAATCATGATCAAGTTTCTCTTTATCTTGCCTTTTTCTAATGGGTCAGTTGAAAGAGTCTTCAGCTGTTTAAAGAACATCAAGATAGAGGATAAAAATAGGCTGAAGACCGACACCATTGGGACATTGCTGCATACAAAACAGGGAGTCCAAGAGGCAGGTAGTTCTTATAAAATTTGAACCGTGCAAAATTATGGACAAAATAAAGTACTTAATCGTTAATAAGAATTTAATTTGTTAATTTTTACCTTTTCGTATCTTCCCCTACTTCAAATGAACAATAATAAGAGAAAGGTTTATTTACTACTTGTCATGATGGCATAAAGGTGTATATTTACATTAACTAACCATACTAAAAAAATCAGACTTTCTGCGCCTGAGGATTCTCATTCTGAAGTGCGGGTAAAACTGGATATTATGTCATATTTTTATGGGTAAATACGAATTTCAGTCCGGCAGCACTGTAAGGAGCTCTTGAGATTTGTGAAAGTGAAAGTGTTGATTTTCTTTAGATTATTTATAAACTGAGCGGAATGAAACTCGTAGCGGAGCTTTGACTGCAAGAATGAAGATGGAAATCTTTTTGCAATACTTGAGTGATCCTAGATTTCAAACTGGAGTTGGCTATGACATATGTATTGACCAATCGACTGTATACTAAACATTTTCTGAAGTTTTGGATAAAATAGTCGAGAAAGCAAATGCATCGATTAAATTCCCGATTACAGAAGAGGAAATATATACAGCGAAAGAAAAGTGGAAAAGAAGATTTCACATACCTACGGTTGTTGGTGCCTTGGATTGCACTCACGTCGTGATTATGAAACCGCATCCCTATATGGAGATGGGTACATTAACAGAAAAGGTGAAGCTTAAATAAATGTACAGGTGATTCTCTTGAAAAAATTACAAGTATTGATGCCCAATGATCAGGAAGTGTACATGACAGTGGTATTTGGACAATAGTAATGTGCAACGGGTCTTGCGCTTGTTTGATGGTACTGCTTGTCTTTTGGAAGGCAAAGGGTATGGAATAACTCCTTGGCTTATGACTCCATTTCCTACTCCTGCAAACGCAGCGGAAAAATTATGTAATCTTACACATTCACAAGAGATTATTATTATAGAAAGAGTTTTTGAACAAATCGAACTATGCTTTCATATTCTCAATAATCGGTGTCGTATAGCGTTGGAAAAAGTGCCGAAAGTGGTTTTAAGCTGTGCGATTCTCCATAACACCTTAAAACATTTGAATGATGGTTGGGACTTTGAATAACCAGAGAATGAAAAAGTTAACATGCAAGAAACAATAAAAACCGAATTCGATGTCAACGAGAGAAATAGGGCGTGTTAGTTTGATTTGCTCCAATAACAAAATTTTTTGGTATCTCGGCTGTAGATAGTCTAGCTGTTTCTTCAGTTTCGGCACTCAACTTTCTTTTATCGGAAGCTTCTTTTTCATTTACAACTTCTACAGGTTGATTTATGGTTGGTTCCACTAAATATTGGGTGCCATCTGCAAAGAGTTCTTGTAGTTTACTTGAACCCGAAACGTTCAGAGTGACACTAATGCTAACACCCCCTGGCACTTTACATTAAACAGGGTTTTATGTTTATTTGAGAGTTCTAGGAAGTCCTTTTGCTGTCCTACGACTTTTATTGGCATTGCAGTCTATCTTCTTCTTCATATGAGTCTTCAGATTATTAAGCAGATTCTTTAGTTAGCTAACGCCAGAAAACCCTTTGAAGTATATTTCATATACGCTTCCTGAATTTCTTTCCAGACTCCATCGTTTATTGCCACAACAGCTGGCAGTAACGACTTCTCCAGGACGACTTGGTAATTTTTCAATAGTACACATCGTTAACATTGCCCTGTTGTCAACACTCTCACCGTGTTCAGCCATCAGTGTGGTGAGTGAAATACAGCGTGTTACCGTTCCAAGGGATGTTGAATAACTGACCAGAGCTGAGAGCAGTGACGAGAAGTGTGGTGGCAGGTGACACTCTAGCGCACAGTGTTGCCAATGTTAAAGAGATAAATAGCGCAATGCAGCCAACATAAAAGCGCAGTATTGGATTAAAAAGCGCAAAATACGGTGTGTATTTCCTCTTGCGTATTATATGATATTTTCTTCGATGTAAATAGAAATCATACTATAAATATTAATAATATTAAACTTACTTGCTTTCTTGCTATTAATTTTAATGTCTCTTTTCTGCTACCAGGGCTAATCTGGACGGGACCTACAGCTTATCGTGGGCTCCGAACCACGGTCCTCAATCATCCTACACCCAGGACTATGCCTTTGTCATTCAGGTGATCTACCGACTAGCAAGTGTGTAATTGTGCCACCAACCCCTATCAGTTCCACGAGAAATCCGATCTCATCCGGCTTGGTAACCGACGTTAATGAAACTGCGCATGGCACAAATACCTTTTTGTACTTGCCCAAAGTCTTATCTGACTTTAATTCCACTTGAGATTCATGGGAATCGAACCCACGGCCCGAACAATGACCAAGTATAAAGGCCGATGCCTTAACCAATCTGGTCACTGTGTCCAGTTAATATTAAACTTCAAAGGTTTCAATAGTGGATTGAAGCATGTTTGAGCTTATCTAGAAAAAGCGCAAAAATACATAAAATAGCGAAATAGCGCAATAAAGAATTAAAAAGCGCAATTATTGTGCTTTTTGCGCCTTATTGGCAACACTGCGTACGAGTAAGACAGGATTCGACAAAAACTAGTCTATATATTCAGCAACAAGAATTTACTCGCTAGTATTCTCCGAGTGATTGTTATTTTTATTCATACGGATTTCAAGATAATACTTTACTTATCTTTTACTCGGTAGTAAATACTTCCGAGTATTTACTCGTTTTTATTCATATCACTAGTATATTTCATTTAAGGATTGCTAGGCTTGAGGCGGACAGCATAAGTAATAATGGTTCTAACAAACCCAAAACTCTCATACAAATGTAACTATTGTGATTAATCTAGTCGATACAATTCGACCAACTTTTAGAAACAAGGCTAAAAGGGATAGGCCACGCCCTAAATCATAAAATCTGCTTCTTCCGACCACACGGATACCCTTTAGGTGTATCTGTTCGACAAGTAAATCATGCTCTTAACTTGGGTTTTAGGATTCCAAAAATATTTTCATAGGGCATTAAACCTTTTATAATTTTCTTCTTTTTTCTTCAAAGTACTTTACTTCTTTCAGCAAAGTTTAATTCATTTATTTTTAATATAATTTAACTTAATGTTAATAGATTTTATATAATACATTGCGTTTATAAAATTTGACAAAACATTTACATTTGAAATTAAAATTTTAATTTTTATTAATTTAATTAGTCATTGTCAAGAATATCATGTTCACTTAAGTGTATTTAAGTACACTTATATAAGATATGTAATATAATTGTATTAATTTTAAAGCAATTAATTTATTACATAAACTCTTGACATGATACTTTATAACAAATTTAAATTCAAATGATGTCGATTTTTGGTAATGCCATCATCATAAGCGTTTTAATATTTATGAATATTAAAGAGCTTTTCATTAAACAAATATCTACGAGATTTATCAGTGTATTTACTAATTATAGCATTGATATTTACATCAACATACGAATTGAAATATTATGTAAAACGAATTTGTTTCTCACACAAACATTTCAAAATTCCGTAAATTGAATATAACTCAAAACTTTCTTAAAATGTTATTTTGTTTATAGATATCAAAGCTGATGTAAAAAATTAAAAAAACATTGATAATTAAAAAACTATTCATTCTTTAATAAATAAGGTATAATTTTAATTATTATGAATAAATTAAGTGAATTAAATATTTAAAAACAACAAGGCAGTAAAAGAATCGAAAATTTAACAAACATCGAAGAATTCAGCAACACATAAAAAATGTAGGCTTAGTGCATGAAAATAAAGTTGCTATGTTGCTATGCCAACGGCCAGAAATGTCAAAGGAGAAAAAATTATACTTGTAGATCTGAATGCCAAGTCAATGGCATGGGGATCTTCAGTTACAGGCAAAAAAGGTGAGGTGGTGGAAAACTGGATAAACATACTGAACCTGACGATGTTAAACAAAGTATCTATACCTACGTTCTAGATAGCCACATCCAGCTCTTATATCGACTCTACTATCACCAGAGCAGGTACCGCAGTAAAAATAAGAAATTGGCGAGTTTTATTGGAAGAATCCCTCAGTCTTCACAGAAATGTATATTTTGATATGGTAAAAACCGGACACAACACTAAGCAAGAGGGTACCACTGTTTTTATCGACTACGGTAAGCTTAAAAAAGGGCTTGTCGACCTGCGGACCAGTTGATTGCTGTACTAAAAAGCACCCAAGAGAAGGCGGAGGTCAAAAAGAGCAGAAGAAACATGCCATACTTGTGGTCCCAGGAAGTCAATAACAGTTAAGTAGCATGCAGCGCTGCGCTAAGAGCGCTAACAAGATGCAGAACGAGGGATATAGATCAGCTAGAAAGAGTATATAAGGATGCTAGAAAAATACAGCAAAGAGAAATAATTGGAAAAAATCTGCCATAGACTAAATGACAATATCTGAGGAGAATGATACAGGATCGACGTAAAAAAAGTTCTGAAATTTCAAAATTCCGCAAATTGATTATAATTAACTCACCACTTTCTTAAACTCTATTTAAACCGTTAAATCCGTTGGGCAATTAAAAAATTGTTATCTGAACAAAATTTTAGATGACAATGAATAAATGAAGTATAATGCCAAGGCATTTAAAAAACGCTAAGATGTGTATATATACAAATGTGATTAAGGGGCTTAAGCTAAGTATGATGCACTGGATTAATTCTACACCCAGTTATACGGTAGCATAAGCTAAAAAGCGGAACTGCTGGCAGACAATTGGACAAAGTGTATTGGACAAAGTGTAAAGATTGTCTTATATGATAATCCCAGGGGCTTCTATACACTGTAGCAATGAAGCTTCCACTAGGTCTTCCTCCATTAAACCTTGTAAGGAAAAAAGAAGATATGGTAGTTGCATACAGGGTATTCGTAAATGGATTAAGATAAGAACCGGAGGAGCACCATATTATGATATTGGAATGAATGAAACAAAACCAGAATTATTAATGCCATTGGACAGAATTTAAATCATGTATGATTTTATAAACCGTTTAGAGCCAAAAAGCAGGATACAAAACACATGTATCTGGTAAACAGACAGATCAAAGTTGCAAAATAACAGTAGACCTGGAATTTACCGTTCAAACTTAGGGAAGACAACTAGTTTAAACACGAGGGTACTAATAATAATCTTGCAAGCTGAAGCAACAACAATAAATGCCTGTGCTCAGATCATACCAAATAATTCTGTAAGAGGTAGGGAATCGTTATTTTAAGCAGTCCTTAAAGTATTTCAAACACTCTCTAGAGGCCCTGGTACAACATTGTAAGGAGTATTGGGAAAGGGTGCTAAGAAAAATCTAACTGTACCCCAACCCACATGTAGTATCTCTTACCAGTATGTTAAATTATTGGTGACGGACAAAGTGAATAGAGACTACCATAAGCGCTGTCCAAAATTTTTATAAATGGTCCAACCAATAACAGATAAATTTGCTTAACCCTAACAAGAAAGAGCTCAAGACCATACAGGACACTGGACACTAAAACTCTTATGGATATTTGACGATACGTTTAGTTATTTTTAATAAATAAGCAGACTATCGAAACTAAAACGTTACTTTTCAATAACGCGTTACTAGTAATTTCGTTACTTTTTAAAGTGGGCGAAAAGTAACGGTATTTGCGCTACTTTGTAAAAGTAACGCGAAATCGTTACTTAGTTACAGTAACGCGTTACTGCAAAAGTTACGCGTTACTAAAAAGTAACGCGTTACTTTAAAACTTATAGGTTTTTCTCTTTTGTTTCTGCTGTTTGTTGTGAAATAATGTTTTTATTATTTTTTTGTACCCCGTCGATTTCGGGCGTCACTGTGTTCTGGATATCAGTTTAAAAAAATTAAGCTTAATCATATAACTTTTATTTGAAAATTTTGTTTGTATGTGCAATAATAACGGCAATAAATGGTAAGATAGGCACTAAAAGAACGGGAAGACATGGAACAAGAAGAATATATAGAAAAGTAACGCGTTATTACTAAAAGTAACGCATTACTTTTGGAAAGTAACGAATAAATCGTTACTTTTTAAAAAAAGTAACGGTAACGTTTATCTAACGTGTTACTTGTTTCCAAAAGTAACAGTAAAGTAACGCGTTACTTTTTTTAATTTTTTTTTTTTTAATAAATTCGATGTTTCATATGAAATTTTGGAAATGATTATTTGGAAATTAAAAAAGAAAATAATTAAGTAAGATAGAAAGAAAAAATGTCAATTTTTGATAATTAAAAAATAATTTTTAGAAATTGTCAAAGGAAGAAATTTGTTAAATTATGTATCTAACTAATTTTGAATTCCAATAAAAATTATTTAAAAAGGAGCGTTAAAGTTATTATGGAGAAATAAACAAAAATAATTATATAAAAAGATGGGGTGTGAAAACTATAGAAAAACTATTTACATCACAAGCCGAAGAAAAATTAAATTAAAAAAAAAATCAAAGACGAGATGGAAAAGGAAATAAACTAGGAAGTAATATAAGGATAATGACAGACAGAAGAAACAGGTTAATAGAAAACACATTAGTGAAACAGAATAACTGAAGGGAGTAGAAAAGGAACTTTAAAAATTTAAATAAATTGTAATTTTTAAAATTTATTTAAGTGCAAACCCAACCCGGACTGAGATTCGTAGATTGGACATCTGAAATACCGGGTGGTCAATATCAATATATGATTTGTGAAAAAAAATTGACACACAGTTGAAATATGTAATGAACAAATATGATTAAGAATCGATAACTGTTTGGAAAATTTTTACACCCATTTATTGTATTATAAAAGGTATATTATTTTTAAATAATTTAACAATGATCAAATGAACTGTTGTCACTCAGTATTAAATGTTTATAATGAACCGGTTAAAAAAAATCCGTGTTGAAGGAACATGAAAAAATATGACTACAGCAAGATAATGTTTCCTAAGTAATTGGCCGGATTTTTTAAGGTTGCGACTGCTCTCTCTGCGAGTTAATCAAACAGTGATAATTTGGCGGGTTAGCTCTTTTACTCAACCCATAAAAGCGAGGCAAACTATACGTGTAGAGTTACGTTGATCTAATGTGATTGGATGAGTAACCTTGCGCATATGGAATGACATATTAACACAATATTTCTAGTCTTGTATGAGAGACGGAGAGGGAGGAATGTTGAATTTTGAATGTTTCCAGGAAATTGAATGACGTGATATGTCAGCTATGACATGCCGGAAAGTATTAGCCGTTTAGAAAACGTTGTTGCAAAATAATAAAGAATTTAGATATGGTATTAAACACATATGGATAGGATTGTAAATTCTGCATAATTTTTCAGTGAAATTTATGCATTTAAGTAGGTTTAATTCATTTCGTAGTCGTAGATCTAAAATTTTACCAGATTTAAAAATGGATATACAGAAACTGATTTTCCATCTAGAGAAGTTTTGAAGATATTTTAACTATTTTGTTTTTGATGTTATGACCAAGAACTGTATAAAAGATCGAATGTGTCACACTAGAACTTTTCCGGCTCTTCTGTGAAGAATAGGAACATTTTAATTAAAAAATACAAAATTCCTGAATGGGTAAAATGCTGTAAAAATGAAGTAAATTGATGAAGAAAAATGGGTAAATATTGAAAAAATGCAGAAAAAGACAAAGAGCAAAAAGGTACCTAAGAAAAGGAAAAAAACGTAAAATAAAGCAAAAAACAAAAAAAGGCTTATAACGGAAAGTAAAAGAAAAAAGGGTAAAACAAAAATCCAAAAAAATCCAAATAAAATCATGTAGATTTAAAAAAGCAAAAAACGCCAAAAGGAGAAAAGGTCGTTAGAAATGGACAAAAAAGTCCAAAAAAATTAAAAACTATTAAAAAAAGTTTAAAAATGAAAAAAAGTGGTAAAAATGCCAAAAAAGGAAAGAAAAGCAAAGGGTAATAGAGAGACAAATAAATTAAAAAGAAATTAAAAACAGCAAGAAAAAGAACAATAAAGGTAAAAAGGCCAAAAACAGAAAACAAAAGGTAAAAATGGCAAAATAAAGCCAAAAAAATGTCAAAAAAAAACAACAAAATAAAAATAAATTTGCTGGCAAACGGTAAGAAAAATAAAGAAAATTTGTATAACCGCTTTTCGAAATATTGAATATATACATTATTTCATAATTAAACTGCATATTTTTCTCGCATGGATACACTACATCCATAATATTATTATCCTACTGATTAACGCAATCAATAGATTTTTCATTGATTAAATGTGAAATTGCATTAATAGCGTAAAATAATTATTTGGAAATCAAATTGAAATATTCCATAATATCTCTTTTTCGCAGTTCGACGGTTGAGATTAATTGTATTTTCACATGTTTAAAACAAATTCGCAGTCGATTTCAATAAAAAATTTCTACATATATATGAGAAAATAATAATTAATTGTATTTTTTTTATGATTCTAATGCTAATTATAAAGTATTCATAATGTTGCAAATGGTGTGAAATGTTTATACTCGCATAATTGTTAAATTTCAAAAAATATATAATTTTTACTCAATAAGAAATATAGAATTTACAAAAATGCATAATTATAAAACAATATCGGTTTGATTAATATTTATTATTTTTACATTGACAATTTATAAATTTAATTTAATTTAAATTCTTTGTTGACTTTTCATTTTAATAAAAACCTGACAAATCTCGGACTTTATTTAAAAACCACAATATTTATTATTGAATTGCAAAACATCATATCAAAATATTTATAAAAGAAGTAAAATTCAATTTCAATTGAAAAAAATGCTGTAAAAAAATATACTTCAGAGGTAATAAATAAAATTATTATCTTTATTCAAATAATATTATTATTATTTTAAATATCTGCATGCTATATGCTCCTTTCGATGTTATAAATTATCGTAATGTAAATTTAAAAATTCAGATTACTTTTAGCGTCAATGAAGTAAATAAATAGATCTGCCCTTTTTTCAGTATGTCCGTCCGCCTGTCTGTCGCACCGATCTAGCAACTAAACCCTTCTAGCTACAGTCTTCAAATTTTCACAGTATATATTGTTGTCCTAAAGCCACGTACATTATATAAAATAGTTTTAAATATTTTCAATTGGGCTAAATATGATTTTTTCATTAAAATTCCATAATTTTTTGGTTCCGGTTTATATTCTACATTTGGGACGGAACCCTAATTGTGCGAAGTCCGTCACGCACTTGACCGATTTTTATTTTATAATAATAAAAAAACAAGTACTCAGCATTAACAATAAAAAAATGTATTGGCTGACCCTAGGAAACGATATTCGAATCATCCGAAAAATCACACCAATTACAAAGCTACTAAGATGACTCACGGTCCGAAAATTCGTTAGGCTTGAAAAAATCAAAATCTCTAAAAAAAATAGGAAAAATATGAAATTTGGTTTGAGTTAGTAGATTGGCCTAAAAAAACGATTGGCGTAGTCAGATTTTACAAGGACCAGAAAATTCCGGGAAATTCATTGGATCGTATTCTCGATCGCAGATTCGTTTTTGAGGTAGGGGAATCTACCATCGAGAATACGATCCAATGAATTTTCCGGAATTTTCTGGTCCTTGTAAAATTTAGCGTAGTCAGATTTTACAAGGACCTGAAAATTCCGGGAAATTCATTGGATCGTATTCTCGATGGTAGATTCCCCTACCTCAAAAACGAATCTGCGATCGAGAATACGATCCAGTGAATTTCCCGAAATTTTCTGGTCCTTGTAAAATTTAGCGTAGTCAGATTTTACAAGGACCTGAAAATTCCGGGAAATTCATTGGATCGTATTCTCGATGGTAGATTCCCCTACCTCAAAAACGAATCTGCGATCGAGAATACGATCCAGTGAATTTCCCGAAATTTTCTGGTCCTTGTAAAATTTGGCGTAGTCAGATTTTACAAGGACCAGAAAATTCCGGGAAATTCATTGGATCGTATTCTCGATGGTGATTCCCCTACCTCAAAAACGAATCTGCGATCGAGAATACGATCCAGTGAATTTCCCGAAATTTTCTGGTCCTTGTAAAATTTAGCGTAGTCAGATTTTACAAGGACCTGAAAATTCCGGGAAATTCATTGGATCGTATTCTCGATGGTAGATTCCCCTACCTCAAAAACGAATCTGCGATCGAGAATACGATCCAGTGAATTTCCCGAAATTTTCTGGTCCTTGTAAAATTTAGCGTAGTCAGATTTTACAAGGACCTGAAAATTCCGGGAAATTCATTGGATCGTATTCTCGATGGTAGATTCCCCTACCTCAAAAACGAATCTGCGATCGAGAATACGATCCAGTGAATTTCCCGAAATTTTCTGGTCCTTGTAAAATTTGGCGTAGTCAGATTTTACAAGGACCAGAAAATTCCGGGAAATTCATTGGATCGTATTCTCGATGGTAGATTCCCCTACCTCAAAAACGAATCTGCGATCGAGAATACGATCCAGTGAATTTCCCGAAATTTTCTGGTCCTTGTAAAATTTGGCGTAGTCAGATTTTACAAGGACCAGAAAATTCCGGGAAATTCATTGGATCGTATTCTCGATGGTGATTCCCCTACCTCAAAAACGAATCTGCGATCGAGAATACGATCCAGTGAATTTCCCGAAATTTTCTGGTCCTTGTAAAATTTAGCGTAGTCAGATTTTACAAGGACCTGAAAATTCCGGGAAATTCATTGGATCGTACTCTCGATGGTAGGTAGATTCTCCTACCTCAAAAACGAATCTGCGATCGGGAATACGATCCAGTGAATTTCCCGAAATTTTCTGGTCCTTGTAAAATTTGGCGTAGTCAGATTTTACAAGGACCAGAAAATTCCGGGAAATTCACTGGATCGTATTCTCGATGGCAGATTCCCCCCTCAAAAACGAATCTGCGATCGAGAATACGATCCAGTGAATTTCCCGGAATTTTCTAGTTCTTGTAAAATTTGGAATGGTCAAAAAAGTACTAAAATAGACACAAGTTTAAGAAAGAAATGAGGGGTAATTTTGAAGAGAAAAAGTGCAAAAAGGTGACAAAATAATGAGAAAAAAGGGGAAATTTGAGACGAAAAAGTGACTAATTTAAGAGAAAAATGAGAGAAAATTTTGAAGAGAGAAAAAGTGACTTTTTTGGGAGATAAAAGGGGAAAAAATACGAAAAGTACCAAGAAATTGACAGAATAATGATGGAAAAGATGGAAAAAAAGGGGTAATTTACTCAAAAAACGGGTAATTTTCTCAAAAAATGGGTAATTTTAGAAAAAATGGGTAATTTTAGAAAAATGTGACAAATTTGAGAGAAAGTAGTGACATTTTGGAGAGGAAAAATGTACAAAAAAGTGACTTTTGAGAAAAAGAATGGTAACTTTGGAGAGAGAAAAGTACAAAAAAAAGTATCTTTTTGAGATAAAAGAGGGGAAAAGTACTTAAAAAAGACAAACATTTAAGAAATAAATGATGGGTAATTTTGGAGAGAAAAAAGTGACAAAATAATGAGAAAAAAAGAGGGAAAATTTAAGAGAGAAATGGGGGTTAATTTTGTAGAGCAAAAGTGACAAAAAAATAAGAGAAAAAAAGAGAAATTTCGGATAAAAAAAGTGACTTTTTTAGAGAAGAAGGGGAAAGAATACGAAAAAGCACTAAAAAATTGACAAAATAATGAGGGAATAAGGGGTAATTTACCCAAAAAATGGGTAATATGAAAAAAAGGGAATTTACTAAAAAAATGGGTAATTTTAGAAAAAAGTGACAAATTTGAGAGAAAAGTGGTGAAATTTTGGAGAAATTTTGAAGAGGAAAAAAGTACAAAAAAGTTACTTTTTGAGAGAAAGGAAGGGAAAAAAGTACTAAAAAAGACACAAAAAGAGAGAAATGAAAGGTAATTTTGGATAGAAAAAAGTGCAAAAAGGTAACAAAATAATAAGAAAAAAGGGGAAATTTGAGACGAAAAAGTGACAAATTTAATAGGGAAATGAGGGGTAATTTTGGAGAGAAAAAGTGACAAAATAATAAGAGAAAAAGGAGAAATTTCGGACAAAAAAAAGTACAAAAAAAGTGACTTTTTTGAGAAGAAGGTGAAAGAATACGAAAAAGTACTAAAAAATGACAAAAAAAAAGTAAAAAAAGTAACTTTTTTTTAGAAGAAGAGGAAAGAATGCGAAAAAGTACTAAAAAATTGACAAAATAATGAGGGAAAAGAGGGAAAAGGGGTAATTTACCCAAAAAATTTTAGAAAAAAAAGGAATTTACTAAAAAAATGGGTAATTTTAGAAAAAAGTGAGAAGAAAAAAGTACATAAAAAGTGACTTTTTGAGAGAAAAGGGGGAAAAAAGTACTAAAAAAAGACAACAAAAAGAGAGAAATGATAGGTAATTTTGGATAGAAAATAGTGCAAAAAGGTGACAAAATAATTAGACGAAAAAGTGACTTTTTTTGAGAAGAAGGGGAAAGAATACGAAAAAGTACTAAAAAATTGGCGAAATAATTAGGGAAAAGAAGGAAAAATGGGTAATTTACCCAAAAAAATGGGTAATTTTAGAAAAAAAGGAAATTTACTACAAAATGGGTAATTTTAGAAAAAAGTGACAAATTTGAGACAAAAGTGGTGAAATTTTGGAGAGGAAAAAAGTACAAAAAAAGTGACTTTTGAGAGAAAAGGGGAAAAAAGTACTAAAAAAGAGAGAAAAAAAGTGCAAAAAGGTGACAAAATAATGAGAAAAAAGGAGAAATTTAAGACGAAAAAGTGAAATGAGGGATAATTTTGGAGAGAAAAAGTGACAAAATAATAAGAGAAAAAAGAGGAACAGAAAAAAAAGTACCAAAAAATGGGAAAAATACGATAAAAGTACTAAAAAATTGACAAAATAATGAGGGAAAAGAGGGAAAAAGTTCTTAAAAGTGACAAGAGTAAAATGAGGGGCAATTTTAGAGGGAAAAATTGCAAAAAATTAGATAATCAGAGAAAAGACGGAAAAAACTACTAAAAAATGACAAAATAATGAGAAAAAATATTGTGACAAATTTAGACAGAAATGCATGAAATTTTTTAAAAAGAAAAGGGACAAAAAAGAAAATATAAAAAAACGCTTATTTTGGCTAGTTACTGAAAAATCAACAAAAGGAAGGGAATAAACATAAAAAAGGAGTTAATTAAACTAGTTACTAAAATAAAAGTAAAAACACGTAAAATGTGTTAGTTATTTGTCTCTAAACAAATAGGGACAAGTGGCGCCATCTGCAACCAGTAGAATTGTAATATCAATTATATTGATCTCTTGACGATTTATTTCTTTATCCGTCTTGAACAAGAAAAACACAGTCGTCATTAGGCCATTATTGGATTTTGGATGAAAAAAGTGCAATTTAAAAGGAACCGTCTCTCTACAAAGTGTCTTGTTCAGATAAAAGAGGGGAAAAAGTACCTTTTGTTATCAAGTTCTATTCCATCCCTTTTCCGTTGATAGGTAAAATATCACACTTTTTCACTAATTATTAATGAGTAAAAATGATGAGTTATTATTATTATTATAAAATGAACACGAAATTATAAAAATGATTTACAGAAACTCAAAGGTGTCTGAAAACAGGTCTTTACCCAACTAAACACAGAATTAACGTCAGGCGTCAATGTTTAGGACAGAAAACTTGCCCAAAAACTACCAAGCGCCGATGGGAACCATCTTGTACCGCCAATTGTTACCCATAAAAATGGTCACATTTAGTATATTTTACTGGGTGTTTTTCCACTTTGTTACATTTCTATTAACTCTTTCGGTTTAATTTTATTTCTGTCTCAATTTTTTTTGTACTCATGTTTCATAATCTCTAAATGTGTGCATTTTTTCTAAACATTTAATTTTATTAAAAAAGAGGTCGTCACAAATCTGTTAATTACCACGACAAATAGATTCATTTTAAACACAAAGAAACTGCATAATCGTTTTCCTGTCGTTCTCGTCATACATGAAGAATTTCCTTCAAAATAAATGTATACCGATTTTACTCAGATCACGGACGGTTATCTTTTTACTTCTTAGGACATGATCACTTTCTCTGTAAATAAATCTATTTATATAATTTTTAGAGTAGAAAACTCATCCTTTTGAAATAGTTAGAATTTTGACGAAGGAAATCAAAATAATTGCTCGCTTCTAATGATTATTTATACTTTCATTTCACTTTCGCAATTTACAATGAACTTTGGATTGGATTGATTACCTATTGCGTTTTCCTGACTTTTTTGTTCGATATAAATAAAAAAAATTGTAGCCCTTTATACAGGGTTTTGACCGACCGATGAAATATTAAGTATGAAACCCTGTATATTATTAAAGGACCCCGCAGAGCATAAAAAAAAGTCTTATGACTTTTTTAATTTTTTCAAAAATAACGGAGATTTGATTATTTTTGACATTTCAACCCCTCCAATTCTCACCCTCTTAGAGTTAGAATGCCCGTTTTCAATACGCAATGAATTACTGCCCCAAAGAATTTTTGTACCAAATTTGGTGTCGATTGGACAAAAATTGCGACCTCTATCGTGCCAGAACGGAATGTCTACACATACATATACAGGGTGTTGCTAAATTCAACCGACAACGCTCTAGAGCAAATTCCTTGTGTCAAATTATGACCCTTGAGGTAGGGAACTTATGTCCGTAACTGTACTCTTTAAAAATACAGGGTGTTTCAAAAATAAAATAGTTTATTATCAATAAATTTTAAACGGTGCGATTGATTGTAATGAAAATGTAGGAGGATTATGAGGTTAGTAAACTACTTATTTTAACGTGAATAAATAATTTCCAGATTTTTGAAGGACCCTTTTTCCACCCCTGAATTTCCCGCCACTGCCTAAAATGATAAAGTTTAATTTTTAATATCAACTTTCCTTAAAAAAAAGTAATAACATGCAAAAATTAACCGTTTTAGAAAAAAACGTCATTTTCTTTATGAACGTTCATTTAGTTATTTAGTAAAAATGCAAAACAAATTTATTTCTAATTAATTATACCTAAGGTGCAGTTTCTTTTTGTTTTTTCTTAATAACTAAATGAACGTTTATAAAGAAAATGACGTTTTTTTCGAAAACGGTTAAACTCAGCATAGTAAAATGTTATTATTTTTTATTAAGGAAAGTTGCTAGAATTTAAAAATTAAAAAACTTCATTATTTTAGCCAGTGGCGGGAAATTCATGGGTGGAAAAAGCGTCCATGACCCCTACAGCACGCCTCTATAAAAATCTGGAAACTATCTAATTAACGTTAAAATAAGTACTTTACCAACCTGACCGTTTAAATTTTTTTGACAATAAACTATTTTATTTTTTAAACTTTAACACCCTGTATTTTTAAAAAAGTGCATTTACGGACATAAGTTCTCTACCTCAATGGTCATAATTTGGCACAAGGAATTTGCCTTAGAGCGTTGTCGGTCGAATTTAGTAACACCCTGTATAGGTATATACCGATTTTTTTACTGTTTCTCATTCTCCATGTCATAAACGACGTAGCGCCCCTATTCCCGGTTCTGGGTCCCGTCATTGAATCGATAACAATAGGTAGATTCCATATATGCAAATCTACCTAAAAGACACCATACACAATTGCTACGTGAACACAACGTCCTATGGCTTAGGCACCTGATTTACAAGTACAGTAGTAACCAGATATTAATTTGTCATTGTTGTACCTTACGTATTCGTTAATATTATCCACAAAAGCTATCCACAAATGCAGATTAGGGAATTGATTCTGATTCTAAGAAATCCTGGTTCCTCTCTGTTCTTATCTAATTCAATATTTCATGTAATCATTGTATTTAATTGGTTTATCTTCCTCTTTTTCAGCGTAACAATATCATTTAGGTCAAAATTGAAATTTCGTTTATTTTGACCGAGACCAGATTTGCACTTAAAAAGTGCGGGGTCCTTTTTTCTTAATAATTTTTGATACAAGACATTCAAATTTTGATATTTTTCAAAATGAACAATTAATTTGATCTAAATAATGATAAATTGTTCATTTGAATATCGTCCATAAAAAAAGATGAAGGAAATATTTGAGGGACTATTAAATATTTTCTTTTGTTATTAGATGTTTTTATATATTTTTTTATTTGTTTTTACTATCAGTTTATGAGCAAGTTGTAATTTATATTTATTGATAATTAGCATATTTCTTTATTTAAATTAAATTTTTCAATGTTTCACTGTCGTAAATTTTAATTAAAATATAAGGAAGAAACTTACTTTAATATATTTTAATACCCAGTGATGTATTAATAAACCTCGGATCTTTGATGAAATTTTTTTAATTAGCATAAAAAAATCAATTTTCTACTAAAGTATATTATTTCAAATTTAAATTATATTGACACTAATAATCAAATAACACAAAAATAGATCGGAACTAGATCCTCACTGTATAATAATTATTTCTAAATTTACGTTTCTAATTATTTCTTCGTCATTTTATAGGTTATCTTCTTCTTTTACCAATTTCTACTTTTTATTTAATCTATAACTTTGGTCTCTTACTTTACTATTTTTACTTGTGGTCTGTTACCCTTTCCCTATTGGTTTCTGTTTCTTTACGTCAAATATTTCAGTTTTGTCTTTCTGTCAATTATCATCCTCTTATTAGCTGCCGCATGGTATTACTTATATACCGTTAATTTTTAAAAACTTAATTTTCTTTTCTGAGTGATGTTTATTTTCACTATTCGTGACACTCTAGTTTAGGGTTTTGGTTAAAGTTTCAAAAAATTTTAAAAAATTTTACTATGTTAATGTTTAATTTTCATACCAAATTTTAATACCATGTACAATTTCTTCGTTATGTTTGTAAGTAACCAATTTTTGAGCATGTTTTTTATTGTAATCCAATTTTTATTTTTGTATTGTAGGCCTGATGATGGCTATCGTTTAGCTGAAACATGTCGCCAATTTAATTCACTTTTAAACCTTTTAATAAATTTTGTGGTATGACTTGGATTATAAAAAATGTTATTATTTATGTTGTCATTTTATTTTATGTTTTTCATTTTACTATTGATCCGTTTTTTATGATCAGAAAATGATTTTTTTAAATTTTTATTTTCTATTGTTTACAAAATTGTTATGAACAAATGCATTGTTTATATGATAATTTAAATTGTTTTTTTGGAAACATAATCTTTGATGCAAATTATGATTTCGTTTAAAAAAATCGTTCATAAAAAAATTTTTTATTACTTCAAAACGTATTTGTTAATTAACAATTTTTTTCTATCATATAAATAATTTTTCTCAAAAAATAACACATGGTTGTCTTTGTTTCATTATGTAGAAAAAGAAAAAAATATATAGAAAAAATTTAATTGTTTATTAAATAAACAATGAAAATTTAAATAAAAACAATTTTTTTTTATTATCAAAGAAAAAAATGGTTCCTTAATAATAATTATAGGTGATAGAAAAAAATTGTTAATTAACAAATTCGTTTTTAAGCAATTAAAAAATTAAGGATCGATTTTTAAAAAAAAAATCATAATTAGCATCAAAAACTTTGTTTCCAAAAAAAAAATTTTAAATTATCTTATAAACAACGCATTTTTTATAACAATTTTTGTAAACAAAAAGAAATAAAAAATTTTAAATCTCATTTTCATGTGACTTCTGATCATACAAAAAAAAACAATCAATAGTAATATGAAAAAAAAGTTTTTTTTTTGAATTATTAATCCAACTTTTTAATTTTTAACCCAAGTAAATTGTTAATAACAGAGTGAAAAATAACAATTTTTTAACGGCAATCTCTTCTGAGACCTTTCAAAAATAGGAAAAAAATTCGGATTTGTTATTAAACAATTATTTTCATGTGTAATAAATTTAAATAATATTTATTCAATAAAGGTCCAGCGCATACACAAGCCGGAGTCACTGTTTTCGGCCGTATTTTCAACACCCTGGAAAAATTATGAATATTGGTCCCACAGTTTCCTCCTCTTTTTGAATCTTTTATCAAATTTGAAAAATGTCAAATAATTTTTGAGATATTTGCAAAAAACCAAACCCCATTTTTATTTTTCAGTTAATTATTTATAACTTTTGCAATTTTTTTAAAATTCATCTACACGCTATTCCGAATCGAATCACATCTCGTTCATATTTTTAGGAAGCAGAAAAAAAAGTTTTACCCAAAAAGCACTTACTGACTAGAATTAAAACACTTTTTAGTGAAATAAAGTTGTTGAAAAAAGAATAGATTTGGCTACCACTAGCTCACTTAATATTATTTTCTGTAATAAATAAATAAAATTGTCCACTTCCTTCTTCCATTGATTTAAATTAAAAATATCACATAAAATGTATTCAAAAATCTAAAATGTTCTTACCAAATATAACACCTGAAAATTTTGTCGAGTTCAGGATTATTTTAAAAATTGAAATAATAGTAATAAGTGAGAAATTATACTTAAATAAAAATATCTTATGTTATCGTGATATATTGATTTTAAAAAATAAAAAATAAATCGGCACAAATTTTCACCCAATACAATTTCCCAGCTTACTTGTAATACAGCTTTTAATTATCTACCAAATATTTTTTATCTACAACTAAATAAAAATTAAATTAATTTGAGAATTTGTTAATTTATCTTAAATGTTATTTTTGTATATTTAATGAAATATACCAATATTGATCATCCCTTTATTAAAAAAAAATTTTATTGATTTTTAGGAATAATCTCACACAAATTTCACTTCACCAAAACCGACTTTAAAATTTTCAAAATAAAACATCCATCCACCAAGCACTAAACTTATCACTTACAATTTTCATATTGGACGTAATCCCAAAGGGTGCACTGGAACCAAACACTAAACACCACACAGTCAGTCTGCTTTGAACTAAAGAAAGATGCGGGGCGATTGGCCCGTACTTAGTTTTATATAGATATATTGCTGTGCAACCTCGAAGCACGAGGCCAGACCGCGGAAGAACGCGCTTCTCGCATTGACCGGCGAAGGTTCCCAACGTACAAGCTCACGTTATGGTGCCTACACCATAACCATTGATTTATAATCGCAGGACACAGGATGAACTTGATGTGCACGTTGTTGCATCGGTACCAAAATAATTGATCCAAATTTTAAAGTGTTAATCAATCATAATATTACTGGTACTACTTGTGTTTTTTATATTATTCCATAATTTTCTATCACCCGATCAAATTACGGTTTCACCCGCTCAAAGGGGATAACTAGCACAATTTTTATGACCCAGTAGGTAAACCCCTATATGACATAATAAATCAGTGATGGAAATTTTCTAAAATAAAATGTTTAGCATTATTTGTTCTTAAGGGCGCGACAACGCCATCAGCGGCTTGTAACAAAGCAAATCTTCAATATATTGTACATAGATGGCGACAGCTGTATGACTAGCTCGATTTATAATTTTAGCACGTGGTTCTATTTCAAGGTTGTCAAATTTACGGACGCTGATATAAATATTTTAGGAGAATAATATGAATATTGCTGTTGGCCACTTACAATTATTGCACTGCAATACATGAAAAGTTAATCTGATAAAAATTGTACTTAGTTTATAAATGCTAAACACCTAGTTTAATTGTGATAGAAAACACAAATAAAATCATTAATAGTAGATTCTGTAACAAGGTTAGAATGAAAAATTCGACACGAGTGGAAAATTCCAAACGCGAGCGTCAGCGAGTGTGAGGAACCACGAGTGTCGAATTTTTTCGCCGAGTAACAGACTATATTTTCTCCACGATCAAAAAGTATGAATCAAAATTAAATTAAATCTGAACACAAGTTATTTGTTGACATATTTGTATTACATTGTATTAATATTTATAGTGTTATGGTAAAATTACCGAAATTAAAATCTGGTGCATTGATGTTTTTTCATAATTTGCAATTTTAGATATTATTAAATTCTATATCTACTTCACTTGATTTTTCACTCATTATTTTGTTTAAATTAAAACTTGTTTGAAAATAATTATTATCGTCGCCATTTTATATGTTGACAGTGACACTTTTGAAATCCATGACAATCCCATATCGTTTATTTCGATTACAGAAAATCCATTCTTTCGATAATAATATAAGTAATCATTTGAAATTTTTTATTATCTATTTAGATACATCTCTTTAAAATTCAGTTAATAAAATATAATCTGAAAAGAATATGGTCAATCCGTCTTTGAGCATGTTTTGATCGAATCGTCAATGCTTGTAAAAATTAACAATCGATTCTATTCTGTCGATTATAATATTTTTAATCATAGCAACCCAGGACGAGTGTTGCCAATATTAGGGTAAATGCCCTGCATTTATTTAAAACTTAATTGTGGAATAAAAGTGGGGCATTTACCTAATATTTGAGGATTATGCATTTAAATTGATTACAAAAATATTTTTCTAATTATTTATTATATTTTTGTCGCTGTGATCTGCAAATTTATTGAACTTTGGAAAACCAAAAAAAAAGTTATTTTTTAAGAATTTCGTTTGTGTTCTTTTGAGCTGATTTAAAATAATAAGAGTTCAAAATTATTTATTTTTTAACTTTTTTTATTATGTATAAAAATACACCTTTGTGTACCTACTAGACATTTACTGTGTAAAAAAAAAACAAAAATTCACAATCGGAACTATATTAAAAACTCACTCGGCACCGCGATGTGTTAAAAAAGAAAAATGTCAACTTAAATTACCCTTTCAAGTTTCAAACTTCAAAAAACTACATGTGTCTTAAAACCGTTCTTATTTTTCAAGTATCTTTGAAACTTTTATAAAAATATGCATACGGCAACGTTGTATTATCATATACAGGTGTCTGTAAAGATCGATTTCCATTGTTCGATGAAATATTTTTGACAGATACCGTTTGCATTCCTGATTGGTCAACCATTAATTATTTAGACAACATCTCAGCATTTATCCAAGTTCCAAAACTTATGTAAACTCACCCTTACGAGGCGCATTGGTGGTGAACACGGTGAACTACAATGACATGATAATTAACGCGGCAATTTTTAAAATTGTGTCAAAAATTTGCAAATATAAATCATGCTTTTAGCAACAACTATCCCACATCCAGCTCTCATATTTTGTAAAAGGTAATAAGAAATCATAGAGAATGGATTGAAATGAATTTTGTTATTCATCTTTACAATTATAATTTCAAAGTTTATAACGATGTTGTGAATTTATGCTTAGTTATTATCGACTATATTTATATTCAATTCATTCTTACAACATTGCTGTTCATAAATATAAATTAGTTTACAATGCTAAATAAGTGGTTAATTAATTTTTTTTAAATACAAAAATTTATCGTGAATGGTTTTTTCGATGGCATTTAAATTCGTTTCATAATTCTGTAACTAAACTACTTCATCGAATAGCTCATATATTTGACAATGTTGATTTTAAATATTGATGTCAGAAAATGATTATTAAAGCCAATTACTATCTTTTACTGGAAATTCTTGAAATAATAACAAAACCGCCATTTTGTCACTAGAATATAGTTCACTGGTTTGACCGCCAGAGTTGACACTGAATTTTAGTAACTTTAAGTGATCGGAAGTTAGGAATTTCTTCTTTTATATTGAAATTGAGACTTTTCTTGCGACGCATTTTAGCCATTATAGAAAGCAGGGTTGTCAATTCTAATGCAGATTCGATTTGGGCTGCGATTAACACAAAAATGGCGGCAAAATGACACATTCAAAAATATCAGTCATTGCTAAGACAGTAATTTAAAAAAGGAAAAAGATTGTATAACTTTTTAAAGTTATTCTAAATAAAGCAAAGTTTAAGCTTTACTATGAACAATTTTTATTATAATACAATGCTAAATAAGTGGTTAATTGATTTTTTTAAACAACAAATTTATTGTGAATGGTTTTTTCGATGGCATTTAAATTCGTTTCATAATTGTATAACTAAACTACTTCATTCAATAGCTCATATTTTTAACAATGTTGATTTTAAAATAAATTTGTCCAAAAATAATTATTAAACCCAGTTACCAACTTTACTGGAATTCTGATATATACTATTTGCAAATATATGGCGATTGGACTAATAATTTAACTTTTTTGAAAATGTTCGTGATAAAAGTATTATGTTATTTAAAAACAATTAAAATTTAATATTTGTATAATATATAATTAATACTAAAAAAAATCAATTTTTCAGTAGCTTATTATGATGGTTTGATGATAATTCAAAGAGAAAATCCATTATAAACATTATATCTGTGACCTCCCACTCCTCTGCTGTCAAAAATTTTACTTTTTGTCAGAAATGTATTTATCCTTGTTATTTGAAACAATAATTTTTACATTTTTTTATATCTGTGGCCTTTTACCCCAATAGCTGTGATCCTCTTTTAGGATCTTACGTTGTGTTTAATAATCGTAGTAATAATAAAAGCAATATTATTAATATCAGAAATTCTTTAAAAAAAAACGAATAAAACTAAAAAGCTTATGTAATAAAATAATAAAAAATAAAATAAATATTTCTAATATACCTGATAGTAATAATTATGTTTTCTTTTTAATTGAATTTTACCATCTGTATGGATTTCCAAACACATATTTTTATTGCTTGCAACAGCATCTTTTAGCAGCTTTCCATATTTGTGTATACTGTGCAAACATTTTATTTCTATTAGGCCGTTGTTGCCAATTAGACCTAAACAAAAAATGTCATTAGAAAAATCATTCAAAATATATATTATAACACACACTATCTGGAGATGCTGCCAAAAATCCTGTATCATCATGTATGAATAATCCACTTTTGGTAATGTTTGCCTCTTTGGTTCTCTTCCTAAAATTTTTAAAAATTCTTGTATTAAATTTTCTAGTCATTTTAATCAACAAAAATAAGGTAAGTATGTAATATCTACAGATAGAAAATATTTACAATTCAAGATCAATTTAAGAAGCCCTCAACTCAAATAATTAAAATTTCGGCAAAGAGTGTTATGCAGATAGTAAATTATTTTAATTAAGATTTACATTTCTGTTTATATAGTCCTGTAACAATTCTGCGTTTGTTAGTTCTGTAGTAATAAAAATTTGATGTGGCCAGCACATGACTTCTCGCCATTTTTTAATCAAAAATCTATTGTGGCCAGCACATGACCTCTCGCCATTTTTTAATCAAAAATTTACACGTTCACACAAATTAGTATGAAAAAAATTGACTTTTTTGTAAATCTGGCAACAATGCCTAAATTTTTGAAAATTTTATTCATACGAAAATAAACTATAGTATATACAAAATATATGTGTAAAACTTTATTGCCATTTTTTTAGTAATGACATCATCACTCATAGCAACTGCCACTTCCGGTTGTCCGATTGACACCAAAATCTAATCAGATCTAATCTGCGGTATCAGAATCCTGTATGCAAAATTTCATATTTTTCAATTAAGTAGTTTTTAAGTTACACTAACACACCCACACTAACACACATTTATACACACAGACATCATCGCGAAAATATCAAAATCGTATTCTAAGGACCTTAAAACGTGTTTATCCATTGAAAACTCACTAAATAATTTTTAGCATGATTAAACAAATTCTATATAGGACAAAGGTCAAAATTAATACACATTAGGCTAAATGAACATAAAAAACAATCAATGAAGTGGACAAAAATTTGAAACTAAAGAAATTAGTAAAAAAGTAAGAAAAAAAAGGGGGAAAGTGGAAAAAAATTGAAGCATAAAGACGAAAAGTGAAAAAGTGGCGAAAAAAGAATTTTAATAAAAAAGTTAGAAAAAAAGTAGGTAAAACAAATGGAGAGGAAAGTGGAAAAAAATAAGAAACATAAAGAAATTATTAAAAAGTAGGATAAACATGAAAGTAGGGGAAAAAAAGAGTATTGGAGAAAAGTCAAAAAAGTTTGGCTCGGCATTTAAATAATAATTAATTTGGATCAGACAAATTCTATATAGGACAAAGCTTAAAAGTATTTCACATTAGGCTAAATGAACATAAAAAGCAATCAATAACGTTAAAAAAAAAATTAAAAAACGGAAAAAAAAAATTTTATCTAAAGTTATAAAATAAAATGTAAAAAAAAGATTAAGCAAAAAAAATTGAAGCATAAAGACAGACAGGCGAAAAAGAATTTTTAAACATAAAAAAGTAGGGAAAACAAATGGAGATGTAAGTAGAAAAAAAGAAAAAAAGAATGTAGTAAAAAATTAGGAGAAAAATGAAAGTAGGGGAAAGTAAGAGTGGGGGAAGAAGTAAAAAAAGTTTGGCTCGACATTTAAATAAATTCTATATAGGACAAAGCGTAAAGTATAAAGTGGAAAAAAATTAGAAAATGGAAAAAAAATTTAAACCAATGGTTAGTAAAAAAAGTAAGAAAAAAAGGGCGAAAACAAATCAATGTGTAAAAAAGTAGGACAAAAAAGGAAAGTAGGGGAAACAAAAAGTGGGAAAAAAAGAAAAAAAAAGTTTGGCTCGATATTAAAATAAATTCTATATAGGACAAAGTTAAAAAAAGTTGAAGCAAAAATACAATTGAAGCATAAAGACCTACAGGCGAAAAAAAGTAAGAGAAAGTAAGAGTAGGGAAAAAGTAAAAAAAAGTTTGGCTATAAAATAATTTGGGAAATATATAGTGGTGAAAATATTGTGGTTTCTGATTTTTTTATATATTTAAAACATTTAGAAAATATACCTCTCTTATCCGCTGGAACCGATATGCGTCCGGCGGTCAGTAAAATGTCTTAGGTGCGTCCCGCAAATAAAATTTCATAGCACAGATGCGTCCGATGGTTCAAAAAGGGTCAGCCAAGGTGCGTCCTGTGGTTAGAAAATGATCTTACTTATATTTTTAGAAAATATTGTTCAGAGGATTTAAATTTCTAAGACACTTGTCGCCTTAGATAATTTACCTGAAATAGGGCTTATTTACATAGTGTTAGGAAGAATTAGCTGGGTTTTTCCGGCTTATCCGCAAAGACTATTATGAATCGTTTATCTCATTATAAAATTATTTTTACTTGTTTCAATTTGGATTCAGTGCAATACAATCCTTGCTGTGTGAAAGTGAAAATGGAATTTGTGACTAGTCAAAAAGGCAAATCTCTCTTAGTTATTAATGGATATAAATTTCGATTTCATAAATATTTAGCGAATATTGCTCAGAAAAAACCTGCAAGTATTTTATCAAACTCGATGAGGGACATATAATTCTGCAAGCAGAGACCAACCATAATCATAACAGAGAAGAGAAATCTGCCTTAGCAAGGCAACATATGAACAACACTTTAAAAAGGAAAGCTGTGGTGGACATCTCTTCCCAGCCATCCAAATTGATTCATAGAGAGTTACGTCAATCAAGCTTTTCTGAGATTACACTTCATGATGTTAATTTATTCTGGAAAAACATGAACCATGCCCGATTAGCGCTGTATTCGAAGTTACCAAGAACCGTCGAAGAATTCCACGACGCCTTGGATGCTATGGAGATAAAAACAAGTACTGGTGAACTTTTTTTGCATATAAATAATCGTACTGATAATATTGTGTATTTTACTACTAAAACAAATTTGGCCCGGAATGTGCAGTGTAAAAAACATTTTTGTTGACGGAACTTTTTACAGTGCTCCGAAAGCTTTCACGCAAATGTTTGTGATTCATGGTTTTCATCAAAACGTTTATGTACCATTAGTATTTTTTCTTTTGTCGAATAAGTCTAAAATCTCATATGAAAAAACATTTATTTACTTATTAGACCTTTGTAAAACTTTAAATTTGATCCTGAATTTATCTTTGTAGATTTTGAATTAGCCATACACTCAGCCATTAAAAAAGTTTTACCTAATGTTCATATTCGAGGATGTAGGTTTCATTTAGGACAAAGTTGGTTCAAAAAAATTCAAACCCTTGGCCTGACATGCGAATACAAAAAACCTGATTCGGAATTAGGTAATTTTTTTAAATTATTTTTTGGTTTACCATTTTTGGATCCGTCTGAAATTGACGACTGTTTTACAGACGATTTAATGCAAGTTCAACCGCAGGACGAGCAGGTCCAAACTTTTTGTGATTATTTTTTAAACAATTATCTGGAACAAACTTCCCCAAATTTGGGCAAAATTTTCCAATTCCATAATGCGAACGACAAATAGTTGTGAGTCATTTCATTCTAAATTTAATGCAATGTTTTATACTTCTCGGCCCAAATTTGCATCAGTTCTTAGAAGCTCTCAAAAATGTTCAATGCGAAGTATATATAAAACTACGTAGTACTAAAATAAAAAAAAGTTTTGGAAAAGGAGCAGTTTCTACAGGAGAAAATGATTTTATACAAAAATGGCACATTAAATAGATTTCAGTTTGTGAAAAATGTATCACAACAATTTTTACCAAAAAATAGTTTATAATTCATTAATTTTTTTATTTACATCGATACATTTTTTGTACTTAATGTAGTACATTTATTTTTAGTTTCTAGTTATACGTATTGTACATTAATCTATGTATACATCTTATTTTGTTATTGTTAGATAAATAGGTAGGTAAACTTTATGCTGTCTGTTTTTTGATAATTTGAAACCTACTACTGTGATAATTATAAGTATATCTTTTATATTGAAAGTGTTTTATTTCAATGTCCAATTGTTCATTTTTATACGACGTTAGACAAACATATGACGGACGCACCTTGGCTATTCTTCGGCCTTACCGTTCCGACCGCGGGACGCACCTGGGCAGGTAAAGGGTCATTTTACTGACCACCGGACGCACCTCGGATGTAGCCCTCTTATCTGAAGGGCGAGAGGTAAAAAGCGATATTGATCAAGTGGAACGACATTAATAAATGGAATCCACCGCGCGTCACTATGGCGTTTTTTATTGAATGTAATCAATAAATGATAAATTTCTATAAATACAATTTCCTAGTCTAGTTAGTAAAAACTAAATTTAATTTTTTAAAGGACAAAGGGAACTATGTTGCTATTAATAATTGTGATTAATCATAGTATCACCTACTAAAGACGTAAATAAATGACGTATATCGGATATATGAATGAAATTAACCTTAGTTACAATTTATATCCTAATGAAATCAAGGTTATTTCCGATTTCTTTAATACGATTTTTTAATATTTATATTAATTGGTTCTTAGTTAATTATGCTTAGTTTAGTATGGTGTCGCTGATTTACATATTTGTAAATGATTCAAAATAAAAAAATGACGAAATTAAATACACGGATTAACGTATAGATAGTAAATTAATAAATTTTTTTTCGCTTTTGTTTATTTTTCATTTCGATCTAATGTCTCTTCGAAACACAAAGTTGATCGAGAAACTAAAAATATTTTTTTTCTAAAATCACTTCATAATGCCTTCTAGATAATTTTTCGTCCAGAAAATAACGTTTTGCCGATCAAGACCGGAAAATGAACATCAGGGACCGGTAAAAGCTTTTTCCGGTCCTAAATGTCACTTTTCTGGTCCCAGTTGTCACTTTTCCTATCATAATACAATGTGCCTTGATTTCGTATTATGACAACAAGGTTGGGATTAATTGTCAAGTGACAGTTCGTTGATTTTTTATTTGTCAAACTTGTTTCGTGAGTTTGAAAATATGGACTCAGACATATCTTCCCTACGGCTCGTCCTGGAGTCTGTTTGCCTCGTCCTGCAAAATACTATTTTCCGGTCTTGTAACATAAATTACTATTTACATAATTACTCCCCATTGGAAAATATATAGATCATATATCATAAAACCGGAAAAAGAAGTGTCGCGGTCAAAACTGTTATAAAAAGTAAAATTCCTATAATTTTCTTCTAAACTTATAATTTGCTAAACTAATAGACTCATTAGATAAATTGCCCGATACTTTAATTCTTCAATTTATGCACAATTATATTCGACATACTTTTTTTAATTGTCATTTACGCAGGGCCGTTTCTAGCGGATGTACAAATTGTATATCGATGGCCAGATTTCAAAACCAAGTAAGTTAATTTTTTTTTGGAAAATTAATTTTCAACATTAGTAAGTACCTATGTCTACAAATCATGTACCTTATATAAAAAAAATATCGTATTCCGACTATTAACTATACATTGAAATTTTTTTTTTTATTTTTATTGAAAATAATTCCACCGTAATTAATTAGTCCGTACGTCCTTTTAACTATAGAAAAATGAAAATGAATAAAAATTAATTAACGCTAGTGTATGGAATAACTGTTCTTAGTTTAATTTCAGTGCATAATTAAACTAATGTAATATCATTATTTAAAGTCGTTTTTACCCTCCCTGTAAAATTAGTATAACTAGATTTACGCGGTTTTGAAATCTGACTATCGACATCACACACGTTCGGCTTAAAAAGTGGCGCCAAATTTAAAAAAAAAAATCAGTTGTAATAAGTTTTAAAAATATAAAAGTTTATATTAAAACAATTGATTCGTGCAATTTCTTTTAAAAAAATGCTATGTATATTGTAATGATTTACTAATACAAAAAATTTCAAATTCAAAAAAAATAAACAAAATGAACTAGAGGGTAGTCAAATGAAAGAGTGGGAAATAGGACAAGGTGATATTGTAGAAATAAACAAAATGAACTAGAGGGTAGTCAAATGAAAGAGTGGGAAATAGGACAAGGTGATATTGTAGAAATGCAAGAACAAAATGTGGAAGAATGTAATGGAATAAGAGTAGATGAACAAAAAGAAGAGCAGGTACAAAATAAAAAAAAATACAAACAAAATGAACTTAAGAGGGGGAAAAAGATTGGTCAAACGAAAGAGTGGGAAATAGGACAAGGTGAAATTGTAGAAATGCAAGAAAAAAAAGTGGAAGAATGTGATGGAATAAGAGTAGATGAACAAAAAGAAGAGCAGGTACAAAATAAAAAAAAATACAAACAAAATGAACTTAAGAGGGGGAAAAAGATTGGTTAAATGGACGAATGGGAAATAGGACAAGGTGATATTGTAGAAATGCAAGAAAAAATGTGGAAGAATGTGATGGAATAAGAGTAGATGAACAAAAAGAAGAGCAGGTATAAAATAAAAAAAATAACAAACAGAATGAACTTAAGAGGGGGAAAAAGATTGATCAAACGAAAGAGTGGGAAATAAGACAAGGTGATATTGTAGAAATGCAGGATCAAAATGTGGAAGAATGTGATGAATAAGAGTAGATGAACAAAAAGAAGAGCAGGTACAAAATAAAAAAAATAACAAACAAAATGAACTTAAGAGGGGGAAAAAATTGGTCAAACGGAAGAGTGGGAAATAGGACAAGTTGATATTGTAAAAATGCAGGAACAAAATGTGGAAGAATGTGATGGAATAAGAGTAGATGAACAAAAAGAAGAGCAGGTACAAAATAAAAAAAATAACAAACAAAATGAACTTAAGAGGGGGAAAAAGATTGGTTAAATGGACGAATGGGAAATAGGACAAGGTGATATTGTAGAAATGCAAGAAAAAATGTGGAAGAATGTGATGGAATAAGAGTAGATGAACAAAAAGAAGAGCAGGTATAAAATAAAAAAAATAACAAACAGAATGAACTTAAGAGGGGGAAAAAGATTGATCAAACGAAAGAGTGGGAAATAAGACAAGGTGATATTGTAGAAATGCAGGATCAAAATGTGGAAGAATGTGATGAATAAGAGTAGATGAACAAAAAGAAGAGCAGGTACAAGAAAAACAAAAGAAACAGGAAAAACAAGAAATAATTTATGTATTAAGACAAATAATGATTCAGATGAATGAAAATAAACAAGAGATGTCAGAAATCTTTAAAAAAATGTAACAATAATTTAAAAAAAGTTGTGAATAAAAAATTATAAAAAGAAAAATAGTGATATACCAATAGAAAGTAAACCCATTGTTAAATTTACAAAGGTATTTGAAAATAAATAGTTTTTTTTGAAAAAGATAAACAAGGCTGTTAATTGATGGAGATTTAAAATAAGCAAAGTCAATAGAAGCAATTTAAGAAGAATTTTGAAGAATCAAAATTGAAGAAATAAATAGACGAAGGTGATTCGAAGATCGAAGAGTTGAAGTTTAATTTGTTGGAGGGGTATAAAGAAGAGGAGGTGAACAGGGTTTAAAATGTATTTTAATGTGTAGTTTTGTAATGTTTGTTATTTTTTATATTTATTATAAAAACCACCTCAAAATGAGATTTTTTTTGTATTAGTAAAGCATTACAATACGTGATGCTAAACTCAGACCTTTTGGGCACGCCAAAGCTTGGTGATGGTTTTCTTCCACTTTTCCCTGTCTCTTGCCTTTCTTAAACTCTTCCCTGTCTCTTGCCCTCTCCGTCCAATCCTGCACTTCTCCTTCTCTAAGTTTTCTATTGCTTCAGTGTACCATTTTTTTTTAATTCCTATATGATCGATCTATCATTTATTTTTCTCATTTTGGTACCTCGCATTCTCTGTATATGGCCCAACCATCCTATTCTTTTTGATATTATTATTTTGCTTATTTCTTGTTCTCCATTTGAATTCGTTATTTCTAGGTTTGCTCTTCTTAACCAAACTCATTCCTCTTTTTACCTTTCATAACCTCAGAAGTACTTTCCTTTTGCTTATATTTATTGTACTTTCTTCCTCCCTATTAAATATCTATGTTTTACTTCAATATTTATAACCGTTTTGAATGTTCTTTCTAGATACTTTTTTTGAATTTATCATTTTATTAAGAATTCCTGCCTTCGTTAACCTTGCTTCTATCTTCTTCTCCTCATCGCCATCTTTTTTATAAGTACATGTAGCTAGCAGTGGCGGCTCGTGAACTTTTTAAGAGAGAAGGCTGGACATAAAACGTTTTTGTAAAAATATACTCTTCAATTGTTGCCAGCAAGAACCAACCAACCAATAATATTATCATTAAATGTATCATTTTGTTTTTTTCATAGAATAGATATTAAACTAAGTAACATTGTATAAACGATTTTGGCCCTTTGTATTTTGCATTAAGTTTTATTTCGACCTTTAGACCTACGCAACACATGTTTCGGGTAAAAAAAAAAAAACAAAAAAAAAAAGGCAGGCGACAGCAACAGGCGTTGTCATTTCAGCTATTTTTACGGTATTTAGCAATTGGACTGGTAAACAAACGGCAACACGAGTTTAGGGTTGAAGATTCAAAAATATTTACTGAGAACGGGATATTAATTGTAAAATTTAAAAAATTATTAGTGAACAGGAAATAAAATGATCAACAAAATATTTATGGTGCTATTTGCTGGATAAATTGGTGAGGAGGCTGAGCCTCCTTGGTCTCCTTCGAGGAGCCGCCACTGGAAGCTTTGGACTTTTTCAAATTCCATTACCCTTTGTCCGTTTAGTTCTATTACCAAATTTATTTTTGTTTCTTTCCTTTGTGGTGTCATTTTCATAAATTTTGATTTCTCTTCAGTAACTCTTAAATTTGCTGCCTCTGCTGTCTCTGTGAAAGCTTTGCAGGTACTTTTTAACTCTTTTCGTGATGTTGACAACAACATTACTAAATTTTCCTTAAAAAAGCGGTATGATGTGCTTATCTATAACTAATTTTTTGTACAACCTTTTACAAAAAGACGTCATTTTATAATAGAATACCTTCAGCGAAACCGTGATTTCCGTCACAAGTGAGAGAAATTCTCATAACGTTAAATTTCGTCTATAGTGACGAAAGTTAAATGTTTATTTTGAATCATTTCGCGTCCTCATATATAATGTTTTGACGATTTTAAATTATTTCTATAATTAGAATGCATTTTTTTACTTTATTTAATTAAAAAGCAAAAGAGAATCGTAAAAATACCGTGAGATTTAAAAACAATTTATATCTAGTTGCCTCGTTTTATTATGTTAGTTTGCACTGAAAGCATTGTTAGTTTTTAAAGTTATCATGATTTCTGATTAGGAAAGTGATTTAAGTGATAAAATATTTGTTCATTGTTCTTTTTAATATATTATTATAATATAGAAAAAGCATAGTGCTTCACTAGAAAACATTTTGTGAAGCTCTCGCTTCAAAAAATGTTAAGTTTTGTCACTCGTAAAACAATATACTATTATGTATTATATGAGAAAATAACTTTCATGTAAACGCATTTGTATTATTTTGTAGAAATGTTAATTTAGCCTGATGAAAAATATGTCTGCGATGAAACCTCGATTTTGATCAGTCACTTAAAGCGATTTGATGGTATATTTGACAAATATGCCAATGTCAATAAAATTCTTAATGGCTTGTTAAGCAAATAAGTCAATGTTGGCCAATTCGATTCTATAAAACAATTTTTAATAAATAAATCCAAATTAAATTAATCCATATCATTCGAGGTTTTCTGCTACACTGATTATACTTATTGATTTATGCTAAATTGATATATCATCGCGGTTCGATAATCGAATTTAGCCATTGAGCGTTGATAATTTTATATTTCATAAGTTTGTTATATGAAAACCACAGTCGTTTGTGTAGGTGCATTATTATAGAAAAAACACACCTATATTTTTATCTACATGGTAATTTAAAAGAATTAGTATTTTTTTCGAAAAATATTACATAAACAAATTTATTTTTTTGAATTTAAATAATTTACAACATAATGTAATTGTAAAATAAGCAACAACATCGTTTTATTTGTTATATTTTTAGAAATTGATAAAAGTTATTTATTATTTATACTATGGTGTGGTATGATTAAAATTCGATGGTAAAATATTTACTGCAATTGTTCATTTGTCACTTCGCAAATACCTCAGTATATTGATAGTTTATAGTGAAACTCGCGATAACAGTAAAGTAAGATTCTTATCCAGAACATCGACAGCATAATTCGCGAAGTTTTGTCAATTTGTTTCAAATATTATTGGAAACTGGTAAGAAAACAAAAGTGCTGATCGTATATGTAAAGAATACAGACGAACACATTAAGTATAAAAAAGTTTTATTATTTTACGTGGTAAATATAAGTAACACTTTTATTGTTAGAAATATACATTGCAGAACATATTACATGTGTAGTGTTACCAATTTTGTAAAGTGACCTAGATTTTAGATGCAACTTATAAAAATTTAAAAAAAATTATTGATATTTTGAAAAATTTCATTACCCAAAAAATAATATTTAATTTTGTGCAAAGATCCCCAACAAAATGGGAAATTCCCCACAAATCGGCATCACTGTTGATTATTTTTTTTGCTATGTACCTAAACTCCTATAAAAGTCTTATTTATATTTTAATACGTTTTTTTTAACTTTATAGTGAATAAAATGATATTTTAAAACAATGTAATAATAAGCCACATCCATGGAAACTGAACATCTTCAAATATCCCAACCACACCATAAAATCTAACCAATCCCTCAATGAGATCAACCTTAGGCTCTGTGGAGAAAAATTCGTTCCCTTGGAAAAGTTTAGCTACTTGGAACCAGAACTAGGGCATTACTAAAAAAAAGTAATGCGTTACTTTACTGTTACTTTTGCTAAAAAGTAACGGTTAGATAAACGAAACCGTTACTTTATTAGAAAAGTAACGATTTCCAAAAGTAACGCGTTACTTTTAAAATAATAACGCGTTACTTTTCTATATATTCTTTTTGTTGTTATGTAATTCCGAGTTGCAATTCAGAATTATGTATAATTCCAAGTTGTAACTCGGAATTTTGTATAATTTTGAATTGCAACTTGGAATTTTATATAATTCCGAGTTACAACTCGGAATTTTGTATAATTCCGAGTTACAGCTCGGAATTTTGTAAAATTCCGAGTTGCATTTCGGAATTATACATAATTCCGAATTGCAATAAATCGACGGGGTACAAAAAAATAATAAAAACATTATTTCACATCAAACAGCAGAAACAAAAGAGAAAAACCTTAGTTTTAAAGTAACGCGTAACTTTTTAGAAACGCGTTACTTTTTAGTAATGCAGTTACTTTTGCAGTAACGCGTTACTGTAACGAAGTAACGATTTCGCGTTACCTTTACAAAGTATCGCAATTGCCGTTACTTTTCGCCCACTTTAAAAAGTAATGGAATTAGTAGTAACGCGTTACATTTAGTAACGCATTACTGAAAAGTAACGTTTTAGTTTCGTTACTCCCAGCTCTGCTTGGGACTATGCTCCACGCGTTAATTGGGCGACTGAAGTCTAAAAACTCTTGACAGAATTACAAAACGAGCCGCTTTCATCGGAGCTCTTGTGGTCGTTTTGGTAGATGTAATCCTCGAACGTTGCTGCATACCTATAAAACATACATCCGTCAAGTAATAGATTACAAAGCCCTCAACTTCCTCCTTTCTTCCACGCCGTTACAGCAACCGAGAGGATAATATTTAGGAAATGTGCCTACCTCCCCTGGCACTTTCCCTCCAACGATATCTACAACACTACTAATATTCCCCCTATTGTTTCCAGATTCAAAAACCTCCAGGGAAGACACGTCATAAGAAGACTGGATAGCTCCAACACCCACTCCCAGGACACTCTATAGACGAATGGAACAAAAAACCCTTAGCAATACAACCCAAGAAGAAATTTCTACAACCGAATCTAAGGATTCTAAAAGAAGCAAAGGATATTCCGAGCGAGCTCCTAGATCTCCTATAGGCATCAAATGAGCTGATCCCCCACTGACTCCATTCGCGTTGAGCTTCCCATTGAACCTCCCACTCCTACAGTAGGGTACAAGGAATATACGAACAACAGGACAAATTACCGAGGAGCGTTTAGCAGGTATGCCCCTGGTTCTGCTTACAGAGCAATCAGGGGAGAGTCCGACACTACATCATCTACATATTGGGAAGATAGCAGAAAATCATATCTATAATATAAGCGGCAAAGTCCTGACTGATTGACTGACTGACTGATATAGAATCAACGCACAGCAAAATCTACTTAACCCAGAGACTTGAAATTTTGAGAGTATGTTCTGTTCATAATGTAGACACCCACTAAGAAAGGATTTTGCGAAATTTTGATTATAAGGTGTAGAAAAGGGTGAAAAAAGGCTGCCTTACATAGAATAAGTATATCTATATATACACGACGGTATAAATGTCTTCGGTATTGTCGGATTTTCTGTCATTTGATTATTTAGAACAAAATTGGAAAAATAATGAAAAATAGTATATAATACAAAAAATTGGGAAAAATGGGGTAAAATAGAGAAAAATAGGATCACATAGGTTAAAAGCAAAAAATAATAAAAAACAAAGAGAAATAGTGGAAAATAGTGAAAAAAGGGAAAAATAGGGACAAATTGGGAAAAATATGAAAAAAAAAAAACAAAAAATATGGAAAATACAGAAATTAGAGAAAAATATGGAAAATGGGGAAACATTTGGGAAAATAGTGAAAATGGGGAAAAACAATAAAAAATAGTGAAAAAAGGAAAGTAGGAAAAATAGACACAAATACGGACAAATTGAAAAAAAAACAAGAAAAAATATTGAAAAACAAGAAAAACATGAAGAAATAGAAGAAAATTAAAAAACTATATGATAAAATGGGGAAAATAGAGAAAAATGGGAAAAATACGAAAAAGGGAAAATAGGAAAAAATGGGGCAAAATAAGGAAAAATCAGTACAAATAGGGACAAATAGGGACAAACAAGGAAAATAGAAAAAAATAATGGAAAACTGGAAAAACAGAAGAAAGTAGGAAAAATTGAAAAATGAGGAATTAGGGAGGAATAGGAAAAAATTGAACAAGGGAAAATAGAGAAAAATCAGCAAAATTAGGGAAACAGTGAAAATGAAAATAAGAGAAATATCTGGAAAAATAGGAAACGCATGGGAAAATAGTGAAAAATTTAAGAAAATAGGGAAAAATAGGAGAAAATGTGTTTCAATATGGAAATGAGCAAAAATAGATAATAATACTGGCAAATACGGACAAATATGGAAAAACAGAAAAAAATAATGATAAACAGAATACATAGGTAGAAATAAGAACAATAGGAAAATAATAGAAAACAGGAAAATTAGGAAAAATGGGGAAAAGTATAAGAAAATAGGAAAAAATAGGAAATCCCATGAAAAAAATATGGAAAATTAAGAAAAAATACACAAATTTTAAAAATAACGAATAATGCCTTTTTCCACAAGGGAAATTGTAAAACAAAGCAGCAACGTATTTTTCCACATAAAAATTTGAAATCCAAATCAAGAGTGAATTTCTCCATAACCAAATTTAAAATGCATTTTTCTCCATACGAATTAGGAGTGCAAAGCAATAAATGCATTTCTTAACACACGATTTTGAAAAATAAAACAAGAATGAATTTTTCCATACACAAATTTAAAAACAAACCAACAATGCATTTTTTCCCACGAATTTGAAATATAAGACACTAATGCATTTTTTCAGTTTATAATTTGGAAAAAAAGCAACAACTTTAGTTGTTCCACTTTCGAATATAAAATTAATTTGTATTTTCTCAACCGAATTACAAAATTTTTTGTACTCGACATGGAAAAAACTGAAAATTTAAGTACTTGAGTAAAGAAAAAAGGCAATAATGGATTTTTCCACTCGGTTTAGGAAAACAGAAAAACGATTTTTTGTCACGCATATATTTGAATAAAAATAAATCAAGAATGTATTTTTCAACATCAGAATCTAAAAAAAAAGAAGCAAGAATGCATTTTATCACACTTAATAAAAAAATTAAAAAAAATAGGAAAATGGAACAAAACAGATAATAATACTGGGAAAAACAGGAAAAAATAATGATAAAAAAGAAAAATAGAAAAACTACGGAAAATAGGGAAAAATATAAAAACATTGGGAAAAATAGAAAAAAATATTTGAATTAGGCATTTGGTTTTCAACAATGTTGATCAAAACTACATAGGAACAAAGATGGAAAATAGGGAAAAGTAAAGAAAAGTAGAATAGGGATAAATATGAAAAAATGGCTAAAAATGAGGAGAAATGGTGAAACATGGAAAAAATAAAAAAATAGGAAAAAATAGGGAAAGCAGGAAAAAACATAAAAAAAACAAGTCTCGGTCGTCCAGTTACTAGGAAAAAATCTTAAAGAGATTTCATAGTAAAGCACCGGATTCATTATGAACATTTAATTTGTCGGGATTAAAATGTGTCAAAATAGTTATTTTCCTAACAAGTGCGGAAAGTTATACTTTTCCGCACGCAATTGCAGTTGCCCGAACGACGCGAAGCGGAGTTCGGGCATGCAATTAAGTGTTAGGAACAATATTTTTGTGCCTAGAATTAAAAAAAAAATTTAGCAAAAATATTTTTTTGTTATTAAACAAAAATTTTCTTAGTGCTTCTTAATAAATAAAATATTAGGCTGAAAGTAATCATAGTAACCAAGCAAGAATTAATTTTTAATCATTTTAGCATTTATAAAATCGCAGTGCGGAAAAGTACAACTTTCCGCACGCAAATGCGTGCGGAAAGTTGTAACTTTCCGCACGCTTGTAGAAAAAAATTATATTAATCACAAATCCATGCATTCTATACGCATAATTTTAATTTTCTAAATTTATCAGTTAAGAAAGGAGATAATGAATTATATCATGCGGTAGGTATGCATTTTTTTATTATATTCGAGGTTAGTAAGAAGTAAGTACCTTCTCTTTAAAATTTGATGAAGAATTTTTATTGCACATGTAAAACATACAAAACGTGTACAAATCTGGGTCATTAATCCAGATATTATTTTAACGCAACGCTTTAACCTGTAATGTAGTAATTTTCATAAATTACTAGGTTTTTGCAATTTTTTTTTTCGTCATGTCACATAAATGATACGGCATATTACTTCCTAACTAAAAATTAAACCATTCAATTACTGTCATTATTTTCAAATATATTTTGCAATGTCAGTATGTAATTATATGATTGAGATAAGTTAATTGTTATTGATTCAGAAATATGATCAAAAAATAATATTTGCATAAATCGATTTAACTAATTGATTGACTCTAAAAACATATGAAGTAAACGTGAAAAAAATCTTATTTAACAACAAATAAAAGAAAATAGTTATTTTCCTAACAAGTGCGGAAAGTTATACTTTTCCGCACGCAATTGCAGTTGCCCGAACGACGCAAGTGTTAGGAACAATATTTTTTCTACAAGCGCCTAGAATTAAAAAAAAATTTTAGCAAAAATATTTTTTTGTCATTAAACAAAAATTTTCTTAGTGCCTCTTAATAAATAAAACTAACTTAAATTGTTTTATCCATTTCAAAGTTATAACATCATCACAACTGGAACTCCATAAAATTAAAAGCTTCAACTTTTCAAAGATTCAATATCACAAATAAATTTATTCAATGAATAATAAAAAAAACTATGAGTCATACTACAATAATATAATTGATGAAAGTTAACAAATGAGGGGCTCCATGTTTCGGCTATTCGATGGCCATCATCAGTCCTATAATACAAAATATAAAATTTAGATAAGTAGTAGGAGAAAGTTAACGGTTACTTGCAAAAAATTTGTTAAACAAGTATCTACAACATATTAAATTGTACACGTCTATCAAGTTAGCAAGACAATTTCGGAAAATTACAATGGTATCTTATTAGTAATTTGCCGCTTTTTTGTCGTTAAATAGTTGTGGAAAATTAATTTTGCCGCTCCTTTTTTTTATTAAAAATTAAACTACTTGCTAACTTGATATCAAGTTAGCAAGACAAGTGCGTAAAAAATGACGATATCAAAAAACTGAAAGCTAGAGAATTTGCCGCTTTTTTGCCGTTAATTAGTTGTGGAAAAATAAATTTTGCCGCTCTTTTTTTTTATTAAAAATTAATCGTCATGCTAACTTGATATCAAGTTAGCAAGACAACTGCGTAAAAAATGACGATATGAAAAAACTAAAAGCTGGGGAATTTGCCGCTTTTTTGGGGTTAATTAGTTATGGAAAAATAAATTTGCCCCTTTTTTTTATTAAAAAGTAAACGTCTTGCTAACTTGATATCAAGTTAGCAAGACAACTGCGTAAAAAATGACGATATGAAAAAACTAAAAGCTGGGGAATTTGCCGCTTTTTTGGGGTTAATTAGTTATGGAAAAATAAATTTGCCCCTTTTTTTTATTAAAAAGTAAACGTCTTGCTAACTTGATATCAAGTTAGCAAGACAACTGCGTAAAAAATGACGATATGAAAAAACTAAAAGCTGGAGATTTTGCCGCGTTTTGCAGATAATTAGTTGTGGGGAAATAAATTTTGCCGCTCTTTTTTTTATTAAAAATTACACATCTTGATAACTTAATATCAAGTTAGCAAGACAACTGGGTAAATGATGACGATATCAAAAAATTAAAATCTGGAGAATTTGCCCCTTTTTTGTCGCTAATTAATTATGAAAAAAATTTGGTGGGTTTTTTTTAAATTTTTATCTTCCAATTTCGTTTCTATCCATGAGTCTTTTGAATAAACATTTCAGATTAATTTCATTTCAAGCTTACTATGAAATTTCAATTATCAAGTTCCAAAAATTTCTTAAGATTATTAAAATTGTTCCATTTCGATTTGAAAAATTATAATTAAACAATATTTCTTTCTGAATTGTATAATTAACGATTTTCTAGTTTAAAAAATTTTAAACTCATAAAAATCAGACACTACATGGAATTGTATAATAAAAACCGGATTGTGTCAAAAAATTTTTAACCAAAAATTTGAATGTTCACATGCCTCTGTATATTCCGATTAAAAACAATTACTCATTTAAGTAAATTTTTTTTTTATAAAATTTTAAGCTGCTTTATAAAAAACCTGGAAATAAAAAACAGGCAACAAATTTTTGGTTTCCACAATTATTTAGCGGAAAATTCTCCAGCTTTTAGTTTTTTGATATCGTCATTATTTTAATAAAAAAAAGAGCGGCAAAATTTATTTTTCCACAACTAATTAACGGCAAAAAAGCGGCAAATTCCCCACATTTTAGTTTTTTGATAACGTAATTTTTTACGCAGTTGTCTTGCTAACTTGATATCAAGTTAGCATGACGATTAATTTTTCATAAAAAAAAGAGCGGCAACAGTTGTAGGGAATTTTATGCCCTAAAAACATTTTGCATTAAAGTGTATTAATTGTCCTCAAAATCAAGAAAAACTAGAAAAAACATACATGCACATTTTTTACGCGCCCTCTAGTGGCGCAACTATTGGAAACTCCGGAAAAAGCTTAAGACAAAAGTTGTAGGGAATTTTATGCTCTAAAACGTTGTACTACAACATTTTGCACTAAAGTGTATTGTTTGTCCTCGAAATCAAGAAAAACCTACATGTACATTTTTTACGCACCCTCTAGTGGCGCAACTATTGAAAATTCCAGAAAAAGTTTCAGACAAGAGTTGTAGGGAATTTTATACTCTAAAACTTTGTACTACAACATTTTGCACTAAAGTATATTATTTGTCCTCAAAATCAAGAAAAACTATAAAAAACATACATGCACATTTTTGCGCGTCCTCTAGTGGCGCAACTATTGGAAATTCTGGAAAAAGCTTAAGACAAAAGTTGTAGGGAATTTTATGCTCTAAAACGTTGTACTACAACATTTTGCACAAAAATGTATTGTTTGTCCTCAAAATCAAGAAAAACTAGAGAAAACCTACATGCACATTTTTTACGCGCCAACTAGTGGCGCAACTATTGGAAATTCTGGAAAAAGTTTGAAACAAAAGTTGTAGATAATTTTATGCTTTAAAACTTTGTACTACAACATTTTGCACTAAAGTGTATAGTTTGTCCTTAAAATTTAAAAAAAGTCAAAATTTGTTATATGTGCATTTAATCAATGTCGGTCTTGAGGACCCTCCACTGTACCAATTTAAACCAAAAACTAATGGTCGCATTCTAGGCACACACCGACCCTCCATACCAAATTTCAGCTTAATTGGTCAAACGGTTCGGCAGTTATCGTGGAAGATTACACACAGACACACAGACATACCATGCGCTGGAAATGGTTTCAATCTTCTTGGGGGACCTCAAAATGGATATTTCCATCGATATCTCGATTTTTTTTGCTCGTTCACCTTACTTTCCCTTTGATGGGTCCAGGAAAGTAAAAAGAGAAGATAACTTCCATTTATCTTTTAACTGTTTTAGGCGAAGACGAAAACAGTGGACAGCTGTTAGTATATATTGATCGTTGATTATTCGGTATAATGGGTCTATTGGGAAAATTTAGCTAAAAAAGGTTCATTGTTTTTCGTTCTACTGAAAATATATCGTACCTCGAACGTCTTATAAAATTGTATTTTAAGAGTGAATTTTATTTATTTAAATACCATCACACCACACCTCGGTAATTCAAATGGAAATTCTTTTATCTAAAAATTTCATTTTCAAGACCATATGTCGTTCGAAAGTAAAACTGGCAATGGTATAATACCAATGCTACTTAAAAATATATTTTATTTTCTAAATAAATATCAATATTACTTTTATACTGATAATATAATAAATTGAAGGCTTAAGTCACACATAAGTATGTAGATATTTTTTATAAAATTAACGATGCTAAAATAAAAGTTTATTAAAATAGTTGAAGGTGTATTAGATATTTTAATTGAGTATAGATTTATAAATGTATTGAGATCAAAATAATATTTTATTAAATGAATAATAGAAAAACTATATCACATAACACATATATTTAATGTTTGTTCAATTAAATAAGTTTAAATTGGCGGCCACAACAATATAAAATTGGATTATAATATAAGAAATATTTTTAAAAAAGTTACTTACAGAAAAAACGTAGAACTTATACATGATATTGGTATGAAAAATTGAAACCGGTCACATTATAAAATTAAACATAAAAAAATCAAACAAATTATTATATAAAAAACTTCGTTGAAAACTTTAACCAATAGATACCTCTAAACTAGAGGATAAATTAATCTTAAAAACACATCAAAGTACTCCTAGTACCATGCGACAGTTAATAGTGAATGACAATTGACAGAACACAAATTGAAAATTGACGTAAAAGACAGAAACCAAATGGAAAAAGGTAAGAGACCACAAGTTGAAAATTATATAGTATGAGGCCAGCAGCGAGATTCTCAACACTCCCGACTCTAATTATATTGGCAGCAATGAAAATATGACAATTAATAATTACTCACATTTGACACTTGGGATATAATAAGAAAATCGGCTGTGTCACCCCAGAACTTTCCCGGCTCGACCGTAAAGAATATGTTATTTATTATTATTATTTTAATTACAAAATACTAAGCATTACATTAATTTATGGAACACATTAAAAATAGCGAGCTGATGGTGAATTAATATTTCAATGTTGGTAATGACATAAGCTGCGCATGCGCACGTTATATATAATACTGCTACAATTAGGATCTCCTAAAATCATGTGTGAAAACTATTTTGAATTCGGGAAAAATTTCCATACAATAGTTGTAGGGAATTTTAAATGTGTATTTTTCTCGCCATCTAGCGGCGAAACTATGAGGAATTCGATAAAAGTTAAACATAAAAGTTAAAGAAAATTTGATGCTTTACAACTTTGCACAAGAAAATTTTGCACTAAATACATTGTTTGTCCTCAAAATCAAGAAAAACTAGAGAAAACATACATGCACATTTTTTACGCGCCCTCTAGTGGCGCAACTATTGGAGATTTTAGAAAAAGTTTGAGACAAAAGTTATAGAAAATTTTATGCTCTAAAACTTTGTACTACAAAATTTTGTACTAAAGTATATTGTTTGTCCTTAAAATCAAGAAAAACCAGAGAAAACCTACATGCACATTTTTTACGCGCCCTCTAGTGGCGAAACTATTGGAAATGCCTGGAAAAAGTTTGAAACAAAAGTTATAGAGAATTTGATTCTCTAAAACTTTGTACTACAACATTTTGCAGTAAAATGTATTGTTTGTCCTCAAACTCAAGAAAAACTATAGAAAACATACATGCACATTTTTACGCGCCCTCTAGTGGCGCAACTATTGGAGATTTTAGAAAAATTTTGAGACAAAAATTGTAGGTAATTTTATGCTATAAAACTTTGTACTACAACATTTTGCACTAAAATGTATTGTTTGTCCTTAAAATTTAAATAAAGCAAAAAATTGTTACATGTTTATTTAACCAATGTCGGTCTTGAGGACCCTCCACTCTACCAATTTAAACCAAAAACTAATGGTCGCATTCTAGGCACACACCAACCCTCCATACCAAACTTCAGCTTGATTGGTCAAACGGTTCGGCAGTTATCGTGGAAGATTACACACAGACACACATACATACCATGCGCTGGAAATGGTTTCAATCTTCTTGGGGGACCTCAAAATGGATATTTCCATCGATATCTCGATTTTTTTTTGCTCGTTCACCTTACTTTCCCTTTGATGGGTCCGGGAAAGTAAAAAAATACGGTAGATTCAGGAAAGAATTTTAGATTTTTTAAACAATCTGAGGAAATATTCGAAAAACGTCAAAATTTTAAGTCATTTTTGAATCTCAAATTTTTCATTTTTCAAATGGTATAATTTCTATTTTTTTTTAAACTTTTTTAATTATTGAAAACCCATGTAACGATGATTTGTTCGAGGAAAAAAATTGAAATTTGCTAAAAAATAAAATATCGATAATTTTTTTTAGCAAATTTCAATTTATTTCCACAAATTAATCACCGTTAAGGTTTCACAATTAAAAAAGTATATAAAAAAATAAAAATTATACAATTATTATTATTATATAAAATGTCTTTCCTTGAATTTTCGATTTAAACTGAAATTTATGGTAAAACATAAAATATCGTCAATTTTTTTTACCAATTTCATTTTTTTCCAACAAATTTCAATTTTTTTTCCTCAAATAATTCACGTTATGGTTTCTACAATTGAAAAAGTTTTAAAAAATTACACAATTTTGAAAAATGAAAAATTTGAGGTTCAAAATTTCCAACTTTGAAAATGTCTTTCCTTGAATTTTCAATATTTTCGATTTAAACTGAAATTTGGTAAAGGTAGAGGAATCGGTTTGGCATCAAACTTTTTGAATTAGTAGACTGTGGGCTTTATTGTCTACACTGGTGCTGATACTGATTATCAAAAGTTTGATTTGGGCTCATTTTTTACGGCCTTATTTTCATAAAGGTCATTTTTTATATATAGATAACTGATATACATCTCCTCTATTGGCAGAATTTTTACATTTTTTTCTCGTGGTTTTCAATTTAAAAATAAGGCCCAATTTCAAAAAGGGGCCATCATTTGATGAAAAAAATGGAAAATGACATAAAAAACGTTACTATTTTCCTGTATCCAACATAAAAACATTTACAGATATCATTTCGGACAGAAAACAACGGATTTGACCTTGAAATGCAATTTTCAAGGTCAGAGATGTCTTCTGGACATTTTTTATTATCTTTTTCGTATTCAGCGCAACCAATTACTTAGGAATGCACTGTTTTTTCCCTAAATGAAATTTGCACCATTGGACTTTCCCTTCCCGACGGGACTGGTCGAAATTTCGACCACCAAATTTATCGGGTTACCGGGTACTCGACGTCACAAATCTTTCGATTTTATGTACAGATATCGTATAAAAAAAGTCCAATTTCTACGTAAAAATCCCCGACCTTCAACAGGTTAATCCAGATCCCGCACATACATAGAATCGCAAAAATCGTGACATAATTAAATCATAATTATGTGATTTTTAAGTAGATAATCTACAGGGTTCCAACTATAGGGAATTGAACGTGTTGGAGAGAGAGGTATAGGAAATTCAGCATATCTGAAAGAGAGAGAGAGAGAGCGCTATGACGTCACTAGTACCTGAAGGAGCTGACGGAGCTGAAGTAGCTGTAGGGCTGACGGAGCTGAAGTACCTGAATACAAGAGCCGACGTTATCTAGGTCTGATACTTCAGCTCCTTCAAGTACTTCAGCTCCGTCAGACCTGGCAGGTACTTCAGCTTCTTCAGGTACTAGTGACGTCATAGTCATAGTGTAGCAATGTCCTTGGGTTACACCTGCCAAATCGTCCACCAAAGGCACCGAGGAGGGAGGTCCGTCTCCTAACTCTATCTAGAGTTCCTTGGACTTCAGTTCCCCAATTGAGCTTGAAGCATACTCCCAAGTAGGTAACTTCATCTGAGAGGACGAGTCTCTCTCCCCATAGCTTAAGGTCGATTTCATTGAGGTTTTGGTTGGATTTTCGTGACTAGATGGGATGTTTGAATATGATGAGTTGGGTTTTTTTGGGGATTCAGGATAACCCTCCATTTTCTAGACCATCGGGCGAATCGTTTGAGGAGTTATTGTGTTTTGGTGTTTAGAGCTCTGGTAGAAGGAGCGGAAGCTGAGATTTGCGTGTCGTCAGCGTAGAGTTGAATTTCTTGTGTAGGAGAAGGAGGTTTTGGAATGTCATGCTTGTAGATGACATAAAGGACAGGAGCTAGGAGGGAGCCCTGAGGGACTCCAGCTTGGGGAGTGAAGGGATCTGAGAGGGAGTTTCTCACTTTGACTCTGATGGATCTGTTTTAGAGGTAGGAGTAGATTAGTTTGATGAATGGGGTAGGAAGATTGATGTCAGAAAGCTAGTGACGTCATAGTACCTGAAGGAGCTGATGGAGCTGAAGTACCTGAAGACAAGATCCGACGTTATCCCGGTCAGATACTTCAGCTCCTTCAAGTAATTCAGCTCCGTCAGCCCTATCAGGTACTTCAGCTCTTTCAGGTACTAATGACGTCGTAGCCTCTCTTTCTGACACGCTCAATTTCCTAAACGTCTCTCTAACACGTTGAATTCCCTATAGTTGTGGTTGGAACCCTACAGACTATTTACCTTTTTATGTGTTTTTTGTGTACCGAAAAATCAAATTTTGTGTTTCTGAATAGAAATTCAAATAATATCTGGATGTAAGTAATTTTTTATTATGTTACATTTAAAATTATAATCAAAAATTATTTATAGATTTCTGTTATTTCAATCTCCTTATTTTCAAGTGTAATTATTTTTGAATAAAAATAACAAGGAAAATTTAAACAATTACTGGGTATTCAAATATTTTATTTTTTTAAACTCAATGATTAAATTCAAAATTAAAACAAAATAATCATAAACATTTATTATTTATATTTTTTATATTATTACAAATTTATAACATTGTTGCGGTCGAGCACAAAATTTGATTTTTCGATACACAAAAAGCACATAATTATGACGTTATTATCTCAGGGTTTTTGCGATTCTATGTTTGTGCTAGGTCGGGATCGATATCGTGCTACACTCGGTAATTTTGATTATTTAAAAAACATTTTTTGTTACACAAAAAGCGCATAAAAAGAACATAATTGGACATTTTTTTTAAATTTTTGAAAATCGTGGTGTAGCACGTTTCACCTACAATTCTTTATTATTAACTATATCGAAAGATTCTACATATTATATATTTATCGAACCATATAATACATTTATCAAAATAGAAAAATATTTAATGTGACATTACTTTACAATTAGAATTCGTAAAAATCAATAGATCTAACCTTGATTAATAAATTAACTAGTAACTAACCAGAAAACAGCACGTAACTATTTAATAAAAAAATAATTATTGTTAAACTTTAATTAACCACGACCTATAAATCCAATAATTCTTAAAGCAATTAATAATTAAGACTCATACACACGTTATCTGCTTTTTATAACATAACGTAGGGCTTGGTTCTCTTCAGATATTGAAGTAGATAGTAGTTTGGCATAGTTTCTTCATTTTTTTTGTTATTCAAAAAATTTTTATCTGTCGTATCTATAAAAAAATCTCTTTTGTCCTCATTCTCTAATTTCTATTAGATTTAACCCCTTTGTTACCTGGGTAATTTCTTTGGTATAATAAAATTTTCTTCTAGCTATTTAGCAGATCTTAAGCTGATATTTAAATTGGTATAACTCTAAATATCGGTTTAGGTGGTCTCCCAATCAGTAGATTTATTGACAAATATTGAACCAGCCTACTGTTTGGTAATCGTTTCACTCAATTTTTTTTTTTTTTTTTTTTTTTTTTTGAGTTAAGAGCTTTAACTGCAGAGGTCATAGCTCTTTGTTGCTATTCCAAATTGTTCTAAATATTTAGGTATACATTTATTCGTTTCAGGTAAGTAAGTACTTTCGTAACGTCATTTTTGTTGTTTTACTATTTGGGATTGTAGTCCAAGAATATGTCTTACGGGTTCAAAAATGTTACAGGCTAAAATGTGTTTGATTATCAGACGGCACATGCATGACTCACACCTAGGTGGGGGTTCACCAGTAATATAGTGTAGATGCGTAATTTTTGTGTGACCTATTCGGATTCGGCATAAGGTTACTTGTTCTCTGCGGTCGAGGTGTTTGGGGTATAACCATTTTTTTATACTCGGTTTAATAATTTTAAGTTGTCCCTCGTAATTTTCCCACTCGTTTTGCCAAAAGGTGCGAAAACGTTGTTTAATAAAAAAATTTAAACTATTGTAAGTAATAGGTATTCCTTTGTCTACAGTTCTTTTTGTTGCGTTTTTTGCAGCGGCATCTGCTAGTTCATTTTGAGGAATATTGGAGTGACCAGGTATCCACATAACAGTTATATTTCTTCCTTCATTTGTCAAATATGTGACAAGTTCCAGAATTCTTACTCCCCATTCATTTTGTGTAAAAATATCTTCTAAGCTCACAACAGAACTCAAAGAATCAGTACAAACTAGACAATTGTGGTCTTGAGAAAATGAGAAATATAGCAGAGCCTGCCAAATTGCATATAGTTCTGCGTTGAATATACTGTACTCCGTATTTAAGGTCCACGAGTAAGACTGCTTGTTAATTGTAATGGCAGCTTCTATACCTTCAGCTGGTTTGGATCCATCAGTAAAAATTTTTAAGTATTGGTGGTATTGACTTATTCGATTGAGAAATAATTGTTGGTACGTTGTTTGCGGAGTGTTTTATTTTTTCCAATAGCTGAGGGTGATCTTCGCATCCATGGAGGAATATTATTTGTTTGTGGTACCTAATATATTACTAGTTTTGGATATTAAGTATCTTTCGCATAGCTCTAAATGACGAATATGTGTTGGTCTTGTAATTGTTGGTTAGGTTAAAGTGATTGCAAAATAAACACAGTCCAAATCGAGGTTTAGTCAACTACCATAAAATTTCATGAAACCTTCTTCGACATAAAGAAATCAAGCAAATCAGGTATACTATTGGGATCATTAGGCCAATATGTGGTAGGCTTATTCGTGGAATGAAAGTTACAGCCCTATTCACGAACCACTCTTAAGTAAGTATAATTGTTCTAACTGAAAGTGTCTGATTTCTCACAGTGTCGGAGATATCCATAGACACGTTTCATAAACAACACTTAAGTATTTCTTCACTCGGTGAACGCATAGGGAAACTTCAGTTTGTCATCTACACGCCATTTCAAATATCAATATTGTCAATTAAACTATTAGCTCCATAGCTGAAATAAACCTTGTATTGATTTTGCGTCTAGGATTATATTCTTTTCTAAGTTAATAAAATGTGCAATAATTGTGCAAATGGAATATCAATGTTTTGGCACAAACTGGCGGTACTCACTAGCCAAAAAACCAAATCCCACTCCCCCAAATCCCAACTTCTGTCCCTTCTTCCAGGAGGACACAGACTTCCTACTAGAGGACATCATCCACATTTCCTATTCCCCTATCCATCGCCCAATCCTAAATCCTTTCATTCCTGAAGACATTGCCTCCTTATGTCTCCAAGGGAAAAATTCTACTCCTGGCCCCGACCTTAACAAGAGACAAGCCCTGAAAAACCTTCCCGCAACCATTCTCCCTATCCTCACCATTCTCATGAACTCCTGCCTTCAGCACTCCCACTTTCCAACCTGCTGGAAATCCGCTCATACCATCCTCATCTCCAAACCTCAGAAAGACCTAACGCCTACAGGCCTGTATCCTTGACTAATGTTCTGGATAAGCTCTTTGAAACACTACTCAAGGAATATCTGGGACCTTCTAATGAAAGAGGAACGATTCCCCAATTCCAACATGGATTCAGGTCTGGTCATTCCACCTAAGATGCACTAGTGAGACTCCACACCCTTGCAACCAAATCTCTCAACTTTGCCCACTGTGCATCGGCATTCCTGTTTGATGTCCAGAAGGCTTTCGATCAAGTCTCGCATGCCGGACTTATTCGCAGGCTTTCCGACATCAATCTCCCTACCCCATTCATCAAACTAATCTACTCCTACCTCTAAAACAGATCCATCAGAGTCAAAGTGAGAAACTCCCTCTCAGATCCCTTCACTCCCCAAGCTGGAGTCCCTCAGGGCTCCCTCCTAGCTCCTGACCTTTATGTCATCTACAAGCATGACATTCCAAAACCTCCTTCTCCTATTAGCTAATTACTGAAAAATTAATAATATATTTATAATTAAAGATTTGCATTATAATCCAGTTCAGATATCATTTCTTATTAGGACAAGTCTATGTGTTTTTATATTTTACCTATATAATAAATGTCTATTAAAATTTAAAAATAAATAATTCAAATCGATTATCTCTTGCTTAATTTTCAATTTATTTCACTGCGGAAATTGATTATTTAATAAAAATATTTATAACGATTCGCCGTTTTTTGTTCCTTATTTGCATTTCTGTTTTAATTGACGACTAAATAATTATTTTAATAATGATTAAGCAAATAGGATATAATTAGCAAATATATCGGAAGTAAGTTTTTGAATGTCTAATTCCAAGTGTGTTAGTAGTTCTTAATTATCTGAAGGTTAAATATTGAAAAGTATTGGATATATGCATACTTATAAAGGATAATAAAAAATTAAATACGAATAAAAATTAAGACCGAGACTACACACACGTTAACCTGTGGATAATTTCAGAAATTAAAACATTGATTATTTAACCCAAAAAAAATATTTATTTTATTAAAAGAAGTCTTGACTATCTAAATCTAGTCTGTGTATTTAAAAAAATAGTTATTTTATTAAAAGAAGTCTTGACTATCTAAATCTAGTATATGTTTTAAAAAAATGGTTAAATGTTCAAACTTATTATTTAAGCGAATCACGTTTCACGTGTGGGTGATTTCTAAAATTATCCACAGTGTAACCTTGTCCACGTTTGTCCACCAATTAGTTTTGTTTGTCCACCCGCCGGTTAATTATATAAGTAATTATATAACTTTTAAAAAATTGTGATATTGTGAAGTTGGCACACCCTTTTTTGAATTTTAAAATTTTTGGTTTTTGGTTTTATTTAATAAACACCTTAATTTTTAAAGACTTTATAAGATTTTTTTATTGAAGGTCAAATAGAGCTTAATATAGCCTATCCAATTTTTTAAAACAACGTTTCGTCTTTGAAGGGCCACCATCAACTATTTTTTTTTAATACGGATCTGTACATTCTATTTCAATTTTGAAATCCCATTTTTTCATTATCCAACCATGTAGAATATTTAATTATTGTACGTACTTTGGGAATTTTTCTTTTTTCTCTTTCTATCTACACTTGGTACGATTTAATAACAATAATAGTTTTTCTGTTACAATAAATTATTTAATAAAATCTACAATTACCTATATTAAAATCATTTTAATACCAGTGAAAAGAGAATAAAAAATTCTATAAGTGGGAGTTTTTCCAAAATTTTTGAGCTAGAATTGTGACCTTGACAAAGGGGAGAGACCAAATATGAGGAAAATTAAAAAATCTTTATAGTGTGGTCTCTCCCTTTTCTCACAACCACAATTTTTTATCTAAATTTTTGAAAAAATTCACACATATGTAATATTTTTTTTTCTCTCTATCATCACTTAGTACGTTTTAATAGCATCTATAGTTTTGTTGTTAGAGGAGTTAAACAAAAAATTATTTATTATAATCTATAATTACCTATGTTATTTTTTTTTGATAATAAATATATCAAAATTATTTTAATACCATTAAAAAGAGAGTAAAATATTCTATGAATGGAAATTTTTTCAAACTTTTTAAGCAAAAATTGTGACCTTGAGAAAAGGGAGAGACCAAAGTGAGAAAAAATATAGTTATGGTCTCTCCCTATTTTCACAACTACAATATTTTATAAAAATTTGATAAAATCCACTTATATAGAATATTTTTTTCTCTTTCTATCAACATTTAACACGTTTTAATAGTATCGATAATTTTTTTTGTTACAGGGGTTAAACAAAAAATTATTTATTAAAATCTACAATTATCTAAGTTATTTTGTTTAATTAAAAAATATATTGAAATCTCTTAAATACCATTAAAAAGAGAATAAAAAATTCTATAAATGGGAATTTTTTCAAAATTTTTTAGCAAAAATTGTGACCATGAGAAAAGGGAGAGACCAAAATGAGAAAAAATATAGTTATGGTCTCTCCATATTTTCATTCCATTTTTATAAACGAAGGGTGGACAAACGAAAATAAATAGTGGAGAATAATGGACAATCGATGGACAAACGAATGCACATAAAATCTTTGGGAAATTCGCAAAAGTGGGTGCCAACTTCACTGACCTTAAAAATCCACACTTGATCTATCAAAATTGGTAATATTATTTATAATTAGTTTACTGATTTTAAAATAGACTTATTTTCCCTCAAGAATATTTCATATAGAATAAATAAAATTATAAATCTTTTTTCCAATTTAATCAAATCTTAATATTTCATAAAACGCAATAGATGGCCCTGTATATATTTATATATTATATCGTTCTCTGTTTATCATTTTCTGGTCGAACTGATAATGTTTAATTGCTGAAATTTTACTGATTCGAGTCACTGACTAGATTGAGGTCACTTATTAGATTTTTAAATTTCTTTTTAAAAATTTTTTGTATATTTATTGACAAGTTAGTACTTTCGGTACAAAGCCCCAGACGGCGCCAATTTGGTCTGTATAGTTAACATTGTTGTGAACCATTTGGTTAAGCTGATCTGTGGTTGACACTTTATATAATTCTTCTTTTTTACCGTTGCGGCCTCGTAAGGTTAGAGTTAAACAAGAATTTCGTGCTTCTATTAAGCTATTAAGACCTCATGAAAAATGAATTTTGTAGTTCGATTTTTTTAATTTTTATGATGATTTTATCTATGGCCGTAGAAAAAAATATATATGAGTCACTTTCTACACTACGCCCTGTCCAATATTTCTTTTTTCTTAAAATGACAGACTTCAGTTCGAGTAATAATTTTGTGTTAAAATATATAGTGTGGCTAATCTGTTTGAAGTGTCTACTCGTCCATTGCCAAGTTTAAAAAATAGTGAAGTGCACATAATATGCATAACAAATATAAATTAAGTACAGGTAATATAATTTAGCATATTCTAATCTAGTACTAAATATTTGTTATTCTGAAAAAAAGTAGGAAAACTGTTGAAATTTTAGAATATCTATATCCTTTATTATAACGTAAAATAGTATCAATAGACACTACCATTTTTGACTAATTATTGACATAATTTGTGCAGATTTAGTGATTTTTTTTCGCCAACTCAAAAAGTTAAAAGAAAAATTGGTTGGATTATAGTTATATAATAATATAGGAATATACGCTAATAATGGAAAAATTGTTTTTTTTACTGTTTGTGATTTTTTTTTTAATTAAAAGAGGAATTGAAAAAAACCAAATAATAGCGCACCGAATTCAGACGAACCGTATTTCTATTCTTTATTACATGATTTAATTATTATAAAAAAAGTGCGTACGTGACCAAGAACTTGAAAGCTGTCTGGACTAAAAGAAATAAAATCGTTTTAATTGACCTTCGATAGTGTGATCAATCTATTCTCCAAGGTCGGCCGAAAATTAAAAGTAATGACTAATGACTTTGCTCTTATTCGTGTTTTGCGCTCGTTTAAATAACCAACCACTAAAAGTGAAATGCAATATTTGCATAAATTTATTTCACTTCACTTCACTTCTTTGAAACAAGGAAATAAAAGTGATTGTAAGGTTATAAGTTTTTTAAAGACAAGAAGAAAATTTATATAATATCGGTTATTATTATTACAAGTAAGCTAAATAATTCTAAAATATATTTTAGAATGAACACGAACGCGTTTGTATTCGTTTGAAATGGGGGAGTTCCCTCCAAGTTGCCAACCTAGATAAAGGTCTACCAACGGGGAAGGTTTATTTTTGGTCAAAATATACTTCATTATGTTCACAATGATAAAATATGTTTAGAAAATATTACCGAGGTTTTAAGAATGTCTTATTAGCAACATATAATGATTTTAATAAATTCATTTCTGATTGGTTGAAATTAATGTTGGTATTAAGACTCGAGGTGAAAATTGACATATTTCGTTGTCAAATGTCATATTTACGTCATTCACCATAGAGTAAGTATAATAGAGTAGCAAATGTTTCATTTTCAGCGACTGACCTGCAGCCTTGGATGGTTGGTAGAACTAATTTGAATTTGTTGAGTAATTTTAATATTCTATATTCAAACTGTCTTACTTCGTATATTATTAACATTTACTGTAACACCTAAAATGTCATTTTTAGGTCACATTTTATGACAAGAGTTCGGGACAATTTATTATATTATTAATAACTTTATATAAAAACATTATTATAGAGAGCTGTCGTCTATTTTCTAAAGATAATATCTTAAATTAATGTCCAACAGCTGTAGTTCTGACTGTGCGGTAGTCGGAATATATGTGGTATTTTTTAAAATAAAAAAACAATCCCTTACTTGTCAAAGTCCTAGATGGGCGTTGAAAAAATCGGCAACACCGTAACTTTCATTTATGCACCATCTGTGATCGTAAACGTCAGTTGACAAAAGATCGAAAAATCGAATAGAATGATCGATAATCATTCAAACCAGCCCGCCAACATATCGAAAGTTAGGTTATGTGTAGCGAAAGTTATTACCGAATAAAAAATATACACCAAAACACACAGATGAGTACAATGTTATTTGTAACAAATATAAAATAAATCGAAAGTTAAGTTTGCGGGTTGTCGCGACACATAATAATAACACGACACTGGAACGTTTATTGCAGACGGCACTTGAAACTTTTTTTAAGGACACAACTGCAGGATTACGTACAGAAACACTCGGAGTCTTCAAAGCAACTGGTTGGGCGCCAGTTGTAGGGGTTTGTGGGTTTTATGTGTATTAAAACAGATAACTTGGATTGGTAACTGTATTTTTACAATAACACAAAAACGGTCAACTGTCTCTAACTAGTAACTAGTATCGATCATAAAGTATCGATTCTCCTGTCAATCGAAACTAAACTTCAACATGATAAATGAAATGTCATTTGTGGCCGACCAGGGCCGGCGTCAGAATAATTCTCGTTACATATGACCTAAAATATCATTTTTAGATAACATTTTTAGATAATATTTTTTAGTAAAATGCTAATAAAGGTGCATAAAAATAATTAGCAACACATAATAAAACACTACTTTTATTCGAATACATGAAGTTTCCAAATATTAATTATTATAGGTTTGGTTAACCTCCATATATATTTTAGTAGAAAATACTTTGTAACACTTTCAGTTTTTAATTGATGAGTAACAACAATCTTAACATTTGAAGATGTAACCACTGTTCAAATCTTTGTGGTAATGTTCCAAGAAATTCAAATTATCTCTTACCATGGGACAGATTTTTCATGATTCATTAAATTATTTATAAAGTGCTCTGTTTTGATTTTAATTTTATCAAGTTCATCAGGATAGTGCTTATAGAATATGTAGCTAGTAGGAAGGAGCTTTTCGCTTTCGCTCGGTGGACGCGATGGATCTTGCAAATGGCGGATGCACGCGGTATAGATATATTTAACGTTCTATGAGTCATACGTGGTTCTTAGTACTTAACCGACTATTCGCACATTACTCACGTATATTTGATGGTAAATGCTCCTTCCTATTAAATATGTATTGTAAGCAGAGATATGATAGGGTAGATGCAGCATCAGAGAGAGAAGTTTTATCCAACATAAACCCTAAATGTTTACATTGGGTTTCATATCGAACTTCTGAAAGCGGTGTTGACAGATTTAATTTTTATAATATATTCGCATTTTATCATTTTCTTAAGTACATATCAACGAACTATTATAAAAATGCATGGTCACTGAAAGTTGGATAATTATGTAAAAAAAATGATGAACAAGAATTGAAATATGGTTGTTATATTTCAATTTCGGAATATTACTATGCCCCTGAATCAACGACGCTAATGCACTTTTAAGAGTCCTAATCAAAACAAAAGATGCTTTTCGAGTTGAAATGTTGTGAAAATTGGTTTTACATTGAATAACCACTGTCTCTTTCATGCGCTCTCTAACCTAATCCTATATCTATGCTTCTAAGAGATAGTGCGAATAATATATACCAACATTAATTTCAACCAATCAGAAATAGAATTCATTAAAATCATTATATTTTGAAGTAGATTTTGATCAAAAACAATCCTTCCCCTTTGGTAGAACTACTTGTAAGGAATTAGCGACCTATAGTAAGTATATTTAATATAATATCTATGGTCAAGCACTCTAACGGGATAATTTTGAACGTGTACTACAGTGCCATCAAATAAGGCGTATTCTCCAGTTCTTAACCTCATCCTCAGCTAACGATTGTTGATTTGAATTTGTTCATTTGAAGGCCATTGTTCAGTTCCCACTAGGCGTAGAATCTACAGGCGGACTTTTTGTATTCAATTCTATTGGTCGAGTTCGAATATTAATTCCAAATCGACGAATAAAATTGGATACAAAAAATCCGCTTGCAGATTTTCCGCCTAGTGGGAATCCGTCTTTACAGAATCATCCAATTTAACCAATTTAAAGCTATTTGTTTTGATGGTGTTGTCATGGTGATTAAAAAAAAATTTATTCTGTTACGCGAATAATACATTTTTAGTTTATGAGCATATTTGAAAATAATATTTATGACGTTGAACATCAGTTTATTAAAATTATCGTTAAAAAATGCCTCAGTTACAATTTTTGACATAGGACAAAACCAAAATGTGACAAGTGACAAGTGACTAAACACTTCAGTGACAGCTCTTGTCAAAATCTTGATTTTGTCGTTTTGAATTATGCAAGTTTTACTAGAAAAATAAAAAACAAATATTTTATCATTTTAAGCAAATGAGTGAATACTGGTAGCTATTTATTTTTTAATATGAAAAAATCGAATTCTCTTATGTCAGTGCTAGTATCAGTTGAAAATAATGATCAAAGTTCCCAAAGATTATTATTCTTATACTCACAATTGAAACCTAATAAAATGAATTACGTCTCATAAAAGACATCTGTTTATACAATTTACATTCATAAAGACGTTATAGTATAGATTAAAGTGGATGAAATCAAGTCTTAACAGTTATTATTTAATTTTTTTGATACATATGCCAATGTAGATAACACTGTTTACATATAAAATCTACTGATTCTGCACTTTATTTCAGCAAAATTAAACAAGTATGCCTATACTACCAATTTCAACAGTCTTAGAGACTGAAACAGGTATAGTAATATGATTCATTAAAATAACAAAATATGTCATACAATATACATGTTAATATAAACATTTTTTTGCAGAATGTCGTAGTATTACAGATAGTGTTGGCTCACATTCTGATTTATCAGTCACGACAGTGCATACTGGAAATACAATGACGAAAAGTCAGATGGATGTAGTTTGTGTTATTGATGTTTGCCAAACTGAGAATATACTGCAAAGGAAAAAAGCTCTTGACGAGATTAAACAAGCCTGTCTTCAAATAGGAGCAAATCTAAACCATGTTCAGGTATATACTATATTTATTTCTATGCTAATTAATTAACCAGGTTTAATATAAATGTGCTTAAATTATAACTTAGTTGGACAATACGTTTTGTAAACAACTTACATCTGTTTGGTTTTCTTAAGCACCTTATTAGATCTGTCAGGCTATATTAGGCACATTATAATTCACTTTTAATGCATGACCTAATTTTTTAGTGTTCCTTTACTTACATAATTTATTTATACTGTAAAACAACTTTTACATAAGTATAGTAAAACTTACAAACTAAGTATTATAATTACAATATACATATTATCACAAGTTATATTGAAGGAAACAATAGTAAAATCAGTTATTTAAATGACACCTCATGAATGCTGGAAGATTGGTATTAAAAATATTAATCAGACTGTTTTGAGCGAAATAGTATTTATGGATTTTTTTAGAGATCCAAAAATTTCAGAAAATTAATAACCAAGTAATTGCTTCTCTTCAGTCACAAAATTTGGTTATTAGTCTTAACTTTAATCTGTTATACATTATTTGTAATAATACTTTGTTGACGAGCACTGACAAAAGTGCTTAAAAATTACGAGCACCAAGCACTTTTACAGGAAAGTGTTAGCAAGCTCAAAGTACTCTAAAAAAGTGCTTAAATTCCCCATCACTAAGCACTTTTTGAATATTTAAATTATTGAAGTGGAAGTGCCTCTTGGCTTATTTATAAAAATGAAGTAAATCCAACAAATTTTCCTAGAATTGGAATATAGGAACCAATATCAAAAATTTAAATTTATTTTTGAACCTTTTAAATATAAAAACAAAGAAACTTTTATTGTTTTTGAATACATAAGGAAAAATAACTATAAAATACACGTACACGCAACCGGTTTCTAAATTTTGGCGTGTGGACTAAATTAATGTCTTTTATTTTAATATACTAGTAAATGTAGCAAGCTAACAGTATCCAAGTAGCTCAGCCATGGACAGACGGACAGACAGGCGGTTGTAGAGGTGAGAGCTAAGGTCACAAGCTATCGATTGCAGAGTTCCAAAATTCGAAACCGTTCTTAAATTATCCCTAAGACAAACAGACAGACGGACGGACATTGTAAAGTCAATAACTACCTTTCGCTACTTAATATACGTTTTTTTTAAGAATTATTATATGAGATGTATATGTAATTTTTTTTTTGGGCATAGTGCTTGGTGCTCGCTATACTTTTGGAATGCTCGCGAGCCTTTTGGAGTGTTCGCGAGCCTTTTGGAGTGTTCGCGAGCCTTTCGGACTGCTCGGAAGTCTTTCAAAGTGCTCTGGAGCGTTTTAGTGTTCCTGAGCACTGTTGACGAACACAAAGCCCGTTGGTAAACTGTTTTAGGCGCCCAGCACCGATTTTAAAAAGTTAACGTAAGCACTGCCTGAGCACAAAAGTGCTTATGGTCAGCTCTGGTTTTACTGTAAATCTATTTTTTGTAATGTAAAATTATTCTTATTCTTATTTTTTCAGTTTGAAAAGTTGGATTTTGGCGAAGCTAATGTAGTAAGCAGCTTTTACAATGCAGATGTGGTAATAATAGATCTGTCATTTCCCGCACAACATGGTACCTTGTTCTATCATCTTGGCGTTAGGGAGAGTTTTAATATGAAACAAAATATTTTGATATATAATGATATCGATTCAGAAGTTACCTTAAAATTAAAGGTAAATAAAACTGATCTATTACAAGGTTAAAATATAATACAATTACTTTTTAGTTATCATGTGGTAGTTACTCATTTATTTCTTATAATTTATCGGAAAGTTCGTGCCTTACAACTTGTCCTAGTGGACGAGCAGATGAACCTACAGATTTTCTTCATCAAAGATTAAAGAAATATTTACAAGATGTAGAAGTACAAACTAAGTAAGTTTTTAAACAATAGAATAATATGCATTTAAGCATATAAAATGTTTTTGTTTAATATTATTATTCATCTTATGATGTTGGTTAAAAGGAAGGATAAATAGTTTCTGATACCAAGAGTCTGGGTGAAGAAGTTCCTCAATTTTTAATTTCATTTCTCACTTTAAAAATATTTGTTCCAAAATTTACTTATAAGATCATGTCACTAAATAAATAATATGAATATTATTATTATTTTTAAGAGCACATATGAAGGAAAAGTTTCTGAGTGACTTAAAAAAGCTTAAAGAACAAAAATCCGGGGAGGACCTTAATGAAGCTCTTCTATTGATGAGGAAACGTCTTGATGATCCAAATGTCCTCTCTGGTGAAGTCATTGTCAACATGCTTTTCTGTTTTCGAGATATCCAAGAATATGATGCCATGATTCACCTTGTTGAAGACCTTAAAAAGGTTCCTACTGTTAGAAAGTACCTGAATTCTTATATCATGTTCCTTTATGCTTTTGCTCTTAATAGAAGGAAAAAAGATGGTGATAGGAAAAATGCTTTAGCCGTTTGTGAGGATTCTTTAAAACATGTAAGTATTAATTGAAAACTATGTTATGTCATTTAATATTGGGCAAATATTATAATTTCTGAAACTATAAAAGTCTCGTTTATATAGTGTAAATACAGAAAACTGAGTCGATACATTTTTTATCATCGACATATCATATGCAAAGTAAACATAGTTGCTAATTTAATCCTTAAACATAGGGATTTAATAATAAGTATTTTAATTTTATTTATTTACGCTTTTAGAAAGAAAATCATTTTCCTGATATGTTATGTTTATGTGGTAGAATATATAAAGATATGTTCACGGAATCTGATCATAAAGACACAAAAAGTTTAGATGCTGCCATTTATTGGTACCGAAAAGGATTTGAAGTACAACCAAACGAATATGCAGGTAATAGTGACTTAAATATTATAGTTTCTTCATATTCAAATAAACTTCTACATGATATTTCTAATTTGTGAAAATATTTTTTTAGGAATAAATTTAGCAACACTTCTTGTAATCAAAGGTGCTGAAATCGGAAAATCAGATGAATTGCAACACATAGGAATGGTATTGAACAATTTAATTGGTAAAAAGGGTAGTCTTGCTTCACTACAGGACTATTGGGATGTGGCAACCTTTTTTGAGATATCTGTCCTTTTCCAACACTACAGCAATGCAACCCAAGCTGCAGCTTGCATGTTTAAACTAAAACCTCCCAACTGGTATTTGACCTCCACTGTAGGAAATATTCAGGTATCTTAAAATATTTATTATCACATTATGTGTTGACTTATGTTAACAATTAAAATGTTATAATAATACAAATATTGCTTATAGTTAATTGATAAATTTCGAAAAAAAACTGAAGAAGCTGTAAGTCCAGAAGAGGTCATTTTTCATTTCTGGATGGAATTCTTTCTGGAAGCCATAAAAGAATATCATGAAGAGGCTTTCAGATTCCCTGCACTAATCTTGGAGCCCAGTAAAGAATTGATGCCCAGTTATGTTTGTATTAATTTAGGTGCAGACCCTCAAACTCTTCAGGTAAGTTTATTCTTGAAAATTGGATCTATTAATAGAATTAAAGGTTATATTATATTTTAGGTGAATAATTTGTGTGACAAGAGTTTGAGGGGTGAATGTAAACAAATTCACGATTGGGAGTTTACAGCAAATCAAATAAGAAGCGTTAGTTTCTACAAAAGAGATGAACGATGTTTATTTCTCTATGTTCATCATAATTCTGACGATTTTCAAATATTCTTTCCTTCAGAAAATTGCCGGTAAGTTTTTATAATAATAAAATATACTACCATTCTTAGCCAGAACCCAATATTTAAAGGAAAAATGTATTGATCATGAATTCCCATTAATACGATACTTTTAGCACTAAATCATTCAATTGATTTCCATTATTTTCTCAAATAATCTCTGGACCTATTCATTTGCTGTTGCAGAAGTGAAAGAACCATGTATAGGGTCTCTCCTGCTGACATAGCGCCAATTAAGTAGATATTAGGACCTCTTGAAGCAGACATCATTTGCACTGTCCTTACACTCTTACGGGCGCGGCCTTCTGTCCTTCAACAAAATAAGTTAAAATTGGTCTCCATCTAACTTACACTCTTACGGGCGCGGCCTTCTGTCCTTCAACAAAATAAGTTGAAATTGGTCTCCATCTAAACAATTTGCTTACCTTCTCCAACATACATGTTTAAAATGTGTATATATTCTGCTCTTTTTCTTTTATACCAAATACTTCGCTTCGTTACGATTATGTAACAAAAACATGACTCAACATAAATATTTAATAGTTCTGAATTACAATTCACCAGTTCTGAAATAAATATTATACTTTCTGAATTACATATTAGTGGTTTGAATTACATCTATCCTTTTCTGAAATTGAATTTATATTTCTAAAAAACATGTTCTCTTTTCTGAATTGCGTGTTACAAATCTGAATTACAACTTAGTTTTGAATTAAATGTCGTCGGTCTAATTAACAAACCTCGTAACTTCACAGAATTCGATTTTGTGATTTTTAAACTGCACAAAGTATTAAATCCTTGTAACTGTCAAGAATATTAAATAAAAATCATTATAAAAATATATGTTATTGTAACAATATGACTTTTAAAATAAAAATAAAACGGTTTTTTGTTTTTTTTTTGTTTCCGTTGTAAAAAATGGGAAACGTGAGTTACGTGATGATGACTTATGTGAAGACGAGAGGTTACAAGAACCAGAATCCTGTTTTAAAGTAAGGCTGTTCTACCCAATGAAAGACACTTTATTCGTTCAAATAGATAACCGTTTTCAGGATATGAAAATTGTTCTTGATAAAGCAATTCAGCCTGAATTTCTTTTCAACTCAAGTGAAAAGAGGTCAATTTTGTTATAAAAATCACTAGAGGACATTTTAAACACCACTGACATATTTAGTAAACTTGTCATTCGAATGCGGTAAAGTATTACCATTATATAAAAAAATTATTCGACGTCAGTGGAAAATTACCGGCCAGTGACGGTCCCATGTGGATTGTCAAAGGTATTCGAATATGCGTTTCTGGATCGCCTTTTGTCATTTTTGCAGCGATATCAAATTGTCACGAAGAATCAACATGGATTTTGCTCAGAAAAGTCGACAACAACGGCAATGATTTCATTTTATAATCAAATCATTGAATATATGGAGGCAGCAGAGTGCCCTGTGGCGATTTTCTGTGATTTAATAGAGCATTCGACTGCGTCAATCATGAATTGTTACTGTCTATACTGGAGACTTATGGAATGAGAAGCAATTCTTTGCAATGGATTTCAACCTTCCTTAAACACCGAAAACAATATGTATCTTTAAATTTTAAAACAGATAACACAACAGAAAAAATTAACTCTACTCTGTTAGATACATATATGGGAGTCCCACAAGGGTCAATCTTGGGGCCAATACTGTTTATTTTATATGTCAACAGTATAGACTCTATAATAGGAGATAACAGTCAATAAGACAGATCTCATACGATTCCATAATAAGCAGAATATTTTGGATGATTTTGGTGTTGATATGGGTAATTCCAGTCTTGATAATACACATGAAAGTATTCGTTTTCTTGGGAAGCGTATTGACGAATTCCTTAATTGGAAGTGTCAAAAAATTATTGGAAAAGTGAATTCGCTGAAATATCTTTTTCTCATCAACTTGTTAGCGTCTATTTTGCTGAAGTTGACTCTCAGCTTAGATATGGAGTAGGTCTATGGGGTAACTCTGTAGATGCTTCAAATATTTTTATTGCGCAAAAACGAGTGTTACGATGTATAGCAAATATTTCACAACGCCAATCTTGTAAGCCATATTTTAAAAAATATGGAATACTTCCACTTCCATCTTTGTATATATTCGAAATTTACATGTACATATTTAAAAACAAAAGCTATTTTATGGGACCAAAACTGTTCAATAAACTTCCGAATGCGCTAAAAAATTGTGCAAATATTTGTAATTTAAAAAAAATTCAAAGAGTTTCTTCTGGAAAACTGTTTTTATTAATTAGGTGAATTTTTAGATTTTTAAATTTGTAATATGTTTTAGACTTAGTGTTTTATTTATTTCATTTGTTTATATTAAGTTCTCCTATATAAATGTAATTTTGTCTTATGGAAAATAAAAATTATTATTATTATTAGAAGATTTCCGGATGATGGATCTCTAATATTTCCGTCTCAGATATGTTCAGTCAAGACTTCATTTCATAATTGATCACTGCTTACTTTCGCCAACTTACACTGGTGATTGTACAGCATGTATTATGCTTAACAGTTCCTGTGACCGTTGCTAAGGCCGAACGGTAATTTTCAAAACTGAAGTTGATAAAAAATTACTTACGAAAATTATAGAGCTCAAGAAATCAACTTTGACTAAATGATCAATGTCTATGTTTCTAAAAAAGTTAGGAAACAAAAGTTCATGTAAATTAAAGCCTAAGTTTTCACTAAGCTAAAACTCACCTTGTGCAGTTATTTATAAATTGTTTTTAAACAAATTTATTTTTTCTCTTTAAAATTTGTTGTCTTTAAATTTATACAATTATTTTATTTATAACTTTTAAGATAAACTGCAATTCTTCATATAAGTCTTATAATTCTTTTTCTATTAAACTCTGTAGAAAAAGTAAAGGAGTGCTTTGTCTGTTTTAAATGTCCCTTCTTTTTAATTAACAGAAAAAAAAAACAAATAGCAACACGCTATTAAAAACGGATCACTAAATGAAAGTGGTGTACAGGTAAGGGACAGATAAAGGGTGCTCCCATAATCAGTTGCTGTCCCAGGGCCCCTAAGCGTCTAGCTACGGCACTGATTACATTCCATGTATTTCAAAATTCTATTATAAACTGATATTTGGTCCTAAATTTCGATTTCTGCAAGACCTTGCTTTTTGTTTTAATAAATTTTTTCCCTAATTTTTACATTTGTTCTTTCTTACACACTTATACTTACATCATTTTTCAGAGAGTGCTTTTACAAACTTATTCTTGAATTGACGAACCATCAAGAAGGGTTAGTAGAATCGGAACCACCTCGTGATATAAAATACGAGTATGAACGTGAGGATACTGGAAAAAAAGTTTTACTTGGTAGAGGCACATATGGTGTTGTCTATGCTGCACGGAATCTCGAAACACAAGTACGTATGCAATAAAAATATACAAAATAATATTGTACAACTTATATTTTATTAAAATTACAGGTGATAGTTATCTAATAATTGCAATTAAAATTTCTTTAAAATATGGTAATGATAAACCTTTTTGTAAATCAGAGTATCTTTAATCTTTAGCAAATAATAAATATATTTCAGGTTCGTATAGCTGTCAAAGAAGTACCTGAAAAGAATTTGGGGGCTGTTCAACCACTTCATGAGGAAATCCGCCTTCATTCCCAATTAAGGCACAGGAACATTGTTATGTATTTGGGTAAGCAATTTTTCACTTAAATAATAGTCCAGGTATTTTACTTTTTAAACTTATTTCAGGTTCATTATCCGAAGATAATTACTTTAAAATATTTATGGAGCAAGTACCAGGAGGTTCCTTAAGTGCATTATTAAGATCAAAGTGGGGTCCTCTTAAGTCAAATGAGCATACCATGGCGTATTATACAAAACAAATATTAGAAGGATTAAAATACCTTCATGATCAAAAAATAGTTCATAGGGACATCAAAGGTATTTTATTTTATAATCACATTATAAAAAAAAAATATTTTTTTAATATCTCGTCGGCTTACTACTGTATAATCATATACAATTTTTAGTACTTAAAGATATACATTTAAATAATAATTCAATCAATAACAATTTCCGAAATCAATTTGTCGTAATATTTGTTTACTTCATGTATGGCTTAAAGTATTGGAAATGTGTTAAAATACTGTCACACTGTCTAAATATATCATATATCCACATTTTGGAATCTAATAAGCTTGGTTGTAGAAAAAATATAGATATGTGTCGAGTGCACTTTTCCCACTCGCTTTGCTTCCCACAAGGTTCTGCAATGCACTGGTGGAAAAAGTATCGTACATATTTTAGGATTCCATATTTCAATGGTTAATATTGAAGTAACTACTGAAAAATAAAGCTTTCTTATAGAAAAATTGTTTATGATTAAATATTACATACAAACGCTTACACTCTACATTTTATAATAAATCTATGTTGTTGTATTTTAGGACGTAATTTTTTGTTTATTTGTAGGTGATAACGTTTTAGTTAACACTTATAGTGGAGTAGTAAAGATCTCAGATTTTGGAACTTCAAAAAGACTAGCTGGTTTATGCCCTAGTACTGAAACTTTTACCGGCACTCTACAATACATGGCGCCAGAAGTAATTGACAAAGGCCAGAGAGGTTAGTATTAGTATTAATTAATTAATTAACATTTTGAAAACAACAAAGTACCCGAAACTTCGGGATTTACCTCTATACAAAATTGTCACTCTTCCGAATTAAATTCATGTGATTAAGTACAAGGGTAACCATTTATATTTTTGAAATAACAACTGTTTATCCTTAAAAGTTAATTTATTGTTTTTTAAAATAAACCCCCAAGATGATTGACACACATTTTCATGCATTTGAACCAATCCAAAAAGTATTTTTGCCGCTGTGACGATTGGATCTCCAAAACATGAATTATGAACGCCTCTTCTGATTTTTTGTTTTTTTCTGATTTTTTTCTAATTTTTACTTATTTTTTTTCTCATTGTTCTTTCTTTTAGTTTTTTCTTTTGTTTTATAATTTTTTCCCATTTTTTCTTATTTCTCTGATTTTTTTCTCATTTTTCGTTTTTTTTGCGATTTTTTTATGGTTACAATTGTGTCCGATTTTTTGGTCGTTCTTCTTTTTCTGCGATTTTTTTCTGCTTTTTGTGATTTTTTCTAATTTTTTTTTTAATTTTTCTTTTTTTAATTTTTTTATTGTTTTAAAATTTATTCCCATTTTTTCTTATTCCTCCGATTTTTTTCTCATTTTTTCGATTTTTTCTGTGTTGTTTTTTGATTTTTCAATTTCTTTCAGGTTTTTGTATAATTTCTTCTCATTTTTTCTAATTGCTCTGATTTTTTGCGATTATTTGCGATTTTCTTCCGTTTTTTTGGGGGGGGGGGATTTTGTAGCGATTTATTTGAATTCTTTGTTGTTCTTTAAGATTACATTTGTTTTTGGGTTGATCTTTGTTTTTTTTTGCAATTTTTTTGCATTTATTTGCGACTCTAAGATATTTTGTTGATCTTTGTTTTTTTGCGATTTTTTGCAATTATTTGCGATTCTGAGATATTTTGCCATTTATTTCAATTCTTTCGATTTTTTTATGGTTACAATTGTTTCCAGTTTTTTGGTCGTTATTTGTTTTTTTTTTCTGCGGTTTTTTTGCAATTTCTTGCGATTTCTTGCGTTTTATTTGCGACATGTTTTTCGTTTTTTTTCGATTTTTTTTTTCGTTTTTCCAATTTTTTTATTCTTTCGTTTTATCTGCATTGCATTTTTTACGGCTTTTTCTGATTTTTGGATTCTTCTAATTTCTTCTCGTTTTTTCTCATTTTCCTGATTTGTTTTCTTTTCTGTATTCTCTGTTTTTTTTTCGAGATCTTCTAATTTTTTCTCATTTTTTCTTATTCCTATAATTTTTTTCGATGTTTCTGTTTTTTTAAATTCTTTCAGGTATTTTCTAACTTTTTCTCATTTTTTATATTATTCTCCGAGTTTTCGATTTTTGTCGATTTCTTTCGATTTCATTATTTTTACAATAACTACAACATACAACGAAACAAATTTACTAACCAAAAATTATATATTTTTTTATTTTTATTCTAAATGTTAACTTAAATTTTAGGGTATGGTGCCCCTGCAGACATTTGGTCGTTGGGTTGTACTGTAGTAGAGATGGCGACAGGAAAACCTCCATTTATAGAATTAGGCTCTCCTCAAGCAGCTGTTTTTAAGGTAGGCTACTATAAGGCTCATCCAGAAGTACCTGAGGAACTTTCAGAACGAGCTAAAGCCTTCATTAAACGATGTTTTGAACCTGACCCTGAATTACGTGCCACTGCTGCCCAGCTATTAGAAGATCCATTTTTAGGTAAGCAATGGTTCTCTTTTTTTTAATTTTAAAGTATAGTGATTTTACACACTTTTTACTTTTCCGACCCACCATCAGAGAAAGAAAAGTGAACGGAGTAAAAAACATTTTCGAAATAAAGATTAAAATATCCATTTCCTAATGGAAATCTGTTTGTCTGTCTGTCTGCATTCTTCCACGATAGAGGCCACACGTTTAATCCGATTGAGTTGAAATTTGGTATATGGATTTGGCTTATCCGTCGGAAGAACCATTAGTTTTTGTACGACCTCTGTCAAACGGAAGTGTCATTATGAAAAAATGACACAAGCAATATGTTACGGAATTTGACTTGCAATATGTCATTTGAAAGCCCTTGAAAAACTATCCAGAAAAGACAAAAGTATTTCTCCAACTATCGCCTGTCAAAAATAAAAAAATGTCAAAGTTTCAATATTCTATTGTCACTGGCCATGCCGTTTGTACAACAATGTTGGATCGTCAATCAATTTGACTTTAGTTATTGATTTTATTGTTATCATGGATCAAATTTAGATCAGTTGTACTTACATAAGCTATTTGCTATTTTGCAATTTCATTTCAATTTTCAATCTTTTGTCACCTGATATTTAGCGGGTACACCATCCTCAGTCACTTATAAATTTTTTTTATCGGTCATACTCATTACCTAGGTAAATGATAAATATTTCTAGGATCTGAAAGGAGACAAAAGAATGTTCGTTTAAATACCGAATTCAATAGAAGCGTATCTGTACCTGCCGAAAAAATGAACACCAGGCATCCTGGTCACAACAGTGCACCTAATCAAACACCTACGACTCCGGAAACAGAGTAAGTTATTTTATTATTTTTAAATGCATGATTCAATTGGTGCATGATAGATTCTTAGAGTTTAAATTTTATGTTTTACAAATATAAGAATATTTACCTTTTTTGCTATCTTTTTCTAAATATATTTTATATGATATCTATTTATTCTTCTTAGCTGCAGTTCTAACTAAGTTTCATTTTTATAAAAATTAAACTATTCTAAAATCTGTAGGATCGATTATGTTATAATGTTCTAAAGCGGATTGATAGCTCAGTGGTCGACAGCTTGGCTTTGCAAACGAGGGACAAACATCCTTTTCTGATTTTTCAAAAATTCAAAATTGAGCTTAATGCTTAGGTACCACCATTCTCTGTTGGGTTCTAATTAAAAGTGATGTTCCTAATGTGGTTCTACGAAACATTAACAAAACCTACAAAAAAAAACAAATATCCTTACTGCTTCACAAGTCTGTAGCGAACTTCTGCTTACTGGATGTTAACTTGTTAACAGGGGTTTAGAGTTAAATAAAAATAAATGTTTTATTAAATATATAAAGATTTTGTTTTTCCAATTGTCAACCAAATTGACTATGGTGGATCTTAAATTTTATCATCAAAGGAGGGTATCGTTTTTTGGGTTTTTTTTGCGACAACGTACGAAATTTTGCTCACTAAAAGATAGATATTAAAAAAAATGTATTTCTCAATTTTTTTTTTCTTTAAAACGCCCCGGAACATACTTATTTTAATTTTGAAATCTCTTTTTCGACAAAATTACAAGGACTGACAAGGAGGATTTGGCAACATGGCTAATCTGAAACTAGTAATCTCTTAAAATTAGTCACAATCAAGTAGGTAAATAAGTTCTAACATTGATTACCTAAATAATAAGGCAGAATCGCGGTTAATAGAGCAAAAATCGGAAGACGCTTATAAAAAAGAATACAAGTTCACCAAATGGATGGAACAGCAAAAGATATTAATATTTCAAACAATACTAACTATACTTCACGTTAATTAAAAAAAATAAGATTGTTAAATATTTGAATAAAGCTTTTAAAAAATGTGTAAAGTAATATTTTATTTGGCGTTACAAGATACTCCTATCAAATCAATGTCACAGTATAGTTATGTTATAGTAGGAGGCGATAACTAGAGTGAAAATCCGTCGTCTGCGCATGTGCTCAAACATATTATCCGCGAGAAAATTCTCAAACCTAACCGACCCTATACTTAACTAAATTCGATGAAAAAATAAAACAATCTAATTTAGATAAGTATGTAGGGTCGGTTAGAATTGTCTCGGGGATAATATGTTTCAGCACATGCGCAGGCGACGGATTTTACCTCTGGTCATCGCCTCCTGCTTATAGTAGCTATATATACTGTGGTTGTGTTAAGACATGCGTTGTTGTCATATTTAAAAATTGGTTTAACAACTTAGATATTAATAATAAATGTCAAACGTTTCCAGTTCTTATATTTTTCAGTTAAAAATTGCTAAATATTCGGGCCTTTTCAGACGAATGTAACAGTTTAACAAATATTAAAAAAAAAGTGGGAGAATCCACATACTAACCCCAAAAAATGTTTATTGGCTGTAGTCTGAATAGTGTGAAAAAATTTAATTAGTAGATAGACCCTACATAGCTCTGGCTAATTGGCCTCCGCCAAAGCCAAAAAAAAAAAATATATTAGTGATTTATTCTACGTGTTTTTTTTTCATTTCAAAGAGATTTCTTGCATTAAATATGTTTTATTTATCAATAATTTTAGCCGTCGCGTATACACCCTAAATATCAGGTAATTTAGAATTTCACGCAATGGGAATTCATTTTAAGATTATAGTTTTAATATAAAACAAATTTTTGTTTTCCTATCTTAGATTTTCATGTTTTTCTTGAGAAACCCAAAACACCCATTTAAAACGATACCCTCCTTTGTAAACTAATTGTCGCGGATAGGAATTTATGTATGGTCTTTCAAATAACATGTTTTTAAAGTTATATGATAAAAGATTATTTTAAAAGGATATTTATGAAACAATGACACTGCTTGATTCTAATTTGAATGTATACAAAATATTAAGGTTTCTAATTAATTTTCAAAATCGACCAATAGGATTGGATACAGAAAATCCGCCTGCAGATCGTCGTTACAAAGTTCATTCGGTTTTTCCTTTTATCCCATTATTATTTTCATCTGAAAATTGATTAAATCTTTTATTTGTCTGTTTTTTACAATAAAATCAAGTTTTTTCAGTTTTTTTTTCAAAAATTTTCCCGTTTTAATTTCTATTACTGTCGAAATTTATTATAAAATCCGGCTGGTTTAGCGCGTAGCCAGTTCCTAGTTTTTAACTGTTTGTTTACTCGAAATCGCGCAAAAAAACGACTTATATTTCTTCATTTAATAATGTACCCTTACCTTTCTTTTGGCTATTTATGTTTATTCATTATATATAAGATCTTTAGCATTAAACAGTTTCTATATCCTGTTACCCATTTAGAAGAAACGCCTATGTGAAAAGAGAACTGTCAAATTTTATTATAACAATACGTCAATTTTATAAGACGCGTATTTAAATTAACCAATAAGAGATCGTCGTTATAAAGTTTATTCGGTTTTTCCTTTTATCCCATTACTATTTTCATCTGAAAACTTATTAAATCTTTTGTTTGTCTCTTTTTTACAGTTAAATCAAGTTCTTTCGGTTTTTTTTTCTAAATTAATTTTTATATATCTGTCAAATTTTATTTTAAAATCCGGCTGGTTGGGCGCGTAGCCAGTTCCTAGTTTTCTCTATGTAGTTTTTTAACTGTTTGTTTACTAGAAATCGCGCAAAAAACGTTTATAATCTTTAAAATTAAACAGATCAATAAGAACACAAGCTAATGCAGAATAAATAATATCATAATATAAATAAGAGATACCATTTTACAAAAGTGTTTGTATATTAATAAATCATAGCAATATGATTATCCCAAATATTCTAAATGTTGACGACTGGTATTGTAAATATGTAAAGAAATGGTAATTATGCTTTATTTTTTTGTGTTTTTGGGTAAAAAAGTAACGAGTATTGTTTAATTATAATCACATTTGAAATATTATTCGTTGTTTTTGAATTTGTAGTGTTATGTGTTAAACATGGCTTTTTTTACTAAATGTTTTATAAAAAGCTAAATTAAACTGATAATAAAACAAATTCTTTTTTGCTATATGCTCATGCGGAACCTAAACAGATCATAAATGGGCTTCTCCGGTTTATTCTTTAAATTGTGATTCTTACAAACCTTATTATTATTGAATAAACGTATATTATTATTATTATAAATATATTTGCTGATGTTTAAATTACGAAGAAGTTGTAGAAACAGTTTTGGGTTAATATGAGTGTACAATGAATTTTTTATAACAATACTACTCTAAAGTAAAATGGTAATATAATTTTATTAATTTGTAATGTGTAAAGTCACGTATGGTAAACTAAATGACTTTGATATAAGCGAGAACTAAATACACTCAATAAATTACTGATAAAAGAACTGTTATATTTAACTACTATTGGATTCAATAGAATTCACTCTTGAGTATGAAGCCATGTAAAACAAACTATTTAAAAAAAATAATACATTTAGTGTTAGGAGGCTTCACTCTCAAGGGTTAATACTTTTGAATCCAATAGAAAATATTTGTTTGAGCTTTTGAAAAAACAGTTACTAAAGAAATTCCACAGGTAACAACTTTTTATTTTTTTGAAAACTAGAACAGTATTGTTATGTACGTTGTTATTGCTTGTGGTGGTAAATAATAATTAACTTACAGTTCCCAACCCCATCAGAGTCGAGCCTCTTTACTACCACCCATTCAAATGCCTACTGCCCTTACTTTCAACAGGTAATTTTAATTTTCTTTACGTTTCTAACTAATCTAATCTAACTCATACGCTTAAATCTTCAAATTAGAATAGAAACATTAATAAGTAGTAACTAATGTCCGAGCTTATATTTTATAATAAATTTATATCGAGTTGGTAGAAATAGACAACTGTCAGTTATTTTAAGCTAGTGTTAAAAAAAATGAATATCACTAACTTATAATAATTAATCTTGTGTGTTCAATATACTTAACTTGAATTAGCTATTTGTAAAAATAATATTTTGATGACTGAATCCACAATTTTAGATACCAAAGCCATATAAGTTTTTCCCATAAAATAAATTATTTGTTTCTCTTTTTGAAATTCAGTCAAAAAAGTGAATACAATGCGTACTTCAAAATTGTCAGGTTATAACTTCATGCACGTCAACAAATATTCTTGTTTAACAAAATATCAGTTTGGTGCTTATAGTAGTAGACTAATGACTAGTTAACCAGTATTAATAAAATTACTTTTTCCCAGTATGATTGATTCTAAACATTAAACTAAACATGTAATCAAATAGGACAAAGCCCAGAAGAATTAATAGTTTTTTATGCCACTATCTGAATGGAAAGTGTTTTGATTTCTAGCAGAGCTGGCTGATTACTTTTCAAAAAGGAATTAACAATTATAAATTACTTTAGAATTGAGTAATTTGTAATTGTAATTAATTCCTTTGTCATTTGAATTAATTTTTAATTGTAATTGTTGAACAAAATCGTGAAGTATCGGTAATTTGTATTTAAATACTTTCTGTTTTTTTTTTAAATTCAATTACAATTACTCTTTCAATTCCAAATTTCATTTTAAATTAGAATTACTGTTTAAATTCCAAATTACTTATCCAATTACTATTTCAATTCCAAATTACTTTTTCAATTACAATTACTTTTTTAATGTGTCGAATGTATATTCTTCTTAGAAAAGACAGGAAAATTCCTGCATAAACCTGCGTTTGACTGATCTAAGAATTTTACAAATTTTAAGAATTGTTTAAAAATGTTAAGAATTGTATTAAAAATTTAACAAATTTTATGAATTGGGATCAAAAATTTCAGGAATTTCACAAATTTCAAAAATTTTACAAATTTCAATAATGTTGATCAAAAATGTCACAAATTTCAAGAATTTCACAAATTTTAAAAATTTTACAAATTTCAAGAATTTTTATTAAAAATGTCAAGAATCTTGATCAAAACTTTAACAAATTTCTAGAATTATGTTCCAAAATTTAACAAATTTCAAGAATCTTGATCAAAAATTTAACAAATTTCAAGAATTATCATTCAAAATTTTACAAATTCCAAGAATTGTTCATAAATTTCAAGAATTATGTTCCAAGTTTAACAAATTTCAGGAATCTTGATCAAAAATTTAACAAACTTCAAAAATTTCACAAATTTCAAGAATTTTGATTAAAAATATCAAGAATTTAACAAATTTCTAGAATTATGATTCAAATTTTTACAAATTTCAAGAATTATGTTCCAAAATTTAACAAATTTCAAGAATCTTGATCAAAAATTTAACAAATTTCAAGAATTATCATTCAAAATTTTACAAATTTCAAGAATTGTTCATAAATTTCAAGAATTATGTTCCAAGTTTAACAAATTTCAAGAATCTTGATCAAAAATTTAACAAACTTCAAAATTTTCACAAATTTCAAGAATTTTGATTAAAAATATCAAGAATTTAACAAATTTCTAGAATTATGATTCAAATTTTTACAAATTTCAAGAATTATGTTCCAAAATTTAACAAATTTCAAGAATCTTGATAAAGAATTTAACAAATTTCAAGAATTCTGATTAAAAATTTTACAAATTTCAAGAATTATTTAAAAATTTCAAGAATTATTTTTCCAAATTTAACGAATTTCATGAATTGTGATCCAAAACTTAACAAATTTCAATAATTTTTATCAAAAAAACAAATTTTACAAATTTCAAGAATTTTAATTAAAAATGTCAAGAATCTTGATCAAAAATTTAACAAATTTCAAGAATTATGATTCAAAATTTTACAAATTTTAAGAATTGTTCAAAAATGTTAAGAATCATATTCCTTTAACAAATTTCATAAACTGTGATCAAGAATTTAACAAATTTCAAAAATTTTACAAATTTCAATAATGTTCATCAAAAATGTCACAAATTTAAAGAATTTTGATCAAAAATGTCACAAATTTCAAGGATTTAATCAAGAATTTCACAAAGTTCAAAAATTTTACAAATTTCATGAATTGTGATTCAAATTTTTACAAATTTCAAGAATCTTGATCAAAAATTTAACAAATCTAAAGAATTATGATTCAAAATTTTACAAATTTCATGAATTATGTTCCAATATTTAACAAATTTCAAGAATCTTGACCAAAAATTTAACAAAGTTAAAGAATTGTGATTCAAAATTTTACAAATTTCAAGAATTGTTCAAAAATTTAAAGAATTATGATTCAATATTTAACAAATTTCAAGAATCTTGACCAAAAATTTAACAAGTTTAAAGAATTATGATTAAACATTTTACAAATTTCAAGAATTGTTCAAAAATTTCAAGAATTATGTTCCAAATTTAACAAATTTCATGAATTGTGATCCAAAATTTAACAAATTTCAAGAATTTTTATCAAAAATGTCACATATGTTACATTCCCTGAATCTCTTGTCCCTAAATGTTACAAGATAAAGATATCAGCTTGCATTATTGTACTATTATTTGCAATTATCAGAAAACTGTAATTTTAAGTTAGGTTTTTTTAAATAGAACATCCTCAACCTACCGTATATATTTTTGTGTTTTCTAGTTCCTCTCGAAGTGCTAATTTCGGATATACCAAATATATGAGGTCTAAAATAAACATTTACAGAGTTGCAGAGTGTTAAAAATCAGCTTTTTCCACGTTTTCTTTTTTCTTGAAACTATTCGATATTGGGAAAAAAACGGCTTACATCTTCCAATCTTAACTTTCTAAGGGTTAAAGAAAAATTAATACAAGGTGGTCAATAAATCAGAAAAATTGTAAATTTTTGACCATCTTGTATTAATTTTTCTTTAGCAGCGTTGAATAGCCCTTAAAAAGTTAAGATAGAGATATTTAGCTGTTTTGCCAAATATTCAGTAGTTTTGACAAAAAAAGACCCAAAGTTGAAAAAAGGTCAACTCTTCAAGAGGAATAAGAAACTTCAAAAAATATACAGTGTATTGAATTAAAAAAAAAAACATCGTTCATATATTACAATTTTCTGAGCAATTGCAAATAATTTAAAAAGGAAAAGGTAGTCCTAAATAATTTTCATATGTCACCAGAAAATTAACTTGATATCTTCATCTTGTGCCGTTCAGAGTTTAAACTTCGTTAGTTTCCGTTAGTCGACTGATATTATCCAAACATGATATTAAACAACTACTTATTTCGGAGTGTGAATTATTTTCTGTCCAACAATCCGAATCAATCAATATTACATGTACTATAAGATATAGTTCCTTTCAGCGTTTTTGAGCCGTCACTGAAATAATATAAGAAGTTTTTTCATTATACCATCTCCCTCAGTGGCATTCGTATATGAGACTTGTATTCACAAAAGTTTGTTATTAGTCAATTTATGTAATTATATCTTATCTCACCAGTTTTCATACAAACTCCCGGTAGGTATGTTTTTCTTAATTCCTATTTAATTATCAGTGTCGTTAGTTTCCTTGAATTTCTCATCATATCCTTATTAAATGTCTTGATATATCTTCTTGAAAGCCATTTTAGATACGAATTTTGTAAAGCAACAAAATTATACTTACTTAAAATAATCGTTTTATAAATCGTCCAACCATGAACTTTTTTTACTTTTAATTCCATGTTATTTTTTTTATATATAATAAATTCTGTTCTGATTTTTTTAGTATAATAAACTACTGATGATTCAATTTGTAATACATACAATTGATTTTTCCTATTTCCTTATAGTATACTCTTATTTTAAGTTACACACAAACAAAAAACTAATTATTGTAAATATGCGATTTAAACAATATGGCGAAAAGTTTGTGAAGCACCGTCTTTCTTAAGATTTTATTAACAAATGTAATTGCAATTGTAATTAGAAAAGTAATTACATTTCATTTGTAATTGTAATTATTTCCTTTAAACATGAAGTATTTTGTAATTGTAATTAGTTACATTTTGAAAGTAAGTACTCAGCTCTGATTTCTAGAATGTAAATATGTGGATGTTTTCTTTTTGTAAAATTTTTGATTCTTTTGATAACGGTACTATTTTTTTTCAGTACCAGGTAGTGGTTTTAAAAATTACTAGATATTATTTTTATGATCAATAATAATACTTGTTTTTCAAATTTAGTAGATTTGATCATTTTTTTAAATAAAACCAAAAATAGTATATAGTATAGAAATAATAACTAGTTAACTAGTCTTGGGGTTAAGTGTCACATATTAACATGCAACAAGTTATCGACATATAACCCAATAATAATGAAGTACCTATGTTATTATTACTAAAAATATTTCAGTTTAGGCCACCCTAATTTATATACAATTTATTTTTTATTTAATTAAATTATGAAACTGTTTTAAACCATTAATAATAATTTTGATGGTAGTCACAAAATTATCTACAAGTACTTGTTGAAAGTTGATATGTACTAGCTATATTAATTGTTGTTGAATTGTGATGTTTTAAAACATGTTTGTTTTGTTGTTTGCAAATTTGGGATTCAAAATATGTATTTTTAATAGAAGCCTTTATAAGCATTTATCAAACCAAAGTAGAATATATAATTTAACATTTGTTTTTTACTCTTAAAATTAATCATTTTCTAGCTTGTAACCAAAATCAAATGAATCATATTATGGGTAAGGGTTTTGAAAGAAGTTCTGTGAAAATGATATCCATTAAAATTAAATCTTTGGACTAAATAAAGATTTTTCCAAAAAAAATGTTTGTCCCATTGGATTTTCATTTTAATATGAGTAAGGTGAAGTGGGGTAAATGTGATATAGTTTTTTAACAGTTCATAAACAAAGTGTTGAAAGTGACACTTTTAAAAAAACTAAAATTTTGAAAAAAATTGTCGATTATTGCAATACAGTTCTTAACTGTAGGATGGATACCTCAAATATTTCCTCAAAAATATTAGGTATTTTTTTTTAAATGGTGTCAGTATATCAAAATTACCCCGGAGTTTGCGGCAAATGTGATAACGATTTTTAACTACCTATGGTCAACTTACTTGAAACAGATTGGGGCAAATGTATAGAAATCATAATTTTTGAAATATTTTTATTTTTTGAAAATTCAAAGATCTTAATTAACAAAAAAGTTACAAACTTATTTCAGTCTATGCAAAAAAATGTAAAAAAAAACCCTAAGTCTCTAAGGAAAAAATAGGTTAAAAAATGACACTGCAAATGTAAAAGAACCGCGTCTATTGAAACTTGGCTCTGGTAAAACCAAGACAATATCATTTTGCTGTATATTGTCCACGTCCTCAAGTTTTGGCCATGAAAATATATTGTTAGACATTTTTGCAAACCTAACTGTCCAACCATTATCACATGCCTCAGTAACCATTCCAACAAAATGCTTGATTATTTTCTTTGTGGCATATTTAACTTAAACCCATACATTTTGGTCAACCTGTTCAGTTCCATCTGTAGAAAGACTTTCAATCTCTTGCCAAAATTCTTCGGAGTTTTCCGAATCAATATAAGCAGGTGACTCGGGTTCAATACCTTCGCTACTTGAGGAAACTTTGCGCCTTTTTGTAATTTTTTTAGCTTGTTTTGTTTTCTCTTTCTCTATTGGTTTTTTTCTTTATTCTTTAAGTCGATTCACTGCCTCTTCTGACGTTATTAATTCTGCACCAAGACATATTCTTTTCTTTTTTTGTGGGACTGCAGCAGGTGCTGGGCGAATTGTGGATAATAGTAAGGACTCAAATGGTGTACTACCACTTGTTGTAGCTACTGTAGCGTCATTTGGTACTGAATTTTCATCAGCAGTTGTGGCCTCTGGCAAATTCATAGCTTCCTCAATCTGCCCATTATTCTTATGATCATTCCATCTTTTAATATCTTCTGGTGGGAACACTTCCTCTGGAATAACGTTTTTGTTAAAAGGCGTAATTCCTGCTTTTCGAAATCCACCTTTTATAACATCTCTTGCAACATCTTTTCAGGGGGTACAGAGAAACTCTGAATACATTTTCTTTGGCAGTTTACGGCCCACATGTTGTCGTTGCCAAGAGATTAATTTTTCATCCCATTTTAATTTGAATTGCCGGAAAACAGAGAGGTCCAAAGGTTGTAACAAATGGCTGCTGTGTAGTGGCAGTTTCATTGTAATATCAATCTGAATTGCTGCTTCAAGTACTTCCAAACTTATATGTGTTGAATGACCGTCGTAAATGATTAAAACTGGACGTTCTGGACCAAGTGCTGGAATCAAAGTCTTTAGGAAATAACTGGTGAAAATATCATTCTCCATCCAGCCTTTCTTGGTAGCAGCATAAACGGTGCCTGGAAAATCTGTTTGGGGAGCAGCAATCCACTGGTCCCACAAGTGTTTGCCCTTAAATATTATTAACGGTGCGGCGCTTTATCCCCATTTGCATTACACATCAAAAGAAATGTGGTGTTATCCTTTCCCGGAGAACTTATTGTTCTTGAAGATGGTTTATTTACTTCACCGACAACTTTTGACTTTCTGGGGTCAATGCTGAGGCTGCTCTCGTCAAGGTTCCAGATTCTGTGAGGTTTATCAAAAATCTCCAGTTCTGTCATAGTTTTTTCCAATAAATCAAAATATGCATAAATTATGAATGGATCCAACACTTTCTTTCGAGCGTATTCCACATTTTGTGGAATTTTAAGGCTCAAGTTATGTCGTTTTTTGAAATTGAGAAACCAGTCCTCACCGGGGACTCCATTTTTAAAAGAAGTCTTCATTTTTTTATCTGCTACAAATCTTCCCACTAGTTCAACTACTTCTTTTCTAGACAACCCGAATCCCCACTTCTCCATGGTTTTTAGGCCATTATCTAATTTTAATTCGTCGTCAAAGGGAATATCTGTTGGACGACCTATATTTTTTTTTCCCGGATACCTTTAGCTCGACTGTAAAGTGTTACATAGGGTATTTTGTATTGTTTAGAAGCGCCGTATATGGTTTTTCTTCCCGTAACTATATCATTTATTGCCAAACGTAAATCTTCCACTGTATATTTTATATCGGCTGCAGTACGTTTTTTTATACGTTTGCACCATAATGGTTCTGAAACAACGGGGTAAATGTAATACAAATTACACAATTACCTCAAATGTTTATATCACATTTACCCCAATGAGCATTTTTTACGGGGCAAAAAAAAACCTTAGCTTAAACTATTATTACATTACAAGTATTTAAAAACACGCTACATAACTTTAAATAATAAGTTAAAAAAACCGACTTACCTGAACAAATAAAAATTTTACTTAAATATTTGTGAGCACCTCTCAAATTAAAAGGTTAGGTTATGGTGTACACAATAAATGTCGCGCAGCTCGCAACTTGCAAGGTTAAAGACGTGTTAGGTAGATGGCAGCAGTAATACTATATTTGCGTTAAATATACAGACCATTATCACAATTGCCCCTTTATCATATTTACCCCACTTCACCTTATTTTATATGTATTAAAAAATTTTGATAAATGCTTAAACGCTCGTTTTTTATTATATCAATTTATACCTTCAAGTTTAATTTTATTTGACGCCTATTGTGTGTTTTTTAACAGTCTTGCATCAACACCATCTCTCGACTGTGATACTGATGGTCCTAATTCTGAACGTCGAAATTCATCTGGAACATTACTTTCTCCAGAAGTAGACGCTGGTATTGAAACTGATGGATTTTATCTTCTTAAGAAAGATTCTCAACGTCGAACTACTCTTGCCAAGGTATTTATAATAGAATTGTTTATTCAATGAACAACGTTAATAATTTTTGTTGTAGGTTCTTGCTAATGATGGTTCAAAAATATGCGAAGTGTGGATGCAAAAAGTTCGAGATAAGTATTTAGGTGAGACAGTTTTAACAGAGAAACATCTTTTAAGATTGATGGATGGTTTAAAATCTTATCTTACCGAACAATCAATGAATGTGGTCGAGAGTACAGTTACACAATTAAAAGAAGAGCTAGATTTCGACTCTGCTGCCATAAATCAACTTCAGTTTGCCATTTATTTGTTTCAGGTAAATATTTACTAATTATAAATATTTTCGATAAATATTAATGACGGTATTTTTTTCCAAAGTTTTGTTATAGTTTATGACAGGGAATATATAGTCAGGTAAATCATTTTTTTCTTAAAAAATTAAATTACAATTCCAAAATTTTATATGAAGAAGTAGTACTAAAAGAAATTTAGCCTTTTATACTATACCGATCAATTTAATTTGTTGTACTGACATCTTTCCAGACATCTATAAGGTAATACCTGTACTAAAAATAGGAGATGAAACAGTCATGAATAATTACTGACTGATAAGTATCATTTCAATATTCAGCAAAGTGGTGGAAAAAATAATTAAGAAACAACTTGCGCTCAACAATAGTAGCAGTATTCGAGATCGTGACGATCGTGACTATCGTGGTAGAAAATCTTGCGTTTGACGCAGTTATGTTCAATGATGTATCATTTTTTATTTACAGGAATCTGTCAACGATGTCCTTCGGCTACATCCCATTAAACCTCATTGGATGTTTGCTTTAGACAACCTTGTACGATCCTGCATCCAAGCTGCCATTACAGTCCTTACGCCTGAACTTAGCGAACACATAGCCAACCATAGCTCGCCTAGCACAGTAAATTCCAGTAAATCGAGTAAAACCAACGAAGGTTTTGAAGTTAAAAATACAAATATGCAACTGAGTAATGAAAATGTTAGGTTAAATCAAGATTTACTTCAATGTCAACGGCAGTATCAAGAACTCGTAAGTAAACTTTGAATAATAACGATGTAAAAAGACAATTTCTTTAGGAAATAAAATTGAAATAATGCTGAATTCTAGAAAAAATATGTTAGGTCAGTGAAAACCTGGAAACATCAGAGTTGTATAGAAGGAAAGTATTGCGATCATGATATTTTGGCCATACCCAGATTTTAACGAATCTTTACGTTTTGAGGTCACCTGAATCCATTTATACCATTTTTAGCATAATGTCTGTCTGTGTGAACACGATAGCGTCTAAACGGCTGAACCGATTAAGATGAAATTTTATATACATATTTAGGGTAGGAAGGAGACGACCTGTATATATTTTGGAGTTAATCGGACAACTGGAAGTGACAGTTGCTATAAGTGATGACGTAATTACTAAACAAGATGACAATAAAGTTTGACATACTTACATATTTTTTTTACGTTATAGTTTAATTTTAAATGATTAAAATTTTCAAAAACTTTTGCCATTGTTGCCAGATTTATGAAAAAGTAATTTCTTTTCATATTTTTCTTAAATAACCAAAATAATGCACTTTTATGAAAAATTACAGGATATTGTAGAGCATAAAATTTTCTACACATTTTGTCATTACCGTTTTTTGAATGCCTCATAGCTAGAGGGTGTGAAAAAAAATTATATAGACATTTGCGACTTTTTTTTAGATTTTGAGACAAAAATATGGATTTTTATGAAAAATTACAAAAAATCAAAATTGTAGAACATAAAATTTTCTAAAAATTTCATCTTTACTTTTTTTTCGAGTTCCGCATAGTTTTGCCGATAGTTTTTATTATAATTTTTAAGCAATTTTTATCTTTATTAAAGTATTATTTTTTAGTTAAATTTTAATATTAAAATTTTTTTAAAAATATCTTTAAATTTATAATAATAAATTTTATAATTATAATTTTTTCCAAAATTTTATTACAAAAATTGTGGATTTTTTTAAAAAATTGACTAAGAAACATTTAAAATTATATTACGATTTTAAAATAAATTTAATAACTTCTAAAATATTGAAGTTATTGAACTGGTATTTTCACCATTCTAAAAATAATATATTTTAGTTTCTTAGAATTTACAATTGTAATTATTATAGCAAAAAAAGAATTTTTTTTAAATTTTTTGTAATTTCGTTTTATCACTAGGTATAAGATCCAAAATTACCATGTGTAAATTATTTCATAATTTTAACATATTATTTGTAAAAGTTATATCGAATTTTTTTTGGATTTTCCTTAGTTTCTCGTTTTTTCTCATTTTTTTGATTTTTTTCTATTCCTTTCTTTTCTGATTTTTCTCATTATTTTCTTATTTCTCCTCAGATTTTTTCAAATTTTTTGTAATTTCTGTGGTTTTTTCTTATTTTTCTAATTTTTTTCTTGTTTTTTTTTTCCGATTCTTTCTCCTTGTCGTATTTTTAGCTTTACTAGTGGTCGCCCAGTGGTCGAAATTCGATTGTAATTCATTAAAATTTAAAGTTTACGTCTATTCGTTGTTTCCTCCTTTTTTTTTACTATTTTTTTATTTTTACTATTTTTTCATGTTTTTTATATTCCTCCCTATTTTTCCTGTTTTTTCCATTTCTCCAAAATTTCCTATTTTCCTATATTTACCTATTTTTCGCTAGTTTTTCCTATTTGTTCCTATTTTTTTGTCTTATTTATGCCCATTTTTTTTGGTTTTGCTATTTTTTCTATTTTTCTCCATTTTTTACTATTTTTTCCTATTTTATACTATTTTTTTCCTATTTTTTACTATTTTTCTATATCTCCCTGTTTCTTTTTTTTCAATTTTTTTCCCAAATTCTCCCGAATTTTTTTAGGTTTTTTTTCTATTTCTCCTAATTTTTCTATTTTTCCCTCTTATTTAATTGTTTTCCTGTTTTTCCTATTTTTTTTTTATTGTTTACTATTTTTTTATATTCTTTTCTATTTTCAACCATTTTGCCTATTTTTCCCTATACTTGCATGTTTTTTCCTGTTTTTCCCATTTTTTTCTATTTTTCCTTTTTTTTTATTTTTTACAATTTTTTTTTATATTTTCCCATTATACTATTTTTTCCTATTTTTACTAATTTTCAATTTTTTCTCTGTATTTCCCTGTTTCTTGTTTTTTCCTGTTTTTTTTCAATTTTGTCCATTTTTTCTCAATTTTTTTTTTTAGGTTATTTTTCTCTATTTACCCATTTTTCCTAATTTTTCTATTTTTCCCTCTTATTTCATTTTTCCTGATTCTGCCTGCTTTTGCTTATTTTTTTCCATTTTTTGCCTATTTTTTCTTATTTTTGCATGTTTTTTCCTATTTTTTTCTATTTTTCCTTATTTTTTTACGTTGTCTTATTTATGTACATTTTTTACGGTTTTATATTTTTTCAATTTTTTACTGTTTTTTTTTTTAATTTTTTACCATTTTTTCCTATATTTTCCTATTTTATACTAATTTTCTATATTTCCCTATTTTTTTCTATATTTCCCTATTTTTTTCTATACTTCCCTGTTTCTTTTTTCCCTGTTTTTTCTACTTTGCCTATTTTTTTCCAGTTACTCCCATTTTTTTTACGTTTTCCAATTTCTTAATTTTTCCTATTTTTTAGTTATTTTTTCCATTTTTCCTAATTTTTCTATTTTTCTATTTTTTACCAAAATTTCCTATTTTGCCTCTATTTCCCTATTTTTCCCTAGTTTTCCTTATTTTTTCCCATTATTTACTTTTTTTTATATCTTTTTCTATTTTCATCCGATTTGCCCATTTTTCCCTATACATGTTTTTTCCAATTTTTTTACGTTGTCCTATTTATGCCCATTTTTTACGTTTTCCTATTTTTTCTATTTTACCCCATTTTTTAATTCTTTGTATTTTTTCCTATATTTTCCTATTTTATACTATTTTTCTATTTTTTTTCTATATTTCCCTGTTTCTTTTTTGTCCTGATTTTTCCATTTTGCCCATTTTTCCCCATTTTCTCTATTTCTCCTAAAAATTTTTACGTTTTCCTATTTTTCTCTATTTTTTCCATTTTTTTTATTTTTTTTTTCTATTTTTCCCAATCTTCAAAATTATTCTATTTTTCGCTCTTATTTAATTTTTTTCTGCTTCCGTCTACTTTTGCCCATTTTTTCCAATTTTCCTATTTTTTCCATTTTTCCAAAATATCCTATTTTGCGTATATTTTCCTATATTTAATTATTTTTCATTAGTTTTTCCTACTTACTATTTTTTTCCATTTTTTCCCATTTTTTACGTTGTCTTATTTATGCCTATTTTTTTACGTTTTCCTATTTTTTCTACTTTTCCCCGTTTTTTTTTTTAATTTTTACTTTTTTTTCCAATTTTATACTATTTTTTCCTATTTTGTACTAATTTTCTATTTTGCTTATTTTATCCGAATTTGCCCATTTTCTCCATTTATCCCAATTTTTTTTACGTTATCCTGTTTTTCCTATTTTTTTTTAGTTATTTTTTCTATTTTTCCAAATTTTTCCATTTTTCTCTCTTATTTCATTTTTTCCCTGTTTCTGTCTACTTTTGCCTGTTTTTTCCCATTTTCCTATTTTTCTCTATATTTCTATTTTCTCTGTATTTCTATTTTCTCCCATTTTCCTATCGTTTAATATTTTTTCCTATACAATTATGATTGTCCTATGGAAAATAATAATAATAATAATAATAATAATACTCGCCCTACATTTCACCCCCTTACGAGTGAACCCCTGAAGCCAATGGCTTGTGCGGGGAAGGGACGGCTATTATTATTATTTGCCGTGGCGCTCCGTGGCGACTTACTGAGGATTGATGGCGCCATTTGGCTATATGTGCAGGAAAACCTCACCACCATCATAAAGAATTATTATTATTCTTATTTTACAATTTTCCCTGGTTTTCTCTAATTTTTTCTTTTTTTTCCCATATTTTTTCCTAGAGAAGTTTCAAAAAATAAAATTACAATAAAGAAAAGTAAAAACTGAATCTAAAAAAAAATTAAAAAAAGTTGAGTCTTGCATTTTAATATCCGATGTTGCCAAAGTTACAAACTTTTTCTTTCATCTTTAGTAAAATCGAAGAGGGCAGCACCTGTCGAATATTATTTATTTAAATAATAGGTTTCGTTTTACAAAATATATAGGACTATTTGAGAAATGATGTATTGGAAAAAAATAATGCTTTTTTAATTTTGTTCACCGGAACTTCACTATTTTTTAAATTAAAAGCAATAAATAAAAATTATTTGAATTTTATTTTATTTAATAATTTATTTTGAAGCTCCGGTAATCACTTATAGACTTTATAAACATGTTTCTTCAAACAAAAACTAATTTTGTTAATTATTAAGCCCGTAAAACGAAATTGCGTTTTGTATCATAATAGCAAGGCTCTTAAAGGTTCATATTTTTGTGTAAAAATCTTTTTGTTTCTAGTTAAAACAACTGATAGAAACGCACCGATTAGAACTTTCTCTACGACAATCATGCTGTCATAGGTGCTGCTCTCACCACCACCATCATCCCCACACCAGTAACCTTCAAGAAATCGTGGAAGAGGACCAAAGGCTAGCAAATTGGCTCGAAGGACTAGGTATCCATGAATCAGCGAAACGTATCTTCCTCGCTGAAGGCTACACACTAGAAGAAGTGCTCTATCATATAAGACGTGAAGACTTAATGGAGATTGGTCTTAGAGGTGCTACCATACTCAGGATTTGGAGGGCCATCGAACACCATCGTCGAGAAGGACAGGACGTAATTATTTGTAACGGGGTTACTACGGACGAGAGCGGTACTGTTTAGTATAAAAGTTAATAGGTTTGACTGAAACTCGAAATTTTGTTGATATTTTCGTATTTCACAAGTAGAACTTTCATAATTTGTTACGGATTTTATTATGAGGATGAGTTTTATTTAAGAATATAATTAAAATTATAAATAAAATTTGTTAAATTTCATAGTTTAATATTTCTTGTTTCAGTCAAACCTTTTTCCTGCTGGATTCGTTGTACTAATTGGTTTTTAATCGGCTGCGATCGAAATAATGTTAGTCGCTCAAAACCATTTTGTCCTAAATCTGTGATTTTTGTTTTATTCGATGTTTTAATTTTTGAAAATTCGTGCAATGACTGGAATATTTATTTTTTAAGAATTAATTTATTTGGTTTATATTTTTTATACCAAGAAAATTGGTAAACACCGAATTTTATTAAGTTTTAATTTGTTTTTATCTCATTGGTCTTCCAAAATTATTTTTGTTATTAGGTTGCTGAGATTAAAATTTTAACTGGACTAAAAATTATTTTAAGGACATTATTTTTTATTTCTTTTTTTTTTTTTAATAAAGTTAACTAGTCCTAATAATAATGTTAAGTATCCCAAACATCACTCTAGATTTACCCTTCCTACTTAACGTTTGTTTATTTTTTTATGAAACTAATAAATTACTGACTTATTTCATCTATATTTCGTTGTTGTTTTTTTTAGTACAAATAAATAATTTTGGAGAAAATATATTTGTAGTTTTTTAGTACGATATTCTTTTAAATTATCGATGAGGGAATTATTTTTTATCCACCTTAAAGTTATATTGATTAAAAGATACTAGCTGACAAGTTATTTCCAAATAAATCTAAATTTACTAATTATTTTATTACGTTTTTATGAGAGAATTTAGTCAGAAAACCTTGCTTGAATCATCACATGGTATGAAGCAATAAGGTAGGTGCAGGTAATAACGCCAAGTTGTTAATAACGCCAATTTAGATTTTTTAGAAAAGTATAACCTTTAACTAACAGATGGCGGTGAGAGTATATAGAGGTTATTCTACAAATAAGATCCCAACCGCATGAAAAGCGTCAGTTGATGATTGTGTCGCCGTGTGGTTCAGGTATTTAAACATTGTAAGGCGCGAACATAATTTTATTTATTCTTTAGCGAATCGTTTCGCCAATAAAGGCAGTTTTTTGGTGAGTATTTGTTTTTTTTTTTCATTTTAGTTATAAAATATATGTTATATACTGGAGGGTATGTAATGAAACCAGTTAAATAAAAATTTTTTAGGGTTAAATTTAGGGAAAATATTTGAACACGTGGTTGTTGGTAATATCGCCAATATACTTGAACAGCAATAACGGCATGGCGTTATTACCTGCATCGGCTTGATATAAAGTAACAGTTTTTGTTACAGATTTTTCACCATGCCCAAATACAAAAGCAGGGGATTGAGAGGAAAATGGAATGCAGACGACATGCAAAATGCTCTAACTGCTATCAGAAATGGTTACTCCGTAAATAAAGCAAGTACCCACTTTGCAATTCCACGAAGAACATTAAGAAATTATATAAAGAAAAATGTAGCAGTAAAACTTCCCATGGGACGTAAGTGCATACTTAATTCTGATGAAGAATTGAACTTATGTCAAAGAATAATACGTCTAGCAGAAATTGGATATCCCCTAACATCGAGGGTACTTAGGAGATGCGTAACGAATCAAATTAAAAACCCATTTTCTGAGGAATCAAAAATATCAGATCGTTATTGGCTCAAAGGATTTTTAAAACGACATGACGAAATTCGAAATCGTAAAGCTCAAAACCTAAATCCTGCAAGAGCTCAAAAACTTAATAAGTTCATTGTTAATGATCATTTTAAAAAACTAAAAGGCATTATGCAGAAATTGGAAATAATGAATAAACCCCAATGTATATACAATATGGACGAGAAAGGATGTCGCCTAACCTTACATCATCAGCAGTCTGTATTGGCAAAAAAGGGAGCTAGACGAGTCCATGTAGTTGCAAATGAACATGCACAAAATGTCACCGTTGTGTCATGTGCTAATGCAATAGGTTCTGTCATACCACCTGTAATTTTATTTAAAGGGAAACGGTTGAAGCCCGAATGGACAGACCAGTTTCCTCCAGGAGGTATGGCTTTAATGACCCCAAAAGGTAGCATGACAATTGAAACTTTTAAAGTGTGGCTGAAACATTTTTCAACATATAAAGCACCTACCCCTTGTCTGCTGATTTTTGATGGTGCATCTTCACATTTGGATTATACAATTGTTCAAGTGGCGGATGATCTCAACATAACATTATATTGTTTACCAAGTAACACCACCCATGAACTACAACCCATGGATAAAGCAGTGTTTCGTTCCTTTGAACACTACTGGGATGATGAGGTCTTAAAATACTGGACCAAAAATATAGATCGTACAATAACCAAGCAACGTTTTGGAGCCATTTTTTCTGAAGTATGGGATAGATCCCTAACACCTGCTAATATAAAGTCAGGTTTCCAAGCAACAGGAATCTACCAATTTAATCAAGATGCCATACCAGTTGAAGCTTTTACTCCAAGCAGCATTACTGAAAATAGAAATTTAACGGAAAATATTGAGCAATTTCAACCGCTTGAAAGTCTACCGGAAGCTATTCAACCGCTTGAAAGTCTACCGGAAGCTATTCAACCACCAAAAGCCAGTAGTCCTCAACCCAGCACCTCAAAAATGGTTCAGGTTAAAAAAATTCCACCTAAAACGCGTATTCTAAGAGAGTTATCTGAAAGTCAGGTTAATAAAATTCCTCCTAAAAAGCGTACTGTAAGGGAGTTAACCGAAAGCAGTGATGATTCAGATGATATCAATGTAAGTAACTTTGACTCAGCTGAAGAGAGTGATAACGAAGACAGCGAATCTGAAAATACAAACAACCTCCTTTTCCGAGATGCTACCGACACCAGATTTCTCACAAAAATCTACTAAACCTAGAAGGAATCCAGCAATTAATAGCAAAGCGCAGGTTCTAAAGAAAGATCTTTTTAACCCACTAAAAAACGAAAAAAGAAACTACAAACCTTCGAATTTAAAGACTGATCACAAAAAAACATGTGATAAAGAAAGTTGGTTTTGCAAAGCCTGTAAGGAAGACAGGGTAGCCGATATGCGCCTATGCAATGCTTGCAATTCCTACCTTCATGATGAGTGTATTGGTTTAATTAAATCTGACAAAATTGTTCCTTATATTTGTCCATATTGTTCTTAAAAATTAATAAATGTTTGGAAGTGTCTTATATATGTTTATTATTGTTTGTATTTTTTATTCCTTTGATTAGTTTCTGTACTTAAAAAATTAGATCAACAACTTGGCGTTATTACCAACAAAGGGTTGGTAATACCGCCAATGGACAATATTTTTTTATAAGCACTTAACCCTTTCAAAATTTAGTTGATGTTGAGATTGTTGCCTATATAAACGGAAAAACACCTGAAATAGTTATTTTGTTTTCAGTTATGTTGTTTTGTCCAAATTACAGTGTAACGCTTAAGATGGCGATATTACCTGCATATACCTTATTGTCTTTGTTATTTGTTGAATGGTAATTTATTAAATCTAACAAAATATAATATGAATAAAAAATATATGACGTTTTAAATTAATTTTTAATCTCGTACTCATTTTACTTAAAAACTGATAGTAATAGAACGTCTTAACAAATATGAAAGGAATGTTGACATCTGTCATTGTTCCAAAGTGGTAGAGATTTTCGGTGGTTAAGGAAAAGAGGAAAATTTTATTTTACATAGATATATGATAAATTTACATTTTAATTTAATGCAAATTTTTTATCATCTTTCATCGAATTTAGTTAAGTATATGGTCGGTTAGCTTTGAGAAGTTAAAATTGTCTCGCGGATAATATCTGCGGATTTAGCCGCTCCTATAGTTATTCGAGCGCTCATTTTAATCGAAAATTTAGGGAACTTGCTTCTCTGGGTAAATTGCGGGAGAACTGGGTCACTGAAGTGTATCTCACCTGTTTCCTAGTTTTCACATGAAAAACCGTCGCTGCTGTTATATATGTACGTTGAGTTTAATCACCGTACCCGTAACTATAGACAACCTTCAGAAATGAGGTTAGGTCGGTGTTCATAGTTAGTGGGCGCCATTGAGGTAGGATATTGAAGGAGATGCTACGCTCGTTTAAAAGTGTATTATAAAAATGACATCGGTAGGCGGGGCTAAGTGTTGTATCAATAGGGTTGCCATACCAGACCCGAACTAACTGCTTTTTTTTAAATCTGATTGGAATGTTCAAGAATTATTCTCTTTATACGGGTGTCCGAAATGTTTTAGATGGACCGGAACCGAACCGAAATTTTATTAAAAATATTTTTTATGAACCGTACCGAACCGAAATAAAAATGATTTTTTTCGGTTTTTTTTTCGGTTCTTGTGCCTTTTTCATATGCTTTTTTGTTGGCTGGAATAGCTGATTCACGTGACTAGTAAGACTTGCTGAACCCCATAGTTTTTATGAGGACCCCTATTATGTAACTCGGGAGAGTGCTCGTGCACGACTACTCATCGGTAGGAGTACTCTCTCACTTGCCGTTCACATAAACATAACCACACTCTGTATCACAGAAGACAATGTGCGCAAGTCCATTCTCTCAAAATCCAGCAATTCTCTTGGTTTTACGCATAGGAGTACGTGCATTCTCTTACCATGCGCAGTAAAGCTAAATTGTGAGAGAGAATTCCTACACGACCACTCACACAAGTTAGTGAATAGGGGCCCTGAAAGTAGCTGAATAATAAAACCACACAGCTGAAAAAAGGTGAATAAAGTGAAGGTAGGTACGTCAAAATTTTGAAAGGATTTGTCAGGAGGATGGAGCTATTGGGAGGAAAGTGCTCCATAAAAAAAAAATTTTTTTGGAGTAGTAAATGCAAAAATAAATGAAATTTTTTATTAATGTTTAACCCCAGTTAGATTCCGATAGTAGTTTTGTTTTTTTATTTTATTCTAAATAATCAGAAAAAACATAATCCAACATTAACAACGCATGCTTTCCGCCCAATACCACTATATTTTTTCCATAAAAAGGCTGTATGGTCATTTTAATAATGTATAGTTACAAGCCATTTATTTTAAGACGATTTTAAAACGGCTGTTTCGACTTCTGTGTTTTGTTAAAAGTTTCGCTAATTGTTAAATGCTTACTACCACTACGGTTTAAAAAATATTTAAATAGTAATATATGCTATATTCCAATTTTATTTTATAATTTTTTTGAAACCTCGACAACGCTATAATTGCCGTTAATATGTCTCCAGTAAAAACTAATAGAAATAATTATTGGTGGAATATTAGATTTATTTAATGTATATTTGTACAATTGATCATCGAACAGATTTTTAAATATATATTTTATTTATTATTAAAGGCCTTTTTATTTATCTTTTTTACATATTAAATAAAATGTATACATTTGTAAGTAATTATATATAATTTGAATGCCAAAAGAACATGTTAAATTCATTTTAATAACACAGGTACTATATCAACATAAAATAACTAATACTAAATTTTCATATAACAAATACAAAAATTATTTTCCCAAAATAATTTTTCTTGAAGCACCAAAGTTTTGACCAGCTTGAGTAGCACCCCTGTTTTGACCAGCTTGAAGCCCAATAATGCCTTCTCCAGATCTAAGTAGTTGTTCACTGAATTCTCTCTTATTTTCTTCTGAAGGTCTAGGGCCCAAGAAGGGTCCTCTCCATTCAGGGTGTTTATAACAAGTACGTCCTAAAGCAAAGATAGTATTCGTAACCAGGGCAATGTTTTTTTGGTCCCAAAGATCAGTTGTTTGGAAAAGATCTACATCTGGAACACCGTATTTCGTGCAAGCTTTTTGGAATCTGTAAAATAAAAAAAAATCTTTATATACCGATACAGAAAGTAATAAATAGAAATTGGATAATATTTAGAAATCATTTATAGCAAATATTGAAATTTAAATAATAAGAATCCAAAGATAGCACGGTGTTTATGTTATAAGAAACAATGTATTATTTTATGTCTTCTATTAGGATTAAAATTTTAAACAAGGATCCAAAATTTACATGACATTAAACCACAATTAAAGGGTGCGTTCATAAATAACGAAATATAATTCTGAACTTGCACATGGGCGTTCATAAATAAAAGCGTTACGCCAACAGTTATTCGTCATTGCATTCATAAATATTAAGCAGAGATATTCCTAGCACTATGATATAAAGTTTATCTTCATAATTACAAAATTCTTACCGAAAACCACATCGTTGATAAAGAAATCCTCGAACAGGAAGTAGACATACTCACGAAAACAAAACAGAACACAAGATGACCAGACAAAAGACAGTGAAAGATCACAAGGACGACTTTCTACAGGAAATACTAGGCTTAATTAAACAGAAAAATTACCAAAAGGTAGCAGAGACACAGACTAAGGACTGATAAAAGACTCATTAATTAACAACAGACGCCATTACTAGTTTTAAAAATGAAAAATGGCAATAATTTTTATTAGCCGTAAACCCTGCAGACAGGATAATGTGGAGAATAAACAAAAGACTTCGACAGACGAAGCAGGTGTTCCTGTTGGTGATAAATAAGGGGACATTTTACGACGACAAGCCAAAGGGAAGATAGCCGAAAGTTTCCAAAACAACATCAGAGACGATTTAAAACCAAAAGAGGTAAAAGAAGCGATAACAAGCCTACCAAACGGTAAGGCACCAGACCCCATCTATGTAAATCTACGGAAAAACCCACCATGGAAGCCAGTGGTACAGTTGCATTATATTGTAAATGCCATTCTTAAAATACCGCATATAGACTTAAAGTAGCACATGTGATAATCTCTAAATAACAGAAAAGGTTGCGAAAAAGATTGATAGCTCTCACTACTTAAATGTTACAGCAAAGACTATTGACAAAATCATTTTAAAAGGCTTCAAAGACATAGAAAACGAGCTTAAAATGTTACCAGGTTTACGAAAGGCCAAAGCAATGTAAGCACAAAATAATCAGCATAATGCGCAGTATCAAGGGAAATTTTAGACGAGGACATCATATACAGTGCTGGAGGTCTCTCCAAAAAATGTTTGCGAACGAAATGACCATTTACATTGTAAAAATGATATCACCGTATCTCACAGATAGGGCATTCTAAAGCGAATCAAAGGAGAATATAGTAGGGGTCACACAAGGATCTGTACTAGTGCAACATTATGACGTACAACATGCTTATGAGAAATATACAAACCGCTGGTTTAGCATGTTTTCAATACGATACTTTTTGAGACTGGGATTGTTTTATTGGCTGCACTTTATTACTGAGTATGACGTCATATCATTCTTCTGAGATATACTTATGGACGTGCCCAACCACTATATCAGTGTATTTTTTTGGCTAAAAAGGGGGACGAAGATGGCATACATTTTCGGACTAGCGCTATCTCTATCATCCTAACTACGGTACTCTTTTGAGAGAGATAGAGATAGTCTGAAACATCGTTTTATCTCTTTGTCTCGAAGTAGCACAATTATCTCCGCTGAACATGTCCGTGAGAAAATATGTTAATGGGTTTAATAGCTGTATTTCTTTTGCACTTGGATCAGTTCAGTTCAGTTCTAGGTCACTTGCTTCACTGTTTTATTTGCAACTGAACTGAATCAAAAATGACCTGGGTCACCTCCCCCCTTACCGATGCTGCACCACCTGCTGAAATGGTTCAAAAGTGATCTGAAACAGATGGCGGGGTTTTTAAAATTATTTGATAACCTAAAAAAAGTATACTTATCAAGAGCAGATTAAAAATCTAGATTTTAATAAAATGGAAGGCGACACTTCGTCTAGTGAGGAAGATAATATGATTTTAGTAAATATTTCGTAAGAAAATATTAATTTTAGGAATACATTTTCTCCAAGATACATTCGTCATCTGAGGAAGAAAATTATAGGTGTCGGTGGCCATTTCTTGATGATCTTTTTTTGGTGTTTTGTTGCTAGTCGCAGATGATAATTGACAGGAACGGAACGACAACGTCAGTTGATTTGGTTAGGAGCGTTTTATTTATACTTTTGCGTGGTCAGTTTTGACCCGTTCAAAAGTGATCCAAGTGAACTGACCCAAGTGCAAAAGAAATACACCTAATCTCTCAGTTGACAGGACTTATTAAGCAGAATATACGCTCACAATTTCATGTTTTTATTTCTGTCATTCACAATTAAATATTCCTATTGTATATGAATATTGTAGGTGTGTACTAAATTTTGACTCATTCAAAAAAGGACGAGGTAGGTTAAAATATACTTATATTATCAAAGTTTATATAAATCAGGTAATAAAAAAAGCATTAAGAATAGCTACACTGGGTACTATTTTTTTTACTGAATATTTACGAAAATATTATTGACTTTCTTGTGATTAGTAAATTATTATTGACTTTCTTATGATTAGTAAATTTAATGTAATTTTCCAAAAAGTACACCTGCGGTGTCAATACTGTTATAAACAGTTAATTTCTAATATTTATATTATATATCAAATAGCGTATCATAAAATCGTTTTTTTTTTTACTAACATCTCTCGGTTCTCATCCTTAATTTTTATACAAATTAATTCTTTTAGAGTCAGTCTTTGTAATTCTACTGACTCGTTTTGATAATATTTAATCAATTAATTATTTAAACACAAAGAGAATTTACTGGCGCTCAACAAATGTACTAACAACCCTTGAAGCAGAAATAAGAGAAAAGTGTTACATCAAAGAAAAACTAATTCACGATGTTGTCTTAAAATAAAATGAATAAATTAAATATAAGTTAAATTTTTGTCTATTTTTATTTCTATCAAACTTAACTCTGAACTGAGATTAATAAATTTAAATACACTTAATCGCATAGAGAAAATGTAATTATTTTTAATAATTACTTTAATGTGATAATAAAATATTGTATTTTTATTGAAAAAAAAAAACGAGAATTTTTATTTATTGGTTTGATATTGGTAACACTCGCAAGAATATAATGAATACCGACAACACTAAATTTAGTACAATTTAGTATATTTTCATCAAACTCGTTGGGACATTTACAATTTTCAATGTCGGTTTAAGCCTGTAGTGCGAGATAAACAATTTTGAAGAGCAAAACAATCATCAAAGAGCAACTGGGCGCGCTTTTGACAATAGCGCTTGGAGTCTACCATATCCCTGATCCGGCTCTGTACCTACCTGCTTCTTTAAAAATTCTTGTATTAATATTAATTTTAAATCGTTTAATTCATGTATGTTGAATATAAAATAAACTACTAATGATTGAGATTTTGTATAATTCCAAGTTTAAAATTGTAGAAAACAATAAAACTTTATATACACTTTGTATATCACATTTAGTGTATAATGTGTTGCATATGTTGATGCATGTACCTACCAATTTAATAAATATTCCGTTAACCGAATACATCTTGCAACTCATATAATCCTAATATTTCATTTAGAAATTGCACTAGTTGATGATACTCAAATCTCGGTTGTGTTAATTATACAGGGATCCATTATCATTTTAATTAATTATAAAGACGATCTAAATTACCCAAGATGACATCAACGAAAAGTGACAGGGCCGGTTTCAGCTATGATGTATATTTATAAAACATCGGATTTTTAATTTTATTTAAAGTACAATTATTCTCATACCACAAGAATTATTACCATGATCGAGGATCATAATTATTATTCTCTAAACAAAAGAATCATGATTACTATTTCGTAGTATTTAATTGGCCGAGGGATTTATTAACAGTGAAATATTATTTTTATCAGTTCCCCTAAGAAGACGATGGAGCAATTAATTTCGTAGAGGTTTCAGAAAGTAATTACGATCATCTCTTACAGAATACGACAAAATTTAAAAAATCAATCAAAGTTTTATTGTTATTGACTATTGAAGCAATTTCAAAATTCATATATACCTACACAAATTAAGTTTTATCGTCGTATTTTTTTTGTTACCAAACAAAATGGAGCTTTATACTAAAAAAATATTAATGGTCCTCACCTTAAATTGGAAGATTCAAGATCCGTTGTAAAATTAAACTTCTTGATCAGGTAAGAAAAGGATTGTAATGACTTTCTAGAACCTCTGGGGAACTGATAAAAATAATATTTTAATATTAATAAAGCCCTCGGCCAATTAAAGACTATGAAACAGTAATCCTGATTTTTTTGTTTAACAGAATAATAGTATCGGTACACACTAGTTCGATTTGTTCTTGTTTCGCCAATTCGTGATTCGTCACGCTGACCCAAAATTTCTTGTTTCGTCACCCGTACCTTTTTGGCCTTTTCGCAGGTAATAATTTATTCCGCATTCGTCAACTGGGACCAATAAAAGGATTTTTACTTTCCGAACAACATAGTTGTATAGAAGGAAAGTATTGCGATCATGAAATTTTGGGCCATACCCAGATTTTAACGAATCTTTACGTTTTGAGGTCACCTGAATCCATTTATACCATTTTTAGCACGATGTCTGTCTGTGTGTGTGTGTGTGGGTCAGTGTGTGTGTGTGTGAACACGATAGCGTCTAAATGGCTGAACCGATTAAGATGAAATTTTATATACATATTTAGGGTAGGAAGGAGACGACCTGTATATATTTTGGAGTTAATCGGACAACTGTAAGTGACAGTTGCTATAAGTGATGACGTCATTACTAAACAAGATGGCATACATATTTTTTTTACGTTATAGTTTAATTTTAAATGATTAAGATTTTCAAAAACTTTTGCCATTGTTGCCAGATTTATGAAAAAGTAATTTCTTTTCATATTTTTCTTAAATAACCAAAATAATGCACTTTTATGAAAAATTATAGGATATGAAAGTTGTAGAGCATAAAATTTTCTACATATTTTGTCATTACCGTTTTTTGAATGCCTCATAGCTAGAGGACGTGAAAAAAATTTATATAGACATTTGCGACTTTTTTTTAGATTTTGAGACAAAAATATGGATTTTTTTGAAAAATTACAAAAAATCAAAATTGTAGAACATAAAATTTTCTACAAATTTCATCTTTACTTTTTTTTTGAGTTCCGCATAGTTTTGCCGATAGTTTTTATTATAATTTTTAAGCAATTTTTATCTTTATTAAAGTATTATTGTTTAGTTAAATTTTAATATTAATTTTTTTTTAAAAATATCTTTAAATTTATAATAATTAATTTTATAATTATAATTTTTTCCAAAATTTTATTACAAAAATTGTGGATTTTTTTAAAAAATTGACTAAGAAACATTTAAAATTATATTACGATTTTAAAATAAATTTAATAACTTCTAAAATATTGAAGTTATATATTGAACTGGTATTTTCACCATTCTAAAAATAATATAAAACTTTAAAATTAAAATGTATTTTAGTTTCTTAGAATTTACAATTGTAATTATTATAGCATAAAAAGAATTTTTTTTAATTTTTTTGTAATTTCATTTTATCACTAGGTATAAGATCCAAAATTACCATGTGTAAATTATTTCATAATTTTAACATATTATTTGTAAAAGTTATAGCGAATTTTTTTTGGATTTTCCTTAGTTTCTCGTTTTTTCTCATTTTTTTGATTTTTTTCTCTTCCTTTCTTTTCTGATTTTTCTCATTATTTTCTTATTTCTCAGATTTTTTCAAATTTTTTGTAATTTCTGTGGTTTTTTCTTATTTTTCTAATTTTTTTCTTGTTTTTTTTCCGATTCTTTCTCCTTGTGTTTTTTTTTATTTTTTTCTTTTGTTTCCAGATTTTTTCTCATTTTTTTCTTATTCCTCTGATTTTTTTCGATTTATTTCAGTTCTTTCGAATTTTGTAAGGTTTTTACAATTTTTTTGGTTGTTTTTTGTTTTTTTTCCAAATTTTTGTCGTTTTTTTAACTTTTTGTGGTTTTTTCATGTTTTTTTTTCGTTTTTTGCAATTATTGGCGTTTTGCAATTTTTTCCGCATTTTTTGTTGTTTTTTACTAATTTTTTTGATTTTTCCGTTTTTCCGTATTTTAGAAGTTAATTTTTCTTTTCGTCCCAATATTTTCTAATATTTCCATTTTTCGATTATTCTAATTTGTTCTCGGTTTTTTTCTTCTCATTTTTCTGTTTTTTTTGTTTTTTCTAGTTTTTTTTCTTATTTTTTTTCCATTTCTTTTTTTTGTTTTCAGATTTTTCTCATTTTTTTCTTATTCCTCTGATTTTTTTCGATTTATTTCAGTTCTTTCGAATTTTGTAAGGTTTTTACAATTTTTTTGGTTGTTTTTTGTTTTTTTTCCAAATTTTTGTCGTTTTTTTAACTTTTTGTGGTTTTTTCATGTTTTTTTTTCGTTTTTTGCAATTATTGGCGTTTTGCAATTTTTTCCGCATTTTTTGTTGTTTTTTATTAATTTTTTTGATTTTTCCGTATTTTAGAAGTTAATTTTTCTTTTCGTCCCAATATTTTCTAATATTTACATTTTTCGATTATTCTAATTTGTTCTCGGTTTTTACCTCTCGCCCTTCAGATAAGAGAGGTATAGGAATCATGCTAAAAATTGGGTAGTGAGTTTTCAATTGATAAACACGTTTTGGGGTCCCTAGAATACGATTTTAATATTTTCGCGATGATGTCTGTGTGTGTGTGTGTTAGTGTGTGTGTGTGTGTGTGTGTGTTAGTGTGTTAGTGTGTGTGTGTGTGTGTGTGTTTGGATGGATGTTGTAGTAACGATAACTCAAAAACTACTGAATAAAAAAATTTGAAATTTTGCATACAGGATTCTGATACCCTAGATTAGATCTGATTAGATTTTGGTGCCAATCGCACAACCGGAAGTGGCAGTTGCTATGGGTGATGACGCCATTATTATACAAAACGGCAATAAAGTTTTACACATATATTTTGTATACCCTATAGTTTATTTTCATCTCATTAAAATTTTCGAAACTTTTGCCATTGTTGCCAGATTTACAAAAATATAATTTTTTTTCATACTTTTTTGTGTCAACCTGTAAATTTTTTATTCAAAAATGGCGAGAGGTCATGTGCTGGCCACATCAGATTTTTTTTTCTCATTTTTCTGTTTTTTTTGTTTTTTTCTAGTTTTTTTCTTATTTTTTTTCCATTTCTTTCTTTTGTTTTCAGATTTTTCTCATTTTTTTCTTATTCCTCTGATTTTTTTCGATTTATTTCAATTCTTTCGGATATTTTAATGTTTTGTACGATTTTTTTGTTTTTTTTCAAATTTTTGCCGTTTTTTTAATTTTTTGTGATTTTTTCATTTTTTGTGCTTTTTAGCGTTCTTTTGCGTTTTTTCCTTTTTTTTTGTTGGTTTTTTAAAAAAATTGATTTTTCTGTTTTTTCCGGACTTTACAATTATTATTCATATTTTTGTCAATATTCTCTGATTTTTCCAATATTTCGTGTTTTTTTTCTTCTTATTTTCTCAGATTTTTTCGGATCTTCCAATTTTTCTCGTTTTTTTTCATTTTTCTGTTTATTTTTTTGTTTTTAGTTTTTTTTTACTGATTTTTTTTTCGTTTTTTAAACAAATTTTGATCCAGAAAACCTGTATTAATGTATTTTGATGTAGAAAAACTAAGGAGTGTTCGGAAAGTTGGGTGGGATTACCCCCTCATTTTTTTATTAGTTGACATGAGTATATCTTCTTTTTCCACGAGGATCCTATAATGATTTGAGTCATCTTCAAGAATTCTTATTAACAAAACACCAAAGTCTAGTACCACAGAATAATTTAATAGTAGATTTAGAAGAAACTGGCAACTAGTTTCGGCACATAATTGCCATCATTAGGCCTATAACACAAACGTTACCAATTAAACAGAGACTATTTGTATTACAAAATTGAGACTTACCGACTTAAATAGAATTGCCTTTACAATAAAAAATTATCCAGTATATTTTATTTTAAAGCTGGTCCTGTTTAATCAATGAATCAATTACTGATTATCTCTCTTCAGCATGCTACGCCACCTCTACGATATCATGTGTTCCTGTTACTACAATTTCATACTGGATGATTTATGTAGAGCAAGCAAAATTAATAGGTATGATCCCACTCACTTGCTTTCGATTGATTTCCCCAATGGATTTGATTATAGACGTTGCCAGATTGGATGTGATTACAGTATTTATCAGTATTTTTAAAACAAAATAGTGTAAATAAATAAGAAAAAATAAACAGATATTTTAAACGCGTTATATCGAATTATTATTGAAGATCTAACTTAAATGAGCTTATAAAAAGTTTTAAATTTAATGTATTTAAGACAATTAATTCAAATGGGGGTCTTAATTAATTCTAAAAGGTAGAAAAAATACTTGTATATGGCAACGCTGTTAACAGCGCTAAAATTCTGTGTACCTCTGGAAGAGTCAGAACAGTGTTTATAATGGATGAAATGCAAAAGACCCTCCTTTTAACTTAAAATTATCCGATTTTTGTACTTTATAAAATTACTTGTTTATACATCTTATTTTTAGTTGGTCCAAGAGCGTAGATATGGGAAGGGTAAAGTGGGTACCTACCCCCCAGGATACCAAAAAATAGCACGAAAAGGAGTAATAAAATATTTGAAATGTAGAAACGGACAAATATATTTGTCTAAAAGTTTGATTATCCCGCCATCAGGAAAAAATTACCCTCCCCCCAGGAAAAAAGTTATCTACGCTCTTTGTATACAGTGTGTTTCACAAGAGCGTTTCATCGCGATGGTTAGGAGAAAATAATCAATCAGATAATCAATCTCGCAAATGAATGTTTAGATACAATTATAGAATCACTGCTGAAACAGATCCGGAAAAAGTGAAAAAAATTCACGGAAAATTTCAGAAAATCAAATAAATAAAGCCAAAAACTATTTTTCCGCAGAAAATCAAGGAAAAATGATATAAAAATGCCCAGTTCCCATGGGGAATTTTTTTTCAAAAATTCTTCCAATGAAAACGAAAATGAGGAAAAAACATATAAACATATAAAGTGCAAAGTTTTACAAAAATAAATTTTTTCACGAAAGTTAAGAGAAAACTCTAAAAAAGCCTAGAAAAAATCACACATGAATTGAAAAAAAACATGAATACATTTTTGCACAGATTAATTTGAATAAAAAAAAGAAAGAATACATTTTTCCACAGTTAAATTTGAAAAATAGAGCAAGAATGCATTTTTCCACTATTAGTTTGGAAAAAAAGGAGCAAGAATACATTTTTGTACACTGAAATTTGAAAAAAAGAAGACAGAATGCATATCGACACTTGAATTTGAAAAAAATGAGCAAGAATGCATTTTTCCACACTCGAATTTGAAAAGAAGAAACAGAAATGTATTTTTCACAGTTAAATTTCACAGATTAAAATTTATAATTACTAATTTTTTGGTCAATTGTTGAGTTGCTGTAGTTCACTTCACAGAAAAACAGCAAAAATGCAGTTTTGAAATATAAATTAAAAACAGCAAAAATGCATTTTTCACACAAATTTGAAAAAAAAACGGAAGCAACAATGCATTTTTTCCCACAGAAATTTATAAAACACAGCAACTATGTATTTTTCCCGACAGGCAACTAAAAAACAAAACAAAAAATATTTTTCCACAAAGAAAATCGAAAAACAAAACAAAAATACATTTATTTATAAAGAAATTTGAAATTCAAAGCAAGAATGCATTTTTCACCCGCACTGTAAAGGGGTGAAGGGAATAATTAACCACCCCAGGATACCAAAAAATAGCACGAATAGAATAAAATATATGAAAAGAAGAAATAAAATATATGAAATGTAGAACCGGACAAACATATTTGTCCAAAAGTTTCATTACCTCTCACAGGAAAAAGAATACTCCCCTCCCCAGAAAAAAAAATTATCTACGCCCTTGAGTTGGTCTGGACTTTAGAACCCAATTAAGTATTTTATGGTAATGAATAAATTTGGTATGCATTATTTAGGTACCCAGAAGTGCATTGAAAAAAATATATTAAAAAACAATCACAGCAATTATCTACTTGTGAAAATTTATCTTAAAGGAAGACTTTAAGTAAACATGCACTCCAGGAATTATCACATGTGTTTTAATTATTCAATATTGATTGATCGGCAACATAGCAATAACACTCGATGTATTATAAAAAACCATTGGGCATATTTTTGTATTGACGTGAATTGAGTGTCACGATAATAAGCGACGAAATGATCTAAATTTAAGGCTGATAACTAAAAAACGCCATGTTGTCTAATCCAAACTAATGAATGTCAAAATCTTGTCATCTTTGCCTTCAAGAATCTACAACATTGTTACCAAATTCAAAATAATACTTTGCCTTGTAAAATCCCATATTTACCATTTTCAACTGAAAATATTGATGTTAATTTTACGGTATCATGTCAGATTTAAAATTATCCGTTTTTTATCAGATATTCGGTTGGGTCAGAAAATTATCCAAAATATTATTAAATTATCCGCAAATCGGATAATTATCTGCCAATCGGCAACACTGAGTCAGAACCAGTCACTGTAACGAGTAACGAAACATACTTGACTTGCCCAAATGGCCCAATCCAAATTCATCACTGTCTTCTTCTTCGACTCGGCAAGGACAATACTAACTTTTCCTCGTTGGAACAGGTTGTTATAAAGTATAAGAGGTAAGAGGTAAGAGAATATTTGGTGGAGAGTTTAAAGCCATGTTGCATTACAAATTTAAACATATTCAAGTTTCATTTTTTTGATATTGATAATATTACTTTTAAAAATATGCATGTTTTCATTAATAATTTTACTTTCCCGGACCCATCAAAGGGAAAGTAAGGTGAACGAGCAAAAAAAAAATTTGAGATATCGATGGAAATATCCATTTTGAGGTCCCCCAAGAAACTATTTCCAGCGTATGGTCTGTCTGTGTGTCTGTGTGTCTGTGTGTAATCTTCCACGATAACTGCCGAACCGTTTGACCAATCCAGCTGAAATTTGGTATGGAGGGTCGGTGTGTGCCTAGAATGCGACCATTAGTTATTGGTTTAAATTGGTACAGTGGAGGGTCCTCAAGACCGACATTGGTTAAATATACATGTAACAATTTTTTGCTTTATTTAAATTTTAAGGACAAACAATACATTTTAGTGCAAAATATTGTAGTACAAAGTTTTAAAACATAAAATTACCTAAAATTTTTGTCTGAAGCCTTTTCCAAAATTTCCAATAGTTGCGCCACTAGAGGGCGCGTAAAAAATGTGCATGTATGTTTTCTATAGTTTTTCTTGATTTTGAGGACCAAAAATACATTTTAGTGCAAAATGTTGTAGTACAAAGTTTTAGAGAATAAAATTCTCTATAACTTTTTTTTTATACTTTTTTCAGAATTTCCAATAGTTTCGCCACTAGAGGGCGCGTAAAAATGTGCATGTAGGTTTTCTCTAGTTTTTCTTGATTTTGAGGACAAACAATATACTTTAGTGCAAAATTTTGTAGTACGAAGTTTTAGAGAATAAAATTCTCTATAACTTTTGTTTTAAACTTTTTTCAGAATTTCCAATAGTTGCGCCACTAGAGGGCGCGTAAAAAATGTGCATGTAGGTTTTCTCTAGTTTTTCTTGATTTTGAGGACAAACAATGCAATTTAGTGCGAAATTTTCTTGTGCAAAGTTGTAAAGCATCAAATTTTCTTCAACTTTTATGTTTAACTTTTATCGAATTCCTCATAGTTTCGCCGCTAGATGGCGAGAAAAATACACATTTAAAATTCCCTACAACTATTGTATGAAAATTTTTCCCGAATTCCCAATAGTTTTCACACATGATTTTAGGAGATCCTAATTGTAGCAGTGTGATATATAACGCGCGCATGCGCAGCTTATGTCATTACCAACATTGAAATATTAATTCACCATCAGCTCGCTATTTTTAATGTGTTCCATAAATCAATGTAATGGTTATTATTTTGTAATTAAAATAATAATAATAAATAACATATTCTCTACGGTCGAGCCGGGAAAGTCCTGGGGTGACACAGCCGATTTTTTTCTTATTCCTTCGATTTTTTCCAATTTTTTTACGATTCTTCTGCCATTTTTTGGGATTTTGTTGTGATTTATTTCAATTCTTTAGATTTTTTTTTTGTTTGCAACTGTTCCGGTTTTTGGTTTTTTATTAAGATTTTTTCCAAGTTTTACGTTTTTTACGATTTCTTGCATTTTTGCGGTTTTTCAATTTTTTTTTAACATTTTTTTGATTTTTTTTTATTTTTCCATATATTACAATTTTATTATTTATTTGTTTCCAATATTTTTAATAATTTTTGTTTCTCTTTCGATTATCTCCGATTTCAATATTTTCTAAATTTTTTGATTTTTTTTCATGTTTTATTCTGATTTTTTCAATATTTTTGATTTTTTTTTCATTGTTCTATTTTTTTCTTTTCTTTTCAAATGTTTTCCTATCCTCTGATATTTTTTTTTGATTTTTCGGGTTTATCATAGTTTTTTTCTCATTTTTCTGATGCTTTTCTGTTGTTTTTGATTTTTTTCTATTGTTTTTTTCAAATTCCTTCAGTTTTTTTCTATTTTTGTCTTATTTTTCTAATTTTTTCGATTTTTTTTGATCTCTTTCGTTTTTGTCGGTTTCTGATTTTTGTCGATTTCGTTTGATTTTTTTTTATTTTTTTATCTTATTGATTTTTTCGATCGCTTTCGACTGTTGTTGATCTTTTTCGATTTTTGTCGATTTTTTTTTTCGTTTTTTTCGATTTATTTTGATTTTTTTCCATTTCTTTTAAATTTTTTTCGTTTTATATTGATTCCTTTCCATTTCTTTCAATTTCGTTCCGTCTCTTTCGATTTCTTTTGTTTTTTTTTCGGAAATGTATTTTGGTTTCTTACAATTTAGAATTGTAATTATTATAGAAAAAATTAAGAATTTTTTTAAAATTTTTTGTAATTTTATTTTATCAATAAGTATAAAATAAATGAAAAAAGTAAATAGCATATCCGAAAAGGATCCAAAAGTACTATGAGTGTAAATTATTTCATAATTTTAATATAGTATTTGTAAAAGTTATAGCAAAAAATGAAAAAAATTAAAACAATTCTTACCCATGAATTTTTGAAAAAAAATTTGTTTTTTTTTTAGTTTTTTAAACTAACTTTATTAATGCAATTTGATTGAGAAAAACTAAAAAAAGGTCTGTTTCCCATTTTGAATAAAATTGAATGAGATATTAATGATTTATTGATTTTAAAATTATTCAAAAATAGGTTTGATTTGTTTTAAGGTTAAAATTAATATTAAAAATTAAAAAAAAATTACCCTTAAATTTGTAGTAAAAAACTCTATAATTGTGATTTTTTTCAAAATTATATTCAAAAAATTGTAGAATTCCTCATTTTTTTTTTGAAATTTAATATAAGTTTAAAAAAAAATTGAATAACTTTAAAAATATTAAAGATATTAAAATGGGATTTATACCATTCGATAGGTAATATAATTAATGTATTTTAATGCAGAAAAACAAAAAATAATCGATTAAACAATTACGTTACTAGGAGTGTTCGGAAAGTTGGGTGGGATTACCCCTTCATTTTTTCTTGCATATTTTTGCTCGTTTTAACATATGATTTGGGTAAAAATCCGAAAATCTAATAAAATTTTATTTATGAGATTTCAGATTTTGATATATATCGAACTTTTTTTCTCGGCTAGAGCTTGTTATCATGAGTATTTTGACATACTCAGATAAAAACTCGAAAATTTCATTAACTCACATTTGTGCATAAAGAAGTTTATGAGATTTTACATTTTAGACCATAACTTTGTATACAGCGATTTTTTTACTTGCATATTTTTGCTCGGCTCCAATTTTCCCATATTATGGTACCAACATAAATTTCACGGTATTCTGTATTCTAATTCTTACTATTTAAAATTAGGTACTTTGGAATCAAATAAGTACAAAATTTTTAAAAGATTCAAAATTTGCAATAAAATGTTTATTTGATTTTTTAACACATAATTAAATTTAAAATAAGTGTACTTTTAATAATTTATAATATTACAAAATTTTCTGAACAATTTTGGAGTCCGATACTGAATGAACGTTTAAATAAACCATTATTAAATTACTAGATCAAAGCTGTGTACTAAATAAATTTTCGTTTAGTTGGATCAAAGTGAAAACATACGTTAGATTTATCAGGAAAGTAGAATACTTGCAGAATTATGTTGGTTTCTATATATGGTTCTAGTGCAATAGGGGATGTTCAAAGAGTGGGATATAGATAAAATTACTGAACTTTTCATGTCGGTAAAGCCAGCAGGCACTTGACGGCAGAACTACATGAAATATTTACCAAAATTATCGGCTTTTTATCGGCTATTTAAATGCCCAAAAAATAATTTTTCCGCTCCACTATTTTTTTTTATTTTTAAGGTTCTGCTAGCTTTATACCAAAATTATCGGCTATTCAAATAATTATTATATTTACAAACCTTTCACTTGCACAAATGACTTATAATTTGAAAACGAGATGATTTTATTAAATACTCTTACCCACTTCTTTTAAAAACCTATTAAATTGAAATTTATTTACTAAATTATTTAATTTTTATATTTTTATTTCAATTAACCCCATATTTTTTATCTCAAGTGCAATTTTAGTGTTACTATGAAACTGGAGAATCTTACTTGCATTTTAAATCAAAAATAATTTAAATAAACTACGTTTATATTTGGGAACAGTACCCAAATACTAATTTCTAAGCAAAGAGGCGCCCGTGTCAGCGTTTTTTGCTAGACAATATTTATAGGCAAATTTAATCTACCTTCTTATGTATAGTCTATTCAAAACAAAAACCGTTGTACGTCATCGATGTGCAAATAATAATACGGCAGTGCTACCACCAAATAGAGCACGCAGAAAATCCTTTCATGTACGAACGTCACTATAATTGGGGGTTTTAGTAATATCGTTTCTAAACATAACGTCCTACAAGGATGTTTTTTCTGATTGGAAATCATTAAATCATCGATGACGTGCAACGGTTTTTGTTTTGAATAGACTATATGGAGTTAGTATGTTGTGAACCTAAATAATAATGAATCTAAAGACACCGAAGGACGAATAAGAAAACGTCAAATATAATAATCTATTCCCCTCGCTACCCCCTTACGAGTAGTGATTGATCCTCAGAAGCTATAAGCTTGTGATCCGGGGCGACTTACTGACGATTAATAGCGTCATTTGACTTTACGGTAAGGAAAACCCTACCACCATCGTAAATAAAAATTTATCAAAATTAATCAAAATTTGCATGGAATTTTAAAAGTAATTAAAATGAGTCTTGGCTTAATCAGGATAATTTTCATTAATTTTGATGTTTAGTATTTGTACTATTCATTACTTTTTGTACATTATGTACATTATTATTTTATAGTTTGTAATTATTTTCTTTTTAAAATTCTCTACGGTCCTGCTAACTTTATGGTAAAGCTAACAAAACCTTAAAAATAAAAAAAACTGGAGCAGAAAATGTTGGAAAGGGAAAAATTATTTTTTGGGCATTTGAATAGCCGATAATTTTGGTATAATTGTTTTTATCGCCAACCGTCAATAAAGTCATACAATACCATAGCGATTTTCGGAAGTAAAGAAACACTTTATTTTTGTTTGGGATTTTTTTGTAATTATTTGCGATTTAGTTCAAATTATACAAATTTTTTATTTTTTTAAAATTCTTTCCGGTTTTTTCCAATTTTTTACCATTTTTTTACAATTTTTGCGATGTCGGCGTTTTTTTTTGCGTTTTTCTTTTTTGCCTTTTTGCGTTTTTTTTTCGGTTTTTTAACATATTTTTTTTATTTTCTGGATATTGTCGTATTTTACAATTTTTTAAAAAAATTTTTACCCAATACGGATTTTTTCACCTTTTTCCAATGTTTTCCTTTCTTTTTTCTTGATTTTACCCATTTTTTTTTAATTTTTCTGTACAGTTTTTTCAATTTTTTAAAAATTTTATAGATGGTTACAATTGTTTTCGGTTTTTTTGGTTTCTTTTTTTCCATTTTTTGAATTTTTTTTCCGATTATTTGCAGTTGCAATTGTATTAAATTTTTTTCGATTTTTTTTTCCAGATTTTTTGAATATTTTTTTGCTATTTTTTGCAATTTTTTATTTTTAGACATTTGCAATTTTTTTTTGTTTTTTTGAGCTTTTATTTTTTTTGCGATTTTTTTGCGATATTTTTTAATGTTTTTACCGACTTTTTTTGGTTTTTTTCGATTTTTAGCGTTTTTTTAAACTTTTTTCTTTATTTTTTCTATTTTTTTCTATTGTTTTCTATTTTCCCTGTATTTTCATATTTTCACGCTTTTTCCTATTTTTTTCTATTTTTCCGTGTTTTTTTCCTATTTTCTTACTTTTTGTGTTTTTTCGATTTTTTCATATTTTTTCACATATTTAATACTTTTCTCCATTTTTTGTCCTATTTTTTCTAAATTTTCTTACTTTTTGTGTTTTTTCGATTTTTTCATATTTTTTCACATATTTAATACTTTTCTCCATTTTTTTTCCTATTTTTTCTAAATTTTCTTACTTTTCTGTTTTTGCATTTTTTTCGTTTTTTTTCGATTTATTAATTTTTTTCCTATTTTTACCTCTCGCCCTTCAGATAAGAGAGGTATAGGAATCATGCTAAAAATTGGGTAGTGAGTTTTCAATGGATAAACACGTTTTGGGGTCCCTAGAATACGATTTTAATATTTTCGCGATGATGTCTGTGTGTGTGTGTGTTAGTGTGTGTGTGTGTGAGTGTGTGTGTTAGTGTGTGTTTGGATGGATGTTGTAGAGTAACGATAACTCAAAAACTACTGAATAAAAAAATTTGAAATTTTGCATACAGGATTCTGATACCCTAGATTAGATCTGATTAGATTTTGGTGCCAATCGCACAACCGGAAGTGGCAGTTGCTATGGGCGATGACGCCATTATTATACAAAACGGCAATAAAGTTTTACACATATATTTTGTATACCCTATATTTTATTTTCACCTCATTAAAATTTTCGAAACTTTTGCCATTGTTGCCAGATTTACAAAAAAATAATTTTTTTTCATACTTTTTTGTGTCAACCTGTAAATTTTTGATTCAAAAATGGCGAGAGGTCATGTGCTGGCCACATCAGATTTGTTCCAATTTTTTACCATTTTTTTACAATTTTTGCGATATCGGCCTTTTTCTTGCGTTTTTCTTTTTTGCCTTTTTGCGGTTTTTTTTCGGTTTTTTTACATATTTTTTTTTATTTTCTGGATATTGTCGTATTTTACAATTTTTTAAAAAATTTTTTCCCAATACTGATTTTTTCACCTTTTTCCAATGTTTTCTTTTCTTTTTTCTTGATTTTACCCATTTTTTTTTAATTTTTCTGTACAGTTTTTTCAATTTTTTAAAAATTTTATAGATGGTTACAATTGTTTTCGGTTTTTTGGTTTATTTTTTTTCCATTTTTTGAAATTTTTTTCCGATTATTTGCAGTTGCAATTGTATTAAATTTTTTTTCCACATTTTTTGAATATTTTTTGCGATTTTTTATTTTTAGACTTTTGCAGTTTTTTTCGATGTTTTTACTGACTTTTTTTGTTTTTCCGATTTTTAGCGTTTTTCGCGTTTTTTTAAACTTTTTCTTTATTTTTTCTATTTATTCCCTATTTTCTCCTGTGTATTTTCACATTTTCACACTTTTTCCACATGTCTTCTATTTTTTCCTATTTTTCTGTTTTTGTTCCTATTTGTCCCTATTTTCTTACTTTTTGTGTTTTTTTCGATTTTTTCATATTTTCTCATATATTTAATATTTTTCTTCATTTTTTTCCTATTTTTTCTGAATTTTCTTACTTTTACTGTTTACGTTTTTTTTTTGTTTTTTTTTTCGATTTTTTAATTTTTTTTCTCATTTTTCGTGTTTATTTACTGTTTTTTTTTTTGCTATATTTTTCAATTTTTCTCTATATTTTCTACTTTTCTACTTTTACTTTCCCGACCCACCTCCCAGAAGGGAAAGTATTGTGAACGTGCTAAAAAAAATTCGAGATAAAAACGGAAATATCCATTTTCAGATCCCCTAAGACTTTTAAGACCATTTCCAGATGGAAGTCTGTCTATCTGTCTGTCTGTCTGTGTGTATTCTTATACGATATAGAAGACACTCGCTTAATTCGATTGAGCTGAAATTTGGTATATGGGTTTCGTTTATCCATCAGTAGAACCCATTAGTTTTTGTACGACATCTGTCAAACGGAAGTGTGACTGTCAAAATTTTTTATATACTGATTGATTTTTTCTTTTTTAGTTAAATTTTAAATTACTATACTTTTCCAAATATAAAAAATTATTTCTATTAAAATTTCATAAAATTTTTGACATCAAAAATTGTTGATTATATCAGAATTTTTACTTATATACCCAATTATTTTAAATTAAATCATTATATTCAACTATAAAAACTTACAAATATAATTTTATAATACAAACTTATTTATAATAATAACAATAATAAATTAACTTCTATAACTCATACAAAATGATTTGATTATAATACTTACTGGCTTAAATTATCCATCATTTTGTAATCCCCACCGGAAGTGTTGATTTTTTGGACAATTCCAGGAGCTAGACGATTCATCAACGTACAGAGGATAATCCCATCACGAAGAACATTTTCATAGGGAACTCCTTGAGGAAATCTCATTCCCGTTACAGTTTCTATCCATGCTTGTGCTTCTTGTTCTTGGACTGGATCACGTTTACCGGCAACCTGAAAAAAAAATATATATTTAAAATATCAAAATTATACTGTTTGTAACTTAAAGAATGACTGAGCTAAATTTTTGAAGTAAGTTTATTGTCATGCTTTTAAATTTAAATAATATACTTTGTTATTATTTTTTTAATGAACTATAATTTTATTAAAACACAATTTTATTATAAAAACAACAATAATAAAATTATTCATTGCTAGTCTTAATAAGATACATTTATTTTCTCTATACAGATGTTATTTGTATTCTATTTTTATTCCAGTAATAAATAGTTGTATAATTATTATTACGTTAAATATAGAAAATAAATTAGCAAACGTCTGGAACGCTAATAAATTATTTCATATTATTTTTAGAATTCAATTTTTAACCGCAGCCATAGAGATATTAAAAAATATATGATAAAGATATAAAAATCGAAAAAAATTCAGATGCGAATTCGAACCGAAAATATAATTTATTATAATTTTTTCTAAATATTTTAAAATATTCTGATATGAATGGTGCTACACCTCCAGTTTTTAAATTTTCGAACTCCGCCATCCCAGAATACTGATACTAGTTTTATATATATTTGAAAACGCAAATGAGTGTGACACAATAAAGGTCGATTTATGCATATTAAAGTATGTTTATGCTCATACAAATTTTACAAAATTTAGTCGAATCGGAAAATATTTTGCCGTCCCCAAATTTTGATGTTCATACTCAGGCGATATAATTTGACAGTTTCTGTCAATGACCAAGTCAGATAAGTCAAAATTATTGTGCTGTGTTCGTGAATTTTGTAAACAAACTTAACTATAAAAATAATGGATATAGAAACGAAACTAAATATATTGAACTGTTATAGATTATATTACGAACATTTACCACTATCGATATCCATATTTTGTGAAACTTCATCATCCGAATCCGCAAAAAAGTTCAAATAATTCAACTTTATGGCGAAAGAACCCCGCACAAGCCTTATGGGAATTGGCTGAAATTTTGAAATGTTGTTCGTTTCGGCATCCTGAACAAAAGTCTCAATGGGCACAAAGCTCAATTTTGCTTATTTTCCAAAGCTCAACGGATTCACCATTATTTACTACTTAAAAGGGTAATCTTTTGGAAAGTTTAATATTTGCTGCATTAACAAAAAGTACCCTCTTATGTTTTCGAGGTCGCTGCATTCAAATCCAATGCCAATATAATAATATTGACAGTTGACAGCAGTCAAACAACAAGCAATAATCAAAATTGATAAAATCTACATGTCAATATACGTTTTTGAGGAGGTTGCTGAGTTCAAAACTGATGTCAAAAAGATGATATTGACAGTTGACAGCTGTCAATTAACTGTCAAACAACAAGCAATAATCTATCTTGACACATTATCATGCACAGTCAAATATTTAATTAACGATAGTATTCAACTGTTAATATCGTCTTTTTGGCATCAGATTAGAATTAGGCAACCTTAAAGACATATGCTTACATGTCAATTTTATCAATTTCGAGTGTTACATGCTGTTTGACAGTTATTTGACAGCTGGCAATGGTCAATATCGATTTTTAACATCAGTTTTGAACTGGGAAACCTCAAAAACATATATTTACATGTAGATTTTATCAATTTTGATTATTGTTTGTTGTTTGACAGTTATATGACAGCTGTAAACTGTCAACATGGATTTTTTTACATCAGTTTTGAATTCAGCAATCTCAAAAATATACATTTACATATGGATTGTATCAATTTTGATGATCACATATTGTTTGAAAGTTAGTTGACAGCTGTCAACTGTCAATATCGTCTTTTTAACATCAGTTTTGAACTGAGCAACCTCAAAAACAAATATCAAACTTTTGAAGAGATACCCCTTTAAGGGCCGGTTGTACCAAAATAAATTCAAGGCTGAACGAGGTTCACCAAAAACATTGCGTTGTACCAACCTCGTTCATTGTAAATCTTGAGATCACTGCCCAGTTAAACTGAACGTCGACTCACCGCCGTTCAGGAGCTTGAACTTGGATATTTGACAATTGACAGATTGAAAATTATGATTGTTTATTGTAGTTTTTGATTTGTTCTAACCTTTGTTTTCTTTCCCACGTTTTTATTAATTCCAACATGGAAGACAAAAAAGTAAAAACCAGACAGGCTAATTTTTTTTGAAAAAGAGGATCACATTCTAATGAGCTTAGTTAAAAAATTTAAGTATGAAATATATAGAGTGCAAAAAAAGGGAGACCAATACAAATAAAATTAAAAATGAGGCCTGGATAAAACTAGCCCAACATTTTAATTCCATATCTGGAGGTTCATACAGAGATGACAAGGGCATTAAAAATAGATATGAAAATATTAAAAAATGAGGGGGTAATCCCACCCAACTTTCCGAACGCTCCTAGTAAAGTAATTGTTTAATCGATTATTTTAGTTTTTCTGCACCAAAATACATTAATTATATTACCTATCGAATGGTATAAATCCCATTTTAATATCTTTAATATTTTTAAAGTTATTCAATTTTTTTTTAAACTTATATTAAATTTCAAAAAAAAATTATGAATTCTACAATTTTTTGAATAAAATTTTGAAAAAAATCACAATTATAGAGTTTTTTACTACAAATTTAATGGTAATTTTTTTTAAATCTTTAAAATTAATTTTAACCTTAAAACAAATCAAATCTATTTTTAAATAATTTTAAAATTAATAAATAATTAATATCTCATTCAATTTTATTCAAAATGGGAAACATACCTTTTTTTAGGTTTTTTGGATCAAAATGCATTAATAAAGTTAGTTTAAAAAACTAAAAAAAAATCAAATTTTTTTTCAAAAATTCATTGAATTGTTTTAATTTTTTTCATTTTTTGCTATAACTTTTACAAATACTATATTAAAATTATGAAATAATTTACACACATAGTACTTTTGGATTCTTTTTGGATATGCTATTTACTTTTTTCATTTATTTTATACTTATTGATAAAACGAAATTACAAAAAATTTTAAAAAAATTCTTAATTTTGTTTATAATAATTACAATTCTAAATTTTAAGAAACTAAACTACATTTAAAATTTAGGGTTTTATATTATCTTTCGAACGGTGAAAATCACATTTCAATAACTTTAATATTTTTGAAGTTATTCAATTTAGTTTAAAATCGTAATATAATCTTAAATTTCTTCCAATTTTTTAAAAATTCCAAAATTTTTGTAATAAAATTTTGAAAAAAATTATAATTATAAAATTAATTATTACAAATTTAAAGATATTTTTTTTAAATTTTTAATATAAAAATTTGACTAAAAAATTATAATTTAATAAAGATAAAAATTAAAATAAAAACTAGCGGCGAAACTATGCGCAACTTAAAAAAATAGTCATGACAAAATTTATAGAAAATTTTGTTCTACAATTTTGATACCATGAAATTTTTCATAAAACTCCATAATTTTGTCTCAAAATCTAAAAAAGTCACAAAAATGTCTATATAAATTTTTTTCACGCCCTCTAGCGGCGAAACTATGAGGAATTCAAAAAACCGGTAATGACAAAATGTGTAGAAAATTTTATGTTCTACAACTTTCATATCCCGTAATTTTTCATAAAAATGCATTATTTTGGTTATTTAAGAAAAATATGAAAAAAATTACTTTTTGATAAATCTGGCAATAATGGCAAAAGTTTTTGAAAATTTTAATCATTCGAAATTAAACTATAACGTATAAAAAATATATGTGTAAAACTTTATTGTCACCTTGTTTAATAATGACGTCATCACTTATAGCAACTGTCACTTCCGGTTGTCCGATTAACTCCAAAATCTATACAGGTCATCTCCTTGCTACCCTAAATATGTATATAAAATTTTATCTAAATCGGTTCAGCCGTTTAGGCGCTATCGTGTTCACACACACACACACACACAGACACACACACACAGACAGACATCATGCTAAAAATGGTATAAATGGATTCAGGTGACCTCAAAACGTAAAGATCCGTTAAAATCTGGGTATGGTCAAAATATCATGATCATGATACAACTCTGTTGTTCGGAAAGTAAAAAGTAGTGTGAGTACCAATGTCCAATTGGAACCCCTCACTTAAAATATCTTTCTTTAGAGAACTGTGCAAAAAGTAAATCTAATTGTACAAAACTGTGCAAATGGTGTACAAGACACTATGTTTGCTACAAATGTGTTTCTGAGTAATTACAAATCTAGAATTTACTATGTATTTTTGTTGAATTTATTACTAATAAAAATAGCATTGTAATTAGTTTTATTTCATCATAATTACCCAATTAAGAAATTTTTTTGTATGTTAAATTAAAGTAATTTTGGCATACTATATAATTTTTCACATTAGAGTTCTTCCCCTGTTTTAATATATTTTTTGTATCCAGTTTTGCTGCTCATTGAGGATTCACTAATTTCTTTTCTCGATGTAAAATTTCTTGGCTGTTGAATATTTTTCTTTTTAAAATTAGTATTTTTGCTACTAATCAACCATGATGTGGTTTAGCACAGTTAAAACAGTTGATTGGAACATTTCTCGGTTTACTGAATTTGTTGATTAAGTGAGACAATTTTTTTTAGTATATAACATTTTTTGTACTAAAGAAATAGTTTATTACTGTTACTTAGATTATTAATAAAAAATAGTGAATGACTAGAAGAGCACAACAAATAAATGAATTCCTAATTGTGCGTTTCTTAAGTCTTACTTAAATAAACAAAAATTGCTGATTTGTTTTATAATAATATAGAGAAAGCTGATAAAAAATAAATAAAATTAATTATATTTTCGGTGTTTTAAATTACGACATGATTGAATCATTACTACCGAAAAACACGCTGTCTACCAAAAACAATATTTAAATAAAAAATTTAAATGGTAATTTGTTAAAAAACAAAGCAGCTTTTAATTATTATCGCTGAATGATCCTAATGAGAGATCAAAGATAAAGATGTTTTATCCTAAAAAAACTGGCAGTGATTTTGTGATAACTTAATTTTGTTGCCAAATAGTAGTCAAACATATTTTTGGAAATATACTAAGTAGATAGATCATAGATATATTATTAGATCATGACAGGTGGCAAAAGATTACTTTTATTTCTAATATACAGAGTGATTAAGATAAAAATCAGTTTGTTAATTTATCATAATATAAAACTTAATTAGATTGTTTTAAAGTTAAAATATATGTAATTGACTGATAATTTCAACATCATATTTGGATTTTGTTCTTTTCTGCTTTTCTATTAGAAGAGTATTAACCAAGAGTAAAATAAGCCTTGACATTTTATGTGCTTAAGAAGTTTTTTTATGATTTCTTGCAAATTTCTTAATTTTGCTATTTACAAATTGTACATAAATCACTTTAAATTTTTAATTTTCAGTCTTCACCTTTCACCTTCTTTTCATAAATTGTAACTATTTCTTTAATTATCTATTTCGAAACAGCTTAAATGATTTAAAACCAGAAAAATGAATACAGAATAAATAAAACGAAGTATAACTCGACCCTCTTACAATTTAAGAAAAATAGTAAGCGAGAAAAGTCAATTTCCAGTGTAAATTATGAAAAATTAGATCATAAATATATATTAACGTCAACAGTTAATTTAATTTTTATCGAATACGTAATAAATTTCAGTAAGATTTTTGCTAGATGATGGAAAAATTGTATGATACTATTAATAAAATTTATTTATTTTTTAAAGTAAATTTATTTGATCTATATTCGTAGCCTTGATCTTGGCATTGATTTAAGTATTTTCTTCTTATTTTTTACTTTATCACGAATATAAAAATCGGTTGTGGACTACAGTTAAACTATTTGTAAGAGGCCTCTAGCTCTTCTCTAATAATAATAATAATAATAATGCTCTCCCTATATTTCAACCCTTATGAGTAAACCGCAGAAGCCAAAGGAGGCTTGTGCGGCGAAGGGACGGTTATTATTATTATTTTCCGTGGTATAGTGCCGGAAAACAATATTAGACCAGACAAAAGTTCAGCGAGATGAAATAATTTAGTCCAAGCGTTTAAGAGTTAATTAATTAAATCTAAAATAAGTACATATATATGTATATAAGTAATACTACGACCTATATAAAATTTTCGTAATAGGGCGAACGGGATATAGTATCTTCTAGAGAAATGATCCCCATCGAATTTTGAACAACTAAATTTTTTTCTGTGGTCTGTATGTCTGTCTGTCGTCCGCAAAGCTTATAAATTTCTTTTAAATTCTGGAAAACCCCTTTTGGTTTTCCCGGTTTTCCCACTTTTTTTCTAGTTTCACAGGAAACAAACTACAGGTCGTAGTTTTAAGCAAACCTTTTTAAATTTCGTGGAAGGACACCTTAAAGTACTGTTATAAAACCCGTTGCAAATCGGAATAATAAGTATATTTATTGTGGAGGTTTCCGGGTTGTTTTTCCGATTCAAAACCCAAAATTTCGAGAAATTTGTTGAGGAAAATTTGAAAAAATATGAAAAAAAGAAATTTTTAAAAATTAAATTCCGAAAATCTCTGATTTTTTTTCAGTTTTAATGAGGTTCGAGATTCGTAACTAAGCGAAAACGGGCTATAGTATCTTCGGGAGAAATGATCCTCATCGAATTCTGAGCAACTCAATTTTTTTCTGTGATTTGTATGTATGTATGTCTGTCTGTCTGTATGTCTGGTTGTCGTCCGCAAAGTTTAAAAACGCCATAACTTTTGAATGAGTCAATGTATCGATGTGACATTTTCACCATTTTTTAAGACCCACGATTATTACAATTTAGGAGCGGAATTGGAAAATGAATAAAGGGGGGTTTTCCGGGGTTTTCTCACTTTTTTTCTAGTTTCACAGGAAACACGCTGCTGTTCGTAATTTTTGAGCAAACCGCTTCAAATTTGGGAAAAAGTTACCTTGAAGTACTGTTACGATACCTATTGAAAATCGAAATAATTGGAAATTTTCTTGTAGGTTTTCCCGGGTTGTTTTTCCGAAAATGTCATCATTTTAAAAAATTGATATCTCTGAAACCGTAAAAGATATTCAAAAAATAAAAATACGTAAATGTAGGATTGAAATAGGTCAACAAGTATCATTTGAAGTATTTTTCCGAAATTTGTTGAGAAATAATAAAAAATAGGAAAAAATCATGAGAAATAGGGACAAAAATAATGAAAAATGGTAAAAAAATAATGAAGAATATTGAAAAATATAATGAAAAATAGGGACAAATCTAATGAAAAAGTGGGAAAAAATTAATGAAATAAATAGGGAAAAATAACAAAAAATAGGGGTAAAAATAATAAAAATAAGGAAAAAATGAAAAATAATGACAAATATTGAAAAACATAATGAAAAATTAGGAAAAAAAATAAAAATAAGAAAAAAAATAATGAAAAATAGGGAAAAAATAATAAAAAATAAGAAAAAATAATAAAAAATAGGGAAAAAAATAATAAAAATTGAGAAAAAAAAAAAATGAAAAGCAGTGAAAAAAATAACGAAAAATAGGGAAAAAAATAATGAAATAAATAGGGAAAAAAATAACTATAAATAGGGGTAAAAATAATAAAAATAATAAAAAAATTAAAAATAATAAAAATAAGGAAAAAACGAAGAATAATGACAAATATTGAAAAACATAATGAACAATTAGGAAAAAAATAAAAATAAGGAATAAAATAATGAAAAATAGGGAAAAATAATAAAAAATTAGAAAAAAATAATAAAAAATAGGGAAAAAAATAATGAAAAATAGAGAAAAAAAAAATGAAAAGCAGTGAAAAAAATAATGAAAAATAGGGAAAAAAATTATGAAAAATAGTGAAAAAAATAATGAAATAAATAGGGAAAAAAATAACTATAAATAGGGGTAAAAATAATAAAAATAATAAAAAAAATGAAAAATAATAAAAAAATGAAAAATAATGAAAAATACGGAAAAAATATTGTATAATAGGGAAAAACATAATGAAAGATAAGGAAAAAAAATTAAAAATAAAGAAAACATAATGAAAAATGGGAAAAAAATAATGAAAAAGAGAGAAAAAAATGAAAAACAGTGAAAAAAATAATGAAAAATGGTAAAAAAAATACTGAAAAATTGAGAAAAAAATAATGAAAAATAGTGAAAAAATAATAAAAAAAGGGGAAAAGAATATCGGAAAATAGGGAAAAGTATAATGAAAAATAGGGAAAAAGAGAGAGAAAGAGAGAAAGAGAGAGAAAGAGAGAAAAAGAGAAAAAGAGAGAAAAAGAGAGAAAAAGAGAGAAAAAGAGAGAAAAAGAGAGAAAAAGAGAGAAAAAGAGAGAAAAAGAGAGAAAAAGAGAGAAAAAGAGAGAAAAAGAGAGAAAAAGAGAGAAAAAGAGAGAAAAAGATGAGAGAGAAAGAGTGAGAACGGGAGAGAAAGAGAGATAAAGAGAGAGTGTGAAAGAGGGTGAAAGAGAGAGAAAGAGAGGGAAAGATAGAGAAAGAGACAGAAAGAAAGAGAAAGAGAAAACATAGAGAAAGAGAGAAAGAGAGAGAAAGAGAGAGAGAAATAGAGATTAAGAGATTAAACTATGTAAGGATTTTAGTTCCTGATGGGGGTCCCTCGACCGCACAAACTTTTTTTTGTCTTAAGCAGACGAGTATAGGTAAGGATAAAAATATAAGCATAGTACTTTCTCTACTCGACAAAGTTTCAACTTGTGTGAAAAAAATGTTGATGCTGAAAAAATGGGACAGGGGGGGGGTTCGTAGTCGTCGCATTTACTACACCCTTGTGTAGTAGCGAAACAAAGCGAAGATACTTATTGACTTTACAATGTCCGTCCGTCTGTCTGTCAGTCTATTCCAGTGATAACTCGAGAACAGTTTCGAATTTTGGAACTCTGTTTTCAGCAATTGATATCTGGTCACCTTAGCTCACTCACCTACTATTTTCAGTTATCTAAGTCAACTATAACTGCTTATCTGTCATTAACTTGGATACTGTTAGCTTGCTGGGTTTATTTATGCAACTACTAAACATTTATTTGGGGTACAGGCATTATTTAATGAAAGTTTCAAGTTTTTATTCCCTAATTTCAAGTAAAATAAACTTTTTCGCTGTTAGTGTGTATGCATAGGACACTAATTAGACGCGTTATACAATATTTGATACCGATACTATAATCTACCTCAAGGTAGTGTGGAAATGGCTATATTTAAGCATGTAAAAGTAATAACGTCATTTTTTATGTATTGTATTTACCGATAAATTTTAAATAATCATTATACAGGATGGTCTACAGACAAGTTAATGTAGAATTTGGTCTTAAATACAGACTTTTTAAATGACAAACATGAACTTAATACACAGACTTAAAAAATTAACTTCGTTGCTTGATAATAATATAAAAAATAGATTGTTCTTTATACGAAAATGCTTAAATAAAAGAATTTGAATAGTATATAATAATTTATAATCTTTATACAATTGTATAATCGTCTGCCAAAAAATAAAAATATCGATGAATTCAGTTTATTGTGTTCTTTTCAAATATGAAAACTAATTTAAAAAAAATGAGATATACAGGGAAATTTTTAATCTCAAATTTTTTATTTATCAAAATTGTATAATTTATATATTTTTTTATACTTTTTCAATTCTGGAAACAATAATGATGAATTATTTGAGGAAAAAATTAAGTCCATAATTCGACAAAGAGAAATTTAAGGAAAAACAATTTCAAAGTTCGATAAAAAAATAACCAATAATTGTTCATGAAATATAATAAGAAAACATACTGTAGATTCAGGAAATAATTTTAGTTTTTTTATAGAATCTAAGGAAATATTCGAAAAACGTCAAAATTTGTAATCAGATATTTTGAATCACAAATTTTTCATTTTTCAAATTGTATGTATTTTTTTATACTTTTTCAATTGTGGAAACCATAGTACTGAATTATTTCAGGAAAAAAATTGAAATTTGGTAAAAAATAAAAAAATATCGATAATTTTTCAAAGTTCATAATTCGACAAAAAAAATTTAAGGAAAGACAATTTCAAAGTTCGATTAAAAAATAATCAATAATTGCTCATTTTTGAAACTTGAAATATAATAAGAAAACATACTGTAGATTCAGGAAATAATTTTAGTTTTTTTATAGAATCTATAAGGAAATATTCAAAAATCGTCAAAATTTGTAATCAATACCAGGAGACATGGATATTTTGAATCTCGAATTTTTCATTTTTAAAATTGTATGTATTTTTTTATGCTTTTTCAATTGTGGCATAACACTGAAATATTTCAGGAAAAAAATTGAAATTTGGTCAAAAATAAAATATCGCAAATTTTTCAAAAGTTCATAATTCGACAAAAAAAATTTAAGGAAAGACAATTTCAAAGTTCGATAAAAAAATAACCAATAATTGCTCATATTTAAAACTTGAAATATACTAAGAAAAAATATCCTAGAATCAGAAAATAATTTTAGTTTTTTTATACAATCTAAGGAAATATTCGAAAAATGTCAAAATTTGTAATCAGACATGGATATTTTGAATCTCAAATTTTTCGTGTTTCAAATTGTATATATTTTTTTATATGTTTTCAATTGTGGAAACCATAACTATGAATAATTAGATATCGTTAAATTTTCAACAAAATACGGATTTCAAACGTCCAAAAAAAAAACTACAGGGTAGGGAATTTTTCTAAAACACCCTGTATCTTGATTAGATTAATACATTTTAACTTTTTTTATTAATCTCCTCCGTGGTCCTCAATCACAGTTAACGTATATTCGTTTTCCAATGAATCACCCTGTATAAAAATTATACAATCCATATTTAGTAATTTGATGGAATTAGTAATTATTTAAATAAAATATGATTTGAAACATTTACTTAAATATTTTAATCTTTTAGTAATAATCCACTCCTTAATCTTTATCAGCAATTTAATCAAGTCTATAAATTGAAAATATATAGAAATATATAGAAATTTTTATAATACCCACACAATTGCGCTTTTATTTTTGATTTTTCAATTCGATTACTTAATTTTAAAGAAATAGAATTGATAAATTATATATTAAAAAACAAGTGTGCAACACTCCGCCCCCGCCTTAACTCAGCATAAAGACTAAGAATTGAGAATCGACGCCTCAGTAGCATCCCGACGCCTGACTATATAACGTTCATTATCAACCATGGCAGTAAGTACGATTTTTCAGTTTTTAATCATATTAAATATTTTTAACAATAAATTATTTTTATGTAGTATTTTTATTAAGTATTTTAATAAGTATTTATTATTTATTAAATAATTAACTTAACATTGCATGCCAAAATATCTAAAATTATTTTGATTTTATTCCAACAGTATTATGAATTATTTTAATTATATAGAAGTATTATTATTCATCTTTGGTTGGTAGATATTTTGGTTAAAGAAAACATAGATATTTTTAGATAAATGCTAATTTATATTTAGCACTTTTAAGAATTTTTGTCGTCAAAAAAATTATTCTATATAAAAATTTCATAATAGTTTTAAAAACATAAATCATATACTTACACAATAAATATTATATTGATAAAAACAAGCGTCAAAAATATGGTTAAATTAATTATTTAGTAATTATGGAGATTTATTGTTACTTATGTCAGATTAGCTAAATCACCGGGTATATATAAAGTACAGTGTGTTTACTAAATTAAATGTAAAATAATAAAGGTTGTTTTTATTACTTTCCGAACAACAGAGTTGTATAGAAGGAAAGTATTGCGATCATGATATTTTGGCCATACAAAGATTTTAACGGATCTTTACATTTTTAGCATGATGTCTGTCTGTGTGTGTGTCTGTATGTCTGTGTGTGTGAACACGATAGCGTCTAAACGGCTGAACCGATTTAGATGAAATTTTATATACATATTTAGGGTGGCAAGGAGACGACCTGTATAGATTTTGGTGTTAATCGGACAACCGGAAGTGACAGTTGCTATAAGTGATGACGTCATTACTAAACAAGATGGCAATAAAGTTTTACACATATATTTTTTATACGTTATGGTTTAATTCGGATGATTAAAATTTTCAAAAACTTTTGCCGTTGTTGCCAGATTTATCAAAAATATTTTTTTTTCATATTTTTCTTAAATAACCAAAATAATGAATTTTTGTGAAAAATTACAAGATATCAAAGTTGTAGAACATAAAATTTTCTACACATTTTGTCATTACCGGTTTTTTGAATTCCTCATAGTTTCGCCGCTAGATGGCGTGAAAAAATTTATATAGACATTTTTGTGACTTTTTTAGATTTTGAGACAAAATTATGGATTTTTATGAAAAATTACATGATATTAAAATTATAGAGCATAAAATTTTCTACAAATTTTGTCTTAACTTTTTTTTCGAGTTACGCATAGTTTCGCCGCTAGTTTTTATTTTAATTCTTATCTTTATTAAATTATTATTTTTTAGTTAAATTTTAATATTAAAAATTTTAAAAAAATATCTTTAAATTTGTAATAATTAATTTTATAATTATAATTTTTTTCAAAAATTGTGGAATTTTTTAAAAAATGGTAAGGAACATTTAAAATTTTATTACGATTTTAAATTAAATTGAATAACTTCTAAAATATTAAAGTTAATGAAATGTGATGTTCACCATTCGAAAGATAATATAAAACTATAAATTTAAAATGTATTTTAGTTTCTTAAAATTTAGATTTGTAATTATTATAGAAAAGATTTTTTTTTTATTTTTTTATAATTTCGTTTTATCAATAAGTATAAAATAAATGAAAAAAGTAAATAGCATATCCGAAAAGGATGCAAAAGTACTATATGTCTAAATTATTTCATAATTTTAACATAGTATTTGTAAAAGTTATAGCAGAAAATGAAAAAAGTTAAAACAATTCAATTGATTTACCCATTTTTGACAAAAAATTTGTTTTTGTTTTAGTTTTCTAAACTAACTTTATTAATGGATTTTGATCCAGAAAACCAAATAAAAGGTCCGTTTCCCATTTTGAAAATAATTGAATGAGATATTAATTATTTATTGACTTTAAAATTATTCAAAAATAGGTTTTATTTTTTTTAAGATTAATATTAATATTAAAAATTAAAAAAATACCATTAAATTTGTAGTAAAAAACTCTATAATTGTGATTTTTTTCAAAATTTTATTCAAAAAATTGTAGAATTCATAATTTTTTTTTGAAATATAAGTTAAAAAAAAATTGAATAACTTTAAAAATATTAAAGATATTAAAATGGGATTTATACCATTCGATAGGTAATATAAAACTCTAAATTTAGAAAATATTTTATTCTCTTCGAATTTAACATTGTAATTCTTATAAACAAAATAAAAAAAAAAAATTTTTCTTTTGTTTTATCGAGAATAGTAAAACAAATGAAAAAAGTAAACAGTATATACGAAAGGGATCAAAAAGTAAATTATGTGTGAAATATTTCATAATTTTAAAATAATACTTATAGAAATTATACCAAACTATAAAAAGTTAAAAAAAAATTTTAGAAAAAATTAAATAGATAAACAGAAAAAATGGATAAAACTAGAAAAAATAGAAAAAATATAGCAAAAATAGAAAAAACTATGAAAAAATAGATAAACAGAAAAATGGATTAAAACAGAAAAAAATAGAAAAAATATAGCAAAAATAGATAAACAGAAAAATGGATAAATTTAGAAAAAAATAGAAAAAATATAGCACAAATAGAAAAGACTATGCAAAAATAGATAAACAGAAAAAATGGATTAAAATAGAAAAAAATAGAAAAAATCTAGCAAAAATAGATAAACAGAAAAATGGATAAAACTAGAAAAAAATAGAAAAAATATAGCAAAAATAGAAAAAACTATGAAAAAATAGATAAACAGAAAAAATGGATTAAAATAGAAAAAAATAGAAAAAATATAGCAAAAATAGATAAACAGAAAAATGGATAAAACTAGAAAAAAATAGAAAAAATATAGCAAAAATAGAAAAAACTATGAAAAAATAGATAAACAGAAAAAATGGGTAAAACTAGAAAAAAATAGAAAAAATATAGCAAAAATAGATAAACAGAAAAATGGATAAAACTAGAAAAAAATAGAAAAAATATAGCAAAAATAGAAAAAACTGAAAAAATAGATGAATAGAAAAAAATAGCTAAACATTGAAAAAAATAGAAAAAATAGAGCAAAAATAGAAAAAACTATAAAAAAATAGATAAACAGAAAAAAATGGCCAAAAATAGAAAAAATAGAGCAAAAATAGAAAAAAAAACATGAAAATATAGATAAACACAAAACAAAGGGGTAAAAATAGAAAAAAAACAAAAAAAAAATTGTAAAAAATATGAAAAAACAAAAAAAAATAGGGAAAAATTAGAAAAGTAGCAAAAAATAGGAAAAAAATTTCCTATGATTATTATGCAGCTTTTCTTTGTTTTTTATTCTAAATTAATATAAATGAGCGGGTACCGAGGACAATCACGCTCCCCACCCTATATCTTGGGGTACAGAGTTCTTATAGACATCTACGATAGCTCATTTTTCTCAGGGGCCAAAGAGGGGTCCATTTTTCTCAGGGGCCCAAGAGAAGTATATAGGCCAAATCTTTTGAGCTGTTTTTGAGATCGCGTAGACAAAAAAACGAATAAAACTGTATTAATAATTATTTTGCTTAATAACAGAGGGTTAAATATTCCTTCCTACCTACTGTGACCCAAGACGTTAATGTTTTGTTTTTCATTTTTTTTGTACCACTTTGGATGTTAAATAAAAAAATTGCATTTCCGGTTACTCTTTTCTAATTTACTAAAAATTATTTAGCCATGCAAACCAGTTGTTATATTTAGCAGCTTACTATTTTTTGTATTGTTGAAGAAAAAAAAAATACTATCATAAAGAAGTAAACTGTTACATTTTTTCAATACAAATATAAAAATTATTTTCTAAGTAATTTTTTGCTCGTTGTTTGGTACTTTTAATCATTTTTAAATAAAAAAATTATATTTGTTTCACGAGTGACTTAGTGCAATATTTTCATAAATATTTTGAATAAAAGTTAAAGTATAAAATGTCAATAAAACAAATTACACCTCTGTCAATTTATATTTACTACTGCAATTGTTACCATTATTAAACGTAAAAAAATCTTTAATATTGCGAATTGCGTGAACGCTCCTGGCCGTAATAACTCAAATTCAACATTGGTCCTTCGATCCGGATAATATCCACAACATAAACAATAATAAATAATTCATAAAACAATCTTAATAATGACAAGGACATAATTATTTTTTGATGGTATTTGTTTATTATGAACGTTAAGTTTCAATAAACAAAAAATAGTAAATTGTACATTAACAATATTTGCCCCTCTATTATTATGCTTGTAAGAAGAAAAATTCATTGAAAAAAATTAGTAACTTTTGAGTATGGTATGATTTTGTTTTTACCGAATAAAATTGATGCCTACTAATAATAATAAATTATAAACTTTCAATTGTCTTAATTATCACCAAAATGTAATCAGATTTAAAATTATATTTGAGGTTCAAAAAACCAGTTGTATGAAGTATTTTGATCTTAATTTACACACCTGTTAGGTATTGTTTGAAAATAATGATAACAGATAAATTTTCCGCTTGTAATATTTATAAATTGACAAAAGTGCTTCAATATGTTTAGAGGACGCTGAAATTAATTTGTGTATATTGAAATTTTCATAACACGTTCTAAAATAGATCGTTTTTAAGACCGATATTTTTGGAAATGACGGTGTTATATTTTCGTTCTGACGATATGTCTCCGAAGGTTTCCACAGTCTCTTAACTTTCGTTTCAGTTTTATTTTATGAATCAGACAGAATTTTAATACTACATGGTGTATTTAGATGAATGAATATTATAATAAAAATGAGGGGGTAATCCCACCCAACTTTCGGAATACTCCTAGTAAAGTAATTGATTAATCGATTATTTTAGTTTTTCTGCATCAAAATACATTTATAAAATTAGTTTTAAAAAATTAAATTTTTTGCATTTTTTAACTTTTTATAATTCTGTATAAAAATAAGAAAAAAATTTGGGAAAAATAAGAAAATGTAGGAAAAAATAGGAAAAATGGGGAAAAATGGGAGAAATTGGAAAAAATAGGTAAAATGGGAAAAAAAAATTAGGAAAACAAAGAAAATATGGACCAAAATATAAAAAATGGGGAAATTAAGGAACAATAGGCAAAATGGAAAAAATAGAGAAAATGGAAAAAAATATAAAAAAATCAGAAAAACAGAAAATAAATTAGTAAAAACAGGAAAAGTAAGTAAAAAGGGAAAAATTGTAAAAACAGGAAAATGGAAAAAATATGAAAAACAAGAAAATTGGGAAAAAATAGGCAAATGTAGAAAAAATGGGTAATGATATGGAAAAATAGGAAAATTAAGAAAATGAAAAAAGTAGGGAGGAAATGGAGAAAAAAATGGGAAAAATAAAAAATATAGGCAAGAGTGAGAAATATGGAGAAAAATTGAAAAAAATGGGAGAAATTGAAAAAAAATAGGGAATAATGGGAAAAAAAAGGAAAAACTGGAAAAATAAGAAAACTAGGAAAAAATAGAAAAAAAAAATCGGTTGTGTCGCCCCAAAACTTTCCCGACGAGTATCCACGAATACTTTTTCAGATATTTAATGTTAAAGTTTCAACTTTGACATTTTTTTATTTTTGACAGGTGACAGTTGGAGAAATAATTTTGACTGTTCTGAATAGAGTTTTTCAAGGGCTTTCAAACGACATATTGCATGTCCAATTCCGTAACATATTGCATCTGTCATTTTTTAATAGTGATACTTCCGTTTGACAGATGTCGTACAAAAATTAATGGGTTCTTCCGACGGGTAACCCAAACTCCTATACCAAATTTCAGCTCAATCGATTGTTTACGGTTTTTTGATGTATTTTTGTCGGTTTTTTATAATATTTTTGATTTTCTCATTTTTTCGTATTTTAAAATATTGTTTTTCATTTTTCGAAAATATTTTTTAATTTTTTCAACTTTTGCCAATGTTTTCTTTTTTTATCGATTGTATCCGATTTTTCTGGCATTTTTCAATTTTTTTTCCTGGTTTGTTCTGATTTTTTCTCATTGTATTGTTTTTTTTTCATTTCTATTGTTTTCTGATTTTTTCCTCTGACTTATTTCAATTCTTTCGAATTTTTTTTTATTTTTTAGGCGGTTACAATTGTTTTCGGTTTTTTGGGGTGTTTTTTGCTATTTTTCGCCATTTTTTTTTCGGATATTTGCATATTTTCCCTTTTTTAATATTTTTTTCAATTTTTAGTGTTTTTTTTTTAATTTTTTTGCGATTTGTTTTTGGGATTTTGTTTCGATTTTTCTGCAATTTTTTTGACGTTTTTTGCGTTTTTACTTTCCCAACCCACCTCCGAAAAGGGAAACGAGCAAAAAAAAATTTCCGATATAAAGATGGAAATATCCATTTTGAGGTCATCTGAAATGATTAAAACCATTTCCAGATGGATGGAAGTCTGTCTGTCTGCCTGTCTGTCTGTATGTATTTTTCCACGATAAAGGCCACACGTTTAATCCGATTGAGCTGAAATTTGGTATATGCATTTGGGTTACTCGTCGGAACAACCCTTTAGTTTTTGTACGACATCTGTCAAACGAAAGTGTCACTATCAAAAAATGACAGATGCAATATGTCATGGAATTTGACTTGCAATATGTCATTTGAAAGCCCTTGAAAATCTATATTCAGAACAGTCAAAATTATTTCTTTAACTGTCACCTGCCAAAAATAAAAAATGTCAAAATTTGAAACTTTTAACATTAAATATCTGAAAAAATATTCGTGGATACTCGTCGGGAAAGTTTTGGGGCGACACAACCAATTTTTTTAAAATGCTATCCAAAACAAACTGATCAACGAAATCAACGGATTACAAAAAAATAATAAAAACATTATTTAACATCAAACAGCAGAAACACAAGAGAAAAACCTTATTTTTAAAGTAACGCATTACTTTTGCAGTAACGCGTTACTGTAACGAAGTAATGCAATTACCGTTACTTTTCGCCCACTTTAAAAAGTAACGAAATTATTAGTAACGCGTTACATTTAGTAACTCGTTACTGAAAAGTAATGTTTTAGTTTCGTTACTCCCAGCTCTGGTTACGATTATTTGAAAAAGTATACGCAAATCTGAATACGTCTATGGATTCAGCGTTCAATTAAACGTCGAAATTTCTATTTTTAAAACCGGAAGTATCTCTTCCGGTATAGGTTTGTAAAACCGGAAGTCGTATAAATCTGAAAAGCACCTATGCACACAATCTAGATGGAGCCGTGATTCCAATTATGGCTAAAAGCTAAAATGATTTCATGGCACCCTTGAATCTTTAATAGTAAGTACAATAAGGAACTGTCTCCCTATTTTTGGTCTATGGTATGGGAATGTTCTTGAATGTGTCCAAACAATTTTTTTAAAAAGAGTTCTAGCGCTTCCAAATAGTATCCTGAGTTATGCATTAGATTAGAAACTGGTAGAGTTAAAATTCTTTATAACATATTTAAAATAGCACAGCTAAGGCTAAGTAATAAATTTAAATTAAATTTTACTCTTAATGGTGTCCCTTCCCCGCCATTGGCTTCTGGGGTTCACTCGTAAGGGGGTGAAATGTAGGGCGAGTATTATTATTATTAATAATACTAATGAAATTTGTATTGTTTGTAATTCTGAGAATGAGTCTATTTTTCATATATTGTTTGACTGTCCAGTATATAATGTTATGTAAAGGTAACATGTTTCGGTCTACATAAAGACCATCTTCAACCCTTTAAACAAAACAATGTTGTTAAAAGAAAAACATCACTTATGAAATATATAAAATGACTTACAAAATATGTGTGTGATTGGATCCAATAAAAACAAACCGTAAATTAGTTAAATTGAATTATGAAAATTAACCTGACTAATATAATATTAAAATTTAAAAAATATCAAAAAAAAATCGGTTGTGTCGCCCCAAAACTTTCCCGACAAGATATTTAATGTTAAAGTTTTAAATTTTGCCTTTTTTTATTTTTGACAGGTGACAGGTGGAGAAATTATTTTGACTGTTCTGAATAGAGTTTTTCAAGGGCTTTCAAATGACATATTGGAAGTCAAATTCCGTGACATATTGCTTCGGTCATTTTTGACAGTGACACTTCCGTTTGACAGATATCGTAACCCAAACCCATACACCAAATTTCCGCTCAATCGGGCTAACCCAGCTGATCAGATGACGTCATAAATACGTCGTTTATAGGATATCAAATCTCCAGGCTGACGTCAGCAACTGACGTTTTCATAACGTCTCAGTCACGTGAAAAAGTCACTTGTTTAGTCTTCTGGTCGGATTAAACGTGTGGCCTCTATCATGGTAGAATACAGACAGACAGACAGACAGACTTTCATCTGGAAATGGTCTTAATCATCTCAGGTGACTTCAAAATGGATATTTCCATCTTTATTTCGAAAATTTTTTTGGGCTCGTTCACAATACTTTCCAAAAAGTTTCATATTTTATAAAGATTTCAAAAATTTCAAGAACTGTGATCAAAATTTTCTGGAACCCTGATAAAAATTTAAAAAATTTCAATCAAAAATCTCTAAATGTTTTAAAAATTCAATAAAAAAAATTAGATTTCAAAAATTTTAATAACTTTGATAAAAACTTTCAGGAATTTTGACAAAAATTTAAAATATTTCAATCAAAAATGTGTAAATATTTCAAGAATTTAAAAAATTTGTAAAAATGTCAATGGTTTCAATTAAAATTCTATAAAGATTTTAAAAACGTGTAAAAAGTTCCAGATTTTGTAGTTTTCAAAAATTTCAAGAACTGAGATCAAAAATTTCAGGAAATTTGATAAAAATTAAAAAAAATTCAGTAAAACAATCTAGATTTCAAAAATTAGTTTTAATCAAAAATCTCTAAATATTTCAAAAATTTCAAGTACTTTGATAAATAATTTCAGGAATTTTGATAAATATTTAAAAATTTCAACGAAAAATGTGTAAATTTTTTAAAAAATTTTTAAAATGTAAAATTTCAAAAGTTTTAATAAAAAAGCTATAAAAAATTAAAAAAAAACCGGTTGTGTCGTCCCAAAACTTTCCCGACAAGTATTCACGTCTACTTTTTTAGATTTTTAAATTTTTTGTATTTTTGACAGGTGACAATTGGAGAAATAATTTTGACTGTTCTGAATAGAGATTTTCAAGTGCTTTCAAATGACATATTTCAAGTCAAATTCCGTGACATATTGATTCTGTCATTTTTTGATAGTGACTCTTCCGTTTGACAGATGTCGTACAAAAACTAATGGGTACTTCCGATATACCAAATTTCAGCTAAATCGGTTTAAACGTGTGGCCTCTATGGTAGAAGAATACACACAGACAGACAGACAGACTTCTATCTGGAAATGGTTTTAATCATCTCAGGTGGATATTTCCATCTGTATCTCGAATTTTTTTTAACTCGTTCACAATACTTTCCCTTCTCGGAGGTGGGTCGGGAAAGTAATAATTATAGCTTAATAATTCCATTAGAGTTATTTCTATTATTATATGTTTTTGTTATAACAACATTGTTTTGTTTATAGGCCTGATGATGGTCTTTGTGTAGATCGAAACATGTTGCCTTGACATTTATATGTCTTAATATTAAATATTTATGGAATGAATTTTAGTTTCATTATTCTTTATTATTCAACATTGTTGAAAATCAAGGGATTCAGATTTAAAATTCAAAATAAAAAAAGCAAAAAAAACAGTTTTACAAAGGGATATCAATGAAGAAGAGAAGTGGAATTGAAAAATTTCAATGTCAGTATCGATTGGAATGGTTATAGGAAAAAATACATATTATTAGTAAATATAAAATTGATTAATAATCAAATGTACACCTAAAGTTGATGTTGAAAATTTTATGAATAACTTCTGAAATATTCAAAACAAAAATTATAAAGGCATCGCTGTTAACGAAAAGGCTGACGAGAAGCGAATCGACAACCCCAGAACCAGCAATGGGAGTACCAAAGCGTACATTCAGGAACCATATAAAAGACTGGATCAAGCAAAAACACTAATTATACTGGGACAATATACCCAAAACTGGATCTAGAAAACTACGCTAAATAGCCATTAAAGACACTGTACAAATTAGTACAGTTAAGAAGATTAATTGACTGGGTGCAGTAGATAAAGAGACGGGAGATAGGCTGCAGTTAATCCGGTTCCGGAAAACAAACAAAAATTGAATGAATTCCGATCAAAAGCTAAACAAAACAATTAAAGTGATGGTCGTAGATCTAATTTTAATAATTACCAAAAAAAAACCTGAGATAGACCAGTGATTTCTATAATTAAGATTAGCTTTCATAGCAAGAATCTGAGGTTACTATACTCTTTTTTTTAGACTTTTTAAGCTGTTATATTATGTTTATATAATTATCCAGATTCTGGTACCTAATTATGTTCACATACAAATTTTGGTAAAGGTTTTTTCAATATTTCACCACTTTTTATTACCAATATATAATTTAGCCAGTTTCAACAGATATTTCTACATACGTTTTAAATAATTAATTTAGATCTGTATTTAGATCTTATTCATTTTTTCATTCACGAGTCTTCGATTATTACTTTTTATTAATATAATATCTATTAGACAATAGCGACCTTTTAGATTAGATAATTATTATAGCATTGAAATTACTTACTGGTCTTTAATAATAGTCCGCTAAACTGTTAAATCCTGTTTAGATCTATTATCAGATCCTAGTAGGCAAACTTTGTTCAACAACTAAACCGACCGCTAAGTTAAAAATTAGAGAAGTGGGGAACTAAAGAACAAATGAAACATTAGAAAAGTGGGGATGCTGAAGGTGTCGTTTTAGTTGTTGGACAATATTTGCCTATTTATTTATTGTTTATGTTTACAAATATTATTACTTTACCAAAGTTGTTTTATTTGAAAACTTTTTGTTTTATTTATATATTTTAAACTAAATCGAATTATAAATATTCTAGAAGCGTAACAAGGATGTGGAAAAAGAAGTCCTTGGATGGATTTTTGGATGTTTGGGAGAACCAGTACCAAGCGGAGAATTCGAAGATATTCTCAAGAATGGCGTTGTTTTATGTCATTTAATGAATAAACTAACACCTGGATCAATAAAGAAAATCCAGGAAAAAGGTACCAATTTCCAGTTGATGGAAAACATTCAAAGGTTTCAAGCTGCCGCCAAGAAATACGGTTTACCAGAAGAAGAAATTTTCCAAACTGCTGATCTTTTCGAAAAGAGAAACGTTGCCCAAGTAAGTAAATTTTATGTAAAAAACTAGATTTGGTGCATCTAATCGAAGTCTTTCCACCTAAGACTATTCAAAAATGTTTTTTTCTTAAGTTAATATTTTTTATTTTCTTAGTAGCTTCAATTTGTATAAAAAGATTTTGGGCATTTTGGTATGTTAAACTAAAATATATGTTTATCTTTTTTCTAGGTGGCAATTTCACTATTCTCGTTGGGTCGTATCACCCAAAAACATCCCGAATGGAATGGCCCAACGCTAGGACCCAAAATGTCTGATGAAAACAAAAGGGCGTTTACCGAAGAACAACTCAGGGCGCATGAAGGTCAACTTAACCTTCAAATGGGTTTCAACAAGGGTGCTTCTCAATCTGGTCATGGAGGTTTCGGAAATACTCGCCATATGTAATTTTTTTCATGACCAATCACAACAAAGTTTAATTTATGATTTTATTTATTAATTTTATAAGGATTTAGTTACAACTTTAATTGTTACAGTCAGATGTTTTTAAAATTTTTCAATATACATTTCTAAAAGATACAGTTTATTATTTAAAATTAATTTATCGCGTTTTTGGAGTTGCACTAAATCAATAAAATAATCTATAATTGTTAGAAATAAAACGATGTGATAACCTCAACATTGATCATGATGTCTTTCTTCTAAGCATTAAACCATTAAAAAATAATTCATAATGAAGCAGAGATTAACCTACTTTTTCGTATTTATAAACCATAACGATGTCTATAGTGTGTAATAAAAATTAATGTATTAGAATTGACTAGTGTAGTTTCAACATTTATTAACATTTATATATAACGCATATTAAAAAACCATTGTTCAGGGTTAATGCTAAATTTCATCAAGATTTGCAATTTATAAATATAAAATCGAAAGGAAATGGTCATATTAAAAATAGAGCAAAGTTAAGGTAATTTATTACGAAATTAAATAATCAATGCATTTTTCAACTGAAGAAATCAGAAAATATGGAAAAACAAACAAAAAGCCGAAAAGTTTCAAAAAGTAATAAATAAAACAGACTAGAAAATTCTGTTCCAGCAAAGAAAAAAAATCCATTAAAACAGTAAATTCAAGAAAATCTATTTTATTATCAACTCCTGATGATGCTAAGATAGTTAGCGAAACGTAGGTCAGTGTAATGACAAATGTGTGAATGCACAAAGGTTAGTTGTTAAAAAATATAATTCGTTTGAATGTGTAGGTTAATATTATATATAATTTGACGTAGAAAAAATTCTAAAAATTTGAATTGGAAAATAGTTATTTATGCAACAAGTGTGTAAAGTGATACTTTTTTAAAGGCACTTTACACACTAGTTGCATATAATATTTTTTCTACTACCATAAGTTTTATGTACAAAAATAGATTTCGCATGCAAGAGGTTAACAAGCTATTTTCCAAAACTCTTGAAGTTAACCAGTTGATTTCTGGCACATAGAACCTTGGCAAGATAAGAAACATAAGGATAAGTAATTTTGAAAATTTTATTTCACTTTAAAGTAAGTACTTTACGCTCGTTAGTAGAAAAAAGTTTTTTTATGTAAAACACTTTAATTTGTATGGCGGGTACCGGAAAGACCTGCCCCATCCTGCTCAAATTCAATAGGGATTTTCCCTGGCGAAAACTAACTAGTAAAGTAAAATCTGGAGCTCGATGGGAACTTTCATTCGAGAATTATATTATTTACATCCAGACACACACGCAAACAAAGATCCAGACGTCCGGACACAATAAATAGAGGGGTAAAGAAATGGAAATAATTTATAAGCAGAAATAATGATAAAAACATTTTGGTAAATGGAAACATAGTAAAGACAACACAATACAAATATTGACAAATAGAGAGCTGAAAATCTAAGAAATTTCATTAATTCAGTAATAAAAAATCTTCTATAAAATTACACAAAATAACTCTAACGTGATAATTATAAAAGCTTAAATATATTCCGGTTTGCGCACATTTTAAAATTTTTCACTATATTCAAAACTTGATAGAGGCAATATCGCAGCGTTCTCTCACTCTTACACTTTGGCTATATAGTCCAATGCAGTTATTAAAATTATTATTTATTACATATATAAAATATGTTTACGACCTGGATATTTAAATTTATTAGTTTCTTACCTATATTTTAAGATAGATGATAATTGAATACCATAAAATGAGCACTGTGTTCGGTCTCTTTTGTTAAAAATTCATTTCGAGAAAAATAATTTTTGTTTTGTCTCAAATGTGGTAAGTCTCTTTGACCTGTTCAAGTAATAGGATCTAGTTCAATTTATAATATATTTTTTTAAATTCCTCAAATCATGTACAGGGTTATTGGTTATAATTTGACCACCCTATTATTTCTGTTATGCTTAAAGGTTCAAAATAAAATTTTATATAAAAGATGGAGGAGTATAAATTAATTTTAATAAAATATACTTTGTACATCAGTAGCGTCCATCCCTTTTTATTTTAATGGAACGCTCTGTATATTATGATAGATTTGGATAGTCTTTTTTTTGTCATAACCACAATATATACTTTTATAAGTCTAACTTTTATACCTTCAAAAATATAATGGATAGTAAATACCTACAAAAAGAGGTGACTAGTATGACAATAAAATCCAACATTTAAAGCCATATAGTGTTTATTTTTCCACAAATTATAAACTAATTAAATCAATTGCTCAAAATGACCGCCGTTATTTTCATTACAAAGTTTATACCTTGTTTTCAAATTGTCTATACTGTTTGAAATTGCATTATTTTTTTGATCATTAAGAAGTTCTATTTCAGCTTCAATTTCCTCCCTAATTATTTGCAATACTGGTATTGAAATCGAAATTAACTTTGTCTTTTAAATAGCAGCATAAAAAGCCATCTAAAGCCGTTAGATCAGGACTATTTTTTGGCCACCGAATCGTTCCAGTATTACCTATCCAAATTGCGAAATGATTAGTGTTCTCGCACTTCTGTTACATTATGCGTAGTTGCACCGTCTTGTTGCCAGATCATGCCATTAAGCACATCTTGTGTAAATTGCTGAAGTAAATCATCAACTTGCGGTAGAATGTCAAAAACGTATAAGTAACCCGTTAAATTGTAATTATAAAATATTGGCCTACTTTACTCTGAAAAATTCCACACCAGATATGAATCGATTTTTAAATTGGTTTAATTTTAATTGGCCAACTAATTTTTGAACGAAAAGTTAAGTTAAAAACTTAGATATTTACTGTCCATTATTTTTGAAAGTATAAAAGATAGACCTATAAAAGTATATATTGTGGTTATGACAAAAAAAAACACTATACGAATTTGTCATAATTTTACAGGGCGTTCCATTAAAAATAAAAAAATTAATTTTATACCAGGTAAGGCATGGATGCTACTGGTGTGCAAAGCATATTTTATTAAAATTAATTTATACTTCTGTACCTGTTTTGTGTCCTATTATGCACAAAGTTGCAAGAAAAAATATAAAGTAAGAAAAAAAAGTGTATTTTAGCAAACTAATTTATATAGTAATATAATAATGTCAATTAATACAAAATACACAAGATAGTGAAAAAAAAAATAAATCAAGGACGTACTGATAATGTTGATTAGTTCAAAATATTTTTGCCACAGCTAACCCAAATTAAAAAAAAAATTATAATAATTATTTTAATAACAAGGGGCAGAACGTTTTATAGGCTATATATAATAATTAAGCTTAAAATCACGTTTTCAGTGTTAAATCTCAAATTTTTCCCCCGGTAGACTCTCTTTGTGTCGCCCAGTGGAAATTCCTTAAAATATTCATTGGTACTTAATGTCCACCGAATACCCATCAGAATATCAAAATTATAGATGTTAAACCACAATCAGACATCTGCTTATCGATTGCCTCAACTCTCAAAGAAATCCTAAAAAAATGGACTTAAGCACACGAAATATTTGTTACCGGAGCTGTCCTTAAGCACTGTGCTAAGTGCTTCGCTAAGAATTCTAAACACTTTAATACTGGGGAGCACAGTGCTTACCAGCACGTTTTAAAATCGATTCTTAGTGCTTAAAATACTTTATCAAAGGGTCTAGTGCTTTAAAAAGCTCACGAGTGTAATAATTGTTAAAAATACGTTTTTATGTAACGAAGCAAAGCGAAGGTGCTTATTGACTTTACAATGTCAGTCTGTCTGTCTGTCTAAGCGATAACTCTAAAACTTGTCACCTTAGCTCGTCCACCTACTATTTTCAGTGACCTAAGTCAACTCTACAACCGCCTGTCTGTCCGTCTGTGTGTCTGTTCACAGTTGAGCTACGCAACGTGATCATCGTAGCTAAGATGAGGAACAGACGCGCATTATGGGCGGAGTACGATGAATTTCAGGATCTGCGCAATCTTTTCGTAGTTGACGCTTGTTATAGCTTGCTAGGTAAGACATTAATTTAGACCACGCGCCAATATTTATAAAATGAGTTTGTTATGTCCGTATGTCCCTATGAACCGTGTATTTTATACCGTTTTTTTTCTTACGTATTCAAAAATAATAAAAATTGCATTCTTTTTATATTTAAAAAGTTCAGAAATAAATTTAAATTTTTGATATTTATTCTAATTCCAGTTAGTCTTGTTAGAGACCAGAACTATCTCTGTACATCAAATAATAATCATGACAGGTTGAAAATTGGCAATTTTTTAGAAAAAAAAGAACTTTTAAGTTTTCAGCAATTTCAGGCTCAAATATAGGGCGAAATACTTATCCTACGATAAAAGTAATATCAAGAGAAGCGGCTTTTAAAACTAGAACACGAAGTCGCATCCTTCTAACTTGTTTGACTTGGTATATTACCGGTAAAAGTAACGTTAACAATATTTAACAACTTTGATCATATAAAAGTACCAGATAATTTATTCTTCTTGCCAATGACAATGAAATATACAACATATGGACTAGAAAATTTAATACTGCCCTGGATCAAATGGAAGCGAATGGCCCAATCTCGAAACTGTGGGTGCTGTATTTTCGGATAACTGCACTTATGAAGCAATTCATCCAGACAGAAAGTAATTAGAGATTGGGAGATCCACCTGAGCATAATTGTAAAAATGCTAACTTTTTTCCATTCTGCAGGTTACTTTTTATAAGCAAAAAGGTTTGCAACAGAGAATGGATCCGAAAGAATGGAGCGTTTTCACTAAAGAAGCATTTAAAATTTGTTGCTTCGATAAATTTTGGTCCATGATAAGCCAAGGTCACGGGATACCCAGCAGCGTGCTTTCTCTGTGGATTGGCGGCATGGTGTTCATGCTCAACATCTGCAAGGAGCTGGAGAGTTTTTGGGATGTTGCGTGTAGGTACCAGCACCGGACAACACGTCGATATGATGGCAACGCAAATTGCACGTGGTATCTTGATATCCACCCTCCATTTCGACCTATATTATCCATCAGTAGTGGAAACTTTGGGATACCGAGATTAATTGCCACAAGGCTCGTGATTGGGAGAGGTACCAACTCATTTAGAAAGGTTTCCATCAAACGGAAAGACAAGGTGCGAATCTTGGTATCAATGAGCTCTACCATCAAAGTACAAGACACTTCCACCAATAATTTAAATTTTCAAAAAGTGCTTGATGTTTGTGAATTTAAAGCATTTTTTTAGAGAGCTTAATGCTCGTCATAGCTGTTTATTACATATCTTTACATTATAATTTAGATATTTCCTCTTATTTTTCAAGAGCAATTGCTTCGTGCACCTTATCTCAGATAAAACGGAAATTTCTCCTCTGAGACCCCCACCACAAATTTTTAAGCGACCGAGGCGATTCACGTAAACATTTTATTTAACAGCACTTTAACCGCGGTGTATTATGAAATACGGACTCGATAAATTTTCAAGCCCAGTATTGTTGAGGTTATTTTTAGTGCCGTTAGTTTCGCGGTGTTATTTGTGGATTTTTATTTTTTTTTTTTTTATTGGAAAGTATGGGGCTAAGGAATAAACGATATTTTCATAAGAAAAAAAAGAAGAATATAAATGACGAATAAAAATCGAACAATTTTTAATTTTTTGTGGCATACTGTATACAACTTGCAAGAATTTTAATTTTTTGAGACAAACTGTATATATTTGAAAATATTTTTTTTTGGTACATACTGTAGGTAAAAACATCAAAAGATTTTTGAAAAGGAAAAATAATATATACCTACTATTTAGAAAATGTATTCCTAAAAAACTCAACTTCAGACACACTGTATAGATCTTACAAGACTTTTTATTTTTAGGACACACTGTTTATAAGAATTTACATTTTTGGGACATACTGTATATATCTTACAAGAATTTTTATACTGTATACAACTTACAATAATTTTCATATTTTTGTCATACTGTATATATCTTACAAGAATTGTTTATTTTTGGGACATGCTGTTATAAGAATTTTCATTTTTGTGGCATACTGTATACAACTTACAAGAATTTTCATTTTTGGGAGATACTGTATGCATCTTACAAAAATTGTTATTTTTGGGACATGCTGTCATAAGAATTTTCATTTTTGTGGCATACTGTATACCACCAATAGGATTTTCATTTTTGGGACATATTGTATACATCTTACAAAAATTTCTATTTTTGGGACATTCTGTTATAAGAATTTTCATTTTTGGGACATACTGTATACATTTTACAAGAATTTGTATTTTTTTGACATGCTGTTATAAGAATTTTCATTTTTGTGGCATACTGTATACCACCAATAGGATTTTCATTTTTGGGACATATTGTATACATCTTACAAAAATTTCTATTTTTGGGACATTCTGTTATAAGAATTTTCATTTTTGGGACATACTGTATACATTTTACAAGAATTTGTATTTTTTTGACATGCTGTTATAAGAATTTTCATTTTTGTGGCATACTGCATACAACTTAGAAGAATTTTGATTTTTGGGACATACTGTATATATCTTACAATAAGTTTTTTGGGACATTTACTGGTATAAACTACGAGATTTTCTGAAAAGGAAAAATATTTTAAAGACATATTATATAGCAACTATTTAGAAAATGTATTCCTAAAAAACCCAGCTTGAGACTTACCGAATACATCTTACAAGATTTTTTTGTTTCGGACACACTGTATACATTTCAAAAACTACAATTAATTCTAAAAATTACTTCGTTTGGTTTGAATTAAAATTTGCTATTTCATTTAACTCTTGGAGTCCGACTCTGTTCTTTAAATAACGTCCCCGACAAACCGATCAAAACCGAGACTCTACGAACGTCGGCTAACGAAAGAATTGCAGATTAAGTAGTAGGGATAATATTTGTCTTATTTATAATTATTTTACGAACAGAACGATATCTAGTATTTTAGTGATTAGAAGCTCATGTCGAATTGAATATTTAATTTGTTTTTTGCATTATATTAAGGAAAGATGAATCTGCAGATTGCTCGAATTCTTTTTTTTTAATAATACATTTTTAATATAGTAATTGTAAGGTAAAGTTTTATTATTTTTAATAATTTCACCAAACCTTATATTTTTTTCCAGGCGGAATGGTTGGTTTTTTCAAAAAAAAAATTTGACGAAATTATAGATTAATCATTTTTCTTTGTTACAAAACAAAAAGTAGTGAAATTTATTCAGTATTGTATTCTCTATCACTAAAACCAAATGCATTAAATTTAAACGTTTTGACGGTGTTGGAGCGCGAAACAATTGCTCTTAAGGTTAGTACAGCACCGAGCCATGAATTCAACGTCGGAAGCACCCATAGAGTTCAAAAAGAGGGGAACTGCGGCCTTTGTAATGCTGACGTAGATTAAAAACTATCACGGGTACGATACGCCAATTACAAGCGCATTACACTAGGAGGCAGCACTTAACGAGGTATTTTAGCCATTAATTTTGGCCAATTTTAAAAAATCTTTAAAAAGACATTAAGAGCTCAAATTTATATTATGAAATTTTGAAATTTAAAGCTCCTTGATTTTTTTCTCGGAAACTGAATTTAATTGAATTTTAAAACTCCCTAGATATGACAAAATTTTTATTTTTTAAGAAAATTGCTTTTTGAGATATCCTTGTCAGAAATTTACAAAGGATGGTTTAACTACATATATTGTTGTAATTGAGACAATCTAATAATAAAAATAAAATAATTTACAAAAATCTCGATAAAAAAGAAAATTTAAAGTATCTACGAAAATGAAGAAAATAGAAATATTTTTCTTTTCGTATCAAAACTTTGTTAATTTATATTGGCAGTTTTTCATGATAACATCTACTATATCACAGTTATTTTTGGAAGAGAACAGTTGGCAGCTAAAATAGTTTTCAAAAGATTTTTACACCCACCGAACGTTGAAAATATCCAGAAAACAGGCAATTGTGAAAACAACAGTAATTACCTACTTTTAAAATTTTATTGTACAGGAATTCATTTAAAACAAACTTTGTGTTTAAAATTAAATAACATAATACAATCAAATTTATTTTGATAAAACCTATAAAACCCGAATGAGATTATTATATGTTATTTTTATTTGGGAGAAATAAGATATGATAAAATCAGTGAAAATATAATAAAAATTGTTTTTAAATAATGCAATTTTTTATCAATAGTTATAAATCTGTTTTGAGCAATTATTAAAACTATTATCTATTATATACACTAAATAAAATTACATTCTAATTATAATTTGTATGATGAGAAACAAATTTATCGGCGTTTTAATCGTTATTGTTTGGTTAATATAGGTTAATTGCTACTGCTATGCAGTTTTGCAATTAGCTAAGATTATGATTAGCTAATAAAAGAAACCGCTATGTACAGCAATCATGCAAAACTGCATGTGAAAGTTTATAGACTTCTGCAAGACAGGATTTTTCAGTTTATCTCTGTATCAGACTTGTGTGACATAAGAGATGGAATAAATATGGTATAGAAAATTCTGTGTCAAGTTCATGGGAAATTAGCAGGGTCGGATTTAACAAAACTCAAATTTAAGCCCAATTTGAACTTAAAAATAGAAATAGACATTTCAGTTGGTAAATTGTGTTACGTGGTTAATGTATTTAGAAAGAAAAATAATTAACGGCAAAAAAGCGTAACATTCTGCAGGTTTTAGTTTTTTGATATAGTCAATATTTGTATTGTATTTGATATCAAGTTAGCAAGACATTTATTTTTTTATAAAAAAAAAGAGCGGCAAAATTTATTTTTCCACATTTAATTAACGGCAAATTCTCCAGCTTTATGTTTTTTGATATCGTCATTATTTATACAGTTGATATCAAGTTAGCAAGACGTTTAATTTTTAATAAAAAAAAAGAGCGGCAAAATTTATTTTTCCACAACTAATTAACAGTAAAAAAGCAGCAAATTTTCCAACTTTTAGTTTTTTGATATCTTCATTATTTATACAGTTGTCTTGCTAACTTGATGTCAAGTTAGCAAAACGTATAATTTTTAATAAAAAAAAGAGCGGCAAAATTTATTTTTCCACAATTAATTAACGGCAAAAAAAAGGCAAATTCTCCAGCTTTTAGTTTTTTGATATCGTCATTATGTATACAGTTGTCTTGCTAACTTGATATCAATTTGGCAAGACGTTTAATTTTTAATAAAAAAAAGAGCGGCAAATTTTTTATTCCACATCTAATTAACAGTAAAAAAGCAGCAAATTTTCCAACTTTTAGTTTTTTGATATCTTCATTATTTATACAGTTGTCTTGCTAACTTGATGTCAAGTTAGCAAAACGTATAATTTTTAATAAAAAAAAGAGCGGCAAAATTTATTTTTCCACAATTAATTAACGGCAAAAAAAAGGCAAATTCTCCAGCTTTTAGTTTTTTGATATCGTCATTATGTATACAGTTGTCTTGCTAACTTGATATCAATTTGGCAAGACGTTTAATTTTTAATAAAAAAAAGAGCGGCAAAATTTATTTTTCCACAACTAATTAACGGCAAAAAAGCGGCAAATTCTCCAGCTCCTAGTTTTTTGATATCGTCATTATTTATACAGTTGTCTTGCTAACTTGATATCAAGTTAGCAAGATGTTTAATTTTTAATAAAAAAAAGAGCGTCAAAATTTATTTTTCCACAACTAATTAACGGCAAAAAAGCAGCACGTTACTAATAAGATACCGTTGTAAAAAGCCGGACGCTTATAGAACAAAAGGATAAAAAGAAAGAAAAATAAAAAGTAAATACAACAAAAATAATAAGCAAATATTAAATTTTGTTAGAACAGTGCATAACCACATATTTAAACAAAAATAGATCTTAAACAATTTTATAATTTAATAATCTAAATTTTTTATTGAATTTGTATCATAAAAATGACATATTTTTCAAAAAACAAAAATAACATTTACTACTAGGTACTACGCAAATCGATTGCTATTTGCTCAGGGACGAATTTAGGGCTGCCCCTAAAAATATATCTTTATACAGTGTGTCCGTAAAGTATGGAACAAATTCATTTTTAGCTAAACTGGCCATTTTAAGAAATAATCCTAAAACGATTTTTGATTTTAATTTACCGTATTTTAAAATAATAATCTAATATACAGGGTGAATTACTTTCGAGTAATGAAGCCACCGTCATTTTTTTTAAATGGAACACCCCCATTTTGTTTCAATTTTCGGATTACTCTAGCTGAGCTGATTCCAAAAATGTATCACATGTTGTTTCCAATTGGTACAGGGTGGACAAAAATACAATAGTTTTGTGTGTGCTCATAAAGTAACGCGTAACATTCTTTATTAGTTAAATTAACAATATTATCAAAAATACTTATTGTCTAGCGGACAGAATATGATGAAATACATGACTTTATAAATGTTCGAACTGCAGCCCTTGCTGTATTTGACAGTAACCCAAACGGTGTACAAATTCTTGTTGAACCTTGTTTATTGTGTCTTGAGAAATATTGTTTATTGCTGTCCGAATTCTCTCTTTTAATTCTTGAATATTTGCTGGTTTCGTTTAATACACAACATTCTTCAGATGGCCCCACATAAAATAATCCAAAGGATTGAAATCTGGTGACCTCGCTGGCCATTCAATAGGTCCACGTTTACCAATCCACCTGTTCGGAAAAATTTCATCTAGGTACCTTCTAACATCTACAGCATAATGTGGAGATGCACCATCCTGTTTAAACCATAAGCTTTCATCAAAATCTCCAGGATTACGTCTGCTGCGAAACAAATTACGTAAAGTAGGTACGAGATACCCCCTTAAAAACTCAAGGTACTTTGCCCCGTTTAAATTGCCTTCGATAAAGTAGGGTCCGATGATTCGATTTCTTACAATTCCAGACCATACATTTACCTTTTGCGGGTATTGTGTATGATGCTCACGCATCCAGTGGGGGTTTGTTTTCTTTTGCCCAGTATCTACAATTCTGACGGTTGACCTCGCCATTTAACGTGAAAGTGGCCTCATCAGAAAAAATAATGTTTTGTCTCAAGAGAGGGTCTCGGTGACATTTATCCATGATTTCTTCGCAAAATTGGATTCTTCTATCGGGATCATCTTCGTTTAATCCCTGCACAAGTTTAATTTTATAAGGATGCCATTTTTTAAGCTTTAATAGTTTGTGTACCATTGTTTTGCTAACACCGATATAGCGACTAACTTTACGCACAGAATTGTGCGCATCTTCTTCAAAACTAAGTAAAACATCTAATATTGTATCAGCATTTGCAGAGGGACGACCTGATTTGCGTGCATTTTCAACCGTACCAGTTTCTCGAAATTTTTTTTCTATCTTACTGACTGTTGAACGCGTTATAGGTCTTTCTGGATATTTATCATTAAACAAATTGCACACTTCCATCTGAGTTCGCGATCTGTCTCCATACCCAATCATCGTAAGTATTTCAATTTTTTGTTTTACACTTAACTCCATTTCTACTTCAAATTAAATCTAAGCAATAATTAAAACATTCACGAATACCAAAAATATTGTAGTACTAAACTGTCACCAAAGACTATCTACTATAGACGTTTCACGTAAATGGCCCAAGGTCAACTTGCTTTTGTGTTTTGGGACCAAAGCCCTAGATGTCTCTGTTAGTATGAATAATTAAATTTAGGTTGGCTGCAATGATAAAATTTCAATTTTTATTAGATAAAAGTTTGCTGTACTGGTACTTATTGCTGACTTTTTGGTTTAGTTTATGTCATTGTGACAGTGATTTTCTTTAAAAAAATTGTGGGCATCTTTCTATTCAATGTTTATTGATTTTTCAATTTTGGAAACAATATCTTGTAAAGAAAAATGCTGTGTTCCAAATTGTGTATTTCCAAACCAGCAAATAAAGATATTGAACGATTTAACAAATACTTACTTGCTTCAAACAAACACAGACATTTTGAATAAAAAAATTTGGTGCAACACAATCTGATAGATTACTTTTAAATGCCGTTCCAATTTACATTAACCTGGTAAGCCAAAAAATATTCTGTTTAAATACATATAAGAATTTGATTAGATTTTATTTTAGGAGCTTTTAATATTATACCATATACAGGTGTCTATCTTTAGTTATACAGACATCATCATCATAATGCAGTGTTTATTAATTATTTAGAAAGAAGATTTTCTCATATCTATTTATATATTAGATTTTATCTGGGACCAGACAAGTTTTAAATGGTGCTGAACTTATGCGCAACTCTATATTTTAAAATTCCATTGCTTTATTTATTTTATTATCACTCATTATAGTATTAGATTTTAACAAATGTATAAATGGTATAACCATTAAAATAAATAAAACTTTCATTGTAGTTTGTCCCGCTGATTTCTACCATTTTAAATTTCGCAGTATTCTGGGCAGATGAATAATGTGGAAATAGAGCACCAGATGGAGCCAAATTTATTACCAATATCTAATAAAATTTGAAATTATATCAATGCAGCCAACCTAAATTTAATTTTTCATACTGACAGAGCCATCTGGGGCTCTGGTACCAAAATACAAAAGCAAGTTTATCTTAAGCCATTTACGTGGAACGTCTATAGTAGATGGTCTTTGACTGTCACTGAACATCAATAAATTAATAAACAAATAATGACATTTCACAAAAAACTAGACCACTATGTTTTTTTTTTTAATTGATACGAAATAATTTCTCGTTACACGCGTTACTTTATGAGCACACACAAAACTATTGTATTTTTATCCACCCTGTACCAATTCTAATCAACATGTGATACATTTTTGGAATCAGCTCAACTAGAGTAATCCGAAAATTGAAACAAAATGGGGGTGTTCCATTTAAAAAAAAATGACGGTGACTTCATTACTCGAAAGTAATTCACCCTGTATATTAGATTATTAGTTTAAAATACGGTAAATTAAAATCAAAAATCGACGTGTTTCAGGATTATTTCTTAAAATGGCCTGTTTAGCTAAAAATGAATTTGTTCCATACTTTACGGACACACTGTATAAAATTGTATAGAAATACTCATTTGTTAGTTTAAAATAATATATTTTATAAATTTGTTCAAAATGTACGAAACGTAATATTTTAATTAACAACAAATAATCACAATATTCCAAAACTTGAAATATATATTTAATCCTTTAACTGCGTGTAGAATTCGGCAAAAAATAGAGACCAAGGCCGAAGATACACGTAAAGGTCTAGCTAGAGGAATACGTTATTGTTCCTGTATATATTAATAAATGTTAATATTCAAATAAATTGTATAATTGTATTTTTAAGGTGTACAAAATATTTGATTGCTAGCAAAATCAATAATAATTCAGATGTTTTTCTTTTTTCTTGGTTTCTGTTTTTTCTTAGTTGGCCAAGAAATCCGGAAACTTGAAACTCCGGAACGATTTCTTTCTTCTGTTAGTTCCATGCCAGAAATTCGTAAAAGAGGTTATAAAATAAAAACCGACCAACTACGCTGCGGGCAACATTTTTCAGCGCTGAACTGTTCTAGAGCCAAATATATTGAAAAAGACACTGAAATATTTTATAATTAGTTGAATTTTCTGTCAATTTAAATTAAACATCATTTCAGAAAAAAATAATTAATTTTAAAAATTCAAAAAATTCGAAGAGTTAAAAAATAAATAAAAATGTCTGGAAATCCAAACATTTCGATAATTCAAAAATATATCGAAAATTTTGAAAATTGCGAAAAATTCAAAAATCTCGAGAATTCTTAAAAATTGTTATATCCATAAATTTCGTGTTGCGTATAGATCTTGTGTTTATTGTTAAAGTGAATTTTTCGGGCCCAAGTACCAAAACATCATGTGTTTTTACCTCGTGTAATAGTTTTTAGGAGTTTTTTAAAATGTTTATAATTTTTCATTAATTAAAGTTATTTATTTTTGGCGGATTCATTAATATTTATTCGTTAATTAAAGATTAATGTTTTTTTGTGGGTTATTTACTACAAATAATAAAAAAAATACTTAAAATATTAAAATTTTACCAATTTAGGTTAACTAGTCTTCATTAAAATTAAATCACATTAAAAAAAAAATTGTTTCACTTTTGGGCTCTCACAATTCACACCACTTCAGAATTCCAACTCTAACATTTTGCAAGAAAAAAACATTTTGCCGAAAATGCAAAGTATATCACTAAATTAATTTTTTCATGCTCTTTGCAAATACAGAATCTATTTATGAAAAATCTGATATACAGGGTGTTGTTTTTGTGTCGGAATATTTTATAATATTTGTTTTAATCCGGACCTGGATTTCTTTTATTGTAAATTTATTGATCGATTGGACACTTTAAACAAAATATGCCTGCCAAATATCAACCGGAAATAAAAAAGATGAAAATTGATACTTCGGAACGATTTCTTTCTTATGCTTATTCCATGCAAGAAATTCGTAAAAGAGGTTATAAAACAAAAAGCGACCATAACTGTCATTATACAACAATGTAAAATATAGAGAAGTGAAAACGCACACTACACCATCTTTTATAATTTTGGTAATTTTTTGTTGTTCAATTGTTTAGTTAAATTCATACCATTTTGTAAATCATTTGTACGAGAGGAACCTTCTTGCCTGATGATGGCCATTGTTTGGCGGAAACATATTGCCCATGCCCATTTGATTAACTAATTATCAATAAATTTTATGTGGTATGACGAGGAGTTTATTATTATACTTTGAAACATAATTATATTTTCAAAATGGATATATTTGAAGATATATTATTTGATAATGAAGAAGATATAGATGTTGTTATCAATATTGTGGATAATCCAAAAAGACCTCGAAGTTTTTTTCCATCAAGAATTTAGCAATAGGTTCAGGATTTCAAGTGCACCCATTGAGGTAAATTAGTCCATCTTTTTTTGCATTATTTGAGAAAAACATGAATTTCTTTTTATGAAAAAATCGTTTTTTCTGTTTTTTTTTCTTTAATTTAACATGAAAAAATTATTATTTAAAAATTACTGCATCTAGGCAACTTATAGTGCACCTACGTCACTTATGTGTAATAGCTGCAGCATAATATTGACGTGGGCCAGTTTCACTAAATAAAATTGACGTTTTCAAATCTAGATGACGTTTGTTTATAAAGTGTCGTTTGGTCAATATGTTTTTAATTGTGTTTACTTTTACCTTTGTTTACGTATCTTTACAAATACAAATAAACACGGAAAATTATCAACATCAACTAGATCTACAGAGTACAAACTACAACAGTGACAGTGCAATAGGCAATAAGCAGACGCGGGCACGACATTTCACTTAATCAGGAACGCTTGTACCCAGCACTTATGTACCAAACAGCAAATTATTACCTCGTTAAAATAGTCGTTTTCTTTATCTAACAGCGGAATCTAATATCTATTTATCTTTCTCGATTTTGAATGCGAATTCACAGTGGATAGATCCAAGTTTTCATCTTTATCCAATTATCATATAATGTTTTTCTCCATCTTTGTCTGTATAAATAAGATTTAACAGCTGTAATTCATTCGTATTCTCTTCTTTATACATTTGAAGTTAATGGCATGACGGTAACTTCATTGCACATAAGTGACGTCACGATCGTAATGGCAGCATATTCAAATAATTGGAAATTTGAATTTTTAAATTAATTTATTCAAAAATCTAGCTCAAATTACGGTACATAATTAAACTTAATGGGTTCTATTTACAGTTTAAACTATACTATAAGCATAACATATACAACTGACCCTTAGTACTCTTAGTTTAATAAAAATTAACTATTTAGTTGTTTTAATATAACATTTTTCTAACAAAGTAACTAGTTATTAAACGATTTGTCAAGGAGTAACACCTATAATTTTTGTTACAAATTGTTTATATCTCCAAAGTCAATATTATTACGTAAGTAAAGTGGTAAGAACAGAGAACCGCAAGAGTGAAAGCGAATACAGCATGCACCCGTAACTTGATCGTAAATAGTGATCGACCATACCCTGTAACCAAAACATGGTGCCTTACGAGCTATTTATACTATCTATACTAATATCAGTACACTCGGTATATGGATTTTTGAAAAAACAACGTAAGTACATATATTTTTGTATTTTTAGTGAATATTTTTCTTATTGGTTGATATTTTTTTCTTTTATATTGTGGCGGTCTTATAAAATTCTCAAAGTATTTCTCTACAAATTTTTACACATTTTACAATTTTTTTAAATTCATGAAATTTTTGAATGGTTTTTTAATTTGTCGGTTTTTAAAATTTTTGATATATTTTTGGAATTTTTGAATTTTTCGATATCATTATTTTTAGAAATTTTCAAAATTTTTGTGTTTTTTTTTTTAATATTTGATATATAATCGTATTTAAATGATTCGTAAAAACTATGCTATATATGAGCATAGTAAATAAATAATTCTGTATATTTTGTTATTTCTCTACAAATTTTTATAAATTTTACAATTTTTTCCAGATTTTACAATTTTTTTTAAATTCTTGACATTTTTGAAATGTATAAAATTTATCAAATTTTTGCATTTTTTGAAATTGTTTTTAATGTTTTTTGATATTTTTAATGTTTTTGAAATTTTCGATATATTTTTGGAATTTTTATATTTTTTGATATTTCTATTTTTTGAAATTTTCAAAAATATTTTTTTTTGATATATAATCGTATATAAATGATTTCTAAAAACGATACTGTGATATGAGCGTCGTAAATAAACAATTTTGTATATTTTGTTATTTCTCTAGACAAAATTTTATAAATTTTACAAATTTTTACATATTTTACAATTTTTTTAAATTTTTGGCATTTTTGAAACGTATAAAATTTATCAAATTTTTACAATTTTTGAAATTTTTAATTGTTTTTTTTAAATTGTCGATATATTTTTCGAATTTCTGAATTTTTCGATATTTTTATTTTTTGAAATTTTCAATTTTTTTTTCTTTTTGAAATATTTGATATATAATCGTATAATCGTATATAAATGATTTCTAAAAACTATGCTGTGATATGAGCATCGTAAATAAACAATTCTGTATATTTTGTTATTTCTCTACAAATTTTTATAAATTTTACATTTGTAAATATTTTACAATTTTTTTAAATTGTTGACATTTTTGAAACCAATAAAATTTTGTTTTTTTTTTTAATATTTGATATATAAGCGTATATAAATGATTCCTAAAAACGATACTATGATATGAGCATCGTAAATAAACAATTCTGTAACATTTGTTATTTCTCTACAAATTTTTATAAAATTTACAATTTTTTATAAAATTTACAAATTTTTACATATTTTACAATTTTTTTAAATTCTTGACATTATTGAAAAGTATAAAATTTATCAAAATCTTGCAATTTTGAAGTTTTTGAATGTTTTTTAAATTTGTCGATATTTTTAAAATTTTCGATATATTTTTGGAATTTTTGAATTTTTTGATATAATTATTTTTTGAAATTTCCATAAATTTTGTTTTTTGTTTTAATAAATTTTTACAATTTTGAAATTTTTTTAATGTTTTTTAAATTTGTCGATATTTTTAAAATTTTCGATATATTTTTGGAATTTTTGTATTTTTTGATATAATTATTTTTTGAAATTTCCATAAATTTTGTTTTTTGTTTTAATAAGTTTTCGCAATTTTGAAATTTTTTAATGTTTTTTAAATTTGTCGATATTTTTAAAATTTTCGATATATTTTTGGAATTTTTGAATTTTTTGATTGAATTATTTTTTGAATTTTCATAAACTTGGTTTTTTGTTTTAATAAATTTTGCAATTTTGAAATTTTTTAATGTTTTTTAAATTTGTCGATGTTTTTAAAATTTTCAATATATTTTTGGAATTTTTGAATTTTTTGAAATAATTATTTTTTGAAATTTCCATAAATTTTGTTTTTTGTTTTAATAAATTTTTGCAATTTTGAAATTTTTTAATGTTTTTTAAATTTGTCGATATTTTTAAAATTTTCGATATATTTTTGGAATTTTTGAATTTTTTGATTGAATTATTTTTTGAATTTTCATAAACTTGGTTTTTTGTTTTAATAAATTTTGCAATTTTGAAATTTTTTAATGTTTTTTTAAATTTGTCGATGTTTTTAAAATTTTCAATATATTTTTGGAATTTTTGAATTTTTTGATATAATTATTTTTTGAAATTTCCATAAATTTTGTTTTTTTGTTTTAATAAATTTTTGCAATTTTGAAATTTTTTAATGTTTTTTAAATTTGTCGATGTTTTTAAAATTTTCGATATATTTTTGGAATTTTTGAATTTTTTGATTTAATTATTTTTTGAAATTTTCATAAATTTGGTTTTTTGTTTTAATAAATTTTGCAATTTTGAAATTTTTTAATGTTTTTTAAATTTGTCGATATTTTTAAAATTTTCGATATATTTTTGGAATTTTTGAATTTTTTGATTTAATTATTTTTTGAAATTTTCATAAATTTGGTTTTTTGTTTTAATAAATTTTGCAATTTTGAAATTTTTTTAATGTTTTTTAAATTTGTCGATATTTTTAAAATTTTCGACATATTTTTGGAATTTTTGAATTTTTTGATTTAATTATTTTTTGAAATTTTCATAAATTTGGTTTTTTGTTTTAATAAATTTTGCAATTTTGGAATTTTTTAATGTTTTTTAAATTTGTCGATGTTTTTAAAATTTTCGATATATTTTTGGAATTTTTAAATTTTTTGATTTAATTATTTTTTGAAATTTTCATAAATTTGGTTTTTTGTTTTAATAAATTTTGCAATTTTGAAATTTTTTAATGTTTTTTAAATTTGTCGATATTTTTAAAATTTTCGATATATTTTTGGAATTTTTGTATTTTTTGATATAATTATTTTTTGAAATTTCCATAAATTTTGTTTTTTGTTTTAATAAGTTTTCGCAATTTTGAAATTTTTTAATGTTTTTTAAATTTGTCGATATTTTTAAAATTTTCGATATGTTTTTGGAATTTTTGAATTTTTTGATTGAATTATTTTTTGAATTTTCATAAACTTGGTTTTTTGTTTTAATAAATTTTGCAATTTTGAAATTTTTTAATGTTTTTTAAATTTGTCGATGTTTTTAAAATTTTCAATATATTTTTGGAATTTTTGAATTTTTTGAAATAATTATTTTTTGAAATTTCCATAAATTTTGGTTTTTGTTTTAATAATTTTTGCAATTTTGAAATTTTTTAATGTTTTTTAAATTTGTCGAAATTTTTAAAATTTTCGATATATTTTTGGAATTTTTGAATTTTTGATTGAATTATTTTTTGAAATTTTCATAAACTTGGTTTTTTGTTTTAATAAATTTTGCAATTTTGAATTTTTTTAATGTTTTTTAAATTTGACGATGTTTTTAAAATTTTCAATATATTTTTGGAATTTTTGAATTTTTTGATATATTTATTTTTTGAAATTTCCATAAATTTTGTTTTTTGTTTTAATAAATTTTTGCAATTTTGAAATTTTTGAATATTTTTTAAATTTGTCGATATTTTAAAATTTTCGATATATTCTTGGAATTTTTGAATTTTTTGATTTAATTATTTTTTGAAATTTTCATAAATTTTGTTTTTTTTTAAATATTTGATATATAATCGGGCAATCCTAATGATCCCTAAAAAATATGCTGTGATTTGAGCATTCTAAATAAACAATTCTGTATATTTTGTTATTTCTCCACAAATTTTTATAAATTTTACAAATTTTTATATATTTTACAATTTTTTTAACTTCTCGTCATTTTTGAACCGTATAAAATTTATCAAATTTTTGCAATTTTTGAAATTTTTAATATTTTTTTTTTAATTTTTGATATTTTTCAAAATTTTCAACATATTTTTAAAATTTTTTAATTTTTTGATATTTTTTTTCAAAATTTTTGTTTTTTTTTTTTTAAATAATTGATATATTTTTGAAGCGCTTAAACTTTTTTGAAACTGTTGAAGAAAAATGTTTTAAAACTTTTGAAATTTTAAAATTCTCGGAATTTTTGAAATTTTCGCAATTTTCAAAATTTTCTCGAACACGAATATTTAGAAATTTCTCCCTCGTCTTCGAATCGGGAGAATACACTTTAGTGCAAAATGTTGTAGTACAACGATTTATAGCATAAAATTCCCTATAACTTTTGTTTCAAACTTTTTCCAGAATTTCCAATAGTTGCGCCACTAGAGGGCGGGCAAAAAATGTGCATGTAGGTTTTCTCTAGTTCTTCTTGATTTTGAGGACAAACAATACACTTTAGTGCAAAATGTTGTAGTACAAAGTTTTAGAGCATAAAATTCCCTACAAGTTTTGTCTAAAGCTTTTTCCAGAATTTTTAATAGTTGCGCCACTAGAGGGCGCGTAAAAAATGTGCATATATGTTTTCTCTAGTTTTTCTTGATTTTGAGGACAAATAATACACTTTAGTGCAAAATGTTGTAGTACAAAGTTTTAGAGCGTAAAATTCCCTATAACTCTTGTCTGAAACATTTTCTAGAATTTCCAATAGTTGCGCCACTAGAGGGCGCGTAAAAAATGTGCATGTAGGTTTTCTATAGTTTTTCTTGATTTTGAGGACAAACAATGCATTTTAGTGCAAAATTTTCTGGTTCAGAGTTGTAAAGCATCAAATTTTCTTTAACTTTTATGTTTAACTTTTTATCAAATTCCTCACAGTTTCGCCGCTAGACGGCGAGAAAAATACACATTTATAATTTTTCATTTTTTTAAAATTGGAGGTAAATTATGCTCTTTAGTGCAAAATGTTTCAGTCAAAGTTGTAAAGCATAAAATTCCCTACAACTATTGTATGAAAATTTTTCCAGAATTCCCAATAGTTTTCACATATGATTTTAGGACCTATACAACGTATTCACCATCGGGTCGCTATTTTTAATGTGTTGCCTAAATTAATGTAATGCTTAGTATTTTGTAATTAAAATACTAATAATGAATAACATATTCCCTACAGTCGAGCCGGGAAAGTTCTGGGGTAACACAGCCGATTTTTTTTACTTTACCTTTGCCTAGTACAAAAAGTAGGAATCAGTCTTAAAGCAATACATTTCTTCGTACAAAAAATAATTTAATACTACCAGAGAGAAACGAAAATTAATATTGAATAAATATTATAAATATTATTACTTATTAATTTTGCAGCTAGGTTGCATGCCCAAAAATTTTTCGGAAATTCAGTTTGTCATAGTAACCTGTCAAAATCGCATCTGATTGGCTTAAAACAATAGGTATAAAATTTTTCCTATAATTTTGATAAGAATTTGTCTGGAAACAGCAAGTTCTCCAAAAAAAAAATTCTCATTTCTCCTGGTATTTTAAAGATTATTCAACAATATAATGATATGGAACACCCGGTATTTTAGATGTCTTATCTACGAATCTCACTACTATAAATTTTAAAAATTATAAAAAAAATACAATTTATTTAATTTTTTTTTATCTTCATACTTCTTTTACTTCCTCAATTCTTCCTTTTGACTAAGTATTGCTCTATTTTTTTGTGGCTCCGTCCTGGTATTACTTCCTAGTTCATCTTTGTTTCTATCTGTGTTTTCCAATTTTCCCTCTATTTCTGTTTTCGAATTTTCCTCTGTTTCTATCGCTCCATTGATAATCTGGAGTTTAATTTTATATTATTTAATTCGGCTGTTTGTTTGTTAAAGAAATATTCTTACTTTATTATAAAACATTTATATCTATTTTACAATATTCAATAATTCGATAATTATTTTCATTGATATCTGACAATTCAAAAATATTCTTTTCAAAATTAACAAAACTCAATATTTATTTTTTATTTCTTACTTGATTATTTTTTTTTGCCAAATAATAAGTCAACCATAACTGATCATCCTAGATATGACATCTGAAATGACCTGACATCTTTATATTTAATTTTTTTTATCAATAAATTATTTCGAGATATATGCTTTAGACTTTACCGTGTATTTCGGCACACTTTTTGTTATTATGAATTGAATTTTTTATATCCAATCGCGATCTAGGGAAAACATTGCGTGAGTTGGAAAAAAAAGAGGATTGTCATTGTAGTATTGTGATTAGATTATTTTTATTATAATAGTGATTTTATTGATTTGATTAATTTTTAGTGTTTTCGTTTATATTTAAAGTGGGATAATTAAACAAAAGTTACTAAAATTATTTTGCTTCGTGGATACAACTATACTTAATAAGATTATAACATTGAGATATTAGTTATTAATTATCTAAAATAACGAAATATTAAAAAATGTTTTTCGTTACACTATATAATTAATAAATAATAGAATATAACAAATAATAATATCACAAGGTTAAAATATTATTAAAAAATATATATAAATCAAACATTTTTAAATTTTTCATTATATTAGATAATTAATAACTATTAGTTAAAAATATCCCAATGTTGTAATTATATTAAGTATAGTTTAAAATAATAGTAGTTTTCGTTTAAAAAATATTCAACTTGAAATATAAACGGAAACTCTAAAAAAAATTAATTAATTAATAATAGGTTCATTTGGTTATCCATGTCTCAAATGTGGTCAACCAATGAGTAATAAAATACACAAAGACCAGTACCAGAGAAATATTTTATATTTCTGTGGTACTGGACTTTGTTTTTTATTACTAATTAATAATAGGCTCGTTTTATGAAAAATCAGTGAAAAATAATTGTTAAGCGTCTAGATGATACCACTTAGTTTTAAATTTTTAAATATTTATATACTAACAAAAAATTTATATTATAATAATATGCTGAATGAAGTATTTGACAAAATCCCAAAGTATGACATCAAAATAGTATTAGGAGACGCAAATGCGAAAATAGGAAAGGAGGCAATATATGGAAAGACCATAGGCAAATACAGTAAGCATAATCAGGCATCAGAGAATAGAGAATTTCTAATAGATTTTGCAAAGAAAAATAATATAGTTAACAAAAGTACAGACTTCCGAAAGGAAGGCAATGTATACCTAAGGGAACTTGGAAATCTCCGGATGTAATACCATAAACCAAATAGACCACGTTTTAATATAAACGGAAAAGGTAAGAAGGCCTGATGATGTCATTAGTTTGTCGAAACTAGTTGCCTATATCATTAAATAATTTTGTGGTACTAGACTTTGAATTTTATTTTTTCAAGATGATGATTTTATAATCATGACCATGTGTAATATACATGATGAGCATGATAATTTCTAAAATGGAAAACAATGGGCGTTCGAATTGAGAAAAATATACAGGGTTATCTCAAATATATATTCAAAAATTGCCTGATGAACCGGAAAAGAACCAAAAAAGACGGATACACAAAATAAAACTGATAAAATTTTCTAGAAAACCACATTTTATTGTCTCAACTAGTTTTATAAATTTAAAATGGGTCAAAACTTAACGGTTCACCAGGTATATATTAAAATTATTTCTGCGTTATCAAAAAAGAAGAGATTTATTCATTTTCTAAGCTCTCTGAATATAAATATTTAACATGTTAAATAAGGTTCGTTCAACTGTAATTCATACATAAAATTTAGTATAAAAATGTTTGATGGTACTTTCAAGTTCTGTTCTTTTATCGTAAAAATAATCGTGTTACCTATTTTCACAATAGTACAAAATACAAGAGCAATGAACAACATTCCTAAGTCGAAATTTTACCTAATACCTTATAAAAAAAACATTAAATAAAAAACATACAACTAATTCTATTTGTTACTAAATCTTTTCATTTTTGACCTCGATTAAAATATCCCGTGATAATACTTCATCAAATTCCTTGAGGAATGGCTAAAATCATATTAAATTTACTGGGATATTCATCTATATGACTAATCGTCTGGAAATCCGTTTCCTTCCACTCTCTTCGACCCCCGTGATTTGCTAATATTAGGTTTAGATCCAAAACAACTTATTCTAAATCTTCCATAATCTAAATTAGATAGATAATCAGTCATTTTTTACTATTTTTTATAATAAAAAAAAAATTTTATATCAAGTTAGCGAGATGATTAATTTTTAATAAAAAAAAGAGCGGCAAAATTAATTTTTCCACATCTAATTAACGGTAAAAAGCAGCAAATTCTCCAGCTTTTAGTTTTTTGATACCGCCATTTTTTACACAGTTGTCTTACTAAAATGATATCAAGTTAGCAAGACGTTTAATTTTTATTAAAAAAAATAGCGGTAAAATTTATTTTTCCACATCTAATTAACGGCAAAAAAGCGGCAAATTCTCCAGCTTTTAGTTTTTTGATATCGTTATTATTTATTCAGGTGTCTCGCTAACTTGATATCAAGTTAGCGAGATGATTAATTTTTAATAAAAAAAAAGAGCGGCAAAATTTATTTTTCCACATCTAATTAACGGCAAAAAAGCGGCAAATTCTCCAGCTTTTAGGTTTTTGATATCGCCATTTTTTACACAGTTGTCTTGCTAAAATGATATCAAGTTAGCAAGACGTTTAATTTTTATTAAAAAAAAGAGCGGCAAAATTTATTTGTCTACATCTAATTAACGGCAAAAAAGCGGCAAATTCTCCAGCTTTTAGGTTTTTGATATCGCCATTTTTTACACAGTTGTCTTACTAAAATGATATCAAGTTAGCAAGACGTTTAATTTTTATTAAAAAAAAAGAGCGACAAAATTTATTTTTCCACATCTAATTAACGGCAAAAAAGCGGCAAATTCTCCAGCTTTTAGTTTTTTGATATCGTCATTATTTATTCAGTTGTCTCGCTAACTTGATATCAAGTTAGCGAGATGATTAATTTTTAATAAAAAAAAAGAGCGGCAAAATGTATTTTTTCACATCTAATTAACGGCAAAAAAGCGGCAAATTCCCAAGCTTTTAGTTTTTTCATATCGTCATTATTTTATCAGTTGTCTCGCTAACTTGATATCATGATAGCGAGATGATTAATTTTTAATAAAAAAAAGAGCGGCAAAATTTATTTTTCCACATCGAAGTTGTCTTGCTAAGTTGATAGACGTAAGTTTATGGTAACACTTTCGATTCGTATGGTGAAAATGCTGACTTTTTGTAAAACATATTTAATTTTTATTCAATGAAAAAAAAAATTTTATGATAATTTTTGTTACTTTTAGACTTTTTTAATTTAATAACAATTTCATTAAAAATAATTAGTTTTATTCTGATTTCATTATTCGAACCACCCATATAATTGCAAAATATTTCTAACAATATTTAATAATATATAATTATTAGTATTTAACAAATAATATATAATTACACTTAATTAAGTAACACCTAATTAGGTTTCATAATTTTTTAAACCATTGCATTCTAGTTCATTTTTGATGCATTAATTAGCTTTTCGTCATATTTGTATTACTTAAAATTCTTGAAATTTATCTATGGTCAAACAAATTCTTGCCAAATTCTTATTACTATACGCATAATTTCTAAGCAATAATCACAAGTAAAATGCGAAACCTTATATTTCAAAATAACCATATTTAACTAATAAAATACACCTCACTTCTTATTTCTTCATATTAATACTGTATAATTAAATTGTTCGACACATACACTGTGGTCCAATAAAATAGACGGGTTCGACATTTTTCTTATTTTTTTATTTTAACTTAAATTAAAAAATATATTAAACTCATTTTCATACTAGTGAAAAGAGAATAAAAAATTCGATAAGTGGGATTTTTTCCAAAATTTTTTAGCTAGAATTGTGACCTTGAGAAAGTGGAGAGACCAAAAATGAGGATAATTAAAAAAATCCTTATAGTGTAGTCTCTCCCTTTTCTCACAACCACAATTTTTTATTTAAATTTTTGAAAAAATTCACACATATAGAATATTTTTTTCTCTCTCTATCTGCACTAAGAACGTTTTAATAGCATCTATAGTTTTATTGTTACAGGGGTTAAACAAAAAATTATTTATTATAATCTACAACTACCTATGTTATTTTTTTTATTAAAAAGTATATTAAAATTATTTTAATACCATTAAAAAGAGAGTAAAAAATTCTATAAATGAGAATTTTTTCAAAATTTTTAAGCAAAAATTGTGACCTTGAGACAAGGGAGAGACCAAAATGAGAAAAAATATAGTTATGGTCTCTCCTTATTATCACAACCACAATTTTTTATCTAAAATTTTGAAAAAATTCACTTATATAGAATATTTTTTTCTCTTTCTATCATCATTTAACACGTTTTAATAGTATCAATAGTTTTCTTGTTACAGGGGTTAAACAAAAAATTATTTATTAAAATCTACAATTATCTAAGTTATTTTGTTTAATTAAAAATGATATTAAAATCTCGTTAATGCTATTAAAAACGGAATAAAAAATTCTATAAATGGGAATTTTTTCAAAATTTTTAAGCAAAAATTGTGACCTTGAGAAAAGGGAGAGACCAAAATGAGAAAAAATATAGTTATGGTCTCTCCTTATTATCACAACCACAATTTTTTATCTAAAATTTTGAAAAAATTCACTTATATAGAATATTTTTTTCTCTTTCTATCATCATTTAACACGTTTTAATAGTATCAATAGTTTTCTTGTTACAGGGGTTAAACAAAAAATTATTTATTAAAATCTACAATTATCTAAGTTATTTTGTTTAATTAAAAATGATATTAAAATCTCGTTAATGCTATTAAAAAGGGAATAAAAAATTCTATAAATGGGAATTTTTTCAAAATTTTTAAGCAAAAATTGTGACCTTGAGAAAAGGGAGAGACCAAAATGAGAAAAAATATAGTTATGGTCTCTCCTTATTATCACAACCACAATTTTTTATCTAAAATTTTGAAAAAAATCACTTATATAGAATATTTTATTCTCTTTCTAGCAACATTTAACACGTTTTAATAGTATCAATAGTTTTCTTGTTACAGGAGTTAAACAAAAAATTATTTATTAAAATCTACAATTATCATTATTTTGTATAATTAAAAAATATATTAAAATCTATTTAATACCATTAAAAAGAGAATAAAAAATTCTATAAATGAGAATTTTTTCAAAATTTTTAAGCAAAAATTGTGACCTTGAGAAAAGGGAGAGACCAAAATGAGAAAAAATATAGTTATGGTCTCTTCCTATGCCTGATGATGGTATAATTGCCGATATTAGTAGCTATTCCTCCCCCCCCCCCCCTTCAATGTAACATCAGTTTTTATTTTTTTTTGCAATATGTACATGTGGTTTTAGATTTAAAGTTTTACTATTTCATTACTTGACCACATTTGAGATAATAGATAACCTTTCGAAAATAAATAAATGATTGTACTTAAAACAACCCTTTAAACGGTTTGTACCATTACATTGGTTGCTATAAATAAATTCTCAATATTGTAACGAGGAACGAGGACAGCTCTGTCTAAAGTACCCCAAATCTTGATGACTCATAGCTCGAGAAGCATTATGATGAAACGGAATATCAGTCGACTATTCCTGAGGCCGCGAGAAAATAATAATGGGTATAAATAAGATGGAAAGAACCGGCAAGAGTTAGTTGTATAAATTTATAGATTTATAGATTTTGTTAATTGTGTTTGACATATATTAGAAGTTGTATTACTTAAATAAATTAGTCATAATTCGGCGGAATGTTTAAATTGAAAGCGAACCCAAAGTACAACAATAATATCAGTTTCATTAATTTTTTTGATAAAATGGTTGAATTAATTCGACTAAAACATCTGCGTTCATTAAATTTGTCTTATATTTCTCCCATTTTCACATTATGAAAAAATATATGTTGTTTTAGCGTCGTACGTTAAGACGTGTATGATTAAAGAGCCTAGAGATGTTTTCCTAAATTGTTCAACAAATGCTGTACAAGAATTGTTTAACGAAATACCTAAAGGAGTACCATCAATTGGTTTACAAGTATTGGATCCATTAGAAGTTCCTGTTTTAAATGTAAGTATTCATACGACTATAATATTTAATACTTTTTTATATTAAGAGTAATTGATTGATGTGGTGCTTATCTTGAGGTAAACATAATTAATTCTTCTGACTATTGTCTTTTTAATTTCGTATTCATGAAACACAATATGTTTTTTATTAATCACCCAGTTGTGATTTGTTATGCGGTCTCTATATTTGATGGTATATGTTAATATCAACATTAATAAAACGTGTAACAAGGTCAGCATCTAGTGTCTATTTAAATACATATGTATTAAGGATTATCTATTATAATATGAAACATTTTTGATTAAAGTAATTGTTTATTTCCGGGCTGTTAAGTGTAAGAAAACCACTTCTGGTGAAGAACAATACCAAGAAACTATATATCTATCATACTTGGAAGGTGTCACTGATCGGATTGGGAAAATCTTAAATAAAAAGAAAATCAGCACCTTCTGCAAACCGATAAAGAAAATAGGAGAGTATTTAAAAACAACAAAAGATCGCAGAGATCCCCTCACATCAGGAGTCTATAAAATTCCATGCACTTGTCGAAATGTGTACGTAGGATAAACGAAGAGACGCATTAGCACACGAATAACATAATATAAATGAAGCTGTCATTTAGGACAAACCAAAAATCCTGCAGTAGCCTAACTTATATTATTCGACGGAGACCACAAGTTCCTTTTCGAAAATTCCCACCTGCTAGCAACATCAGGACATTATACGACCAGATTGAACTTGGTAGCAATAGAAATATACAAGCGAATTTATTGAATTATTTTTTAAGAAATTTTATAGAGATAGACAAAACCCATTCCTCTTAGACATTGTTGATTTGTCAAGCCACTTGATCTGTCTGAGTGTAGATTGTCAAAACTCATTATTTATAATTATATCTTATTTTGTCTTCATTTACATTTTTCTCAAGATACTTTAGATATCTGTGTTTACAGAAAAACAAATAGTACACTGTACCACAGAACATTATGACGATAAATGTTTAGTCAAACTATGCATAAAAACGTGGTTGAAGACGGGAGAAGAAATCAGTCAAAAATCAAATTTCAAACTACCAGCATCGTTACCGGAAATCTTGTATCTAGCGTCAAGACGCCGACGTAAATAGTTTTGACAAACAGTTTTACTTCTTCAAAACCCAGTCCATTCGCACAAATTAAACTACGAACGTCGTTAGAAGAAGTTACAATATTCGACGTCAATTCAACGTCGCTACGCTATTCGTCCCGACGCTAAATATTTCGGCGTCTACCTATTTTTACATATCTCATCGTAAATGATACATTTGGATTTATTTATTCTTCGTAAAAATAAATCAGAATAAGTATTTTCATATTTTAGTTCGCCAACTTCTTATAGTCCCTGAGCCAAAGGTTAAATACGTATTGACTGAAACATCTTATAAGATTTCCATCTTTTGTGGCGTACTGTGTCAATCGCATTATCTTTTTCTAAATTATGAGTATTCAATTTGAACATAAGGGTTACATCGCTTGTGATAAATTTGAGTGCGGAAGTTTCTTACCGAAATGACCATCGATTTGTCACTTTGTACTCGCCTTCTTCATGAGATAAACATGACAAGGAGTGGGAGGTCACAAAAGAGACATATTTTATCGAATCCCTATTGTATATCCGAAAATACTGAAATACAGGATTGTTTAAATTCTAGGCTTACTTTTATTAGAAAATAAGTCGATAAGGTGAAATTATTCAACATATAGAAAAGAAAAATGTTTACCCATTTGCCTAAACGATGTAAATTTTGTTTATAAATAAAATTGATAGAGGATAGAAAAATTTGGGAAAATGAGTAACAATCCTTAATTTTAATGCAATTTCGCAAAAATATAAAAAGTACTTTAAGACAAGGTTAAGATAATTTTAATTTCTTATGTGCATTCTCCTCATCTTCTTATTCTTATTTATCTTTCATCTCTTGTTCGTAAGTGATTTTTTTACAAAATATCAAATTTTTCGAGTTTTCTTTCAGTACCGTAAGTGTCTTTCCCTCAATAATATAATTCTCAAATCCCATAGGTTATCCATATTTTATTACTTTTTCCTAGTGCCACCGGCAGGACCGCCGAGAGCCGTAACTGGCCCTGGTGTACCCACAAAAATCACGAGAGCCCTATGGTACAGAAAAAAATTGTTGATAATGGTGTACAAAGATTTACAGGAAAACTCTTGAAATAAAGTTTTTTTAAAATCCTTTTTCTGTTACAAACTAACAAAACAAAACTATTAAAATCTACAAAATACTTTTTTGACTGCTAAAATCACGAACTACTATAACTAGGCTTTACGAGTATTTGCAGATGCGAAATTTTCAATAATTTTAGAAAAGTCGCAGTTTCTAACTAATCTGGACTCAATAGCCAATATACCAATGCCACTCAACCGTTCCTGAGCCACGTTTATAGAAAAATTACTGAAGTTCGTTCTGCTTTGGCTACGGTTACAGGGAGATTACAAAAATTTCTTAATGCCTTAATTATATTTGGAAACAAAAATTGTTCATTTTAATTTGTGAATTTTATTTAATTCGACCACACCATGCAAGTCTGGAAGACGTACCTGTATCGACGTATCAGCGATTTGAGAACCATTACACACCATTTTCCTTCTTCGCCGGACTCGGTAATCTTTTTTCGTGGAATAAAGAATCATTTTAATTTTTGGATTCTATTCACTCAGCAGCAAAAATAAGAGGTACTCAACTCAGTAGGGTAAGTAAAGGCCGCCATTCTGGCCGCCAGTGATTTTTTACGATACCACAGTAAAATGATTATATACAGTATTTGCACTTCGGTGTCGGCACTTTGATCTACATGGTGTTCAATTCGTTTGTTTTTACTACCCACCAGAAAAGCATAATTGCCAAACGTAGAATAATTATCTGAGTTACGGATAATTTCAGGAGGGAATTACTATTTTGGTTTGGGTTCTATAAACATAAAAAATAATGAACATTACAAAACTAATAACTTTCACTTCTCTATTCCTATCTGTTATTTCTTCTTCACGTCCTATCCTAGATTGATCTATTTTACATCAGCTACCTGACTTCTGCAATGTATTTCGTCTACTTCTTGAAAATCCTTCCTTTATGTTCTAATCAATATGATTCTTTACGATCATCGATAACAATTCTCCATTTCTTTGGACCAGAAGAATCTATCTTCTTAGGGACTACCGAGACCGGAGAATTTTAAGGTGAAGACGAAGCTTTGATAATATCTTGGTTTATCATTTTTGTCGCTTGGTTGTCAACTTCTTTTTTATGGATTTGTATTATGTATTTATACAGTAGAAGACGTTGTAGGAATTTAATACTTCTCGCAGGTTGATTTAATTGTTTGATTTTGAAGAAATTGAAATTTTAAAAAAATCCAGTGGAAAACTAATTTGTCATAAGAGAATTGCCATTGAGTTTTTGAGAATCGTTAGAAATAAAGTGATTTATTAGATTTTTATAGAATTTTTTTAACCGAAAGAGAGAATTTATTTGTAGAAAATAAGAAGTTACTCTGTTGTGTTGGTCTCGGGCCCCGATATTTTGTACCGCCTTTAACACCCTCTCGTCGGGCCTGGTCACCGGTCAAGTCATTTCTGATCACGATGTACTTAGTAAATGCGACTCATTTGTCACTTCAGTTAATGCAGGAAATTTGGTTATTTTGCTCTCGGGCAACATTTATGAGCTTCTTTTCTCCTCAAGTTACATTGCTACCTAAAGTGTAGTTTAGTGGATAATTCTACGTTGCGAGATTTGTCGTTTTTAATCATCATGTTGCCCTTGTTGGAGTTTCCATTGTGCTTAGTCTCATTTATATTCTTTTCATTAATTAGTTCTTGAGGACTAACCGCCCGCAGTGGCAACATTTGTTTTTGTTGCTCTCGCAACATATGTTTATATTTTGCATATTTTTATAAATTTTTTCGCCCCTTTTTCATATATCCTCATTTCCTTACCCCCACCTACCCTTCTTAGTAGCGGTACCCTTTCCATATCCTATGTTTTTATTATTAACTAATCATTAAATTTATGGTAGGTTACGTTAAAATTTTTATTTTGTTTCTTTTTTCGAACGATGTATTTATTCTAAGCCCGAAAATGGCTTTTTAGCTGAAACTAGTTGCATCCAACTTTAATTTTTGAAATTATATGATATTGTGGTACATGAATTTTATTTATTGATTAAAATAATTCTCATTTTCTTCTGTTTACGATAAGACTATAATACTACACTTGTTAGAAATGCATAATAAATATTCTATATGTGTCCACAGTTATATCGGTCAGTGTAGTTCCTTTAAAGAACAAAATCGCTGTAGACTAACAATTTGTTAAATGCATTTTCTTAAGGATAATTGCAGTTATAATTAAAATCACTTATGAATCATGTCAAGTATAATGTGGTTAGTAATCTGAATTTTAATATATTCATTTGTGTTAATTATGTTGAAATTACATGTTATGAAAAAACAATAAACGACAAAGAGTATAAAATTAAGAAAATAACTATTCGTGTAGACAATATATTTTTAACAAAAAGACAAAAATTTAGACTTTTAAACTTGAACTTAGATACAAACAGTCGAAATTATTTATAAACAAACTTTTTATTTTATACTGATAACTTATTATTTAATTCCAGATCCTACAAGGTGATGGTGGACCAGTAGCAGTAAACGCTTCCCTTTCCAACGTGACAGTATTAGGTTTTGGAAATACTAAAATCGTGTATAACAGTGTAGATCCTAAAACCTACGATTTCTATACAAAATTATCTTTACCCAGATTGAGAATCGACGGACAATATGAACTTTTAGGAAGAATTTTGGTTATACCATTAAGAGGAAAAGGAGATTGTTGGTTTGATGCCAGTAAGTATTTAATTAAAATTTAAACATAATATTTTAGCTAATTTAGTTAAAATATTCATTATTAATGGAAATGGAATGCAGATATAAGCGATTTTTTTTATAATAGACCGAGAACCCAGTGCAGAAAACCCCGTAAGCAAAAAAACATGCAGCAATCAAATTGGAACCAGAAAAAAAATTTCGGTTATTAAGGGGTATCAAAAAGATTATTCAAGAATGTTTAAAATAATTTTCAAGGACTTTTCAATGAATTTCCAAGGACTTTTTAGGAATTTTTTAAGAAATTTACAACAATTTTTCATGAATTTCCTCATGATTGTTACAGGGTATTCCAAGTATTTTTATTAGGAATTTTCAAGAATTGTTTATGTATTTGTTGATGACTATTTAAGAATTTTTTAAAGAATTTTCAATGATTTATTTTTCAAGGATTTTTTAATGATTTTCCAATAACATTTTAGAAATTTTTCAAGGAATTTACAATAATTTTTCAAGAATTTTCTTATGATTGTTCCAGGGTTTTCCAAATATTTTTATTAGGAATTTTAAAGAATTTTCAATGATTTATTTTTCAAGGATTTTTCAATTACTTATTAGTAATTTTTCAAGAAATTTACAACAATTTTTCATGAATTTTCTCATAATTGTTCCAGGGTTTTTCAACTATTTTTATTAGCAATTTTCAAGAATGTTTTATGTATTTGTTCATGACTTTTTAAGAATTATTTAAAGAATTTTCATTGATTTAATTTTCAATAATTTTCCAATATCAAGGAAGAAAATGTAGCAAGTAATAGAAACGAATACTAGGAATCACAGGATCACAAAATTGTAACTTGCTAAATTGGACGTGACGCACTTGAAAAAATAAATAAATTGAAAATGTACACAACATGCCGCCAGGCCCCCGGAGGGGTAAACACACGATCGGGGGTAGTCCCTGTTGGTCAAAAATACGATTCGCTTCATGGTAATGGTGTACGGGCTAAGGGGAAGGCCAAAAAAGGGGCGGCGAAAATTTTCAAAACTTTACCCATCGCTATAAAATGAAAGATTTAAAATTTGGCCATTTTTGTACCCACATCTTGTCAATTGGGTTATAAACTAACAAAAATCTCTTTTGCTGCATGCTAGAGCGCACCTCTCTTTATCCACCACAAATTTTAATTGAATAATGCATAATCGTGACGAAAAATACGTCACTTGGGGGCTGAGGGCAAATTTTTTTCAAGTGCGTCACGTGCAATGCAGCAAGTTAGATTTTTGTAATACTTGCTGCATCTTAACCTCAACCACCCACCTGGAGCTTGCTGCATTTCTTCTCTCCATTAAAGGATCAAAAAAAATTCGAATGAGATATTCTCCCACTTCTGTTCCACTTTGGTATCTTGATGCCAGATTCTATTATATGCTCCCCTCTACCGTTCTATCCGGTTTGCTGCATTTTTTTCGCTAACGGTTTTTTTGCAGTGAGCTCTCAGTCTTATATTAAAACGGCAATTCTTAGTCTTATAGTTCAGTTTATTAGAGCTAATTATTAATAAGATTACATGGTAAAAGAGGGTGTTTATTATGTCTGTAAATCGAGATAAACAGAATTACGAACTAGAATAACTATGGGAGTGCATCACTGGAAAAAATACTGAGCCCAAGAAGAAAACCAGAGTTAAATCTGATCAACTATGTACATATATAGAGTGCAACTTCTTCTAAGGATGTATGGCCGAATTTAGAGCATGCCTTTGAACCACACCATATTCTAATTTGAGTAACTTGATTAATACCTCAATATCATCTTCTACCCACGTAATATGTGTTTCTAACGCTTTATATCCCACTATTCAGATTTCCACTATTCTGATTCCCACTTTCCCGATTCTCACTATCTCGCTTCTTGCTATTCCAATTATCACTATCTCGATTCCCACTATCCAGATTCCATTACTCTGATCTTCACTAGCCCGATTCATATTCTTTTGACTCCCACTATCGGCGACCATAAACAACAGATTTAAAACTAAATTAAATCTATTAGACGTTAAAACTATTTATATCTATCGCTAAAGGGCATCCTTCAATCAGACCAAGCCTATTAAAAGTTGGCGCTAGTTTATTTTAGTTTAACTAAGTTTGATTATTTTTCTGTAAGATCCGCTGTGGTGTAATGGGTAGTGTAACTGGTTTTCAATCAGATATGAGTTGAGTTTCACTTAGAACGATAATTAACAAGGTTGCCGGAGGCCCCTGTGGGACGCGGGTTACATTCATATCCTCCATCTCCAACACCTGGCAATACTCAACTGTCTATAGGGATGTCGGATGAAAATGTTTTTATCAAACTTTTCATCGAAGAAGCAGAAATTGGCTACGTAATTTGGGATGTTAGTCATGAGGACTATAAAGACCAAATAAAAAACAATCTGCATGAAAAAACAATTGTAAACGAGAGACTGATACTGCCGCCTATCACAATGTACATTGAAACAGCGATAAGATGGAGTGTCCTGATTACTTTTGCAGCAAGTGTGCACCGGGTCTAAGCAATCTAATCACCAGCAATCTATAGGCTGGGTATAAACGGTATGGAATGGGAACATTCAAGAAAAAGATACTTGAGAGGTACAGAAAGAGTGATGTCAGGACTCAGTAAAATTAATCAAGTCTGGTATACGGACGGGTCCAAAACAGAAGACAGCACTGGTGCTGGATTCTATCATAGAATCCGTATACTCACAGATATCCAAACATCCCTTAAAGGGTTAAAGGGTCCAAACTAGTAGTATACTATTATAAAAACCTAAATGCCCTGGCAGAACATCACAAAATTACTCTTGAATGGGTGCCTGGGCATAAGGGCATATAAGGAAATGGGTGCTAAAGGAGCCGAAAAAACCTTTAATTAGACCGCAATCCACAAATGATATTTCCTACCAACATGTAAAGGGTATGCTGAAGAAACAATTAAGAAACAATCATAGGGAATACTGGATGGAACTAAGACAGTCTAAAGCACTTATAGAAGGTCCACCCAAGAGCAGAGACAATCTGCTGTTATGCCTAAATAGACGGGAGCTTAAAACTACACCAGTTGTCCTAACAAGACACTGCGGACACCTGAACCTCAAAGGGATATCGGAAGATTCCCTATGTAGTAAATGTGGGGAAGCTGGCGAAACTACTCTTCATAGACCTGAATAGGGAAAGGGAATGATACTTTGACTTGAACCGAAGAGATAGTGGAAGCTAACATCAGAACTATTCTGGACTTTGACAAGAGTACTAGTCTGATGTGAAAACTGGCGGGGCACAATAAGCCTAGAGCCTCAATGCAGGTGGGACCCCCCCCGCCTCATTCAGCTAGAATAAAGAATAGAATGCGTAATATTTTGTTTTTTACTAGAAATTAGGCAATTAGAATTAGACACATACAGATGTAGGCAAGAGAGTAGATAATTTAAAATCATGAATAATATTAGACCAGGTAGAGCGCTTAAGCACGATTTAATTTAATTTGTTGAAGATTCTGCTAACTATGTTGGCATCATCAGGAGTTCATGATGCTAGGCCGTTTTTTATGGTAAACTCAATGTGGATTTTATGTAATTTTACTCATAGAATCTACTGTGTGGTTCCATGTAAAAAGATCATTTTTACGCCAATTTGAAAAAAAAAATCGGGAAGTCAGTGACTATAAATTTTTCTGTCACTTATCCTTAAACTTATATTTAGTTTTTCATTCTTTAAAAATCTACACACAAAATCTTATTTTTTATAAGTGATCATTGTATTTACATTTTTATGGATATTTACATATTAATTTTGTGAAATTTTTATACTGGTGACCTAAATAACAATATTTATTTAGGACTTTATTGTTTCTTAAAGATAAAATTACATTTAACATTTCATTTCCGTTCATAGTTTATAGACATATTTTCTTGGGTAAAAATTAATTTAAAAAAAATCAATTCCAAATTGTTTCTATATTTAGCAAAAACACGTAATATATTATTTAATTCAAAGTAGGAATTTAAAAAAGTAAATCTTTCGTAGAAATTTAATTACACCAAACACATGTTTGGAACAAGTCCAGATTTCGATCATAAATTCTGAACTAATATTTATTAAATCCTGTATCTAAAATTGATTTTCAGTGCCTACAGTAATATTATTTTTTCGCATTTTTTATAGCATATGTGTCAAATTACTACATTAAAATTGTACCGTAATAATTAAGTACTTTAGAACAAAGCGACCGTTATTGCATAGCAACAATTTTATGTCATTTATAGATATTTTAGCACATCATTTATTTTACTTACGGTCAATTATGAATATTAAAAGAAAATTAAATATTTATTAATATTAATAGATTAAAAGGAAATGGGAAACTGATGGAACTATTGAGAGGAAGATAGAAGAACAACCACGGAAGAGCAGGATACTACTTTAATTAATCATTTGCCCCCCCCCCCTTTAAATGGGCCAAATTTTGTATTAATCGATAAATCTTGGTATAATTAGTAATAAAATATTAATTCTTTCAATATTTATTATCGATGAATGTGAAGTATGTAAAAAAAGCAAAGGATATATGCAGATCGATTGAATGAAATAAGAAAGGAGAGTACAAAAGTAAAGGAAGAAAACGAGATAATCAGAAAAGGAAGCGAACAAGTAAAAAAGTAAATGCGTGAACTAAACAATGGGGTAGTTCAGTTAGAAAAGGAGAAGCAAAAAAATGTTATTGTGACCGGAATAAAGATAGACACAGCGATTCAAAACATGATCAAGAAAACTTTAAATTTGGAAGTGGAATAAAGCACAAAAAGCGAGAGATGAAGGTAAAACTGTCAAAATGGGCTTCCGGAAATTAATAATCAAAAAGATAACGGACCATTGGCTATGTTTTGGGACCAGAGCCCTAGATGTCTCTGTTAGTATGAATAATTAAATTTAGGTTGGCGGCAATGATAAAATTTCAAATTTGGTTAGATAAAGTTTGCTGTACTGGTACTTATTACTGACGTTTTGGTTTAGTTTATGCATAGTACTGTGGTTTATGCATATATGTAATACTCCTATATCGCCAGCTTGAGAGAGAAGTGTGTCGCCGATAGTAGAGTGTAGACGATCGTTTCTCTCTCACGCAGCCTCGGATAGTCATAGGCGTCACAGCTGTAAAATCGCCTACGTTTGCTTAACTTTCCTTTTCTCTACGTTCCTTTTTAACCACCTGACACGACGCCAATGCAATTTATGTATATGTATATGGCATGCGCGTTGACACCCAATTCCGATCTTGCATCTTCTGTCGGAACGTTTTGTTTCTACAGGCAAAGATAGGACGTTGGCGATATAGGAGTATTACATATATGGGTTTATGTGATTGTGACAGTGATTTTCTTATAAAACTTTTGTGAGCGTCTTTCTATTCAATGTTTATTACTTTGGTAAATGTTGAGCATTTACGAAACTCTCCGATTTTCATAAATATTGGTAGAAATCATCGACATAGGGTAAATATCACATTCCAAAAAATTTTTTTTGCCGCAACCACTGTTAAAGACCTTTTTTCCATTTTGATAAATATATTATTTTTCCGCACTGATTTTATAAATGCTAAAATGATTAAAAATTAAGTCTTGCTTGGTTACTATGATTACTTTCAGCCAAATGTTTTATTTATTAAGAAGCACTAAGAAAATTTTTGTTTAATGACAAAAAAATATTTTTGCTAAAATTTTTTTTTAATTCTAGGCGCTTGTAGAAAAAATATTGTTCCTAACACTTGCGGAAAAGTATAACTTTCCGCACACGGAAAATAACTATTTTAAGGTTAGTTTGTTTGGATACATCACAATGACTTACATGAAGTTGCCAAGTTGTGTAAAATATCCTTAAATCAGAGTTTTTTAGTTTATATTGACTGGTTTGTATTTTGCAATTTTTTTTTTATTTTTCTTCTTCAAAATATAAACATAGTGCGATACAAAATATAGTGACTGCATGATTTTCATTATTCAGCGATATTGATATTAAGCTGTTGAGAACGAAATAATATTCTTTGATCTGTGTCAGTTGGTCGGGAAGCGGAGGCCATTTTTGAATAAAATTGAAAAAAAGGAGTAATTTATAAATAAAATTGAAAAAAATGGTTCATTAAGCCAGTTAGTGAAAACGGAACACAAAAGATATAACAAATGTGTTAGTTAGGCTGTCTTTAGACAAATTATCGTACACACTTAATCCTTGTTGGACATGTTAAAAATAAATAAATTAATTAATCCTAATTGTATAGGTTTAGGTTAGATTTGGATAGGTTTTAGTTTGTTAGGCTCGTCCTGTAACTGGTTAGCTTTGAGTAAGTCTTTTTTTTAAATGCATCATTACAATATGAATGCACCTATAATAAATTATTTTTTTATTACGAGTTGTTTTATTCCATTAATTCTAATTTTAGATCTGATTTAGATTTGTAAAAAAAGTTCCCTTCTTTAAACTGGTCTTGTATCCATCTCTGGCATTTTTATTACGTTTTTTTGTTAAATTCGGACATCTTCAAAAATATTTATCGGGTCTAAAATACAATTTAATGATTAAGATTTGTTTATAGAGTGGTTTTGAACATATTTGAACTGCTCTTTTGTATAATTATCGAATAATTACTTTATGGTAGGTGTTAAATGTAAAAAAAATTACAATCTTTCATCTAAAGATAATTTTAACGTACGAGTACACTTTGGGCACATAAATTGCCCTCAATTCGAAACATCAAATGTGTCATAATTTTACTTTTAAACATCAAAAAAGTCGAAATTTAAAATTAGGAAAAAATGTGTTAAATGTTGGTTGCGGCGATTTATTTTTCTTGGAATGTGATATTTATATGCTCTAGATGATTTGTGAAAAATTTTGTGAAAATCGGCGTATTTCGTAAGTGCTCAAATTTTTCCGCCTTTGCATTTTAAATGAATAAATACAGAATAGACCCCTTTATGTTATACCAAATACAGCCATCATTATCATCATGTAGTATATATAAATTATTTAGAAATAAGATTTTCTCATATCTACTATTCATTTTTATATATTTAATTTCATCCTTTTTATACATTTATAATGTAGTTTGCGTTTTATAATATACAGATTTGGGGACAATTTTTGATAAAAAAATTTTAAATGGTGCAGAACTTATGCGCAACTCTGTATATTTTAAAATTCCATTCCTTTAATTTATATTATTATTATTTTATTGTAACGAATTATAGTATTAGATTGTAGCAAAGGTATAAATGATCTAAGCATAAAAATAAATACAACTTATAGTTTGTCCCGCTGATTTGGAACATTTTAAATTTCGCGGTATTCTGGACAGATGAATAATTTGGAAACAGAGCACCAAATGGAGCCAACTTTATTAACAATCTAATAAAATTTGAAATTTTATCATTGCAGCCAAACTAAATTTAATTTTTCGTAGTGACAGGGCCATCTAGGGCTCTGGTCCCAAAATACAAAAGCAAGTTTATCTTAAACCCTTTACGTGGACCGTCTATAGTAGATGGAATTTGGAGGAGAATGCCAGATCAAAGATGGATCAAAGAATCCTTGGTAAGGGGTGAAGGAAAAAAAAAGAAGAAGAGGACGGCCTCCTAAAAAGAGGACTTACGAAAAGTGGGAATCCATAATTGGAAAGAAAATTCCATGGATAGAAACAAGTGGAGAAAGGTGGTTGGAAATTTTGAAGCCATGGATCTTTAAAGTTTTTAGCGCTGTATTATATATATTTTTAATGAATTACATTTTTATTTCCTGATATATTTCGAAAATAGGTAAATTGACAAATCCGTATCTACTAATAAGACACAACTAAAAAATTAGATTTTTTTAATGTACAAGAGTTGTTCTACTTTTATTTGTCGGGAAGTGTACGCCAGACAATAAAATGGGACACTAAAAAATCATTGGTATCAGTTCTACTTTCAGTGATTTCTAATATTTTAATTGTTTTTATTTTTGACATTAAACCAACTTTTAATTATATACAGGGTGTCCCAAATAAGAGTGATCGATTTTAAATGTAAATGCACAATGTATTAATTAATTAATACAGGGCGATCTACTCAGTTTTTTCATAATAAATGGGAAAAAATATGTATTATTTGTATTATTTTAAATGGATGTTTTGATGGTATTTAAAAGAGCTAAACTGCGCCACTCTTTATACAATTTGTTAATAAAGATTTATTATCTTCCGATTGTTTTTTGTTTCGTAATTATTTACGATTTTTTGCAATTTTTGTGAGTTTTCGCGATTTTTTGCGGTTTTCGTGAGTTTTTGCGGTTTTTTGATATGTTTGCTATATTTTGCAATTTTCTTATCTTTTCGTTTTTCTTCTCTAATTTTTTCATATTTTTTGATATTTTTTTCGATCATTTGCGATTTGCTGCCATTTTTGTGATTATTTGCCATTTTTTGCAAATTTTTGAGATTTTTTGTGAGTTTTTGCGAATTTTTGACATTTTGTGCGATTTTTTAATTTTAAATCTTCAAACGATTTTTCTAATATAGCTGTCAGAGTATTTTCGATAATATCCCTAATGTTATTTTTTGTTTCTGAATAATTTTTTTGTAAAATTTTTATTTAATGCCCTTTTTCCATAAGAAGAAAAAATACAGTGTTTCTTGAAATTTAGAATATCTTTGTTGATAGGAAAGCAATAGATATCAAACTATACATGCCATTAAAATATACAGAGTGTTCCATTTAAAATAACACAAATTTGTCCCATTTATTTTCACCAAAATTAGTAGATTACCCTGTATTGACGGGATAAAATGTAAACAAACTTCATAAAAAACTTTTGGGTAAAAAAAAAACAATTAGTGAAAACCCGATTTATTTAGAGCAATTAATACGTTGTGCATTTACATTTAAAATCGATCACTCTTATTTGGGACACCCTGTATTATAATTTAGGTTTCAATAGATTTAACTCAATTGGAAAAGTCTATTTGTCGCATATGGATTTTAAAAATTCTGACTTCAGAATCTGATTCCTTGTCAAAAAGTAGATTTGTTTCAGAATTTTTTAAACTTTTTAGATAATTATAGACCATCGGAAAGTATGCTTTTAGGTACAAAAAAATTGTCCTGCCAATACTAAATTACGTATTCTGTACTGATTAATACATTTTTTTTTTATTTCTCTTTTAGAAAACTTAGAAATCAACGTGAAAAGCGATGTGATAATGCAAAAACGCGGTGGCTTCGACTTTTTCCACGTCAGCAAAGTCCATGTAAAATTCAGTATAGGCGGCCTGAAATTGCACATGGGTAACCTGTTCGACGGAATCAAAGCTTTAGGTAAATATTTATCTTACACTAAACAGACTAAATTTAAAAATTTAAATTTAGCTCAAAGAAAATGAGTACAAGGTCATTACTACATATTCTCTGACAAGACCGCGTTAAAATGAGGTTTGTATGTAATTCTATACAATTTTACACCAAAATATGTATACGAAACCCAAATAATATTTTTTTGGTAAAATACAATTAAAATTGTATAGAATAAAGAGTTTGATGATAGAGAGTGTCTAGAGGTACGTCTAGTCGGATATCGTGTCTAATTAAATAATATGAGAAAAGATGAAAAAAATAAAACAAAGAGTCTAGAGAGCCGGCGTAACTAACCTGTGTATTTAAATTTATTTTATTAAAAGAAAACTATCTAAATCTAATCTGTGTATTTTTATTCATAAAGAAGTCTTAACTATCTAAATCTAGCCTGTGTATTTAATAAAAGAAATAACTTCCATTTATTACGTAAAAAAAATTAAAAAAAGATATCCTCAGGAATCGAACCACACCGTATCATAGTGATGAATAATTAAACTTTCAAGTTAACGTATAGGCAGTCGGACCATGCACATGCCGAAGCTCGGACGGACCTGTTGGGTTTTCATCGGGTCCGACTAGACGGACCTCTAGACACTCTCTTGATGATAAATAAAACCAATAAAGAACTATTTGTTGGACGTGGTTAACGAAATCAATATATTAGTAGATAAGCTGTGATAGTTCTGGCACACACCTAATGGAAAATAATATGGGAACACTGGACCGCATTTAAGATATAGATAACCTTATGGATTTATATTAAATAAAAAAAAAAAAATGCCACGTCAGAAAAGTGGTTTTCTATAACTCATATAGTAAATCCCATCACTCACTTAATACGTAAAATACTATAATTAACTAATTAAAATCAATATCAAGCCATTAAAGGACAAAAAAAAATTGATTATCTTCGATTCTGTCAACAAATGAAACAAATGTAAAAAAGTATTTAATAAAAGTGGAGCAAAGTGTCCAAACCTGTGTCCGCTCTATAGGAATCACTTGAAAAACAAAAAAAAGAACTCCACCTATTTTATACAAACAAGTGGTCAGATGCACACGTGGGTTTTAGAGGTGGTACATTTGTTGTTTAGGAAGGCATTTGTTTTAATGGACGTACATAATTATTAGTCCTTGATGGGAGCATGAAGACGCAAGTCATTAACACTGTTATTCCTTTATTTCATGCTGCTTTTGGGCCAAATTTCTTACTTTTAGACGATAATGCTCAACCTTAAGGCGGGGCTCCACCAAACTGGGCTAGCCCGGCGGTACTTGAGGCCTTGCCACCAGCACAAAATGTGGAATTAAATTCGACTCCACCAAACTGGACAGGGAAGGTGCATTTTAAATGTGTCGGAATGAATTGTCTCTATAGACAGCCTCAAGGGATGTTTTTTTTCAATTTTTACTCCGACACTTTTACTTCGGGTTATGCCGGCGGCACGTGTCGTCGGGTTAGCAAAGTTTGGTGGAACCCCGCCTTTATCGTGCGAGAATTGTATTGTATTGGTCAAACTATGTCGAAATTCGAAAACGACCAATCACTGACCCGGACCTACCAAAGAAGTAATCTACATGCCGCATCTAGTGCAGCGTATATGATCTAAGTTGTGGAACTACATGGTAACTCGTATTTGGTACTGTAGCTTTTGTTGCTAGACCATAATCCGATTGGGTACCAGGGTTGCCGAAGCTATATACTCCATCTGGATTAGATCTATTCCCTTTAAAAATTTTTTACTCTGCTACTCCAAAAGATTGAATTCTACTCTGACTGAATGTACGGATATAGTTCCAAAGGGATAGTTACCGATTCTGCAGAGAAAACAACACGAAAACCTACTTTGCTTCTAGTTTTCTTCTTTTTTTCCTAGAAATCTCTTTCTACATTTGACATTTGGTTAATAGTTGTGTAAATTTGAGTTTTCAGTATATTATTTTAATTAGATATTTGAGAGTCTTTTACTCTGCCTAATATTTTTTTTTTCTTAAAATGACAGACTTCAGGCTGACTAGTAATTTTGTGTTAAAATAAATAGTGTGGCTAATCTGTTTGGATGTGTCTACTGGGTCAGTACCAAGTTTATTTATGATTAAATGGAGATATTTGAAAACACATTCAGGTCATCTACAATGTAGTATAAATATAAAGATATTAAAGTAATAAAAGTAACAGTTTTCTACCAAATTGTCCAAATCAATAACTAATAATATCTAATTTGACCTTTGTCATTTAGTTTATTTAACGCCGTTCTTAATTTGTAAATTTTACTAAACATACTAAAATTTCATTTTAATAATGAATATGGTTGTAGAACACAAAATGTATAAATCGGTTTTTCTCGAAACCGGTGCAACAGGTGGCACAGATCGTTGGCTATCGGTCATCAGGCCCGGATTAGCAGCTATTTACGCCTTAGGCCAAAGTTCTAAATTACTCCCCCTTCCAGGAGGTCTGGGGATCGTGGAATTTTTTGGCATATTTAACTGCAATCCTCGTTTTAGAGCTTCTTTAGAGTTATTTGAGCTATTAACACACAATAACAGTGATTATAATTCCAAAATGTATGAAAAGCAAATATTTGCTTACAAGTACAGTTTCCGTATCCTGCGCCCCCCGCAAGCGTGCGCCCTAGACCATGGCCAGTGTTACCAGAGTGGTACTATAGTACCACATGTGGTACTCTTGATTGTCAAAAAGTACAGTGGTACTCCTTTGGTATATGTGGTACCCAAATTAGTTTCTGGGTACAATGAAAAATATCAACTTTTTTATAGACTTAAACAAGAAAAAATGTCCATCGCAGATGACTATGAAAAGAGAAAGAAGCATGCTTAAAAAAATGTGTACTAGAAGTGCCACTTTTGTGTTAAATTCTCTATGGTATCCACTATGAAGTGTACATGAAGTAAATCACAGACTACAGTAAAAGGAACAGTCGACATTGATGTGATTGGTCGCTGTGGGCAAACAATGAGCAGGCGCGTAACATCGTTTGGTATTTTACTTAGACGTATTTTGTATTTTGTTTTGGTAACTTAAATTCCTTTAAAAACCTAAAAAATACTTGAAATTTTCTTAAAAAATTCTTATAAAAGCTTTAAAAACGCTTGAAAAATTCTTGAATAATTATCATCATTCAAAAATCCTAAAAAATATTTGAAACAAACTTAAAAAATCTTTATAGAAACCTTAAGAATCCTTGAAAAGTCATTGAAAATTTCAAGGAGATTTTAAAAATCCTTGAAACTTATCTGTAAAAATTCTTAAAAATCATTTCAAATCCTTCAAAAGTCCTTGCAAGTTTCTCGAAATCCTTGAAACTTCGTTGAAAAGTCCTTTGAATTTTATTAAAAAAAAATCATTGAAAAAATTTTTAAAAAATATTTAAAATCCTTCAAAAGTCCTTGAGAAAATTCTTCCAAAAATCCTTGAAACTTCGTTGAAACGATCATAAAAATTCATCCAAAAAAATTCTTGAAAAGTCCTTAAGAATTCTTCATAAAACCCTAAAAAATGTTGATAAAGTACTTGACGAATTCTTAAAAATCATTTCAAATCCTTCAAAAGTCCTTGCAAGTTTCTCGAAATGCTTGAAACTTCGTTGAAAAGTCCTTTGAATTTTTTTAAAAAAATTATTGAAAAAATATTTAAAATCCTTCAAAAGTCCTTGAGAAAATTCTTCCAAAAATCCTTGAAACTTCGTTGAAACGATCATAAAAATTCATCCAAAAAAATTCTTGAAAAGTCCTTAAGAATTCTTCATAAAACCCTAAAAAATGTTGATAAAGTACTTGACGAATTCTTAAAAATTCCGAAAAATGCTTAAAACTTGAAAAATCCATGAAAACCTCTTAAAAAATCCTTGAAAAATCCTCAAACGATTCTTGAAAAATCCTTGAAAAACTCTTGCAAAATTCTTGAAAATTCGTGAAAAATTCTAAAAAACCTTGAAACTTAGTAAACGTCCATGAAAATTCGTCCAAAAATCCTTCAAAAGTAATTAAAAATTCTTCATGAAACCCTAAAAAATGTTGGTAAAGTACTTGAAAATTCCTAAAAATCCTTAAAACTTGAAAAATCCATGAGAATTTTTCCAAAAATCCTTGAAAAATCCTCAAACAGTTTTTGCTGACAAAAAGTTTATTCTCTATTCTCCTAAGTTTTAGAAGACTCAAGAAAATTGGAAACATCGTAAATAGGAAGAATACATGTTTTAATAAGTGCCTCTAGCGGTTGATCTTGAAACTTAATAAACTGAAAGTTCTCTGTCTCTCTTAAATTATTTGACTTTTGCTTCTATTCGGAGCACACTAAGCAAGCAATAATTCTTCTAGGCTTCGGGCAGCTTCATCGGCCCATACCAAAGATATATTGAACTAATGTATTTTTTCATGTATGTGAAGCCAAAACAGAATATTAAAAAGTGATACACTGAGGCAAAATTTAGTACATTTTCATCTATTTTGTGGTAGAGCTCGATTATTTTGAGATGAGTACATTTAGTTTTGGCCACGCCCCAGTTGGCGCAGCTTGTCATAAACTTTGTGGACCTTATTTTATGGCGCCAAGTTCAAATATGCTGCGGTAGGGGTATCTGATATTTTAGTAGTGGCGTGTGTACATGAATAAAATATTTTAAATTGAAAATACTTTAAAATAAAAAGTAGCATTTAAAATTTCAACTATTTGTTAGTTAAATTGCTGTTAAACTTTAAGGTAATAAAACAACTAAAAGTTTAAATAAATAATTTGTATTTTATTAAAATGTTTATAATTTTAACTGTTTCCATCACTATCTTCGAAGTCCGAAAGGGCGGAATCCCACTCATCGGATGACCCCGTATTGACGCAAAATATGAGGGAATCTGTATATTCATCCATCAGATGTTCTTTTTGAATATATGCAACCTTATATTTTGCGGAATGGTCCACCACGTTTGCCCATTTGCTTTCAAATTTTTTTCTTGCTAACTTTTTAACATCATCCAACTTAAATGTTGTATTATGTTGACCCACCCAATTTTTACCGTGGCCCATATTTTTTCGATGGGATTTAGTTCAGGGTGATACGGAGGCAACTGTAATACTTTGTGACCATTTTCTTCAAGAAGATCATCTAAAAGAAAATTCGGTGCGGGTCTGTGAGCTTTAATTAATGTGTACAGTTCTGGTTTGGTCATTTTAGCATCATACGGAATATGGTGTTTAATGAATCATCTTTAGCCTCGTTTTTATAAAGTTTAACAGGCGTGACATTATTTCCTTGGCTAATTTTTTTGTTCCGTTTCGAACAACAAGCTAAAAATTTAGGTTTCATTAGCATTTTTGAAAATATCATAAAAATAGGATACAAATTAAAGGTTCAGAAGGGATTTAAAATATTTCAGAATGTACGGTTTCGTTTAGATTATTATTTAGTTGTATTTAAATGTACTTACCAAAATACACATAAAATGAATTAAATTAAAGTTTATATAGATAGACACACAAATCGAAGCACAAAAACACAAGAAAACTCAAAATAGCTAAATAAATGCAACAAGTACAAATAAGTAACACTACGCTACTGAATCCAAAGTTCATGAGCGACAGGCGACTCGGACCACAGTTAAAGCCCTCTGACCACGCCTACAAACTCAAATTGGTTTCTGCACATTATGACGAAATGTACTCATCTCAAAATAATCGAGCTCTACTGAAAATTTTTCATATCTGGCAACTCTGACCATTGCCTAGGTTTGCCTATCGGTCATATTCATGTATGCCTGTTTAGATGCTAGAGCCAACGTGGGTTCGTGCCTCGTATCTTGCAGTGAAATTTTAATTAAAAATTTCAGTGTTGCTCGAATAGGCAAACCGAGGTTTACCGGGTTTTCCTACACCTATAGCGAAATGGCGTCATCAATCCTCAGTAAGTCACCTCAGAGCGCCATGGCAAATAAAAATAATAGCCGTCTCTTCCCCGTACAAGCCTTTGGCTTCTGGGGTTCACTCGTAAGGGGATGAAATGTGGGGCGAGTATTATTATTATTATTATTATTATTATTATTATCTTCAATCTGATACATGACCGCAATAGAAAAAGTAGATTTTTTAAAGACATTAAAAAGAATACATCTTTAAAGGGTTCTTCCTCTCAGTAGATAGTCTACATTTGTCAAACCTAATATATAGGGAATTCAATGTGTTAGAGAGAGAGAGAGAGAGGTATAGGGACTATGTCACATTTTACTACATTTACGACGTTTTTTAACGTTCAGTATTTCGAAACGTGAAAAACGTTCGAAACGTTACATTTTACGACGTTTTCAATGTTTCTTAACGTTCAGTATTTTTAAACGTGAAAAAGCGGTCGAAACGTCACATTTTACGACGTTTTCAACGGTATTTAACGCTTACTTTTTGATGTGAAAAATCTTTCACTTTTTTTGCATCAAATACATGTATTTATTATGGGGAAACATGTAAAAATAGCATTTCAAAATCGATGATTTATGGCATAATTTGACTTATTTTTTCGAATCATAATTCTATCGCGTTAAAAAACGTCGCAAAATGTCAAACATGTTTTCACGCTTCAAAATACTGAACGTTAAAAAAACGTTGAAGTAATAAAATATGACGTTTCGAACGTTTTTCCACGTTTCTAAATACTGATAGTTAAAAAACGTCGTACAATGTGACGTATTTCCTATACCTCTCTCTCTCTAACACGTTGAATTCCCTATATGTTAGGTCGGATAAACGTGGACCTTCTACTTCTCTCTATTTTTGGACATAAAATTTGCTGTTTTTATTTTCAATTTTCCGAGAAGCGTTGCAAACCTACCACACTGTGTGGGAGTAGATCGTAAATTTTATAAATAAAAATATCTTTTTTGAACTTGAACTGATTTTTTTTATATTTTCGTATTTGTTATAGAGGATTCAACAAATGCATATCTCAACGCCAACTGGAGGCCAGTAGCTGAATCACTTAATCCAATTTTATCGAAAACAATTGAAGACATTATGTTGGAAATTTTGCAAAAAGTATTTGATAATATACCAGCCAATTTCTTTTTAAGCGACTTAGAATTATAAATAATTTTAACAAGTGACAAAAATTTAGATAAAAATGCAATATATTTTTTTTTCATATACAATTTGTTATCAACCATGTTAAAAATTTTGCAAAAAGAATTATAAAACAAGAAACTCAATTTAGATAAAATTTATGTGATACAATGAAAATTTTTGTTACAAAAAATAAAACTGTTTTTTGATTATTATACTGTGTTTTTTATACATTTGACATTTAGGAAAATGTACAGAGTGATCGGAAAAAAAGATTAATTATTTGAACTGAATCCTTCATCCATATTTTCACAATATCATGAGTGTCGTATAAAATATCATCAAGATGGAATATAAATCCAACTTTCCGAAAAGCTTCATCTCCACTTGATATTTATTACGTAAAATAATTATTCAAGATTTCATAATAGTTTATCTTCTATTTAATATACGATATCTAACTAAAAGAATGGAACACTTTTCTAATATCACATGAAAGACAACACACTGTTATTAGTCTAATACACTGACCAGAGTCCTTCGAATCCGCTTTTTTCTTGTTATTACTTTTCTGACATCCTTTATTTTACTTTCCCGGGCCCATCAAAGGGAAAGTAAGGTGAACGAGCAAAAAAAATCGAGATATCGATGGAAATATCCATTTTGAGGTCCCATAAGAAGATTGAAACCATTTCCAGCGTATGGTCTGTCTGTGTGTCTGTGTGTAATCTTCCACGATAACTGCCGAACCGTTTGACCAATGAAGCTGAAATTTGATATGCAGGGTCTGTGTGTGCCTAGAATGCGACCATTATTTGGTTTAAATTGGTACAGTGGAGGGTCCTCAAGACCGACATTGGTTAAATATACATGTAACAATTTTTTGCTTTATTTAAATTTTAAGGACAAACAATACATTTTAGTGCAAAATGTTGTAGTACAAAGTTTTAGAACATAAAATTACCTACAATTTTTGTTTTAAGCCTTTTCCAAAATATCCAATAGTTGCGCCACTAGTAAAAAATGTGCATGTATGTTTTCTACAGTTTTTCTTGATTTTGAGGACTAATAATACATTTTAGTGCAAAATGTTGTAGTACAAAGTTTTAGAAAATAAAATTCTCTATAACTTTTGTTTCAAACTTTTTTCAGAATTTCCAATAGTTTCGCCACTAGAGGACGCGTAAAAATGTGCATGTAGGTTTTCTCTAGTTTTTCTTGATTTTGAGGACAAACAATATACTTTAGTGCAAAATTTTATGGTACAAAGTTTTATAGCATAAAATTCTCTATAACTTTTGTCTCAAACTTTTTCTAAAATCTCCAATAGTTGCGCCACTAGAGGGCGCGTAAAAAATGTGCATGTATGTTTTCTCTAGTTTTTCATGATTTTGAGGACAAACAATGTATTTAGTGCAAAATTTTCTTGTGCAAAGTTGTAAAGCATCAAATTTTCTTTAACTTTTATGTTTAACTTTTATCGAATTCCTCATAGTTTCGCCGCTAAATGGCGAGAAAAATACACATTTAAAATTCCCTACAACTATTGTATGAAAATTTTTCCCGAATTTCCAATAGTTTTCACACATGATTTTAGGAGATCCTAATTGTAGCAGTATGATATATAACGTGCGCAGGCGCAGCTTATGTCATTACCAACATTGAAATATTAATTCACCATCAGCTCTCTGTTTTTAATGTGTTTCATAAATTAATGTAATGCTTAGTATTTTGTAATTAAAATAATAATAATAAATAGCATATTCTCTACGGTCGAGCCGGGAAAGTTCTGGGGTGACACAGCCGATTTTTTTATGTTTATTGGTGGTACATATGTAAATAAAAGATGATATCCACATACTAAATTTTTTGGTGCTTTTTCTCGTCCTTTTCCAATTCTTCTTCACTCTTTTGAAAAAAAGTTTAAAAAGTCTCCAAAAACCCGTATTTAAAAAAATATAAAAATAAAAATCCAAATACAACACAATTATAGTATTTAACTCAACGTACTCTTTTAGTACAATGGGAACGAATAAGATTGGAAATTGTTGTAAAAATTAGAAAATATTAAAAAAAATGAAAAATAAAATTGTAAAATGCGGAATAAACGAAAAAGGTAAAAAAATTGTAAAAAAAACCAAAAAATCGCTAAAAATGGCGCAAAAAAAAACAAAGCACGGTAAAAAAATCGGAAACAATTGTAACCATAAAAAAAAGGAATAGAAAACAAAAACAGAGCAGTGGAAAAAATGAATAAAAATTAGAAAATTTCAAAAAAAAACCAGAAACAAAACAAAAAAAAATCTCTCTCGCTCTATAAAATATAATTATAAAAATTCATATTGTAGAAAGAGACAGAGAATAAGAGAAAGAGAGGGAAGATTGCCTGGAGGGGGCATAACGCCTTTTCCTTAGGTGACGCTTTTTGCCAGTTAACTCCTATCGCAAGCAAAAAAAAATTATTTTTGAGAAAAGGTACCGGAATGCCGTTCCGGCACGTTCCGGCACGTTCCGGTCCCAATACACCACTGCCTACAACACTACAATAGGGTGTTTGCATGATTTTCGGTAAATGGGCCATGATATATATATTTTCTTTATTTATTTTTTTAAATAGTTCAAAAAAATTAAAATCTGTGACGACTTAATGTAGATTAGTTAAAAAATATGCGAGAGATGGCGCCAGTCGAAAAGTTAAGTTTTTATTTTGTAGTAAAAACTTCGCTTTCAGCGCCATCTTTATACAAATAGAGAATTCCTGGATGTAAAAGCAATGGGGAGTTCTCTCAATGTTGCCAACCTAGAAAAAGGTCTACCAACGGGGAAGGATTATTTTTGGTCAAAATCTACTTCATTATTTTCGCAATGATAAAATATGTGTATAAAATTTTATTGAGCTTTCCAGAATATATCGTTAGCGAAATATAATGATTTTAATAAAATCTTACTTCTAATTGGTTGAAATTTCCTTGTCAAATGTCATTTCTCATAAAGTTCAGTTTAGTTCCACCAATTCTCCAAGGCTGTAGGTCAGTCGCTGAAAATGAAACATGTCGCTGTGTTATACTTACTCTATGACGAATGACATTTGACAATGAAATTTCAACCAATCAGAAGTAAGATTTTACTAAAATCATTATATTTCGCTAACAATAAATTCTGGAAAATTCAATAGAATTTTGTACACATATTTTATCATTGCGAAAATAATGAAGTAGATTTTGACCAAAAATAATCCTTCCTAGTTGGTAGACCTTTTCTAGGTTGGTAACATTGAGGGAACTCCCCCATTACATGCTAATGTCTTCTTAACTACTTTAACTGTCAGTAGATAGAACGTCCTTTAACTTTAAAGACTCAGTAAGTAAAGGTAATGACGTTTAGAATAAAACTTTACAAGTTGATTTCTTGTACAATTGTCACAATCTAAACGTCATTGTCATTAGTTACGGAACCGTTAAAGTTAAAGAACGTTCTATCTACTGACAGTATGACTCACAGAAATTATAAATAAAATAGAAAGAGCGGAATAAGAACAAATAGAAAACAATGATCAGTCAATTAGACCAATAAGAAACAGTCGCTTTATTGATTGATTTATTGTTGGGATGAGAATAACCATGTTATTTGAATATAAGCGGTTACCGGATAAAATTCAAAATTCCCTATTACCGTGTAAGTGGTGTCGACAACATCACAGATAGCTCGATCTATTATCCAGTTTCTGAATCCGATATCAAAGAGGCGGCCTTTAAATAAAACATGAGCTGCGCTGAAATATGTTCAATATTTTGGGCTCATATAGACTAGGTACGGAGATAAATTATGGTTAAATAATAACTTTTACTAGTTAATGCAAACCGACACTAAAAAGTTAAAAGTACTATTATAAGAATGCATTTTTCTTATTAGTATAAATGTTTATTTTATCTCGAATATTGAATATCCGAAACACACACGAATTCCCAAATATGCAACCATCGCTGTTCTAAGTTTCAAGTGGATAGCCGGACCCTTGGGTCTCGCCTGAATAGATAAAAATCAGGTTCTCAGTATATCTATGGCGTTCAAGGGCGGATTCAGGGGGGAGGTCATAGGGGTCATGACCCCCCCTATCCTGTGATGTTTTTTTTATGAATAACAATAAATACTATAGCCCAAAATTTTCCGGGGAAGGATCCCCAGAAGTTCTTCACGAGTTATGACCCCCCCTAAAGTGAGACTCTGGATCCGGCCTTGATGGCGTTTAATAAACAAGGTTGTATCGTTTGTGTGTGTTCACGAATTGAATTTTGGTGAGTTTTCACTGGGCAATTTTATTATTATTTATTTATGACAATTGTATTATTTTGTATTAGTGGCAATTTTATTACTATGGTGAATTTATTATTACTGATTTTAAAGAAATGAGAGATCTTAACTTCGACATAAAGATAAAAATAATGGTATTATTCTCGTACTTTTGTTATTGATACAGTTAAGTGAATTATTTAATATTTAGTTGTTTACTGAAGCACTGTTGCGTGATTCTGCCCCTCAGTGTATATTGATTAATATTATTGAATTGAAATAATCAAAAACACTGTTGCGTGATTCTGCCCCTCAGTGTATATTGATTAATATTGTTTAATTGAATTGGTATTTAAATAATTAATATTTATTATGTTCTTATTGATTTAATAAAGTAAAATTAAAAGGAGAAAACGCACGTTTAAATTATATTTGATTACGATCTGAATGAATATGATAATAATAGCACATATGTGTATTTTATTTATTTTGAGGTGTGTCATCTCGGACTTCATATTTTCAAAAAGAAAAATCAATAAATAAAGAATAAAAAAATATTTATGTATTCACAATTATTTAGTTATTAAAATAAAATGTTTATAATATCAATTTCTTAATTGTCTTTGGGCCACTCATTACACTATAAACATCATTGTCATCATGTTATTTTTTTGCATTTATTTCATAAAAAATCTGATTTGGCCAGCACATAACCTCTCGCCATTTTTTAATCAAAAATTTACACATTTTCACAGAAAAGTATAAAAAAATTTACTTTTTTGTAAATCTGGCAACAATGGCAAAAGTTTTGAAAATTTTAATGATACGATAATAAACTATAGTGTAAACCATTTGGTGGTGAAACGGCATCGGGGGTGAAACGGCGGGTGCTAAACGGTGGGGACGAAAGTTGAGGAGCGCCTACCTGTAGCTCTGCGTGCCGTGTTAGTTCATATTAATCACCGGTTGGTGGCACTCATAAAAATTGAATTCCCGCTATTTTTCAACTTTTTATGGATAAAAATTGTGGTTAGGTTCTTGCTTGCGTGTTATCAAGTTGATTAAAGCTCCTTTTATTTTACTTATAAATTTATGTTATTTATTTGTATTTCTTTTATTTAATTTAATATATACTTTTATTGTTTATTAATATGATTGTGAGTAAAATTTGTTCGAAGATTTTTTCTATTCAATCATGTTTAAATCGACACATTAAAAATGCGCACAACATAAAAAAGACTCAAATAATTAGCTACATTTACGAAATGTTAGTGTATACAGTGTGACTCAAAAAGTCTGCACCATATGGGAAAATTTTTATTATTCATTTGACAGAAAATTTTATTCTTGATAAAAGTTGCGTAAAACTGCCATTGTGAGCGTCAAACTTTCAAATTTCTAAATGGTATACAGGGGCGGGCAAAAAAATAGGAATTTTGACCAAGAGTAAAGTACCCTTATTTTTGTAATTATTATATTCTTTGTTTTTATTTCAATTTTAAAAAGCTTAATCTTGTTTAGTTTAGGTTTGATTTTACACCTTTAATTTTAATTTTTTTTTATTTTAATTTTCAAAGCTTCATTTTTAGTTAATTATTTACATTTTGGTACTAAAAACGTTTGGGTATCATTTTTTTACCCATTTTCTTCAATTAAATCATAATGGTAGTTTTTATGTACCTGCATGTCTACAGGGTGAATTTTCAACTTTGCACCAAGTAAAAACAAAAAATCATAGAAATTTAAAAAAAAGGCCGAGAATGATATGAAAATAACGAAAAAAACTAAATTTTTTTATAGTGATTGAAGGAAGGCCCCTAAAGTGCATTATTTTAAGCTAGACTAAAAACATAAAAAAATGGATTTTTTGCGTTATTTTAAATCTGAGTGTAATTTTTAATTCTCAACAACTTTCCTAAATAATTTTTTTTGATATTGTCAAAAATAAGGACACTTTACTCTTGGTCAAAATTCCTATTTTTTGCCCGCCCCTGTATACCGTTTAGAAATTTGAAAGTTTGATACTTGAAATAGCAGTTTTTCTCAATGCACCAACTTTTATCAAGAATAAAATTTTCTGTCAAATGAATAAGGAAAATTTTTCTCATATGGTGCAGATTTTCGAGTCGCACTGTATATATAATGTATATATTATTGTAATTTTAACTTTGGCACAGTAGTAGGTATTTTTTTATTTTAAATCATACTATTAATCTTAATTATAATTTTAATGTATTTATTTGTTTTTAAAATATATAAAAAATTTCTTTTATGAATACCCAATGCATATATTTTATAAATTATATTTTTTCACAGAAAAATCTTTTAATAATAAGAAACTAGAATATAATATATAATTACATTATAATAAAAACAGTCAATTAAAATCTAGACTATAGATCAATTTTTTCTATAATATAAACGTCATATATTGTTTTTCTACAAGCGTGCGGAAAGTTGTACTTTTCCGCACTGATTTTATAAATGCTAAAATGATTAAAATTTAATTCTTGCTTGGTTACTATGATTACTTTCAGCCTAATGTTTTAATAATTAAGAAGCACTAAGAAAATTTTTGTTTAATGACAAAAAAATATTTTTGCTAATTTTTTTTTTAATTCTAGGCGCTTGTAGAAAAAATATTGTTCCTAACACTTACGTAAAGTATCTTTTCCCCACTTTCCGCACTTGTTAGGAAAATAACTATTCTCCGCACGCATTTGAGTGCGGAAAGTTGTACTTTTCCGCATGCTTGTAGAAAAAATACCTTTTGCTAAATTTTTTTTTTTAATTCAAGGCGCTTGTAGAAAAAATACTTTTTGCTAAATTTTTTTTTTAATTCTAGGCGCTTGTAGAAAAAATATTGTTCCTAACACTTGCGTAAAGTATCTTTTCCCCACTTTCGGCACTTGTTAGGAAAATAACTATTTTCCGCACGCATTTGAGTGCGGAAAGTTGTACTTTTCCGCATGCTTGTAGAAAAAATACTTTTTGCTAAATTTTTTTTTAATTCTAGGCGCTTGTAGAAAAAAATACTTTTTGCTAATTTTTTTTTTAATTCTAGGCGCTTGTAGAAAAAATTTTGTTCCTAACACTTATGTAAAGTATCTTTTCCCCACTTAATTGCATGCCCGAACTCCACTTCGCGTCGTTCGGGCAACTGCAATTGCGTGCGGAAAAGTATAACTTTCCGCACTTGTGTTAGGAAAATAACTATATTAAAACTGTTATTAAATATCACCCTCTAGGTTATAAACAAAAATAAATAATTATATATTAATCTATTTCTAATAGTCTACACGAAACTGATTTTATTTACATGGTGAAATTGACGTGAATTTTAGCGAAACGCATGCAAAATGGTGTTTAACAATTTTTGAAATACGCGCTTTTTAAGCGAAGTCTCCAACCTTTATCCAAAATCACAACCGGCATGCTGCGCTCCGGATAGCTGCTCCTGACAGGTGGGGGCGAAACGTCCCCATTCCGAATTTAAACGACAGCAAACGACGATAAACGACGATAAACGAACGATAAACGACGATAAACGATGACAAACGACGATAAACGGCGATAATCGACGATAAACGACGATAAACGAAAACGACGATAAACGATGACAAACGACGATAAACGGCGATAAACGACGATAAAAAAATTACAATTATCTATTAATTTCCTGGAAATTTTTATGGTAATATCAAAGAACCCTTAATTAAGCAAAAATCAACCGGTATCAAGACATTTTGCCATAAATAAAATAAAATACAAACAGAAAACAGTACCCAGACATGCATTTTTTTCAGGGGCTCAAGGGCCAAATTTGAAGAAAATCCCTCGAGCTGAAATAAACAGACAGAGAGAGACAAACTGAAATAATAATATGGCCATTGGCCGCCATTGGTGTAAAAGTTAGTGGGAAAAATGAAGTGTTAGCCACATTAGATAAAATATTAAAATTGTCAAATCTGTGAATATTTTACTTCATTTTTACCTCTCAGATAAGAGAGGTATAGTAATCATGCTAAAAATTGGGTAGTGAATTTTCAATGGATAAACACGTTTTAGGGTCCCTAGAATACGATTTTGATATCTTCGCGATGATATCTGTGTGTGTGTTAGTGTGTTGTGTTAGGATGGATGTTGTAGTAACGATAACTCAAAAACTACTGAATTAAAAAACTTGAAATTTTGCATACAGGATTCTAATACTCTAGATTAGATCTGATTAGATTTTAGTGTCCATCGGACAACCGGAAGTGGCAGTTTCTATAAGTGATGTCGTCATTACCAAACAAAATAGCAATAAAGTTTTACACATATGTTTTGTATATACTATAGTTTATTTTCGTATCATTAAAATTTTGCCATTGTTGCCAGATTTACAAAAAAGTCCATTTTTTTCATACTTTTTTGTGTTAATGTGTAAATTTTTGATTCAAAAATGGCGAGAGATCATGTATCAGATTTTTAATAATTTTATCACCAGTAATGGAGTTATTGATCGAATCCCAGCTATAGTAAAATTTAAAAAAATACTGTTTTGTGTAGAAATAAAATTGGAATTAGATTAGATTATAACTTGTTAAACTTAATTATGTTGATTTGATTAAATTGAAGGTGGATGGTAAATCTTAAACTGAGGACACATGCTCTATAGGTTGCCAAATTTCAAATTGTGTAAAGGAGTTCTAATTAAATTTAGCAAATTATGAGATGATTTTAAGCAGAAACCGACACTGAAATAGAAATATACAAACAAACATATTTGAGATTTCTAAAGATAGAACCATCGTGAATCACACGTTTACGCAAAATATTTCAAGAATTTATAATTAAACTTAAAAAAAATAATAATTTCCACCAATGATATTGCAAAATTTTACTAATAATAATAATTAAGTAAAATCGATAAACTTGGTATTCTGATAGGTTTATACTTTTATTAATATTCGGCACACAAGATTATAAAAAATCAACTCACTTGCCACAGAGGTCTTGAAGGTCCTGGCATTATTTTTTCTTTAAGTCTTAGTTCTCACAATCACTTGACACTACTATCCAAAGATCAGGAATACTATTCCAAAGTAAACTACGAAAATTTTAGGCCACACTCTCTCTTATACGTTTTATTTTTTCAGTAGCGGAGCGTTTTTGCACCGCCTACTGAATTTTCTATTAAATCGAAATGGAATTCCTTAGTCATCGGTTTACGTTTTGTTTGTATTATTTCCAGGTGTTTTTCTTAATATTTGGCGCTTGCTTAAATTTATTTTTAAACATTTTTGACAAATGTGTAATAAATAACATTTTTAGGTTAATTCTGACATGTTCAAAACAATGGCGATTTAGGCAAAAATAATTTACTACTTATTATCGAAAAAAATGTTTCTATTTTTATTATTTAATCACCAGGCAATAGATTTACCTGTCATCAAAGAAAAAATTGTAACTTTTCCAAATTTTTAAAAATTGTCATTAGATTCGTCATCTCATTCTCATTACCTACACAAAAATAAAATATAAACTTGTTAACTGATATATGATGAGTGTGACATATTACAGAAATAGATGAACTCTATATAATCTAGTTTAGAACCAGAATTCGTTCCCAAGTAGAGCACTACGACAAATAATAATAATAGCCGTCCCTTTTTCGCACAAACCTTTGGCTTCTGGGGTTCACACGTAAGGGGTAAAATATAGGGAGAGTATTATTATTATATTATTATGTAGAGCATCATCTCCATAGTTCTTTCGTATTTATAGTACTCCAATTCCTACTTAGTTTAAAATATATTGCAAATAGACAAGAAATTGAGTTAAAAATATGGTAAAAACCAACATAACTGAAAATTTTGATTCCGTGTAAATAAAGTGAAATCACAAAAATCTTTTACTTAAAATCTCCAAGTAAGGAAAGCCAACTTAATATCAGAAGCTAATTATGAACTAAAAACGGGAATGGTCCTGCGGGAATTTCTGGAAAAACGAAAAACATGGATGAGGACGTTTTTGAATCCCACTCGGGACTCGGCTTCTCTCATAACCACACATACAGCCAAGAACTGAGGTTTTTGAACTATCAGATGGAAAAAACTCTAAACGTACCGCAGAATTCCAAAGCAGTAAAATATTGGTAAAATTTAGAAACTATATAAACATAATTACACAAACAACGCTATCGCGGCATTTATAAGAAAAACCCAGAAACGGTAGAGCAAAGGCAAAAGGAAAATTCACAAGATATATCAGAATAAAAATAAAATCAAGAAAAAAGTATTATCTGGCGTAAGATTCCTTGAATATAATATCCAAAACATAAAAAATAACCTTTTTAGTCCTGAGATAAACTTCGAAAACGAAAATCAGGAGTAAAAGATAAAAAATTTAGAAATTGCCCAATTACTCCATGATGAAAAGCATTAGAAAAACCAACCCTGAAACAACGAATAAGTTACTAACTTCAAGAGCAAGTACAGGGAAATAAATCGTTACGTTCTTTTTGTGCCACCCTGTATTTTTATTATTCTTCTGCTCGGTATATTTAATTTCAGACTCGCTTGATATCCATTCTCAAGATCTCTCTCTCTTCTAGGTATTACTATAAAATATCTTTCCCATGTTAACAATCCTTTCTCTTTGTCTCTTCAGTCAAAACAATTGAATTATATATCGTCTGTGTCGCAAATTGAAAATTTCCTTTCTTCCCCTCGTTATATATGGTAAGTTTTTATTATATTATATTATATTTTCACCAAGATACAATGCTATCATTATTAATTATTTCGGCGCTTTAACTTTTATTTTACTGTTATTTTTAATTTTTTTTTAATGCCGGTATATTTTTTTTATATTTACTTAAAAGTTCATGTCTTATCTTTTATAATAATACAAATTATTTGATGTTTGTGGTGCTCTTTCAGTCTGGATTACAAAAAGAGAATCTATTTTTATTTTGTTTTTACAGATGGTCTTAAAATTTAGTTCACTTTGATTGTTTTTATATTTCATATTAATATTATCATTGTTTTATATTCTTTATCAAAAACAGATACCAAGAAATCTGGTAATTTATAAGATTTTTGTCTTATATTTACTTTATGTGAACTTTTAGGGTTTTTGGACCGAACTTTTTTTTTGATCAAGTTTTTCGTTAGAATTTTTCTTGGTACAAGTATTTTCGGAGCATGGGACTACAAGCTTTTTGGAACAACATTTTTACTGAACAAGTTTTTGGAACGAGCAAGTTTTTTTTCCTCCTTTTGATCCTAGAAACTTGAGAAGAAACTTCAAGAACCAAGTTAAGGGTATAATAGCACCTCAGTTAAATTTGAAATGGAAAATCTTTTGTAAAATGGCTGAAATTTTAAATGTATATATTGGAGGAAGTTATCGATTACTTCCGATTTTTTTTTCATAAAAGTACTTTTTGTTAAAGAGAAAAAAATTCGGTTACCTCATAAAATTGGAATTTTGACAAATAAATATGACCTGACCTAGATAATGTCACAATAAATATGCTGTAAAATTTTTTTTTTCTTAATATAAAACCGTTGTCCTTCTCCCGAGTGTACAAAGTGAAGTTACTGGAGCAGTTAGATCCAGAAATTTTGAAAAATGTTATTTCGACAACGGTTTGATATTAAGAAACAAAATTTTTACAGCATATTTATTGTGACATTATCTAGGTCAGGTCATATTTATTTGTCAAAATTCCAATTTTATGAGGTCGACGAATTTTTTTCTCTTTAACAAAAAGTACTTTTAAGAAAAAAAAAATCGGAAGCAATCGAAAACATCCTCCAATATATACATTTAAAATTTCAGCTATTTTACAAAAGGATTTTCGATTTCAAATTTTACTGAGGTGCTATTATACCCTTAAGTTGGATTTTCAAAAAAAAATAAAAGTCTCTGAAAGTTTTTTTGTTCCTCGTTGAGGAATAATAAAAATACAGGATGGTACGAAAAAAGACGTAACACCTGTGAAAAATCCATTCGAAAAGACCAAAAACATTGTTCAATACAAAAAATGACCAAATATCCATCGTTACAACCCTCTAAACTTTAAGGACGACGTAGATAATGACCTCAGAAACTAATAATAGCAACTTGGCTGAAAGGACCAGGCACACTTCTTATGGAAAATGGACTCCAGTCGATTTATTTGAAGCTTTGGGATTATTATAAATGACCTAACAAAAAAGATCTATGGGCACAATCCAGTCCTGTAAATAGTTATCGATATACAGGGTGTTAAAGTTGCCAGATTTCAAAATTTTCCTTATTGAATATCTCGAATTTGTAGTCAGCGTAGTCAAGGGCGTAGATAACTTTTTGGGAGGTAGACAAATATGTTTGTCCGTTTCTACATTTCCTATAGTTTATTTCTTCTTTTCGTGCTATTTTTTGGTATCCTGGGGTGGGTAATTACCCCCTTTACCCCCCACATATCTACGCCCTTGAGTGTAGTTCTTGTACTATTTTGGAATACGTAAACCAATACAGAGGAAACTAAAAGTGGTTAGTTAAAGGGTGATGACGAAATTAAAAAACATCATTTTAAGAAAATCAAATTCTTGTTGCTACAAAGGAGAGATAAATGTAAAAAATAGGTAAACTTAGAAAATCATCGTAAAAAGATGTAAAAATTGAAGGAATCAACATAAAAAAGAACTAAAAAGATCTTTAAGGAAAATGTGATTGTTTTTGGGCCTAAGTTGTCCCTTATAAGTTTTATTCGCTGAAGTGTAAGTCGATATCGGCTTCCAACATTCTGCTTATCCATTTCTACAATTCTCTCATAAGCCCTTTTCCTTTTAATTTTAATAATTTACTATTTTCATGTACTCCCAATTTCCTACTTTAATGTTCTTCCTTGTTCCCAAAATATACGAACTAGCTTTTGTTGATCTTATCAATAATTATTTTGGTAATCGAAAATATTAGTTAGTATATAAGATGTGCTTTTGAATTTGTATACTATTTCGAACGTGTTATTATTTGTAAGCCTGAAGATGGCTAGTAGCCGAAACTAGTTGCCCTAAGATTTAATACATTTTCTGGTACATGATTTTGTGTTTTATTTCATATTAAAGCTTTGAGTTATGGACCTTTTGATTTTTTACTTTTAAATAATTTAATTTTGACATAAAAATTTAGTTAAACCAATGCTCCAAATTTCTAATATTTGACATAAAAAAATAATAGTTGATGAATAATTTCTGAACCACTCTGTATAATTATAATATAGGTCAATAAATGAAATAAAAATCCAAGTCCTGTAATACAAAAATGTATTTAGTAATGATATAATTGTTCGATATAGGAGGGGGGGGCTTTACAACAAAAGTAAAAGAATACTTACCACATAAAAAAATTAATTAATTAGTACAATAACTTTTCACATTCTTGAACCGATTTTCCAATGTAAAGCAAAGACCCATTGAATATTTCATAGTAAATTTGGTCGTCACTCATTTCCGTCCATCCTTTTTATTTTCCCGACCCACCTCCGAAAAGCGAAAGTATTGTGAGTGAGCTAAATAAAATTTTCGAGATAAAGATGGAAATATCCATTTTGAGGTCACCTGAGATGATTAAGACCATTTCCAGATGGAAGTCTGTCTTTCTGTCTGTGTGTATTTTTCCACGATAGAAGCCACACGTTTAATCCGATTGAGCTGAAATTTAGTATATGGGTTTGGGTTACTTTTCGGAGTAACCCATTAGTTTTTGTACGACATCTGTCAAACGGAAGTGTCACTATCAAAAAATTACAGATACAATATTTCACGAAATTTGACTTGCAATATGTCATTTGAAAGTCTTTAAAAAAGTCTATTCATAACAGTGAAAATTATTTCTTTAACTGTCACTTGTCAAAAATAAAAAAAATTCAAAATTTGAAACTTTAACATTAAATATCTGAAAAAGTATTCGTGGATACTCGTCGGGAAAGTTTTGGGGCGACACAACCGATTTTGATTATTTTTATTATTATTATTGGGACAAAATATCTGTGGAGAGACCACATGATAAATGCACTATTTGAAGAAAAAAAATTCTACTTATTTGGAGTGATCGTATGACAGCTTTAATAATGTATTAAGGTAGAAATTAAAAAACAAAAATTAAAAATAACAAATCTATATTTAACATGATTATGGAACAATCGACTCCTTTCTTATTTGGACACAAGGCGTAGATATGGGGATGGTAAAGGGGTAATTACCCCCCACCCTCCCCCAGTATACCAAAACATAGCACGAAAAACGAAAATAAAATGTATGAAATGTAGATTCAGATCCGGAAAAAAGTGAAGGAAAGTGAAGGAAATTTCACGAAAACTACAGAAAATCAATCCAATGGGGAAATTATTTCCTAAAATTCAGCCAATTGAAACGAAAGTAAGGAAAACACATATATAAAATGTAAATTTTTACAAAATAAATAAATTTTTTCACGAAAGTTAGGTGAAAACTCTAAAAAGGCCTAGAGAAAATTAGACATAAATTGCAAAAAAAGCATGAATACATTTTTCTACACTTTACTTTTTAAAAAAGAAGCAAAAATGCATTTTTCCACTATTAATTTGAAAAAAAAGTAGACGCTTTTTTGTACACTCGAATTTGAAAAAAGAAGCAAGAATACATTTTTCACAATTAAATTTCACAAATTAACATTTAGAATTACTAATTTTTCGGTAAATTGTTCGATTGCTATAGTCCATTTCCCAGAAAAACAGCAAAAATGCAGTTTTCAAATATGAATTGGAGAAAAAACTAAAGCATTTTCCGCTATAAAAAATTTGAAAAAACAGCAAAAATGCATTTTTTCTTACAAAAAATTGGATAAAAAACAGCAAAAATGCACTTTTCACACATAAATTCGAAAAAAAACGGAAGCAACAATGCGTTTTTCCCCACAGGAAACCGAAAAACAAAGCAAAAAATATTCTTTCACATAAAAATTTGAAATTCAAAGCAAAAGTTCATTTTCCACAAAGAAAATTGAAAAACAAAGCAACAATGCATTTATTTATATAAAAATTTGTAATTCAAAGCGATAATGCATTTTTCCACACAGGGAATTAAAAAAACAAAGCAACAATGCATTTTTTTACACAAGAATTTAAAATTCATAGCAATAATGCATGTTTCTATACAGGATATTGGAAAACAAAGCAACAATGCATTTCTTCATACAAAAAATTAAAAAACAAAGAAACAATGCAATTTCCACACAGGTATAATTAAAAAAAAAACAAAGCAACAATGCATTTTTTTTCATAAGAATATACAAACTAACACATTTGCCTAAAGGTTTGATTACTCCCCCAGGAAAAAAAAGTATCCCGTCCCACAGGAAAAAAAGCTAACGCCTCCAGAAAAAAAGTTATCTACGCCCTTGTTTGGACACTGGGTACAAGATTTTATTATTAAATATATACTTATCCGATTAGTAATACATGTAGAAAATAAATGTTTTTTTTGCTTATAAATTTTTGGGTTAAGAATAAATAAGATAGGTGCTAGGCCAATATCTCTAGTTTTCTATTTATATAATAATACTTTTTTAGATATTTATATTTATATAATAATAATACTGAAACCGGTCCTGATCTAATCACGGTTTCCTGTCATTCCACACATTTCTTTATCTATGTTCCGCACATTTTAAACGATGGAAATCTTCTAGAAAATGAAATATATAATATTTGTATAATATATATGGATAAATACAGTTATTTTTAGAATTATTTAATTTTAATTTTCATAAACCTTTAAGCTAAATATTTAAATACAATATTTTGTGAATTAATTTACAACGGTAGCGTGGCCGAGCGGTCTAAGGCGCTGGTTTAAGGCACCAGTCTCTTCGGAGGCGTGGGTTCGAATCCCACCGCTGCCAAGTCTTTTTTTTAATTTTTTTTTAATTACAATTAAATATTTTTAATATATAAAAATAATTCAATAATTAAAAAACAATGGTATGTCTTTAAAATTAAATAATTATTTTATATATGCCTCTAAAAGTTCGTTTTAAAAGGAATGGAACGTCGCCCTCTACAAAGAATTCTAGTACTAAATTGTAAACGGTAAGAATGCGGGAAAAGGAATGTATAGACTTCGTTCGGCCCGCCTAATACCCGGAGAGCAGCATTGCGAGAAGGTCATTGGAATGTCGGTTGCCTTCCGACAAAAGTAAACGTTGATTTTGTTGGTATTTCAACTAGGTATATAGAGGTATAGATTGTCAAACAACTAAAACGACACCTCCAGCGTCCCCACTTCTCTAATTTTCCCTTTGTTGTTTCGTTCCCCACTTCTCAATTTTTTGACCAAGCGGTCGGTTTAGTCACTTTCTCTATGGGTTTAGTAGTTGGACAAAGTTTAATATGTGTAATAGATAAATTTTATTATTTTGATGATAGGGTAGGATTGGTGATTACTATATCTATTAATTATTTAGAAACTAATGAAAAAAATTAAGTTTTATACAGTGCGGTGTAGATATTTGTAAAATAAAAAATACCGGAACGTATGGTTATAGCTGGAAGGGGGGAGAGGGGCAAATCTGATATCTTAAAAATGCTCTACAAATACCTTCTTTTTTTTCTTATTCGCCATTTTAAAACATAATTTTCGTGCGAAATTAAATAAAAAATTGTGCGGTCGGGGGACGTTGTTTTTAACTTTTTAAAATGAAAAAAAATTGGGAACATCGAAAGAAATCAAAAGAAATCAGAAGAATAAGAAAAACCTGAAAATTTTGAAAAAAAAAACGGAAAAAATCAAAAAACAAGGAGAAAAACGAGCAAAAAAGAGAAAAAACCGAGAAATCGAAAAAATCAGGAGAATAAGAAAAAATGAAAAAAATTGGAAAACAAAAGACTTTGAAAACAGAAAAATGAGAAAAAATGGGAAAAAAAACAAAAAATTAGAAAAAAAAACAAGAAAAAAATTTGGAGAATCGAAAAAAATCAAAAAATTTAAAAAAATTAGAAAAACTTTGTAAAAATTTAAAGAAAAATCAGAAAATATTGGAAAAAAAATGAAAAATAAAATTGTAAAAACAAAACGAAAAAATCAAAAAAATCGCAAAAAACCAAGAACAATCAAAAAACTGTAAACAATTGTAACCATAAAAAAAATTCGGAAGAATTGAAAGGCAAAAAAAAACGCAAAACCTCAGAGAAATAAGAAAAAATTAGGAAACAAAAGAAAGAAATAGAAAAAAAACAGAATCATATGAAAAAAAATCAGGAAACTTTATAAAAAACCAAAACAAAAATCATAAAAATGAAAAAAAAAACAGAAAACAAAAGAAAACACAGGAAACTTTCGAAAAAATTGAAAGAAAAATCAGAAAATATTGGAAAAAAAGTGAAAAATAAATTTGTAAAATTCGGACAAAAAAAAAAAAAAACCGCTAAAAATTACAAAAAACGACGCAAGAAAAATATCGCAAAAAATTGCAAAGAATCGCAAAAAACCAAGGACAATCAAAAAACTGTAAACAATTGTAACCATAACAAAAAAATTTTAAAAAAATTCGAAAGAATTGAATGGCAAAAATAATCACAAAAAATGAGAGAAATAAGAAAAAATTGGAAAATAAAAGAAAGAAAAAAAACAGAATCATGTGAAAAAAAATTAGGAAACATTATAAAAGACTGAAAAAAAAAACAAGAAAAAAAACAAAAATCATAAAAATAAAAAAAAAACGAGAAATGAAAAAAACGGAAAACAAAAGAAAAACAGAAAACTTTGGAAAAAATTGAAAAAAAAAATCAGAAAATATTGGAAAAAAATGAAAAATAAAATTGTAAAATACGGACAAAACAAAAAAATCAAAAAAATTGTAAAAAAAAGAAAAAACTCTAAAAATTGTAAAAAAACGACGCAAGAAAAATATCGCAAAAAAATTGCAAAAAAACAAGAATAATCAAAAAGCCGTAAACAATTGTAACCATAAAAAATATTTAAAAAAAGAAGAAAGAATTGAATGGCAAAAAAAATAGCAAAAAATCAAAGAAATAAGAAAATTAGAAAACAAAAGAAATAAATAGAAAAAAACCAGAACCATGGGAAAAAATCAGGAAACATTATAAAAACCAAAAAAAAAAAACAAAAAATCAGAAAATGAAAAAAAAACGAGAAATGAAAAAAAAACAGAAAACAAAAGAAAAAATAGAAACTAACTAAAAATTGAAAGAAAAATCAGAAAATATTGGAAAAAGATGAAAAATAAAATTGTAAAATACGGAAAAAATGAAAAAATCAAAAACTAAAAAAAACGTGAAAAACGCAAAAATCGCAAAAAATGACACAAAAAATACAAGAAATCGAAAATTATCGAAAAAAATGCAAAAACAAAGAGCAATCAAAAAACCGGAAACAATTGTAACCATAAAAAAAATTAATAAAAATCTGATGTGGCCAGCACATGACCTCTCGCCATTTTTGAATCAAAAATTTACACGGTGGCACAAAAAAGTATGGAAAAAATTTACTTTTTTGTAAATCTGGCAACAATGGCAAATTTTTTGAAAATTTTAATGATACGAAAATAAACTATAGTATATACAAAATATATGTGTAAAACCTAATTGCCATTTTGTTTAGTAATGGCGTCATCACTCATAGCAACTGTCACTTCCGGTTGTCCGATTGACACCAAAATCTAATCAGATCTAATCTAGGGTATAAGAATCGTGTATGCAAAATTTCAAGTTTTTTAATTCAGTAGAAAAAATGCAAAAAAAATACAAACATACAAATGCACAATAATACATGAAAAGCAAAAAAATGAGCTATATAAAAGTTCTTTAAAAACTGAAAGTAAAAAAAAGTGATAAAAACGAAATTGTAAAGAATGTTAAAAAAAATGCTAAAAAAAAACTAAAAAAAAAGTTAAAAAAAATGCTGAAAAAGTAAAATAATGCTAAAAAATGCTAAATGTTTAAAAGAAGTCGCCAAAGTAGAGTTCAAAAGAACTTTTAATCGAAAAATAATAGCAAGTACGCCTCTGGCACCCCTTATATCTAACATTCAATCACATTTAAATACTCATTCATAATACCCTTCACTGAACTGTTGCATTCACAAAAAGAGTTACAATCTTCCAACACTTGCATGCTTTTACAGAATTCCAAAATACCCTAATACTTTGTAAATATTGATTTTGCTAGTGCATTTACCATCAATATAGAAAGTTATTATTGGAAATATTGAAACTCTAACGGTTATCTCCTGTTCCTTCTGTGATCCTACTAAGCGGAATCGGAATCTATTTCTGCAGCGATTGGATAGAGGCCATTGATCTTCGATTGGGTTGAACCGAACATATAGCCTTTTGCATTTATCGAGTAAATAGTACACAGGCGTCGGAAGACCGAGCAAGGGGGGTGCTTACAAATTTGTTTTTTTTTTAATTAGTTAATATAATTAAACAAGTAAATAAAATAAATCGGTCAAGTGCGTGTCGGACTTCGCACATTTAGGGTTCCGTACCAAATGTAGAATATAAGCCAGCTGTGTAGAGGCAGGATTCTTAAAGGACTTTTTAAAATTTTAATCTAACTAATAAGTCAAAAATACTTGATAAAAAGATTTAGAGACATGAAAAGAAAAATAACCTGGCCAATGTGTGTTCGACGAAGAAAAAAAAATTATGAATATATGTATATCACAATCCGCATATAGAGGGTGGCTACTTTTTAATAAGGACACTATTGCTATCTCGTACACGGTAGATGCTAGAAAGACGGTTAAATGGGAAAAAATGTGCGAAATATAAAAATAGACAAAACGATTTTTTGAAATCTAAAATATTCCTATTGGTTCCGGAGTTAAACGACAAAATCCGAATTTATTATACAAAATTTGGGATAACTTTATTAATAATTTTTGTTTTATTCTAACATTGTTAGAAACCGCCATAGTTAAATTTTGAATTTGACGTTTTGTCTCTTCGGGGCCACCATCAACTTTATCTTTTTAAATACGGACCTGTCTATTTTATTTAATATTATTAAATCGCTTCGAATACTAAATTCAACGATATATCGCACTTGCTTATTCCGTGACGTTTTGTCTCTTCGGGGTCAACATCAAGGCTACAAAAGTCCTATGAAAAAAAGTTAAATAGCAAAGTTGTAGGTAATAAAAAGATCTACAACTTTTGTATTTACACTTTTTTTACATAACCTCAAAATGTATGTAAAAAATTCAAAAAACCAAGAATTTGGTTTTTTATTTTTAAATTTTACAAAAAAAAAAATTCATAAAATTTTATGTCCCAAACACACTGTAATTTTTTTGTTTTAAAATTTTTATTTTTTCATTTTATTTTGACTTAATATCAAAAAAGCATCTTAATTTTGAATTAAAAAATCTTCCGTCAAAATATCTGCTTTTTTAAAAAACTCGGTGAGCTTTTTGTTCGTTGAAGTCTCTACTTTTTGATGGTGTAAAAAATATACATTGCTATGGTAAATATTCTCAAAAAATGCAAAGAAACGAAAAAAACTCGAATCCGAAATTTTTTTTTAATCATTATGTACAATTTTGAGTTATTAATTAAAATTCCTGACCTCAGATCGGCTGTAAATTGTTTTTCCTTTCATTCCTTTTCCAATGGGTTTCATCCTACTATTATTTTTTTTTGGTTTCAAAAATTATCGACCCTGGTCTACACACAATAATCAAGTATGATTATCGTTGAATTTAGTATACGAAGCTATTTAATAATATTAAATAAAATAGACAGATCCGTATTTAAAAAATAAAGTTGAAGGTAGCCCCGAAGTGACAAAACGTCACGGAATAATCAAGTGTGATATATCGTTGAATGTAGTATTCGAAGCGATTTAATAATATTAAATAAAATAGACAGGTCCGTATTTAAAAAGATAAAGTTGATGGTGGCCCCGTAGAGACAAAACGTCATATTCAAAATTTAACTATGGCGGTTTCTAACGATGTTAGAATACAACAAAAATTATTAATAAAGTTATCCCAAATTTTGTATAATAAATTCGGATTTTGTCGTTTAACTCCGGAACCAATAGAAATATTTTAGATTTCAAAAAATCGTTTTGTCTATTTTTATATTTCGCACATTGTTCCCCTTTAACCGTATTTCTAGCGTCTACCGTTTACGAGATAGCAATAGTGTCCCTATATATTAAAAAGTAGCCACCCTGTATACTTAGATACCTATATTAACAAATTTTGAAATGCAACGAACAAATTTGTTAATATCAGCGTAACCAGAGTTGTGCAGTTACTTTTAATTTAAGTTACTTTTAGTAACTTAGTTACTTTTAGTAACTAATAAGTTTCTATAACTTAGTTACTTTTAAAATCTAGTAAAAAGTAACTAGTAACTTATAGTTACTTTTTGAAAGTAACCAAGTTACTTTTAAGTAACTAAGTTACTTTTTTTGAAAAAGTTACTTACGACAAAAATCAATCCGGTTTTTGCAAATATATTTGAGCCAGCATAGTATTCACCTCGTAGACATAACTTCTTCGATACAAATTTCAAACATTTGGTGTTACGGTGCGCTAATGTTCACTAAAAATAACAAAAAAAGTAACTAGTTACTTTTTAAAAGTAACTATCCCAACTCTGAGCGTAACCGACAGATAGAAAAAAAAATTATAGGATGAAAAATGCGTATTTTAATAAAACTAATGCGATTGCATAGATAAAAATAATAAAGTATCGAATATCACAATTCGCATAAATACGAATGTACGGAACCCTAAAAATGAGGGAATCATAATGAAAAAATCATATTTATTAATATATTGGTATTTGTTGGTAAAATATACGTAATAATAAACATTATCACCAAATTTCAAGTTCATAGGTCAATGGTAAGTTAAAAAATACTTCGGAACAAATTTTTGTAAAAAATGCTGACTTCTCATGCTTCTCATGCCTACGTTTTGCAATATTTTTAAAACATGGCTTTTATCTACTCAATGAGCTCTATTCAACGATACCTCACTTGATGGGGTAGGCCAAAATTTTTTTTCAGCGCCCCCCTTTAAGGTCGCTACAGACGATTCGATAAAACGTTACGATAGAACTGTGCAGTTTTGACTGCACAGTTTCATCGGATATCTGAGGTCGCCTCACACGACTCCGATGAACGTAACGATCATCAGTTGTGTACAGATTGTTCTGCTAGGTAGATAGCTAAAAGCTCATTATGAATGACGACGATGCCTTAGCTATTGTGGGTTTAATCGTGTCTTTAAAAAAAATACAACCAAAACGACGAACTATCTGGTGCAAGGAGTGGTTACGAAAAAGGGAGAAATATTCGCACATAAATATATTGCAGGAATTAAAATTTTCACCACGAGATTGGCACAATTATTTGCGAATGAATGAGGAAACTTATTTAAAACTTCTAAAGCTCGTAACTCCACATATAAAGAAACAGGATACTGTTATGAGAATGTCCATAAGTCCACATGAAAGACTGACGGCTACATTACGATTTTTAGGGACAGGGCGATCGTACGAATGCTTAAAATTTAGTACATTTATATCACCGCAAGCGCTAAGTTACATTATTCTTGTTCGTTCAAAAAAGTTAATAAGTGGAAATACCACAATTTGGAAGTATAAACTTCGTCTGCCCCTGCACCAGACTTTTGGCTAGCCTTAATTTTATTGACCTCTTTTTTTATAGGTAGACCGCATATTGTTAATTTATTTTACCAGTATGTCTCTGGTGGCATTTTTATCAATATTTTTATACACTACCAACAATCTCCCGTAGGCAGCATCTCTCTTGGTGGGGTCGTGGTAATTTTTCGATTTGGTCTGCCATAAACAAGTTTCGTTCTTGTAGGCTTCCAAAAATTCTTCAAGCTGCTCCTTCAATTAACTCGACGAACTAGAATTTTCTTCGGCTACACCTTGCAGACTCACTTGTTCAGACATTGCGTAGCTGTTGTTTATACGAGCGTCTTCAACTAGCTTCAATTGAGAACTGAGCTTTTTTGTCACGATTGGCACACACACGCTTGGATAAAACTGTGCAGTTTGATTCGACACCGATTTAACGAATGTCCATTTCAACTTGAACCGTTCAACTGCACAGTTCACAAAATTCGCAACGATTCATCCTCCACACGTTCGATAAAACTCTGCAGTTAAAACTGCACAGTTCTATCGTAACGTTTTATCGAATCGTCTGTAGCGGCCTTTTTAGCTGTATGGGATGTTACGTTTTCTTGTGCCACCCTGTATTTTCATTCTTCATCTACTCTGTACATTTTATAGTTTCATGTTCGCTTGAATTTCCCTTTCCTATTTCTCCGCGTCATATGTTCTCCCTCCTTCTATCGGCCTTTTATATAAATTACCTTCCCGTGTTAAGAACCTGCCATTTTTATCTATTTAATATCTATTTAAGATCAGAAATAGACTATCATTGTATTATCTTTTTATTGCCAGTATTTTTACTGAAGATTTCTTTCTCGTCTCCCCTTCAATTGTAGTGGTTTTTGGTAGTTTTTTCTGGTTTTACTTGGGGTGGCTGAAAATTTTCCGCTGTTCCAACATTTGACGGTCAAGTTTGCCAGATCCAAGAGGCTCTTTCCTCTGGACAATTGGAATAGGACAGTTTACGCTGACAACACCAAGGCCCTACCTGAAGAAGTTTTTTTATTGAGAAAAGAAAAATCTCTGATTAATCTATAAAATAAACAAATATCACGTTTCATTTGAGTTTAATTTCCTTAACCAAAAAAAAAAAAAAGAAATGACGGATTTTGAAATATATCACAGTTTTTTTGTCAATTTTTTCTAATCACACCAAAAAATCAACTGACTGGCGTCCAAAATTTTTATATTTAATATTTTACTTCTGATAGGTATATTTCAAATTCTATTCGTGGAACGAACCCATAATATAATTTGAGCTAAAACACATTAATTATTTTTAACAACTAAAAGTGTCGTTTCAGGGAGCCCCCTTGAAAACATTTAAACATATTTTTTATAATACGTATGGCTTTGGGTCAACAAGACGCATATACTGTGAAAATTTGAAGACTCTAGCTCCAACGGTTTAGCTGCTAGACCGGTGTGACAGACGGACACGCTAGTGAGAGTAATAGGGTTCCTTTTCGACCCTTTGGGGTACGGAACCCTAAAAAAGGACTATTGTTAAAGTTAAAATAGCGAAAAAGTCTAAAATAAAACGAAGTTTTTTTTTAGAAACGGTAAACGAGGCTGAGTAATATGAGATAGTTTAAAATAAAGTAGTGTCAAAAGAAACAATTTAAGAAGGATTTTGAAGAAGGAAGATAGGATATAAAGATTGAAGAAATAAATAAACAAAGCTGATCTGAAAAAGGAAAAGTGATATAAGATTAGAAGGTGAAAGCCTAAAGAGGTAGTGGACTAGATTTAAAATTAATTTTAATATTTGTTCTTTTGTAATGTTTTTTTTTTTAAATTTTTTAATACAACTAACTCTCCAAAAATTGAGATTTTTTCTGTATGAGATATAAATTCATAACAATACATATACTAGACGCCATGCTGGATTTACCATTAGGCCGACTGAAGGGGCCGCATTATGATGAGTACATAATTATTATTTCATATTGACAATACACGGGACGGGGGAGGGGGCCGCAAAAAAAAACTTGGCCTGGGGCCTCCAATTCTGTAAATTGGTATGATAAAGAAACTAAGAGTACTTTCCAAAAAACCGGGAATTACAATCATATGTCATATGTCGTCAATATTTGCAAAAAATGAAGAGCTTCAAAATAATTTAAACATATGGAATGAAACCCTAAAAAGTAGAAATTTAAAAAAATAAAATAATAGGTATAAGTAAAACATATAAACAGGTATAAACAAATATAAACAACAAAAATGTAGAACAAATAAATACGAAAAAGATTTGTTCACAAAAATATGTAGACGCCTTTACAAAAATATAATATAAAAATATCAACACTAGTGTGGAAAGTGTTCGAAAAGTGACATTTTTCACACGAGTGGGAAATATTGCTGCACGAGGTAATATCAATAATTCTGTAATATTATATCAATTTTCTAAAGAATAAATGTGCCACTTTCATATGTGATAATATAGGATTTTTACTTTCCCGGTCCCACCGAAGGGAAGGTATAGTGAAAAATCTGATGTGGCCAGCACATGACCTCTCGCCATTTTTGAATCAAAAATTTACACGTTGGCACAAAAAAGTATGAAAAAAATTTACTTTTTTTAAAATCTGGCAACAATGGCAAAATTTTTGAAAATTTTAATGACACGAAAATAAACTATGGTGTATACAAAATATATGTGTAAAACCTTATTGCCATTTTGTTTAGTATTGGCGTCATCACTCATAGCAACTGCCACTTCCGGTTGTCCGATTGGCACCAAAATCTAATCAGATCTAATCTAGGGTGTCAGAATCCTGTATGCAAAATTTCAAATTTTTTAATTCAGTAGTTTTTGAGTTATCGTTACTACAACACCCATCCAAACACACACACTAACACACACACACACACACACACACAGACATCATCGGGAAAATATCAAAATCGTATTCTAGGGACCCCAAAACGTGTTTATCCATTGAAAACTCACTACAAAATTTTTAGCATGATTCCTATACCTCTCTTATCTGAAGGGCGAGAGGTAAAAAGCAGAAAAATCGAGATATCCATTTTGAGATCCCCCGAGACCATTTCCAGAAAAAGGTCTGTCAGTGTGCCTTGAATGGGACCATTAGATTTTAAATTGGTGCAGTAGAAGTACGACATTGATTCTTGTTTACACATAACATTTTAAATATTACAGATTTGGACAAGAATTTTGGTATGCAGATGTCTCTTCCGCCCAAAAACTCATTCAAAAATTTTGTATTTTGTAATTAAAATAATCCTATTCTCCACAGCCGAATCTGGAAAGTTCTGGGGTAACACAACCGATTTTTCTTTTTAGAATGTATAGTTTACGCGTTATAATAAGAGAATATATAATTTGACTGAATTCCATTTCTATAGAGTACTGCATAAGAAAAAATACAAATTTAATTTTATACATTAAAATATATTTAACAAATATTTAAAATATTTCAATAACGAAATAATATGACAATCAGCAAACGATTTAAGTTGGTTTCCAGTGAGCGTTAGCATGAATCATCACTTTAATGGGATTACCTTCCTGGGTCTTAGCAGTATGGAATGCCTTAAGGGATTCTTCCAAAGTGTAATTATGAGTAATTAAAGGTTTCACGTTTATTCTACCTGATGATACCATTTCAATTGATGTAGGATAACTAGAATTAAAAAGAATATTTTCAAGATACACAAATTAATTGTTTTATAATTTGTTGTTATTTTTATACTATAATAAAAGTTACTTACTCATTGCAGTATCTGAAAACTCCTCTTACGTCAACTTCTTTAATCAAAGCGTTGGTTAAAGGAAGGTTCATTTCGATTTTACCCAAACCGACAAGAACTACAACACCAGCTGTACCAGTAGACTGAAAAATAAGCATATTAAAACTTTCTCTTCCAAATAACAAAAAAAATAAAAACTTACAGCGACACAAACTCTAACGCATGATTCTACCCCGGTGCAGTCAAAACTGACATTCGGTTCTTGTCCAAGAAGCTGATGGACTTTCTTAATAATTTCTTCTTCAGTCATACTCATATCAATTTTCAATGTATAATCTGCTCCTAATTGTTTCGCCATTTTTAATTTGACATCCAAAACATCTAAAACAATATTTATACCCCTATAATATAAAAGCATAAGTGATGAATTTCGGAAGAGAACACATTATTCTATTTTTTTTCTAACTCATCCATTACATAGTAAAATATATTAGGTTTAATGATATAATTGTCTTTGTTTTTAGTCCATGCTATTGTCTGCTTTTAAGCCATGTATAAACAATATACAAAATAATATACCGATTATAATAAAATATTACCTGTAATGATAATTTTTGAAGCTCCCATTGCTTTGGCAGACAACAATGTAACAAGACCAATTGGACCAGCGCCTGTAATCAAGCAGACATCTCCAATTTTGATATTTGCTCGTTTGCAAGCATGAACTCCAACTGAAAGAGGTTCCATAATGGCACCTTCTTCAAAGCTCATGTTATCGGGAAGTCTAAAAAAATAAATAAATTTACATAATTTCTAAATTTTATTAAACTGATTATCTTTTACTTTCATAAATTACAAAATGAATATAGTGAGGGGAAGAGATATTTGGGTACTTTTCGCAACACCGCTGCCATGTAAGTTATTTTTTTTGGTTCGCTTTACTTCCGCCGAAAATTAAAGCGAGAAGCGGGGTATTCGTTCATCACGAGGATGAAGGTATGGAACTCGCATCATAATATCCATATACCTAACGGTAAAACGATAAGTCTTAAACCAGGACGTTTATGTAACAATGTATGTATTACACACATAATGGCACCTTTCCTGAGAAGTCGTTTAAAAAATGTATATGTACTTAAAATCGACACTCCATGGACGTCCACTAAAAGTCGTACAATAGATGTTAATACATGGACGTACATAGTACATCTACAATTAGTCCATGAATCAATGTACCAACATTGGATCTAAATGGACATTGCATGGACGTCCACTAACAGCCGTACAATGGATGTCAATACAAGGACGTACATAGTACATCCCAAATTAGTCCATGGACCAATGTACTATAAATGGACATCCCTGCGACGTCCGGTGCTATATGGGTATTGTACAACAAGTGCCCAAAGCGTCACTTTTCCACGAGCTCAGAGCGAGTGGGAAAAGTGCTTTGCGTACAAGTTGTACACAATATTTTTTCTACAAACACAGTTATATTAATGAAAGAAAAACAGTATCAAAAAAAGTTGACAGGCCATAGCTGTGTTTGCCATTTTCGTGGGGAAAAATGTCATAGCGTGTACTTTTCGCACTCTAAATTATTACTTGTCTAACGGATATCAAAGGTATTAGGAAAAGGCCTGCTTTGCGTATAAAAATTTGTGTAGAAAAGCGTGTTTTGCATAGGGGTTGTAGAAAAATTGATTTTGATTGATTTAGTATCAAGTCCCAACTGATGACGCTAACCAGATTTTCTCTAATTAATTAATTCATTGTGGTAAAGTAATCGCAATATCGGAATCTTGGAATAATATTTTAATTAAATTTATAGTTGGAAAAATAAAAATATGATTCTACTTACTTATAACAAAAATCTGAATCATGAACATAATATCTTGAAAGGTTACCATCATCTGGGGGAGTAGCACAGAAGAATATGTCTGGACAAAGATGGTATTTACCAGTTTTACAGTGATGACATGTACGACAAGGTACTCCAGGTTCAATCGCAACTCTATCACCTACAAATTTTTTTTATTAATATGAAGTCAAATAAGTAGGAAAAATAGTTTACCTGGTTTAAGATTCTTAACGTTTTTACCTATTTCTATAACTGTTCCCGATGCCTCGTGACCTTAAAACAAAAAACTGTTTTAGTTTTATTAGTAAAAAGTGGATTATTATTAATTTCAGCGGTTCTCAAAGTTTCGTTGTATCATAAACTAATGCATAATTTTTGCAGTTCCCTCAAGGAGATCCGCCTCGCAGTTTATGAAATGGTTTTTTACACTTACCAATTACCATAGGTTTATCAAGAACAAAAGGACCACATCTTCCACTGACTAGGTAGTGAACATCAGAACCGCAAATTCCTACTGCTTCCATCCGAAGAAGAACCTCTGAAAACATTTATTGAAATTAAGTAATAATAAAACAAAAGTAAATTGTTTCTACAGATGTAAAATATCAACTTCACACATCGATATTTATACGTGAAGTTGAACTTCACACACCGGTACGTGTTATTTAAATGGGATTTACTTCACACACTATTCCCATAAGAGCGCATGTAACTTTACGTACCGATCAATAATAACATGGTAGTTGTCATTTCATTACGAATTGTCAGTATAGATTCTAATTCGGTAATTGAACTACATACTCCTTCATAAATAACTAAAAATTACTCCTACTTAAGTTAATAATACATAGTTTAAACAAGTTTATATGTAGAATGTTAAGTTGTATTGAAATCAATTTTTTTATTTTACTCGTAGAAAAAGTAGAGTGTGCAACATTTGTGTGGAGTCGTTCGGTTTGCAATACTCGCCTACGGTTAGTGTTCCGAAACTCATTACTCATGTATAAATATTTACTTCACACACTTGTTACACAATATTCTATTTTCTACTACCCTTTATACTCGAGAGAAAACTTAATTTCCGTCACTAGGAACAAAAAGTTTTTACTTCAGATTCAAAAAGTGTTTTAGATCTTCCAAATAATTTAAATATGATCTACGGGTGATTGATTAGTGCGATAAAGTCAAGTATCTCCTATGTCCCGTGAGATATCAAAAAGAAAATTTGGCAGCATTAAGCTTCACATTTTAAAATTAGTTGCAAATGTACAGGGTGCTTCATAACGCCGTGCTAAATCAAAGTTACGTTTTATTAAATGGGATTTTATTTTAAATTTGAATTCCTCTTTACTTTTCCAGTTCAACAATACCAAGTTGTATTGAATTGTATAGGGTATTTAAAAAGTTATGGACAATTGTCTATGAAAATCGTAATGTGTTCAACGCCCTGTACAGTTCAAATGGATTAAAAGAAAAATTATCTTTTTTAGTCATAGATTTTTGATTATCGTTAAAATTTATAAAAATGATCGTTTTTGTTAATATTTATTAAATAGTTTACAGGGTGGGACAAAACGCAAATACATAAGACAAACTCGGTATAGATTATTGACAAGTTCAGTAAATTCATGAATATTATCTGGTAAGTTGAAATATATGCTTATTTATTTCTTAATATTCTTATTAATTATTTCCTAGTATTTCTTTTTTTTTAATATTGTTTATTATATTTAAAAAAAATTGTCTCTTATTTGACAATATCCATTTTTTTATTCTAAATTTAAAATATTTATATTTTTTCGTTACTAATTATCTAATTTTATTTTAATCAAATAAATACAAAAAGTCTTAATTATAAAATGTGGTCAAAATGACCTCCCATTACATCTTGGCATACCTGAATGCGGTATTTAAAGGACCTACTTACATTCAGAAGAATTTGGAAAGTAACAATTCGAAATGCATTTCTTATTCTTTCCTTCATGTCATCCCGTGTTGTTACAAGTGCTTTATAAACTTCATTATTTATAAAAATCTACAAAAATAGATCTATTTTATTTAAATTTGGTGACCTCGGTGGCCAGTCTACAGGTCCATCTCTTCCTATCCATCTTTCAGGAAACTGATCATGAAGTTTAACTCGAACTAATGCATTATAATGAACAGTAGCAGTAGCACCGTCATACAGGAACCACATTTGATGACGTATTTGAAGTGGAACATCTTCTAATAATATGGGTAAATGATTTAATAAAAAATCTAAATACATCTCACCATCTTCAAAAAAATAAGGTCCTACGACATAGGGTGGTATTAATAAAAATCAGTATTTACGTATAAGTACTTACTTATAAGTATCAGCATGAGCATTAAGTAAATACTGAAATGTATATTAAAAAATAAATGCTGATACTTAGAAGTATCTACTGATTATTCTTAAGTATTTTCTTATTTAGTAGAAATTTGATTACAAGAAAAAAATACAAAAAACGCACGTTAATACTTTTTCAAACCTCAAAGAATTTACTATTCTACATTTATTTATCGACCATCATGTCGTTCCGAAAGTGAAGAAAGAAGCAATGAGAGTGTTTCAAAAACCAAAGAGTCTGATTTAACATTTGTGACCAAATTTGTACGGGATAACCCTATATTATTTTAAATAAAGTGAAAACTTCCGCAATAAATAAAAAAAAACAAGACGTCTTAGCCACGCTTAAACAACATTATGAAAGTAAGTTATCATGCCTTATTATAAAATATTGTAAGTGAACTATGAAAACGTTGTAGATAATTTTATAAAACCTACCGATTCCAAAAAATTATTTAAAAAAATTAACCTGAAGGCGGTGGTAAAAAAAAGATTGATGCCAACCTTACTGGGAATAAAAAGAAAAATCTAAGTACAACAGAGCAATTGATGTATACGGCACTACAGGATCAAGAGGAGTACAATCCTGTTCTTTACAAAATACCTGGTAAAATAATTAATTTTTATTATATATAAGCTAGTGTAATATTTCGTTTCAGGACATGTTCCAATTGGAATTCCTTCTGACGAAAAAAAAGAAAAACAATCCGATAAAGTGGCAGGTCCGTCAGTCGCTTCAATATCCCCTTCAACAATGCCACCACCGTTACTTGTACGTCCAAAGTGACAAAAAATTATAGAACAGTACAAAACGGAGGAAACACGTACGTTAAACACCACGGATCTACAAAGATTGGTGCTTTTGTTAGTTATTTTGATTAACATAAATAATAAATAATAATCGTGGCTAAAAGGTTGCGTATAACTTGACCTTCCCTTAGAAGTTCAAGTAGTCCAACAGGTTCTTCGCCTTCGATGTTGTCATCGACTAAATGTAAGCCTTCTTCAATTTCAAACACTTCTTCATCTTTTAAATGTTTTCCAATATTATGAAGAACACAATAAGCTATCACAATGGATGGCACTTTTCATAATGGCAGTCTGATTGTATTTTGCAATAAAGGGAATCGTTGCTTTAACTGTCCGAAGCATCTTTCGATAATTACACGTTCGTTGTTCAAAAGGTTGTTATATGCAACTTCTTCTGCAGTTCTTGGTTCTCTAAATGGTACCATTAAACATTTTTCAATATCATATCCCTGATCTCCTAACAATACTGCATTATCAAATGTTCTGAATCCACCACATATGTGACTGTTCCTCCAAATCTGCTATAATGTACAGAAAATGGCCATTCTGCACTGACACTTGTAAATAACTCATGTTGCTTGTACATTTATTGCGGGAAATATTTTGCGACAAAATGTATTCGTTACCATGATGAGTTTCTCCAACTTTTTTAATTCGTATCAACGTACAATCAATTGCACCAATAGTAGGTGCAAAGTGAAATTTTGTTCGCCATTTTTGTTTTTCCTGTTGTATCGATTCGTAGTCCTACGGTTTCAAAGGTAGTTAATTAAATAAATAACAAAAAAAGTACAATCATACATGAGGAAACTTTATCCAAATATGAGATTTGTCAATAATTTTTTGGCTCACAAGATGTACTACATTTGATACCGTTGGTTGACTTACACCAATGTCTTCTGCTACACCAATCTGGAAGCCTAATGCTAAATGTAACAAAAAGTTAAAAAAATAATAACATATTTATTTTAATATTTGCCAGTGTACTAAGGAAAGCAAAAGACCCATCTGGATCAGCAATATATCTAATAAAAATTTTCATTTTGGTGATATTGTCTATGGCACCGGCTCTGGTTTCCCCGCTATCAGTGCCAAAAAAATGTGTCGTCAACCACGCCACACTTTCGTGCTTAAAACGAAACAATTTCACATAATCTTGATCACCAGGATCTTCTAGTCTGTTTTTATAATTTTTTGGAGCTAGTAGCCCGACAAACATTTCTAAACAAATACACCTTCAGCATACTAAGAAGCAGACTTAAAAATATATAAGAACATACTTAATTTAATAAGTATAACCTAGGGTTTATTAATATAGATTTAAGTAACAACTGGTCAGCATAAGTACAAACTTATACTCTATCAGTACATACTTTAAATATCAGTTTGTACTTAAACTTTATTAATACGCTTTTCAGTATTAACTTATGAAACCGTAAGTATTAAGTATCTACTGATTTTTATTAATACCACTGATAGTCACCAATAATACCTCCCCACACATTTAACGACCATCTTGTTTAACTATGTGTGATTATATGATATGAATTAATTGTGGACTTATAGTGAAAGTTGTGCCTGTTGACACTTCCATTTTTATGAAACTTATAGTTTCATCACCAAATAGTACGTTATCAAAATTGTCAAAAAAGTCTGTCTGTTGATTAATTTTTTGTTGGGTCCATTCACAAAATGCCACTCTTCGTTCAAAATCATTACCAGTTAATTCCTGATGCAATTGAAGGTGGTAAGTGTGCATTTTGTTTTTAGAAAGAATGTTTTGCACACAGTAATAAATTAAGTCTTGCTCTCTTGAAATACTTCTTATATACTTATGTGGGTTTTCGGTAACTGCCAGCAACACATTAATTTCATTTTCCTTTATCAGAACAGTTTTTGTTCGCTCATACTTTTCATAGGCAACTGAATCATTGCGGTTAAATCGATCCATCAGTTTTTGAAAACTAACTTTAGTAGGTTGTCGCCTTGCAGGAAACCGTTCAGTATAAACTCTTGCGGATAGTAAATTTTTATTACATTCTCCCAATATCCAGATCATATCTACCATTTCACCTTGAGTAAAGTTCATGTTTAAAATAGTATAGATTTTTTAAAACACCAGAAAATGTGCAACACTACAACACATCTAGCAAAACAAAATGCTAACTGTCAATTTAGACAAATATTTCATGGCTTATTCACAAAAGGTTTATATTTCAGATACCCAATTAATATTTTTCTCCACGACCATTACTGAATGTATGAATTCTGAAATCATTTTTAATAATAGAATGTAAACATTCACACTCTAGAGTCTGAATATTTATTCTATAATACTTGCCTCTTATGCATTTTGCATGTATTTTCATTCTTTATCAAGGTAAAGAATGGATTTTCTGTAATCGAATTAAACAATATCGATTGCCGTGGACTTCAAAAGTGTCAGTGTCAGATATAAAATGGCGACGGTAATAATTATTTTCAAACAAGTTTTAATTTAAACAAAATAATGAGTGAAAAATCAAGTGAAGTAGATATAGAATTTAATAATATCTGAAATTGTAAATTATGAAAAAACACCAATGCACCATATTTTAATTTTGGTAAGTGTACCACAGCACTATAAATATTAATACAATGTAATACAAATATGTCAACAAATAACTTGTGTTCAGATTTAATTTAATTTTGATTTATACTTTTTGATCGTGGAGAAAATATAGTCTGTTACTCGGTCAGAATAAAAAAATTCGACACTCGTGGTTCCTCAAACTCGCATTCGCTCGCGTTCGGAATTTTCCACTCGTTTCGAATTTTTCATTCTAACCTTGTTACAGAATCTACTATTATTATAAAAAATACAATACGACAAATAGGGTATAGGGAATCCCTGTCAAAAATGAAAGTATAATAATAGCACACTCCTATAATAATATAAAATATAGTATGATCCATTTATATTAACAAAAACGATCATTTTTATAAATTTTAACGATAATCAAAAAGATAATTTTTCTTTTAATCCATTTTAACTGTACAGGGCGTTGAACACATTACGATTTTCATAGAAAACTGGCCATAACATTTTAAATACCCTGTACAACTCAATACAACTTTATATTGTTGCAATGGAAAAGTAAAGAGGAATTCAAATTTAAAATAAATTACAGGGTAAACGTAACTTTGATATAGCACGGCGTTATGAAGCACCCTGTAGATTTGCAACTAATTTTAAAATGTGAAGCTTAATGCTGCCCACAATCTCCCAAATTTTCTTTTTGATATTTCACGGGACCTAGGAGATACTTGACTTTATCGCACTAATCAATCACCCTGTATATGGTGTTGTAATATATCTAATTTTTAAAGAACTTACGGTTGTCTTTTGGCACAGGAATTGGCCGTTGTTCCTGAAAAAAAAAAATTATTGAAAAACTTTGAATCGTTAAAAAACTTTAGACTGTATGTATGGGGTAAAAAGCCGTTCCTGTTATTTAGTTTTGGAAGCATCTGTGTATATGATTAGGTCGTTTATTTCTTTTGTTAACATTGTGTTTACCGTTTGCACGTTATATGTTGTAATTTCGGTATATTGGGGTATAATTATTTTCACAGGACATTCTACCAGTTCGTAGTAATTGTTAGTTTTAATTAAAAGTTTAGATCTTTTGATCTTTGAAATCTTGTGATTCATATTTTTTTTATCTGTAGGGGATAACGTGTCCTATTTAAAAAATCGGCTGTGTCACCCTAGGACTTTCCCGGCTCGACCGTAGAGAATATGTTATTTATTATTATTATTTTAATTACAAAATAAGCATTACATTAATTTATGGAACACATTAAAAATAGTGATCCGATGGTGAATTAATATTTCAATGTTGGTAATGACATAAGCTGCGCATGCGCACGTTATATATCATACTGCTACATTTAGGATCTCCTAAAATCATATGTGAAAACTATTGGGAATTCGGGAAAAAATTTCATACAATAGTTGTAGGGAATTTTAAATGTGTATTTTTCTAGCCATCTAGCGGCGAAACTATGAGAAATTCGATAAAAGTTAAACATAAAAATTAAAGAAAATTTGATGCTTTACAACTTTGCACAAGAAAATTTCGCACTAAATTGCATTGTTTGTCCTCAAAATCAAGAAAAACTAGAGAAAACCTACATGCACATTTTTTACGCGCCCTCTAGTGGCGCAACTATTGGAAATTCTAGAAAAATTTTCAGACAAGAGTTGTAGGAAATTTTATGCTCTAAAACTTTGTACTAGAACATTTTGCACTAAAGTGTATTATTTGTCCTCAAAATCAAGAAAAACTAGAGAAAATATACATGCACATTTTTTACGCGCCCTCTAGTGGCGCGACTATTGGAAATTCTGGAAAAAGTTTAAAACAAAAGTTGTAGGAAATTTTATTCTGTAAAACTTTGTACTGAAATATTTTGCACTAAAGTGTATTGTTTGTCCTTAAAATTTAAAGAAAGTAAAAAATTGTTACATGTGGATTTAATTTTTTTTGCTCGTTCACCTTACTTTCCCTTTGATGGGTCCGGGAAAGTAAAAAATATATTGAATTTTTTAGCTTTACGAATTCTTTGATAACTTTAATCACACTTAGTAACAAATTTGCATAATAAAGCAAAATATGCAAAATAGAATAAACATGATATTCAAAAATAGATTTATAAGTACTTTTATAGTTAATCTTGACGGTGCATTAGATTTATAAAACGTTTGTGTACATATTTTTTTACGAATATAATAGCATAATAAACAATTCTTCTCGATAAAGAATTAATCATGTTTGCTAATCCATTAATATAATTGCTATATTTATTTCTATAAAGATATCATTTGTTGTATAATTTTTTTAAATTATTGTAACAAACTGTTCAATAACGATTGAAAATTATTACAGTCCGAAAATAACGTAGAATAATCTTTAATTTACTTATTTATTTAAAATTTAACCTCTGATGATGGTGATAAGCACAAAACGTTCAGTTAAACTCAGCTTTAGAAATATATATTATTACACACTTTACATAATTTTGTCCTCAATCATTCTGGTATTTTATATCAACCACATGGACCATATCCCGTCGAATTCTGAGCAACTTAATTTTTTTCTGTGGTCTGTATGTCTGTCTGTCTGGTTGTCGTCCGCAAAGCTTAAAAATGCCATAAATTTTGAATGCTTCAATGTATCGACGTGAAATGTTCACCATTTTTTAAGACCCACGAGTGCTACATTTTAGTAGAAAATGAGCGGATGGAACATGTGCAAACATGCCCATTTGATATGTACATGGCAAAAAGTTTATGCAGCAACCTCTACGCAAAGTACTTACATACTTTGTCACTTTTTTCTGAAAATTATCCCTTTTTATAAAATTACCACCTTTTTTCTCAAATTTACCCCTTATTTTCTCATTTTTGTCATATTTTTCCTCTTCCTTCAAAATTCCCCTCTTTTCTCTCAAATACTGTCACTTTTTGTCTCAAATTTCCCCTCTTTTCTCTCAATTTTTGTCACTTTTTTTTCAAATTTACTCCTTATGTTTTCATTTTTGTTATTTTTTCTCAAATTTTCCCTCTTCCTTCAAAATTTCCCATCTTTTCTTTCAAATTTTCTAACTTTTTTGTCTTAAATTTACCCTCTTTTCTTTCAAATTTTGGCACATTTTTTTCTCAAAGTTACCCCTTATTTTCTCATTTTTGTGATATGTTTCCTCTTCCTTCAACATTTTCCCTCTTTTCTCTCAAATACTGTCACTTTTTGTCTCAAATATTTCCCCTCTTTTCTCTTAATTTTTGTCACTTTTTCCTGAAATTACAAGGTTTTTTCTAAAATTACCCCATTTTTTTTCAAATTACCAATTATGTTTTCATTTTTGTTATTTTTTCTCAAATTTTTCCTCTTCCTCCAAAATTTCCCCTCTTTTCTTTCAAATTTTGGCACTTTTTTGTCTTAAATTTACCCGTATTTACTCTTTTTGTCATATTTTTGCTCTTCCTTCAAAATTTCCCCTCTTTTCTTTCAAATACTGTCACTTTTTGTATCAATTTCCCCTCTTTTCTCTTAATTTTTGTCACTTCTTCCTGAAATTACCCCGTTTTTTCTAAAATTACCCCATTTTTTTTAAAATTACCCCTTATGTTTTCATTTTTGTAATTTTTACTTAAATTTCCCCTCTTGCTCCAAAACTTTCCCTCTTTTCTTTCAAATTTTGGCACTTTTTTTCTTGAAATTACCCCGTTTTCCCCTTTTTTCTAAAACTACCCATTTTTTCTCATTATTGTTAGTTTTTGTCAAATTTCTACTTTTTTTACGAAAAAATTACTTTTTTGAGTAATTATTTTTTTCTTTCCCCCTATCTTTCCCCCCTTACCCATCCATTGGTAATTATAGAAAGGGAGAGGGAGAAAATTGGAAATAAAAAGTTGGGACAAAGATTTACATCTAAAAAATTGGGGAAAATGTTTGAAATTAAAATAGTATGGGGAAAAAGGCTGCAGCGAAAAATGGAAAAAAAAGTAGAGGAAAAATTGATAAAGAAAAAGTTTCAAATTTTAAATTATAAAAAATTAGTGAGAAAGGGGAAAAAAGATTTTGACACAAAGAAATAGAAAATTAGTAAAAAAATGTAGGAGAAAAAGTGAAAAAAAGTAAGGGAAAGGGTGGAAAAGTGGAAGAAAGTATTAAAAAAATGAAAAAAATGGGGAAAGAAGTGGAAAAAAGTTTAAAGGAGAAAAAGTGAAACAAAAAAATTAATTAAAAATGTATGAGAAAAAGTGGATAAAAGTAGGGGAAAGGATAGAATAAAAAAGTAGGGGAAAGGAAAGAATAAAAAAGTAGACTAAAAGTGAAAAAATAGGGAAAGAAATGGAAAAAGTTTTAAGGGAAAAAACTGAAACAAAGAAATTAGTAAAAAAATGTGTGAGAAAAAGTCTAAAAAATAGAGGAAAGGGTGAAATAAAAAAGCATGGAAAAAAAGAGGGGAAAGGTGAAAAAAAAATAGGGAAAGTGGAAAAATTTAGAGGAGAAAAAGTGGAAACACAAAAATTAGAGAAAAAAGTTTGAAACTAAAAATTACTAAAAAATGTAGGGGTAAAAGTGTAAAAAAATGTTTAAAACAAAAAATGGGGGAAAAAATGGAAAAAAAATATGAAATATAAAAAAATGGTAAAACAGTAGAGAAAAAAAGGATGGTGGAAAAATTGGCTGAAAAAAATTGAAATAAAAAAATAGGAGAAAAATGAGTCGGGGAAAAAGTGGAAAAAAAGTTTGAAATATAAAAAAATTAGTGAAAAAGTGGAAAAAAGTAGGGGAAAAGTGAAAAAAAAATTGGGTAAAAGTAGAAAAAACAGTTTTAAGGGGAAAAAGTGGAACAAAAAAGTTTGTCCCAAAGAAATTAGGAAAGAATGTAGGAGAAAAAGTGGAAAAAAATATTTTAAAGAGTGGAATAAAAAAATAGGTGAAAAAGTGGAAAAAACTAGGGGAAAATGAAAAACAATAGGAAACGAAGTGGAGAAAAAAAAACAAAAAATGGGGGCAAAAAAATTGGAAAAAAAAATGAAATATAAAAAGATGGTAAAACAGTAGAGAAAAAAAGGATGGTGGAAAAATTGGAGGAAAAAAATTGAAATAAAAAAATAGGAGAAAAATGAGTCGGGGGAAAAAGTGGAAAAAAAGTTTGAAATATAAAAAAAGTGGAAAAAACTAGGGGAAAATGAAAAACAATAGGGACCGAAGTGGAGAAAAATTTTAAGGGGAAAGGAAAAGCTATATTTTCTTTTTTTCTAATACACAGGTTACATTTAGATAGTCAAGACTTCTTTTAATAAAATAAATAAAAATAGTGTTATATATATTTTCTTTTTTTTAAACACAGGTTAGATTTAGATAGTCAAAGACTTCTTTTAATAAAATAATTTAAAAATACACAGGTTAGATTTAGATAGTTAGTAGATTTTGGTAGTATTATCGAAACGTTGGTAGAGACGTCAAATCTTATAAAATGTATAAGTAAAAACCAGTTGATTTGACATAATTTTTCTCTAGAGCTGAAGAAAAATGTAACGTAGGGAGACGCTTGTGTCTAAAAACGATTTTAATACTTTAGATGTATCAATAAATAAAAAATAACGTCTCAATAAAAGCATGATATAACAAATTTTCGGGTTTAATATTCCTTTCAGCACAGTCGTACCTTGTAGTCTCCGTACTTAATCCGTACTTAATTTGAACCGCTGATTTGTTGGACCGATTTAGGGGTCCACCTCGTGCTGGATTATTGCAACATATTTAATTATCTACTTTATTTCTAAATATTCTTGGCATTACAAAACATAAAACTAGGATTGTATGCAAGTCAAATTTAAAAAAAAATAAAAACGAAAAAACTACGACAATTTAAAAACTATAAAAATACTACAATTTCCTGGTAACTTTTACGGGTTCTGAAATATTATAATAACATTTTACATGCATACAATCCTAAAGTTAACCTTTATTTTTAATTTAAAAAAAACAAAATTGTATTTTTTTAAAAGATAACCGAGTAATCGTGCACGAGCGGAAGGTATACAAACCAAAATTTCGTATTTATTCATGTCCGTTCAATATTGCCTCACACGGACCGCGTGAAATTTTCGTTTATATTTCTCAATGCGGCAATATTACTGAATACGATATTCTTAAACATTATTTAGAACCAAAAGTTCAAATTTTTTTATTTTGTGCTATTAATTTTATTGTAATCGAAATTACATAACCTACCTACGCGTTTATAACAAATGATAACCTTTTGCATGATATTTATGATAAAACAGTAAATAATACTATTTAAATTGATAATAATGTTACTATTTGAACATTTTTTACATATTAAAATTCGACAAAATAAACTATTTTTGCTACGTCACTAAAATGAACTTTGTTTTTAAAGATAAAAACTCTAAAATTAGACTGAATATTGGTAACTATACTTTAGTGTATTGACATTGTAATTTGATTTGTTTAAAAAAATACCACACCTTCTTTGACCTTTCTTTATCGACGCTTGAGGTCTAGGTCGAGGTCGAATATTTCCCACCATTTTTACCTTAAAACATTTGTAAATTAAGAGCATGATTTACTTGACGAACAGATACACCTGAGGGGCAACGGTGTGGTGGGAAGAAAGCATATTTTATGATAGGGGGCGTGTCTTATCCCTTTTGACCACGTTTCTCGGTCTCTACCAGGGTAGCTATAAAAGTTGGTGGAATTGTATCGACTGGATTTATCACAATAGTTACATTTTTACGATAGTTTTGGCTTTAATATAAATAAGTAAATTAAATAAATAAAATATTTATTTATAAAAATAAATTTATACAATAAATTAATTATGAATGATAATTTTTACAAGATTTTGAGCCATAATTAATTACTTGTTTGGCTATAACTTCTACAAATATTATTTTTAAATTAGGAAATAATTCAAACACATAGTAGTTTTTACTCTTTCGGATCCTCTATTAGGGTACACATCGTTTGATCCGGTAAACCCCTAATAAAATAAAGGTAGTAATGATTGTTTACCTAATGAATAATTGGGTCGTCCGGAGGGCTCGATATTACATTTATCTTTGGGTCAAAATGTGTTTTTCAGAAAATAGGATTATTTTATTTAAAATTGTATTACGTACGTACTTTCTGTTTTGAAAATTATCAATGCGAGACATATATACAAATTCAGAATATTTGTAAACAAAAAATCTCGAATTCTAAAACCCAAAACGGGCAAATTATTTAATAAAAAATTAGGCAATTAGATAATAATGAAATACATTTATTGCACTATGTAAAATTGAGTTCCGAATATAATAGTTTTATGTAGTTACTTATAATAATGTTATCTAATTTTGTATTTGTGTCTCATTTAAAATATTTTTAAAGTTATTAAAAATATTTAGTGAATTAGTATTTTCTTTAATATTGATGAAATTTTAAAAAATTCCGTTTAATAATTGTTAATTCTTTTTCTTTGGTTATCTCCAGTTCATCAAGCAGGTATTAAGTCTTATAATATTTTCACTATTATTGTCCATAATTACAAAAAACAAAAATTAATCAGTTAATTTTTATGAAAATTTTTTGGCAGTTCTAACAACTAATCAAATTTTGTCATTTTGTGTCATATGAAACAATTTCACCGAATCATGTCAACATTACACTGAGAATTTCATAAATTTATTTTCAACCAATTAGAAGGCTCCTTTTTGTTTACGTTGCTTATAGCAACGGGAGACTATCGCGATAATTTTGTTAGTTCCTATTAACTTAATGGAATTAATAAGTGATAATTTTTCTGTGAAAAAATGAAGCGCCTTATATTTATTTGCAAAAGTCACTCAGAATAAACATTTTGTTGCTAACTTATAATTTTTATTGATACGAACCAATTTGCTTTACATATCGAACACCGGGGCTAAAAGAAGACCCAAAAAACGTATTATCAATTTCTCCTCATTTGTACAATTAATGTCCGTCACATTTTAGTAACAAAAAAGTGTTACATAACGTGAAAGTAAAATTTTCTTGTGAAAATTCATATTTCTGCATAGTAACAAATAATGGGATCATAAAATCTTCAGTTATACATATAATGGTATTATAGGTATTTCCGTTTTTGTTTATAAACAATTAAAATGTGAAAGGAATTTAAAAATGAAACATAAGCTTCGAATAGAAATTGGGGTCTGTTTAAAATGCACGAAGCGAATTAGGGGGTAGTTTGAATTTATTTTAAAATGCATTTTTATGAAAAATTACTTGTTATCAAAGTTGTAGAACATAAAATTTCCTACAAATTTTGTTTTTACTTTTTCGAATTTCGCCGCTAGTTTTTATTTTAATTTTTAAATAGTTAAAAAACTCAAAGATAAGGGTAATTATTGATAAAAAATTTGATTTTTTTAATTTTTTTTAAACTAACTTTATTAATGTACCTAAAAACTAAAATAATTGATTAAATAATTACTCTACTAGGAGTGTTCGGAAAGTTGGGTGGGATCACCCCCTCTTTATTATTTTTAATCTGATTTTTATTGTCTGCGGTTGATGTGAACGCATCTTCTAGTCCGTGCAGGTATGAAAAAAAAGTTACCGCATCTCCCACTGACCGCATCTCGGAATGGCCTCATCTCACACGACCACTAATTTTTTTTGTAATTAAATCCGTTGATTTAATAAATATTTTTACACTTACTTTTTTTATCCAGCAAATCCTATTTCGTTTTGATAATCGCTTTGACGATGTGAATAAACGAGTTTTTAGTCTTTTACGGGGCATTTTTAAATATCCTAATTGATATTAATAATAGCCCCTTCACTTCACGAGAACAATAATTAATAGTTGAAGAATCGAAATAATCAGAACACTAAAATCACCACACTTATCTCTAAGAAAGATCAAACTAATAACAAAATGTGTCAAAAATAGTCTAACTTAAACTTTTATCCCCAAAGTAAGTACCGACAAAATATCACACCCCCACCACCACTGATTTTTGCTGACAAAGTTCTTTGCATTCAAAACATACCGATTGTTGGTAATTAAACCGTCAAATGATGCCGATATGCCAATGTTGGGTAGCTAGAATATATCTTATTATTTTTTACTACTTATTACCGTGCGATGTGTAAAAGTACCAATACATTTGTAAATTAAATCTCAATTTTAACTTACTAAATAAATTAATTAAATACTTATTATATGTTGTTAAACTCCTGTAAAATTTTAAAAATGATGAGTGAAATTAGTTTTATTGTAATTTTCATGTTGAAAATTGTAGTTCATAAAAACAAAAATTGTCATCCAAATAATAAAATTATTTTGATTAATTAAAAGAAAAATATTGTCCGAAAAATTATAAACTCTATAATTAAGTTTAAATTTATTTCATACTGTTTACCCTCGTAAAACTCTGCTAACAAGAGAATTTATTTTATTTCAATTTACAAGCTGTGTTCCCTAAATTCTAACGGTGGCGCCACTTCCTTGGAGCAAAATCTTCAGTTGCAAGGGTTTCGCTTTACTCGTCCTATACGTTTGTTTTTTATTTTTAATGAATGAAAAAAATATAGGTGTATTGGAGAAGATCTAATCTGTGCTCCTCTGCAGCCACTTTTTGAATATTTTACTTCGTTTTTTGTAAAAAAAATTTAGAAAAATGTCTAAAATGAACAATTTTTGGATTTGTTTTGAAAAAAAATGAAGCCAAATTTTCAAAATGTAGCTGCAGAGGAGCACAGATTAGATCTTCTCCAATACAAATATATTTTTTTCTTTTACTAAAAATAAAAAACAAACGCGTAGGACGAGTAAAGCGAAACCCTTGCACATACTATTTTGTCGCAAGGTAAATCCTCCTCTTAACAACCTATTACGTGACGTTGATTTGATAATATTTAAATCTTTACACAATACATAATGAATTATGTAAGTAATGAACAAAGATGTATTATAGAGCTTAAAATTTATCATAATATTTAATATTTATAGCAGCTAGGGTTTAGATTAAAATAAAAATCATCAAAGTAAGGAGAAATATTATTATTCAATTCAAATTAAGCTGTCACAAATTAAAAAGAAACAGCATATAATAAAATTAAAAAAATTATATAACTTCCTTATAAATTGAAAATTCAGAAAACTGGAAAAAGTAATCAAAATAAACATAATCTTAAAACATTTTGAGGACTCAACAAAAAATTTCATTTCATGGTCAATAAACTAATTGACAAGATATAGATTGATCTACTAACTTTTTTAATTGTTTACCGCTAAAAGTAACGGTGGAATGTCAAGGTTAGCAGGTTTTATTATTTGTGCGAATTATTCCGTTAACTGGCAAATAAATAAAAAACATCTCAAACAATGAATGAACTGTAAAGGAACAAAAAAAAATAAAACTTACTAGTCTTAAATCATTGATTCCATATAAAACAGCACTAAGGTTGTCTTTAATTGTTGCCATATTTTACAATGTACTCTTGCAACCACCACAAACAAACTGTAAAAGTAAAATGCCGGGTTCTCTACGAGATCTACTTTATATATATTGAACCGATGACGTAGTTGTTTGAATATAAGTTTTCTTGATAAGAACGGATATGAAAATTATGTTTAAATTAGTCTAGTTTCTTTATTGCTGTATTACAAATATGAACGATAATTTATAGGATTATCGAAATTGTGCGCTAATGTGAATTTGGCAAAGTATATCAATTAAGATTGATTATATTCTTATATTTTTAACCACAGATGTTTTTAACGGAATAATTAATTCTAATCTCCTACAAAATTAATTAAAAAATATCTCAAGATATTAGCTATAGTAACCTTGAGATAATATAATAAAAAAATTGTACCAAAATGATGGACACGATAAGTCGGCGCTGTTCAAGTCGGCGCTGTTCAAGTCGGCACTTCCAAGTCGGCATCGGAACAAGTCGGCGCCGGACACATTATTAGGGAGTCGGACAGTTCGACCACGGGCCAGATACCTGTTTTAAGTATCCCTAATAGCACAGAGACGTTTAAAAAACGTTCGTTAAAGTACACAACTTCTAACGTCATATATAGACGTCGAAAAAATACGTTTTAAAAACGTAAAAAGTTTCAAAACGGACTAAATAAATGATATGACAAAGGCGTTTTTTAGACATATTTTAGAACGTCCATTATATTGCAGAAACAAAAACATAACGTCTTTTAAACTTTTTTACAGTGGTTATAAAAACTACTTACAATAACGTAACTTTCTGACTTTTTCTGAAAACTTACTTTTGGGGACCTAAATAAAACAATTTAACATATACTTTTTGAACGTTTTTACTGATGGTGTATTTACAAACTACTCAAATAAAACATTTAAACTTTTTTTCTCAAAATATACTTTTGTGGACCCAAAAACTTCTATTGAACATTCTTTAGCGTGGCTATAAAAACAACTTAGAAAAACGTTTAAAGAATTTAAGTTTTTGACTTTTTTTGAAAACATTCTTTTTGAACGTTTTTATAAACGACGTAAATAAAACGTTTAAACTTTCTTTCTCTAAATATACTTTTGTGAACCCAAAAACGCCTTTTGAACGTTTTTTTACCGTGGGCATAAGAACCACTTACAAAAACGTTTAACGAACGTAAATTTGTGTCTTTAAAATATTATCCATACTCAAATATGTTGTTTTATTCATTATTTTTGACTTTTTTTGAAAACATACTTTTTATAGATTTATAAAAATCATTCTGACATGGACGTTCAAAAAAGGTTTAGTAATCGTTTTTTATCGTACTGTAACGTACAAAACGTTTTGTTTTTAATTTATGAGTTCAGACGTTTTGTCGAAATATTTTGGACGTTTCTTTATGTCTATTTTAAAATCGTTCTTGTAGAAACGTTTATAAAACGTTTTATTTTGGTCCTCGGACGTTCTGACCTTAAATGAACCATTAAAAAACGTCAATTGAACCTTTTGTGCTATTAGGGATACCGATCAGTTGGACCACGACGGCTCCGAGCGGATTAAGGTTGTATTCTAAGAATTAAAACAATCACTATTTACTTAACATATTATTTATTATTGAGGTGAATTATAATAAGCCATAATTTTTACAAAATCTTTTTGTGATAAAAGGCCATTTCTATATTCTGCTATCTTAGCTTTAATGAAATCATTTTTTTTCTGTGTTGCACTTTTCAGTTTTTTGGTGGAAATTTTACGGAATTTATTTTAATATATGTTTCTACTTGAAATTTTATTAAAATATTTACAAAATTAAACAAACTTGGGCGAGAACTATACCTGTACATACTATCTGTAGTACAAGCCCACATACTTGGGGGAAAATTACTTTCTTCATCGATATCAGTTTCCACGATATAATCGCAAAATTTCGATAGACTCGGATTACTTCATGAGGGTCTAAAAATGGAAGTCCAAAAAATAATTTAAGAAAATTGCCTATTTCTGAGTTTTTGTTCCGATATTCTGTGACTAAGTCCAAATTTTGAATTTTACGATACCACGATTGGCACAAATAGAATCTACATCCTATAATTTTTATATTCGGCCACATTATTGAACAAGCGTTATAAATTGAGTGTTCAAAATCAACAATGACTGTTGAAGGTTTAAATATCAGATGCAAAGTTTTACATTTTTCATTTAACAGTTGAAATAATTTTAAATAACTTGAGCTCTTCTTGTTTGGTAATAAGCAAAATGCAACAGGTATATAATAACCATTTTTAAAAGCATGAACAGTAAATAATTGAAGAAAAAATCTAGTACAAAACTGAAATGTTCCATCCATATATATTGTACTCACAGAACAAAGAAAATGCAAATTTGTATAACACGAAAACACAATAACACCATTTTCTTTATCAACTACACTTAATTATGGAAGGGTGCGTATGTGATTTTGATACAATGTTTTTCGTTGGTAACAGCCATTGGTTACCCAACTTTCCATAATGTGGAATTTTTTCACTGTTAGTTTTTTAATGTTTTTAATTTTTTAAGTTATAAGTAGTTTTTTTTTTGTACCACCTTAACAATTTTATACTATGTTGACTTAACAACCGCGCGGTTGTGCCCAAAAATTTTTTACGTTTTTTACTATTCAACTTTGATATTATATTCAGTTTGGCCTGATGATGGCTTTTTAGCCGAAACTAGTCGCCTGTTATCATTCTTTAATATATTACTTGTGGTACTGACTTCGTGTTTTATTTATTTGAAAAAAAAAACAGACATAAAGCGTGGTATTAATAATAAAAAGAACAAACCTTTAATTCCTTATGAATTAGCTTGGAGGGCCTTTCTGTTAGATCTTCTAACGCCTTCCTTTTCAAAGTATTGCTAACCTGTTGCCTTTTAAGAGTACTATCTTCCATGTGATTATGCTCTAGATGTGTTTCTAAGATAGTTATTTCGTTTTCCTCGGTATAAATTTTTGAAGAACACTTTCTGTTAACACACCGCCAACGAATTTTTTCGCATTTTGCTACATGAGCTTTAGAAAATTTAAAATTATTTAGTAACAATAATTTGTGTCGTTTTTCACTAATCATACACTTCAAATCCATTTTTGGTGCAGTTACACTTCTTAAACAAACTAAATTGACTAGATACTTATGAAGGATAATGATGCTTACTAGAACGTTACTGGATTTAAACTAATATTTTAAAATTTGATAGAAATTTGCAAGTGTCGAAAACTACCCACTATTACTACCCTAATGATATTGTAATTATCTTCGAAGAATTCCATTAAATCGATTAGAAAATACAATTTTATCATGGTCGAACTGAAGGGTAGGCTTAACTTGACCTTTTTCAAAATAGGATTAATGCAGGTACTCGTGGTCCAACTGCCCGGTCTCCCATTATTATTATTGTTATAGTATAGGAGTATATAAAATAAAATACAAGAAAAACTATAGCATATTCCTAACAAAATATCTACCTTACAAATAAACAAAAATCAGAAATTCCTTGATAATATTTTATATAGTTATATAGTCTTAAAAAAAAACAAACAAAACAAAAACTAACTAGTGCAGGTTAATTGAAATTCTTATTTATATTAATAAAATTAATATACCGGGTGACAACGATGTTAGGGTACACTCAATAACTTCTTTAATTTTAATAAAACGTTGACTTTTTAAAAAAGTTTTTTTCCTTTTACATTATTTTATGTATTGCAAGTTGCTAATTTAAAGATATGTCCAATTAATGGACGAAAATAAAAAATGGGGAGTCTATGACAAATCGCCGAATGGACAAAACGCCGAATGGACAAATCGCCGAAAGGTTGGTCAAAACGCCGAAAGTAGTTTTTTGGACAAATCTCCGAAAGTGGTCAAAATGCCGAATGGACAAATCGCCGAACGTGGACAAATTGCCGAATCCTGTAAAACGACGCTGCATAGATCGGGTTTGTGACGTGCGTCTGTTCTTTGTTTTCTCTTCCTGCTTTTTTTTTTGTCCTGTTTTGTTTTGTTCCCTTGTACCCTGCTGTAGGAGAGAAGTTCTCCTTTTCAGGGATACAATGGGGACTGTTGATCTGAAATAGAATTTGTTAATTATCTTAAGATATTTGATGGATAAGTATTTGGATTGATACTTACGAGCCTCCCACGTTGGGAGGCTCAGAGCGGCGATCGGCGGTGGATCTTCGGCGTCGGTGGTGGTCGGTCGAGCTCATCTGAGGCTAAGGGGGGCATCCTCCAATAGACTTAGGAGCTCGTCCGGGAGATCTATGTCTTCCCTTGCTTCACTAAGGATCCTGAGGTTGGGTTGGGTGAATTTCTTCTTTGGTTGTTGTTTTGGTATTTGGAGCTCTGGTAAGAAGGAGCGGAAGCTGAGATTTGTGTGTCATCAGCGTAGAGTTGAATATCTTGGCTAGGAGAAGGAGATTGGGGAATATCATGGGTGTATATGACATAAAGGACAGGAGTTAGGACGGAGCCCTGAGGGACTCCGGCTTGGGGAGTGAAAGGATCTAAGAGAGAGTTTTCTACTTTGACTCTGATGGATCTGTTTTGTAGGTAGGAGTAGATTTTCTGGATGAATGGTGTAGGGAGATTGATGTCGTAAAGCTTGAGAATAAGTCCGGCATACCAGACTTGGTCGAAAGCCTTTTGGACATCAAACAGGACTGCTGATGCACAGTGACCAAGGTTGAGAGATTTGGTTGCAAGGGTGTGGAGTCTCACTAGTGCATCTTGGATGGAGTAATCAGACCTGAATGCATGTTGGAATTGGGTGATCGTTCCCCATTCATCCAGAAAGTCACAGATAGCTCCTTGAGTATTGTGTTTCAAAGAGCTTACCCAAAGAATCCAGAGGGGTATAGGTATGTAGGAGTTGGGGGATGTTGGGTCCTTTTGAGGTTTAGGGATGAGGATAGTTTGGGTGGATTTCCAGCAGATTTGAAAATGAAAGTGCTGAAGGCAAGAGTTCATGAGAATGGTGAGGATAAGGAAGATGGTTTCAGGAAGGTTTTTAAGGGCTTGTCTTTTGATTTGATCCGGGCCAGGAGTGGATGAGTTTTTCCCTAGGAGACATGCCGAGGTAATGTCCTCAGGAGTGAATGGATTTAGGATTGGGTGATGGATAGGGAGATAGGGAGTGTGAATGATGTCCTCTAGTAGGAGGTCTGTACCCTCCTGGAAGAGGGGGCAGAAGTTGGGATTTGGAAGATTTATTAGGGTGTTCTGGAGATGGTCCTTGAAGGCCGACCTTTCATCGACAAGGAGGTGTTAGTGGGATTCGGTTTTTTGGCCAGTGAGTACTGCTGGTTTTTTGTGCCAGAACTTTGACCCGTCCCTATGATCGAGGTCTGAAGTAACCTCAACCCACTTATCTTGACAAGAGTTAATCTGTAGCCTTATGAAGGCGTTCAGCCGGTTCTACTCTGTTTTAAAGACTCGGTCTTTGGTTCTAACAAATAGTTTATATATAACGGACAGCCAAGTGACATACGTCCTCGCTACGTCTCTGCCACGTCTACGCCCCGATGTCTTTTCTATGTGCATTGGGCCTGATTCTAACTTATGATTCGTCTTAACTATGGAATAATGCATCGATGTTCATAATCCATTCCTATTCTACGACAAAATTATACCTGATTGTAGTTGGTGTCCGGTTTCACCTTTGCTTGTGCTATTAATCCTATAGGACACCGAAAAACAAATTTGTTTAAATCAGTGAAAATTATCTTTTCTGTATGCATTATTGATATAGTGCCGGCGAACTATGATATGTTATCCTTATCCAAGTTTAGCCTTAACTGATAGTACTTAAATATAGACTGTAGATATCGATAAACAAAAGTGAACCTACTAAATTTAGCCCATGTCCAAAAAAGAAAGCTAAGGACCAAAAACAAATGAAAATCCCATTATTAAAGCTAAACGTGAGCAACAATTTTAGTCAACTTCGAAATACGAAAGGTGACAGATATTTTAGTTTTATTTTAGTACAACCAAGAAAATATTCCATTAGGTGTATACATTGCTAGATAATATCATTACTTTGATATGAACTATGTATAATTCTGTTTTTAAAGATAACGTTGTTTAGATACTTCAAATATTTAATCTATTTAAATATTAGTTTTTGAAAGTGTTAAAAAAAGGTTGATAGGGCTTTAATTACTTTGATATTGAACATATTTTATAACATTTTTAATTGTTAATTTTTAACAATAAAAACAACTATTTTTGAATTTGACATTAGCATTTAAAACTGTTTAATAGAGGGTGAGCAAGCAGGTTATATAACTAGATACAATATATATGTAATGTATGATTTACTTTTAAGGAAACGAATCCTTTATTGAATAAATTTTAAATAATAAAACGAAATCCGCATATACAAATTATCATCTCATCATGGATTTAATACATATACAGGGTGTTTCATAGGTAAAGGTACATACGCTAACTGTGGATAAAGGACACTTAGACGAATCCAAAAAACCTATATACGATTGGTCTAGCTCGCTTCATTACAAAGTTACAGGGTGTTTTGTCAATATTACTCATTTCTTTTACCCGCCGTATATTTGGAACCATCCCGTATATTTTTCTGATATTTAGCAAGATTGTTCTACTCTATTAGGACAATCAACAGACATAGTGACCAAATTTTAAATCCAGGTCTGGCTTCAAAAAAAGATATCAAAATAATTTTTCTCTAGAACAACACCCTGTATATCGAAATTTTAAAAATTGGATTGCATATTCGAAAAGAGCGGAAAAAGTTGAGTGGGAATACGTATTTCTTGAGACTGCACATTTCATTTTACTATTAAAATTTTAAAAGCAAACTTAGATTTATTAATTTTCGTGGAATTCGTACATAGTTTTTGTTATTCATTAGAAATTGTTTTTTAGTGATAACGCTCAGTTTTCAATATAATTCTTTTATGGTATCAAAGTAAATTTCTTTTTAGGTTTTTACTTAATAAAATATTGTTTAAATAATACAAGTGCAAAATAATCTTTATTTTCTGATGACACATATAGGACAAATTTATGATTCACAAAAGCAATCCGTAAGACAGTAGTCTAAATTTTCAAGAAAAAAAAAACAAAAAATGTTTAAGTTTGAAGAAATTTATTAATATCAAGTTTCTGACTAAAATATCTCCTTTTGAAATTGGTTTCTAATCCAAGGGAAGCTTTTTTAGGCAGAAAGTGGTAAAATCTTAATTTTGCATAAAACGAAAACAGTAAAGCGTTTTTTTTTAACTGAAATTGAAAATCAATAAAAGAAAATACCTAAACAATTAATGGGGTCATGTAATTAATAAAATTTATTATTCAATTAAAAAATACCTAAAGAAGATGTTCAAAATGTGAACCATTTTCTTGAATGCATAGTCTTGCTCTTCAAATAATATTTAGAACTGAGTTTCTAATCATGGCTGGCAAAACTCTAATTATTATAACATTTGTAGTCCAAGAATAGCTCTTTTCAACCAGCCCAAGTTGGTTAAAATCGGCTCAGCCGTTTTGAAGATCCATCCCCACCAGTTTATGTAGAGATACAGCAAAAATTGCCAAACAAAAAAGATTCAGATTATCCTTGACTTTAAAGTTCAAGTATTTTTTTGTTAGGTTAATATAGCGGATTTCACAGAAACATAACTTTTTTAGATTCAAGATTGCAGTTACGCCCCCTAGCGGCCATTTCAGAAACTTGAAAATATTTTCCAGGTTTTTCTCTTGGCCGCTTTAATCATAACTTTATTTGCCGCAACCCTCTACGATGGCTAGATTCCCAGATACAGTACCTCGCATTCTTAGTTAGCCACCCTGTACTATGAAAAATGCGGTGTAATGTTATTTTAAAAATTGTTTGTTTTAACTTTTTACCAAACATTTTCTGGCAGCGAATATTAGGACTCTTCTTTTAATTTTAATTTGTAATGGGTTTCAAAAACTATTCAAATTCTTTTAGATTTCACTAATTAACTCACCAATAAAAGGTTAGTCTAAGTCTATTTTGGAATAAAAAAACAAATACAGTAAGTTTTTGAAACTGTGCACTCTGACCATTACCATACATGTTTCATCCTTATAGGAATCTTCAGTGGCACTTTGTCGGAATGCATAATTTCAAAAACTCACTCTGTCTGAATACCCCAAGTATTTCTATGTATTCTAAAAATAACGCCATCTGCTGGCAACCAAGTTGTACTTGGATAGACCCGTTTACAGGATTGTATTCTGATAAACGGCCTGCCCGGTTGGTACCCATCAACCATACGATAGATGGTCTATTTGGAACTTCATTTTTTATTTTGAAGATTGCTTATTCTATTGAGAATCGCCAATTTTTTTAATATTTAGTCAACGTTTTATTAAGCAAAAACCTAAAAAGCAATAAAATCTTAAGTTTGCTTTTAAATTTTTTATAGTAGAATGAAATGTGCAGTCTCAAAAAATATTTATTCCCATTCAACATTTTCCGCTCTTTTCGAATATGCAATCCAAATTTTAAAATTTCGATATACAGGGTGTTGTTCTAGAGAAAAATTATTTTGATAACTTTTTTTGAAGCCGGACCTGGAATTTAAATTTGGTCACTATGTCTGTTGATTGTCCTAATAGAGTAGAACAATCTTGCAAAATATCAGAAAAATATACGGGATGGTTCCAAATATACGGCGGGTGAAAGAAATGAGTAATATTGACAAAACACCCTGTAACTTAGTAATGAAGCGAGCTAGACCAATCGTATATAGGTTTTTTGGATTCGTCTAAGTGTCCTTTATTAACAGTTAGCGTATGTACCTTTACCTATGAAACACCCTGTATAACTATTATCTAAGTTAAACCAACCGAAAATAGTCTGTAGTCAACGTGTGCAAAAACATTTAGCATTTATTATTAAAATACACGCTCACGTACGCCCCCCCCCCACGCACACACAAACACACACACAGACACTAACACACACACACACAGACATCATCGGGAAAATATCAAAATCGTATTCTAGGGACCCTAAAACGTGTTTATCCATTGAAAACTCACTACCCAATTTTTAGCATGATTACTATACCTCTCTTATCTGAAGGGAGAGAGGTAAAAATCCTCCTCATTTGATGAACTATCGTACATAGTATTTTTTAAATAAAAAGTAACAACTGAAATTACGTTCATTCGGCACTTTCCAAACCTATATCCCACATTATTTTGAGTAGACCTTAAACCGTTCCTTCGAGGTGCGTCAATTATACCTGCACTGTAAGTTATTTTATATAAAACGTCGTTAAAATAGCATTTAATTTGAATTTTAACGGTTTAAAAATTTTTGTAATAAAAAAGTCCGTATTTAAAAAGTAGAACTTGTTCAGACAAGAAACGTCGTATCAAAGATTTATTAGTCCACTTCTGTAGAAAATTTGTGATGTAATAAAATTTTCCTTATTTTTGTTATTTCTTTTAATAAAAATTCTATGTGTAAAAACCAAAAATAGCATTTTTATGTCTCCCTGTATAACTCGAGAAGGGCGAGGGTTCCGGTAAATTTTTTTCGACCAATGTAATATTCTCTAAAATGGTTAATTTTTTGTCCATAATCGTCTTCGTATCTTTTATGGTTCAGAATATACACATGATAATAGAAACGGCCTGTATTTTTTTTTTGTACTTAGAACTTTTGGAGGAATCATTTATTTTTGGAAAAAAATTTTTAACTTATTTTCTCCTGTGGCAATGAATTTTTTTCACTTATCTTTAGTTTTACACTTGTGTGTATGTTATCTAACTAATAACTATAATAATGCACTAAATAAAAACAAAAAACGAAACACATTTTTCTCAGACCGTCAGATATATCAAATACAATATTCACAGGGTAGTTAGTCTCACTCTGTTTTTGTTTATATTTCGCAACAAGTCAAATCTTGAGTAAGATTGTTGCGCCGGCGTGTTGTACTCTAAAAGGACTTCTTGAGCGAATCCGGATCACGAATACTTTTTTTTTCGATTAACGCTACGAATCCTCAAAAATGATTCGAATCCTCCCAAGCTCTGATAACAATCATTTATATAGTGAGAAAATTGTATATTTTCTGTTTGATTCTATCTTATTTTTATAACACAGCCCCACAAAAAAAATTCATACGCAAGAGAGTGACATATGTATTCCCATGTATTTTTCGACGCTGAATCCGATCCCGAGCTCAGAATTGGGCCTACACGTCTGGAATTGGCTCCAGGGGCCGAAAATGGCCTGAAATGCGGTTCCCGGGATAAGGCGAAGTCGACGCTGAATTTTGGAGCTAAAGCCGGATTTGTGCTCGAAAAGTTTAAGGCCAACTGAAATTCCGGGTTTGGGTCTGGGAAAATGACCCTTAGGGGCCGGAATATCGTATTTTGTGCGTCTCAATTAACTTCCGGAACTCATACCGTGTTTAGAATGCCTTTAGTCGATTGGAATCTCTCATTTGTATATATAAAACAATAGCAGAACATGCAACAAAAAAACAATAACAAAACATGCAAAAAACAATATCAAAACATGCAACCAAAAACAGCAACAAAATATGCAAAAAAACAATAACAAAATATGCAAACAAATAGCAATAACAAAATATGCAAAACCAATATCAAAACATGCAACCAAATAACAATAACAAAATATGCAAAACCAATATCAAAACATGCAACAATAAAACAACAAAATATGTAAAAAAAATAAGAAATCATGCAAAAAATACATGGAATAACAAGATTAACAGTAAAAAAATATGCATTTCATGCTACCATAAGGTGGCGGTGGGATCTCGGTTTCATGATCTCCTTTTATAATATCTTTGAACCTTATATTGTAACAAAAAAAGGATCAACAAGGTGCAACCAAGAACAATGAAGAACAAGAAAAAATATGTTCATGCAACAAAACAGGACAAAATCAAAAACGAAACAAAAGAATATCGTGCAATAAAATAGAAGGAAATCATATACAAACAAAAATACCACTGACTACTTTCGAAACCTCGTGTTCTCTTAACTTCTCATTAACAAATTCTTCTAGCGACTTACTCTTTTTGGGTGAGACGACATCTTCTGAGAGAATTTTGATTCACCTGCCTATATCTGCATGTATATATCTGCACAGTCTCAGGTCCAGAATTGAAAAACACACGAAAATACCACTGTTGCGACTGGTATGTCCGAAATATGATTTTCCGGCCCCAATGAGCTATTTTCCCGGATCCAAACTGGGAATTTCAGCTATCCAAAAACTTTTTGAGCATACTCTAATGACCAGGATTGAAAAATACATGATGTTCTGTATTAAGGTGAATTATTAATCTGAATAAAACACACTTTACTCAAATTGTTGTTTAATAAATGAATGCTGACTGAGAACTAGTTACTAGTTTGTAAAAGTATAAATATATATCGTTAGATACAGTTTTTGTTTAAGTCCGTATAAAAAGCCATTCTTTGATATTAATAGGCAGGGTCGGCTCCAGGCCAATGAAGATATCATATAAATATATAACTATATATTGTTATGAAATTCTACTTCGTGGTTCTCAATTTGGGGTGAGTTCTATATATAAAAAAAATAATAAACATTACAAAAATAAAAAAAAAAACTAAATTAATAAATGTCCTTCTGTTCGCCTTTCACTCCAATCTTCTGCAATTATCTTATCTCCTACCTTGACCCGTCAACTTCTTCTTAATACATCTTCATAACCTGACTTCTCGGTCGCCGCTTTTCACTTATTACACCTATATACTCCTCCTTACGTTCTTCTACTATTGTTCCTTTTCTTCTAGTTGCTTTCCTATTTCGCTCATAGGCTTTAATATATTTTTTTTTAGTTGAACAAAAAATTTATATTTGATCGGTGTATCAATTTATTTTTGTTTCCCAATAATTCTCTTTTCTCAAACTATACTTAACAGCTTTTTCATAAAAATTTATGACAAAATTTTTTAAAAAAAAATCAAAAATTGACTTGTTTATTATTTTCTATTCAACTGTCCGTCTCTAAATTCCTAAATTTTTTGTTACTTGATTTCTGAATAAAATTTTTTTTAATCACTTTTGACAAACTTGCCATTTACTTTTAAATTATACAGCAAAATTTTCTTTGATATTCTATCCAAATTTTACCTTTCTCTATTAAATTAATATACAAATAATAATCATTCATATGATAATAATGATATGATATTACAAATAAGATTTTTTTTTTTTATACTCCACAATTGTTGATTTTAAATATTTTATACACCAATTATTTTCAATAAATGCTTTAAATTAAACCTCTAACGATAAACTCTGTTTATAAAATTCAAATTTAACAAATGTTATTCAAACCTTTTAACAAATAACTAATAATTAAATTATAAAAATGACTCATACAGAGTATTTCATTACAATATATAACACATGAAAATCCCACTTTTGCAACTGGTATGTCCGAAATATGATTTTCCGGTCCCAATGGGCCATTTTCCCGGACCCAAACTGAGGATTTCAGCTGACCAAACACTTTTCACACCCAGTCTCAGCTCCAGAATTGGAAAGTCCATGAAAATACCAGTCGCGACCGGGACGTCCAAAACAGGATTTTCCCGGACCCAAACTCGGAATTTCAGTTGGCCTTAAACTTTTCGAGCACAAATCCGGCTTTAGCTCCAAAATTCAGCATCGACTTCGCCTTATCTCGGGAACTGCATTTCAGGCCATTTTCGACCCCTGGAGCCAATTCCAGACGTGTAGGCCCAATTCTGAGCACGAGATCGGATTCAGCGTCGAAAAATACATGGGAATACATGTCACTCTCTTGTGTATGAACTTTTTTTTTGTGGGGCTGTGTAATAGCAATTTATGACACAACTGTGATAAATATGAATAGATGCGTATCGTATAATATATTTTCTTAAGAATAATTGCTAACATTATAAAATATCAATAAATATTAAACTACACATACTTATCATACGAATTTTTATGTGAAAATTTATTTACTTTTTCCTCTAGTCTGGCACAGTAAAACTTGAATGAGTGCAAAAATGCAATAAGAAAAAGCATTTAAATGCTGTCAGTAGCCGCGAAAATGCGCTACAATCGAGTAGGATCTTATCTCTTTATAACATCCTTTGTATATTATAACCAACAATATTTCAACGAACAGAAAAGTCAAAATTAGGTGCAACAGAAAACAAAACGCTATAAACACATAACTATTATTTATTTTTTGGTTTACCTAAACTATAATATAATTTAATCACATTTAATGATAATACGATATACATTTTAAATATTTCAACAATCAACAATAAGATAAAAAGAGGCACATATATAGCGCCATATTAAAAAAAATATTAACTTCAATTACATATAATAGGACGATTGAATTTGTGAAGACAAAATTACAGAGCGATTCAAAAATTAGGAACCAAAATAAGACAGTTTAAATCTTCAATTAAAAAAATTATTTGTAAACCAAACTTCCTTATTTTTTTAGATAATTAAATTGCATCTAAAATACTAAACATTGGAATTGCATATTTTATTATTATAATTTTTCATGCCTAAATAAAATCTTATATTAATTATTTTTGAATCTCTCTGTATACAATAAAAGCATATTTTTAATGATGGGTTAGAAGACCTTCTCTATCTGGAAGTTGTCGTACTTTCATGCTTCCATCAGCTCCGCAAGAGAATAACCTGGAATGGTTATCAATATGAAGTTGAGTAACACCTTGTCCAATATTTTTAAAGAAACTACTTCTGGCGTGCTCAGCGGGTAAAGACAGGAGGACGTTAGGTACTGTTATGCCCCAAATCTGAAAAATAATTCGGTTGTACACAAAAAAAAACTCGATAGACTAAATATTCACCTTGATGTCCCCATCGGCAGATCCAGTAGCAAAGTAATCTTCATGTGGATCAATTGCTATGCATTTAACAGCATTTTCGTGTGCGGTGAATTTATGTCTAATTGCCTTTGATCTAACGTCAATCAAACAAACGTCACCCTTTTTTCCGGCTGAGATAAGAACCTGGTGCTGCGGAGCGAAAACTAGACTACTAGCACCTTGATCGTGACATGTGAATGCTGTCACCAATGCTTTTCCGTGGGGTAAGATTGAATCCCAAATGCAGACGTTCTTGCTTTCAGAACTGTGACCAGCTAAAAATTAAATCAAATTTTAATTAGATTTGATTTTAATATGTTTAATGGGGTTCCGGTGAATTCGTAACTTTAATAATTACATGCCAACTCGTAATAACTCTACTCAGGTAATTTTGACCCCTTGACGCATATGTTAATTCGTAACTGTAACCCGAATTTACTCCTTTCTCGATTCGAAAGGTACGGATTCACGATGTTTCTTTACTATAGACAGAAAAGGATAAATTATTAAGTGTGGTATGGTCATCCAAGAAATAAGTCGATGAAATTTGCACAATAAAGTGAGACAGAAACATAAGATGAGGTTCTTTATTAATTCATGCTCTAATATTTATAGCTTATCTTTGACTTATTTAGTAGCTGTCAATGCTATCATTACCTCTCGCACTTCAGATAAGAGAGGTATAGGAATCATGCTAAAAATTGGGTAGTGAGTTTTCAATGGATAAACACGTTTTGGGGTCCCTAGAATACGATTTTCATATTTTCCCGATGATGTCTGTGTATGTGTGTGTGTTAGTGTGTTTGGATGGATGTTGTAGTAACGATAACTCAAAAACTACTAAATAAAAAAATTTGAAATTTTGCATACAGGATTCTGATACCCTAGATTAGATCTGATTAGATTTTGGTGGCAATCGGACAACCGGAAATGGCAGTTGCTATGGGTGATGACGTCATTACTATACAAAACGGCAATAAAGTTTAACACATTTATTTTGTATATACCATAGTTTATTTTCGTATCATTAAAATTTTTAAAACTTTTGCCATTGTTGCCAGATTTACAAAAAAGTAATTTTTTTTCATACTTTCTTGTGCTAACCTGTAAATTTTTGATTCAAAAATGGCGAGAGGTCATGTGCTGGCCACATCAGATTTTTTTTAGTTGTTATTGTACTTTTATTTCTGAAGTTTTGTGGATTTTTTGCGTTTTTAACTCATATTTCCTTATAAAAACAGTTCTTTTAAGATTTAATTTAGTTTATTGTAATATTTCAGTTTAAAGTAAGTATATTTTTTTATCAATAAACACATTATTCTTACATTTGGATATTGTGACTATAGTTACGTCTACGAGTCGTTTTAAAATGAATTGGATGAAAAATAATATCAAAACCTAAGCACCTTTTAGCAATTTTATGATAGATGAAGAATAGTGAAAAACAAATTGTAGAAATTTTAAAACTGAAAATAGAAAAAAGTTTGGTTTGAATAATACGAAAAGTGTGGAAAATAGATATAGAAAATAGTAGTAAAAAATTATTTTTTTTTTAATAATTATGCGAATTTTTTGATCGTCCCATATATTTTTCAGTTTTATACCATTTACTTAAAAAAATACAGAGGTGTAAAGGAAAATTAACTTTTTTTAATTATAATTTACGTATTTTTAGTATAGTCATGTACATTTCTCATTTTTCTCCAATTTAATAAAGCTTATTTTTATAGTTACCTGAAGTAAAATTTTCTGACATCTGAAATACACTCTCATTTTTCAAGGATTTTCAAAACATTCTTTATGATGTTTCAATGATTTTTCAAGGATTTTACAAAAAATTTATACGAATTTAAACAATAATTTTCCCGTGTTGATCCCATGATTTTTCATCGACTTATTAAGATTTTTCAAGAATTTTTAAAGGAATTTGAAAGAATTTTTCAGTAATAATAATAATTTTCAAGGTTTTTTAAAAGATTTTTTTTAATGACTTTTTAGGGAATTTTCAAGGATTTTACAAGAATTTTTCAAGAATTTAGACAGTAATTTTCCCGTGAGTCTTCCACGATTTTCCACGGATTTATAAAGATTTTTCAAGAATTTTTAAGATTCTTTTTGATTTTTCAAAAACTTTTAAGGAATTTTTTAAATATTATTTAGACAATTATTATTATTTAGACAATAATTTTGCGGTGATTGGTCCAGGATTTTTCACGGATTTATAATAAAGATATTTCAAGAATTTTTAACTGTTTCTTTATGATTTTTCAAATATTATTTAAACAATTATTATTATTTAGACAATAATTTTCCGGTGATGTTCCAGGATTTTCCATGGATTTATAAAGATTTTTCAAGGGTTTTTAAAAGATTTTTTTATGATTTTTCAATGTTTTTTCAAGAACTTTTTAGTAATATTCTTATTTGAGAATACTTATTTTACGTTCAATTACAAAATATATAAGCCAAATTTTGGCACCCCAATGGATGACATTTTAATTTAAAAACCAATATTTTCACGTACGTGGTGGCAGTAGGCACGTTGATTGTGAACTTAAGACAGTTTTTGTTCTGACTAAAATTTTTTGACTAATTTCGTATGAATATTGTTGATGACGCACGGGTAATCATTCGCCGGATCAACTGTATATATTTAATTTCCATATCAAAAATGTACAAATATAGTAATATAAAATCAAACAAGAAGATCTAATGCACATTATTTATATATTGTAATGAAATTTGTTATACCTTGTATAGAATAAAATAAATTTGTTATGAAATATAATAGTAAGTAGAGGTTGGTTGAATTAAAAGAAAATGGATAGAAAATGGAAGTAAAATTAACAGTTTTCTTTGTTTGTAACATAAAAAGAAGAAAAATGTGAATTAAAAAGAAAATTTCAGTAAATGATATTAAAAGTAATATAAATTTAATTTTGCTATTATGTATTTATAGTTTAAATTATGTAAAAAAAATTATTTTTTTATTTTTTGAAGATTTGAAAAGAAAGCAAAAAAAAGAAATAATTCTGTAAAATTTAATATTATATTTAGAAAGGAATGTTGTATGTATAAAGAAAAATGGTTATTGAATGAAGAAATAAAAGTTAAAAAAAAGTAAGCAAGATTATTTATACAAGTTAAGGAACAAATATATAAAAAAAGAGGTGACTATTTAAAGGAGGCAAACAAACAATTTCAAAAGTGAATAAGAAACAGAAGTAAAAAGGTGGAGACAAAAAAAGTATTAGGAGAGCTGAAGAAGTAGTAGAAGGACGAAAGAAAGAAAGAAAAAGAAAAGATCATTATTTTTTTCAGTTTTTTTTTAATATTGTAAATTTTGTTCATTTAGGCGCTGTTGAACCCAGCCCAGTGAGTTTTCCGGATAAGAAATGTAATCCACCCTTCATTCACTGGATTTACTATGTTCTCTTGAATAAATAAAATTATTTCAATTATTTTGCTTTCTTTCATCTTCAACCAACAGCAAAACGTTTCTGATGCTTATCTTATCATAATTAGCTACATATTTATTTATTTATTGGTTACGAATTCACTGTTCAAAATTACGAATTCACAAGTGTAGATACCTAAAGAGTTACGAATTGACCTGTCTACATTTATCAAATAATTAAAATTGATATTGTCAAAAATTAAAGTGTAACAAATAGGTAAAACCGTGTTAAATGTACTAACTTATGTAAACTTGGATAATACAAAATACTGTCATTTTAAGGTACTCTTTTAAATAAAAAAACATTTTTTTTAAAGCGAAATTTCCCAATACAGGATTTGGCATTCCTACTTTAACGATTAGAATTTTCTTGATCATATTAATTAATATGATTTCCAACGATCAAATAAAAAAAATTATACAAAACACGAAATCTAAAGGGTACATAAACTTAAAATACAGATTGGTAAAATGTGACTAAATGTCCCCCTCTCTCCAACATCCTGTATCTGTAAGAGATCCTATGATATATGAATAGGGTTACAAAAAAATGTTTGATTAAGTTCTTTTGTGGTATAATTCTTTGTGTTAAATATAGAAAAAGAACGTAATATACGATTTTGAAGGTTGTCTGTGTTTTATTTTTCCGACTTGCAGCAAACTTAGTATAACATATAAAAATACATCACAACTTTGGTCCTTTAACAATTCAAAACTAGCAGGTATATTTTATGAGCTATTTGAGTAGAGAAAATTGCTTACTTAGCTTTATCAGTAAAAAAATTCTTACAGAATGGAAAGAAGCATGATAACGATCAATGATCTTCTTTTAATTAAGGTGATCAAAATATTGCTAAGTTTTGATTTTTATTTAAAATGAAATCCTTAAACAATATTGCAAATAGTGCCAATAATATATTAATTTTCTCAATACATTGTTGTATCTTTAGTTAATTGTTTATTAGCGATAAAACAGTTATTTCTAATTTAACTATATTTAAACAATATATTACTTACCTGTAGCTAACAAACTGCAAGAACCCAAAAATACAAAATCGCTTATGCCTTTATTATGACATTGAAGAGTCTATAAGAAAAAAAAGTTAATAATCAAAGTTACTCAAAGACATATTTATGCTTACGAAGAAAGGGCGAGTAGCGTTAGCGCTCAAACCGACTTGGAATAAACTCAAGTTTCCATCTGAATCACCAACACCAAATTTGTTGCCATGTTGTGAAAATCTCACTCTTGTAACTTTAGCGTAAGTTCCGGGAGGTCTAGGCACCGCCACAGGTTGCTGATGGCCCCATTCCCATAAATGCACTGAACCATCTTGACCGCCAGTTAGATCTAAATAGGTAAATTTATGAGTAAAACAAATAAAGTATATTTCTACATCACAAGATGAAATCAACCAGGAGGTAATTCAAGTTTTAAGTTATTAATTTGTTTCCAGAAGGGACTAATTTAGAACCAAACGATTTAAAAATGAGTATACAGCGTGTGACACGAAGAGGGTAAACTATCTGTATATCAAAAATTACTCACACGATAATAATAAAAATGTGTAGGCATAGATTATAGATTATGAACACACAAAATAATCAATTTATAAAAGGTATACAAAAATAATGAAAGTACAATAAGAGTCAGTCACCGCTAAAGGGTTTGCAAGGGTGAAATAATTTTTTTTTTGAGAACGGTATAAGCTACTGGTATAAAATAAAAACATACATGAAGGAAAATGCTAAGCCTAGAGCTCTATCGTAATGCAATTTTAAACTTTGGTTCCTACTTTTTAAAAAATCGATTAGAACTTTGGGACATATTTATCATTTTTTTGCGTATTTTTTAAAAAATTGTACAGCGCAAACTACAAAATTGACAAAAAATTTATTTTAATACGGCTTTAGTCTGATCCTTAATCATTCATTTGACATTAAGTTTAAAATAATTAATTAGTTTTTAACGAAAATTTTGAGTATCCTTTCGTACCTTTCGTAAATTTTGCCTCGAGTGAAACTATGTAGAATGGGTTGCCTACTTCTTCTACAGATATTTAATAAATTTTGCAAATGACGCGAATTCATCATAACAGAGAGTAACTCAGGTATACTGTTATTATTAGGGTGTAGTTGTGATTTCGATATAGACATGCTTAGGGAGTTTTGATCTGTTTTGTAGATTTTAGATCAGTGCCAATCACTTTCAAAACAAAAAAAATTCTTAACAATATGTGAATGGTAGGAAAATTTAGTCTTAAGTTATAAGTAAGTTAAGAAAAATTAAGACAACACAGTAAAAGTTTCGGAAGGGTTTGGGGTAGGTAAATATACGTTTTGAGGATTGGATATTGGGTTTTTGCCGATTTGTGATTGAAATACACATCCTATGAAAAAAAGTTTAGTGTAAAAGATGTAGGTAATTAAAAAATCTAAAACATTTGTATTGCTCATTTTTCACAAAAACTTCAAAATTATCGAGAAAAACGTTAAAAACTGTTTTTCTTTCTTTTTTAATTTTTATCTCCAACAAAAATATATATTTTTTTATTATGAAACTTAGTGAAAAAGTTGTTTCCTATAATTCTGTAATTTAAATAAGCTGTAATTTTTTCAAAGTAAAACATACCTAATTTTCAATCGAAAAAGTTGGTTTTCAGGTGCAAATTTTCTTTCTTGAAACTCGACTTTAGATGGTATAAAAAATATATGTGTACGGCACAATGTCGTTAAAATGCAAAAAAAAAAAACAAATAACGACTTCTATATAATCGTTTTTTTAGTTAATCGTAAGACTTTTTTACTTTTTACTGCAAATAAGTGTTGAAATTGATGAAAAAGACTAATATTCATGTATTCCCATTGATTTTCTTTTTGCGATACGACTTCCAGTTTCGCCAGAAAGGAAAAGAATCAATAGTAAAATCATTATTAGCTAACAAACATTTATCGAATCTAGCAAAAATATTTAAAATATGCAAGGTGCTTCAAAAAAAGAGTGTTAAACAAAGTAAAAAGGCGTAATTAAAATTATTAAATCTTAAGAGTGAAAAGTACCCTTAATATTTAGAAGATCATTTTTTATTTTTACGGTTTGATTTTGATTGTTTATATTCTACACAAAATATCAAAATTTGGGTGGTAACCCCTTATCATTTTTTTTTAATTAAATTCAAAGTACTCCGTAATTCGCGTAACGCGTTTTAAACGAAGCTCATTTTTTATTTCCAAATGTCTTTCCTATTTTGATTGTTTATAAGCAAAAACGGAAATCCCTATAATAGAATTGTATTATCTATAACTGAAGATTTTATGATCCTATTGAAGAGCAATTATAATTGTTACTTTGCCGAAATGTGAATTTTAATTATCTTAATATACCTGTGATGATCCATAAAGTATTATAATAATAATGCAATTTGAGGAAGAACGACAGGATTAAATTTAAACAAATAAAACAACGTTTTAAGATTTCCAAAAAAAACTGACAGTTAATCTATTACCACTAATAAATCATGAATATTTTGCTGCTTTATTAAAATATAAAAATAAAGCTCACACAAATTTACTGACCAAGGGTAAACAAAAAAAAGATATAAAAACTAACTTTAAAAAAAAAAATTCTATGAAGATTAGAGCCAGGTATGTTCGCACATACCACGGTTCGAAAATCCCACGCCGCCATGTATTAAACGCTCAGAAAGACTTAATTAGAGAAAAGAAGAAAAACAGGAAAAAGAAAAATTTTTGAAAAAAATTTGTTAGTATTTATATAAACAATTAATTTGTTATTCTATTATTATAATATTTTATTAGAAACCTCACTTTAAAAAACAGTTAGTTTTTTGTTCAAAATGTATATTTTATTTTAGTTAATATTTTTAGTCAACTTTATTACATTTTTTTATGTTTTAGATTTAAATGAAAATATATATTCCCATATTACTTTTAAACTAAAACAAAAGCTTCATGACTTATTAGAAATAAAAAAAATATTTGGTTAAATGTATATTCTAAAAGCCTAAATTCCATTGTCATTAATTTTGATTTTTTTTAAGTGGTATAAAAAAGTACTTGCAGTAAATAATGAATTAATAATGTCCTAGCGTAAAATCAGTTTTTGCTCATGGGCTGAATACGTCCACTGTTGAAACCACGCCCTCAGAGGGTCTAAAAATTTCTAGGTTAGGTAAACTTGCAAGCGCCAAAACGCGTTGATGGAAGAAATCAAGTAAAGAAGATAAACTTCAATGTAAAAATTCAAGTAATCGTAGGAGTAACAGAAGAGACTGGAGAAATTCTAAGAAAATTTAAATAAATAAAACAACGTTTTAAGATTTCCACAAAAATAATAACAAAAGTTATTAATTTAATAGTGACTAGTTTCGTTACATAGTAACTTCACCAGACTAATTACTATGTAACAAAAACTAGTCACTATTAAATTAATAACTTTTGTTATTATTTTTGTGGAAATCTTAAAACGTTGTTTTATTTATTTAAATTTAATAATGGATTTTCATCAAGTAAAATCCGACACAGTTAAACAAATTCTAAAAGCTAAATTTATAATTTTATTTATTTAAAATTGTAATGTCTATTTTTTTATAGTAGAACTTATACTAAATTGGAGATTACTTTATGTACTTTTGTATAACAGTACAATATTTATATAGTTCTAACCAACCAATCACATATATTTGAAGATATTTTAAAATCAAACAGATTTTCGAGAAAAAATAGTTCTTCGCATAAATGATTTTTAATATGTTATTCTTTTATCGAGTAACTATCACAAATGAGATTTAAATTAAAGATCTCTAGATACAAGACTAGAAGAAAACTGTTTAAATAAAATGTATAATAAAGAGTTAATGTACTTACATAAGGGAAGTAAGGGATGAGCAGTAATCCTTCGAATACCATCGATTTTGTGTTTTAGGACCTGAAGACATAGATTATGTTTAATAATAAATATTATTTAACCAATTTTGTAACATGCTAGGACAAGAAATATAAAAGTTTTCGTATTAATCATTCCAAAATTCTTAAAAGTTTTACATCCTTAGTTATATTTTTTTAATAATATAGAAATATAATTTTTTGTGAACATTATAAATGAATATTGGTTGGTTGCTTACTTTTAAGATATTTGAAAGATTTTATAACTTAAAAATATTTATCCTACAATTACTGATTAAAAAACAATATTAGTAGGTTAATCCCCTTAGCTACGTGAAATATATTTAAAAATAAACCATGCATTACACTATTTCGCCAACAAAATATAACGGTGTCAAGCTAGTGTCATAATAAGCAAAAATATAAAATTTATATTGATGAAAGATAATCAATATAAAAAAATTAATATTAATCACCTACAATGTAGATGTTAAAGGCATCCTTAATAATATTAATTATATTTTTTAAGATTAACTGGAATTATGAATAATACTGAATGATGATAATTTATTGCCATAATAATGAAATTTTTTTTAACAATGGTCAATATAAATCATGAAATCAAGCATTCTAGCATATTCATCTAGAAGAAACTACGCACTACATATTATAATACACAGCACACAGCAAAGGCAACAAAAATAATCATAAATAAAAAACAAAGACAGTTAGTAAGCTCTAATAGAAGGCACAGTGTTAGAAGACACACCGGTCGAAGCATGTGAGCCGACCGAAGCAGAACGAGGTGGACAAAATTGGCGTCATGACAGCCCGGGAAGCTTAACCCCTTCATCTACAGATACAGAAAATTCTGTACAATATTTTTAGTTGGAATAACGAAAAAAAATCATAATACTCTTAAATATTTACAAGTTTACTAAATAAGTTACTTAAGTGTGTTTTTTAGATCATAATTAAAAAATCACCAATCAAAAGGTAACGTTCCTTTTTATTTGAAATTTATAAGCAAAAATGTAAAAATTAATTATGTAGCATTTTTCTTACATTTACTTCAATTGTTGAAAAATATGGTAAAAGTTACTAAATGCTGGCCTATATCTTATCGAGTACATTTAGTTTTTTTTTGTGTTATTCCAATTTAAGAATTTTTTTTTCTAATTTGTAAATTAGGCTAACAATTCCGAATGTTATTATTATTACTTTAAAGTTTGGTAATATTTTTTATAACTTTATGAAGCATACATTTTTATTGTAGTTTCTTTAATTTTAATGAAATTCATACTTAATTTTGGTCAGTTTAGTATAGTTCAGTTCATAAATCACCAAAGCAAAAGATTCCGGTATCACAAAAACGTTATGAATTTTTTATTGTTTGACAATATATAACAATTTTTTTTTATATTAAATTCCGCAAAACAAAACAAGATATATTGCACATAACAACATAACAACTGATGGTTTTAATTTTTTGCGTAACTGATTTTTTTTGTAAATCTAAGGTATTTGCAGAGCTGGGAGTAACGAAACTAAAACGTTACTTTTCGGTAACGCTTTACTAAATGAAACGCGTTACTAGTATTTTCGTTGCTTTTTTAAGTGGGCGAAAAGTAACGCGAAATCGTTACTTCGTTACAGTAACGCCTTAGTGCAAAAGTAACGCATTACTAAAAAGTAACGCGTTACTTTCAAACTAATGTTTTTCTCTTTTGTTTTTGCTGTTTGATGTGAAATAATGTTTTATTATTTTTTTGTACCCCGTCGATTTCGCGCGCCACTGTGTTCTGGATAGCATTTTAAAAAATCAAGTTTGTTTGTTTGTATGTGTAATAATAATTTAACATATATTGATTTTTAATTTAAATGTCTGCAACTATTTACTATATTTTTTATTTATTATATTCAATCACTTTGACACAAAAATCAGAAAATGTGTAATAAAAATGTCTAATACTATACAAACTTTAAGTGTTATATAACAAATGGAATTTAAAATAGAAAATCTAAAAATAACTCAATTTCCTTGTAATTATTTTAGCAATATTTCCACTTCTTGTAATGATTGATAAACCACATTTTTAACTAATTAAATTATAATATATTTGAAAAAAGTGGATATATTAGTATAAAATTGCCCGAAACGACATATTTTTAACCAGATCTTTCATTCAAAAATAAATTAACAAAACAAAAAATTTGTTAAAATTAAATTAAAATATTTAATCAAATTTGGCAATTTCAATCAATATTACTCCTACCCTTTTAATGCAATAAATCAAACACACAAATTTGGTTTTCAATTGAAATGAGTTCGGCTTCAAATGCATCTTTGAAATGACATATAATTTAATTATAATTATAAAAATCGGAGCTAGGAAATACGAATTATAAAGCCATAAAGTAATCGAAATCACTAAAAACCATTACCATAATATTACTATTTGTGGTTCAAATACTTTTTAAGAACGAAGACTTAATCACACATAAAGAAATAATTTTTGAGTGGCAAATTTAAGAGAAAAAAAAATTGAAATTTTAGAAGAAATGGTAATTTTTATATAATTTTTCATAATAGTTACTAGTTTCATAACTAGTTTCGAAAAGTTTTAAGCTTTGCTTGTTCTTTTCGTAAATGGTTACATAAATATCTATTCTTTGTCCACTATCAAACTGTATTTCAAAAATCTAAGTCGGTTCAACTAGAGTTAAGAAACGAACTTTTTTCATATTTTATGGTTATACTCAAACTACTAAAAACAATTATTTGAAAAATCCGTAAAAACGTCTAAAATATACTGTACCACACTCCACACTTTAAAACAATTTGAATATTAGTATATATTATGTCTTATAAAAAATAGTTAATCCAAGATAAACAATATTGAATTAATATAAATTAAAAAAAAAATCATTACAATATATACTATATATTGTGGATCTGGGATATACCAATATTTTATAAAAATATCCAGTTTGATCCCAAAATAATACTGAAAAAAATCTTACAACACTAGCTCCTCTTCCACTCTGTCCAGCAACTCCAGCTTGTGGACTTCCTGGTTGTGTTTCCTTACCCTTGTCTGTGGCGCTCTGAATGACTAAAAATGGTGCTACCGAAGAATCCGGCATATCTTTGGTTAAATTAAGAATATCCAATTCACATTCATCTTCTAACCACGCAGGAAGTTCCAACAAGAGTGATATGTCCATTTCTTGGATTTCCCTTGGAGTAGCGATAGCAATCAGACCACCGTTTACCTAAAAAAGAAAATCATATTATTAAATGATTTTTTCCATGAGGTTTTCATGGCCAGAATCAAAAGGAAATTTTTGTTTTACAGGATTGGACTTAATTAAATTAAATATTATGTAATTTAAAGAAAACAGTCCATTTGAATGTTTAAAAAGCAATTGGTATTAAAAAGGAATATTTTTGTGTTACTATCGCTGATATTATCAGTAAGGATACTTCAAAATACTTTGAATAATTTAAATTTGTATAGTGATGATCATAAATTGAATATTAACCACAAAAATGTCTTGTTCTATAGCAAATCCAACTATTTTAATTTTAAGATTTTGTAATATTTAGTTTTTTATTATCTATTTCATTGTGACATATTACTTCAATTTTTTTATTTGATATAAAACAATGATTTTTAATGTGATAAATTCTAATATTATCCAAGCTAATTGAAATGTAATTAAAATTGTATATGAGTTACCTGGTTTAGACAGAAAGCTGCAATGGAGTCCTGCTCCTTATGGATTATCCTTACAGGTTCTAGAACTGCAGGTTCGGGATGAGGTAGAACGTCATCTATTATAGCAGATGATCTACGTTTACCAAACACTGCTCTTATAAATATATCTTGAACGATCTCCTGACGAACTAAATAAATCCAAAGATTTCTTGCAGCAGCTGCTGAACTTTTGTTTGCGAACGGGGTATTATGTGGCTCCAAGAGTTGTCTTATTTAAAAAAGAAAAAAAATTTAATAATAATAAAAGATCCTTAAGATAGATTTAGCACAGTATCGTACTTTATATTAAACCTATTCTAACCTATATTTTTGAATTGGCGGTCCACTTGTACTTTCAACAAAACATCCAGGTATGTACTCTGGTGGGCTTTGCCTGCTCTCTAGTTCCTTTCTTAAAAGTTCTTGCCAATTCATCAATCTTCTAAGACTGCTATGAATCATTGGACTAGCTACTGGCAACTCACTGCTTTCAAGACCTGCCACCTTTAATAAATACAATTACTAACACAAGAAAATAAATATTTTTGAAAAAATAAATCCCGTATCTTAAATAAAAAAAAATATCCCTTTCTAACAGTTTTGGCATTCATAAAGTAAGCAAGTTAACGGGATATAAATGTTAATCTATTTTTTAAACATTATTTACCGTCAAAAAATCGTTGATTTTATTCTGAACGATACGTAGCGTAGCTAACCGCAACACCAACCAAGAATATGAGTTCGGATCTGAGTGTTCGTTGTTTACAGTTTTTGGGATTTTTATAGCAGGTGTATCGAAAACGTCTTCATCTTCGTCCTCTTCTTCGATATCGCTCTCTTCTTCTTCTATGTAGTCAGTAGTATCAGGCTATAAGAAAATCAGTATGTTATTAAATGTTTTCCGAAAATCAAGGTACATCGAAACGAATTTACTAGTACAAAAAAAAAACAATAGCCATTCAGTTTAATTATTACTTAATTCATGTATTACATATGTGATTTTTAATTTACCAAATATACAATTAACAATAAGGTGATAGAACAAATTAATAATGACAAACGTTGTAAGTTGCTTGTATGTGAGATGGGTTATACTTTTTCAATATTTCAAAAAATAAAGTCAATTTTAGCATTTTAATAGATAACATTTTAAACTATTTAAAAAATTTGGTTTGTACTCTTATAATGGTTCATCAGGAAACGATTCGTCAGCTGATTGGTAAATCAGGTAGAGTTAGAAAGTGTAACTGCAGCTTTACTTACGTATTCAAAATCTCGTTCAAGCAATATCGTTGACGTTTTTATATGTTTTAAAAGTTGTCATATATATTTTTTATTATTTTCATCTGCAACATTACGTAGGTATTGATCAATATTGTTTGTATAACTAAGATACCTGTCACATAACTCACAAGACAATAAAAGCTGTCTAAATTTTGGACTGACTCCAACGTTTGGAAATATCCCAAGTCCATTTTGTTTTTATTCAATGTAAACTAAATATAACAAAGAGTTATTAGATTTGTTCACGTTGTAAATAATTTTAATACGCTCTTGTCAAATTAATTTTGAACGGTCAAAATTATTTCATATATTCCTTTCAATATTAAAAAAAAATATTTTGAATATTATCATAGTTTAAAAATCATGAATCCTAATGGGAAATTGCAGGAAAAACCTACAGGAAAATTGTTGTAGAGGTATTAAACATATTTGGGAAGACTATTTGTTAGTTGGTTAGTATGTAGTGACGAAATTCTTTAACACCTGATGATGCTAACATAGTTAACCTCGATTGTTTTTTAAAAAAGTGTAGTTGTAGTTTTAGTTAATGGTGAAGATATTCTTCAACATTGTTGAAAACCAATTCTATAATGAAGGTAAGTACTATTTGTCTCGTAGATACGATGATGAAAGGGTTTTCATTAAAGGAAGTATTTAAAATTAGTAGGTAAAAATATTAGTATACAGCTAAAAAAAGTTCTTGGCATTATAATAGCGAAAAGGTGGAAAATAGAACAGACTCGATTTTAAAACCATCCGAGCTCTGATTAGTTAACTAATTAGAATAGTTTTCAACTATTTAAACTGACCTAATTACTTTTTTAGACAACTTACATTAGTTAGTTAAGAAAATTCATCTGAAATAAGAAAAATAACTAGAAATACAATATTCTTTTGTCAGAGGACCTGGAATATTTCCGCAACAATACAATTACTTTTATATATAATAAAATATTTAATTTAATTTATATAAAACAGAATCAACGTTGCCAACTGTATTGGAAGCTGTTATAGTACAGGCACTTAAATTATTATAGTACATTGGAGAAAAATATAATACAATAAAGAAGAAACAAGAAATATGTAACAACACCAACAATGCTCTTGGTAAGTAATGAATCCTCAAAAATCCTTAATACTCCTTAAAAATCCTAAAAAGCAATAAAGACCCTGCAAACTCCTTAATAATCCTTTAAAATGCATAAAAATCCTTAAAAATACTTAAAAATCTTAAGACAATATTAAATACTCTCAACAATACTTTAAAATCCTTAAAAAATCATAAACAAATCCCTAAAACCCATAGAAATCTTTAGAAGTCCTTGAAAATCCTAAGAAAGCTTAAAAAGACTAAAAATCTTAATCACTTCTTAAAGATCCTTAAAAAAATCATTCTTAGAAATCCCTAAAAACCCTTAAAAATCCTTAAAAGTCTTTGAAAATTCTTAAAAATCCTTACAAATACCAAAAAACCTTAAAGATTATTAAAAATCGTTAAAAATCCTTAATAATACTAATAAATCGTTAAAAATCATTAAAAATCCTTACTAATCCTTTAAAATGCATAAAAATTCTTAAAATTTTTTAAAAATCCTTAAAAATCTTAAGACAATCTTAAAAATTCTTAACGATACTTTAACATCCTAAAAAATCCTTAGTGAATTCTTAAAAAATATTTAAAAATTCATAATAAATCCTTAAAAATCCCTAAAGATACTAATAATCCTTTAAAATGCATAAAAATCCTTAAAAATCTTAAATACTCTCAACAATACTCTAAAATCCTTAAAGAATCATAAAAAAATCCTCAAAACTCATAGAAATCCTTAGAAGTCCTTGAAAATTCTTAAAAATCCGTAAAAATACCAAAAAACCTTAAAAATACTTAAACATCACTTAAAATTCGTAAAAATTTTAAAAATCATTAAAAATACTTTAAAATCCTAAAAAATCCTTAAAAAATCGTTAAAAATCCATAAAGACTAAAAATCTTAAGCACTTCTTAAAGATCCTAATATAATCCTTAAAAAAAATAATTCTTAGACATCCCTAAAAACCCTTAAAACTCCTTGAAAATTCTTAAAAATCGTTACAAATACCAAAAAACCTTAAAAATTATTAAAAATCGTTAAATCCTTAAACATCGTTAAAAATCCTTAATAATATTAATAAATCGTTAAAAATCATTAAAAATCCTTACTAATCGTTTAAAATGCATACAAATCCTTAAAAATACTTAAAAATCCCTAAAAATTCTTAAAAATTTTTAAAAATCTTAAGACAATCTTAAAAATTCTTAACGATACTTTAACATCACAAAAAATCCTAAATAAATTCTTAAAAAACCCTTAAAAAATCCCTTAAAAATTATTAAAGACTAATTGTCAGTAGATAGAACGTCCTTTAACTTTAAAGGCTCAATAAGTAAAGGCAATGACGTTTAGAATAAAACTTTACAAGTTGATTTCTTATACAATTGTCACAATCTAAACGTCATTGTCATTAGTTATAGAACCGTTAAAGTTAAAGAACGTTCTATCTACTGACAATTAAAATCTTAAGAACTTCTTAAAGATCCTAATATAATCCTTAAAAAAACATAATTCTTAAAAATCCTTTAAAATGCATAAAAATCCTTAAACATACTTAAAAATCCTTAAAAATCTTTAAAAATCCCTAAAAATGCTTAACAATACTTTAAAATCCTTAAATAATCCTAAAAATCCTTAAAAAATCATAAAAATCCCTAAAAACCTTTAAAAATAATTAAAAAGACTAAAAATCTTAAGCAATTCTTAAAGATCCTAATATAATCCTTAAAAAACATAATTCTTAAAAATCCTTAAAAGCCCTTAAAAATGCTTAAAAGTCCATGAAAATTCTTACAGATCCTTAAAAATACCAAAAATTCTTAAAAAACATCTTTAAAAATCACTTAAAATTCTTAAAAAATTTTAAAATCCTTAAAAATCTTAAGACAATCTTAAAAATTCTTAACGATACTTTGAAATTCTAAAAAATCCTTAATGAATTCTTAAAAAATCCTTAAAAATTCATAAAAAATCAATAAAATTTTTTTAAAAATACCAAAAAACATTAAAATTCCTTAAAAATCTTTAAACATCCTTAATAATACTAAAAATTCGTTAAAAATCCTTACTAATCCATTAAAATCCTTAAAAATCTTTAAAAATCAATAAAAATTCTTAACAATACTTTAAAATCCTTAAAAAACCCTTAAAAAAATATAAAATATCCCTAAAAACCCTTAAAAATAATTAAAAAGACTAAAAATCTTAAGCAATTCTTAAAGATCCTAATATAATCCTTAAAAAACATAATTCTTAAAATTCCCTAAAAGCTCTTAAAAATGCTTAAAAGTCCATGAAAATTCTTATAGATCCTTAAAAAATACCAAAAATCCTTAAACATCTTTAAAAATCACTTAAAATTCTTAAAAAATTTAAAAACTTTAAGACAATCTTAAAAATTCTTAACAATACTTTAAAATTTAATAAAAATACAAAAAAACCTAAAAACCCTTAAAAATAATTAAAAAGACAAAAAAACTTAAGCAATTCTTAAAGATCCTATTATAATCCTTAAAAAAAACATAACTTAAAAATCCCTAAAAACCCTTAAAAGTGAACATTCTTAAAATTCCTTAAAAATCTTAAAAAAATTTTAAGAATCCTTAAAAAGACAATCTTAAAAATTCTTAACAATACTTTCAAATCCTAAAAAAATCCTTAATTTTTTTTTAAAAAATCATAAAAGTCTCTAAAAACCCTTAAAAATTAGATCCTAATATAATCGTTAAAAAACCAATTTTCAAAAATCAATAAAAACCCGTGAAAATTCTTAAAAATACCAAAATTCCTTAAAAATTCTTCAACATCCTTAAAACATTCTTAAAAATCGTAGATCCTAGTGAAATTCACCAAAACAAAAAGTTTTTTACTACTGTTTTTTCTTATATTACTATTTTTTTAAATTCTAAATGAAGTTTGAAATAAATTAGTTTTAATTCGACGTTTCATATTCGAAGAATCACATTTGATTTACATTAATGAATGAATATATTATATGAATTAAAGATCAATTTTATTAGAGCACGCTGCAAGTGCTATTCCAGATTATTCAAATATGTTGAATTTTGTCAGTGATTGATCAGTATATTTCAAAAAAACCTTTTGTATATTGTTATGATTTGTGAAAATATGAAATTTTAGTACAAAGTGCGTAACTATATATACTTTGAAATTTTATAGTACATAAAGTTGTAATTATCGTACAAATACTATAATTCTAGTACAGTTGGCAACGCTGAACAGAATCGAATAAAATATTGATATTAAGTTAGTTCAGTTGTTGTTTTTTTCAAATGTTATATGTGAATAATTTCTGATTTTACCTAATTTCCAATTTCTTCATTTTATTTATCCACAATCACCTACTAGTCAAATATTTGATACTTTTGAATCAAATAAATTTGCCTCAAGTGTGAACAGGCGTCAAATAAAGAAAAAATATTTTATTTGACAATGTAGAATTTCTACACTGTCAAAGTGATCAAATAAAATTGTCATTTTATTTTTATATTTTAAGTAATTCGATCGCGTTTTTGTAAATAGAGTTTGTAAGTATTTCAATATTTATTACTACAATTTAGTAAATTTTCTTGTCGTTAATTTTTTATTTTTTTCCAAGTAAAATGGATTCAATGGAGTCAAACTAAATGACGGTAAAATGACTATCGTCAATGGCAACTGGAAAATATTTAGCTTAAAAAAGAATGTTAAAATGAATCACCCATTTAAAATGCACTGGTCTTTGTGTGGTCTAAGTATGTAAATTGCTCGCTTTTAAGGCAAGTCGTAGATAAAATAAATTTATATTCACATCGAACTTATATGATGAAAATAATTGATTCAAATGTGAACGTGCATTAAATATGGTAAATTTTATTTTACGTAATATTTGTCAAATAATATTTGACTAATTTGAACGTATTAAAGTTTTATCCACACTTATGAACCGTATAAAGTACTCTTTATCCACTAGTCCTAGATTTTTGTCTACTGGTCCAAAAAAACATTATTTTCCGGACTTGTTACGTAAATTACTATTGTCTGTCATATATAAAGTTCTGCCAAAACGAGTTAGAATTTGTTATGACATTTGTAGTATTTACATATTTTTCAATTACCAAATTAAGTTTCAACCCGACAAGCTTAATAATTGATTAAAAGATTTAGTTCAATCATGCAGTTATTTAGCAAAAATTGCAGCAACTTTGTTATACGCCGACATAAACACTACATCTAATTTCCGTACAACAACCTTCCTGCATTTTTTTTTTGAATATCTACTGGCGTTTATTGAGGTAATGTCTTGTCTTACTTTCTGTAATAGATAGGCCAGTATGCTCATATCTGGAGGAACAAATTGTTCCCTATAAGTGGGTTTGTCTTCTTTCATTACGGAAGGCTGTTGTCCCAAAAGTTTAGTGTTAAGTTTTACTCTTTGTTTATTAAGCCAGGTGGTGGGACTACTGGATTCTTCCACTGGAGTTTGAAGACTTTGTTGCGTGGTATATTGGGGATGATGAGACATACTTCCCGTTATACTTGCTGTGCGAAGCAGTTTTTTAATTCCTCCTCCAAATAACCTAAAAATATTTTTAAAGTTAATAAAAAAAAAGCATTCATGTTTATGAATAAAATAACTATTACATAATTTCAGATTAATGTATATGGTTCAAGCCAAGTAGAACAATACTAGATTTCTAAAGTTTCAAATTAAAATGATAATAAAATTATTATTTTAGAACTATAAAATTGAATCTAATTTTTTTCTATTTCGACTCTTTTATATTTTGCCAGCTCTTGATAATTTCTTACCTTCCCCAGATATCAGAGTCAAAATCATGAGCATTTACGTGAAACAAAATAATACAATCGAACGTCACAAGTCCATACAAAACAAGTGCTAAATATACGGCGGTAAATGCTTCACAAAGAATGACGGTAAGTCGTGGAGTATCTTCGTCTTTTTCTCTGGCCAACAGAGCTCGCAGACTTGTCACTCCAGGCCACTTTGCCGGTAATGTGATAATATTATGACCTTCATTTACGGAAATGCGCCTCTTACGGCCTACTAAATAGGTGGCTCCAATTTCCTGACAAATAAAAATATTAAAAATCTAAATTTCCAAAAAATTGTTGACCTACCTGGCCTTCTTGTAAGGAATTCTTAAATGTATCCGAATCACACAAGGACTGATATATACATGCAGACAAGGCAATGGCCAAGTCTCTTATGACTAACAGCTGACTTTGACCAGTATTTGGTTGCCTCATCTCGACTAGCTAAAATCAAAATATTGTTAAATTTTAAACTACTGTATTAAAGTTATATTAATTTTTTAAGAAATAAAACACAAAGTCAGGTACCACAAGAATTTTAAATTTCACTACTCTTATATTTTGTCATCAATTTTTCTCCTATTAAAGTATTTAATAATGGCCTTATGATGGTTACTTACCGAAACTAGTTGCTTTTGATTGTCTAATATAATTAAATTCTTGTGGTACCTAACTTTGTGTTTTATTTCTTAAAAACTCGGAATACATGTGAGGTATGGATAACCTTTAGGATTTTATATTAATTTGTTTTTTAAGAAAGTACTTTTCTTCTAGAAATATTCACATTTTATTTTGCCGAAAATATAAATTTCTTATGATTTTTTGTCTGTTTTACCATAACAGAGCTACAGGTACATAGAATATTGGTTTAATTTTGGAAAAATACCAAAAAACTTCTTTTAGTACTTACTTTATAAATTAATTTTACCGAACATTCAATTTAGCAACGTTTTCAGTGCTAGGAAACAGAAAAAAATCATAAAATAGCAAAATAAATATAAATTGCTAGCTGGGGTGGTAGAAAGCAAGTTAGGTGATGGAAAAGATTAAAAATTACATAATTTAATTTTTCATCAGTACTTGTATTTCTTTATAAAATGGTGATTAATTCTAAAAAAAATATATTATTTTAGTAATACATCCATGATTTATGAAACTTTGATTCTATACTAAAATTTCGATTTCGATATTATATAAGCATTACAAAACACTAAAAGTACAATTACTGTTATGTTATCACTTACTGTATGCAGCATGTCATGAGTAAGACACTGTAGATATCTGATGGGATCAGCAACCACAGTCTTACTACTAGCAACGCTGGCTGCTAAAAGTGGCAAACTGGTAGGGAACGGTAAAGGACTCAGCAGCTGTTGGTGAGTCTTTTCTTGTTGTAACTCTTGTAATAGCAACATTAGTTCCATCCTTACAGACGCCAAACCACCGGTTGCGCCATGTAATGAACAATAACTCAAAAGTGTTCTCAGCAACGTCTCATTTGCTAAAATATATTAATACTTAAAAATCTGTAACTGTTTTTAAAGTTTAGTTTTTACATTAAGATTTAAATTTTTACAATAATGATAAATATTTTCGTTTGTACAGTGGCGGTTGATCATCACTTATAAATTGAAGAATATCGGTTTTTTTTAATCTTTAAAAATATTAACATAAAAACAAAACAAAAGAGAAAGAATACACTTAACAGGTCAACTAAATATTAATTTCAAATCCGCTTAAAATAATTTACTTACCTCGTAACCAGCGCTTTCTTTTAGCGGCTCTTTGAACTTTGGCTTCAAAGTCCAGTTTTTCTTGAACCAATATTTCGTGAAGTGTTGGTTTACCGAAAGCATCAACATTACCAGTACTGTCCGGCTCTGGGGCTTGTTCCATTTCTGTCTGATCCGTAATATCCGATGAAGTATAATTGCAAAGTTCCCTAAGAGCTTCTACTTCCTTTTCTAGCCACATGTAAAGTTGATATCTTAATTGACCACCTAAAATGAGTAAATATAAATATAAATCTTAGCCAAATAATAAAAAAATGTATAAAAAAAATAACATACCATCCACTTCAAAGCCTGTGGCTAAGGTAGACAATTCTTCCATAAGAATCTTCAAACAGGCTACAAACTTCAACTGCTGCGCCATTATGTCAATATGCTGTTGCTTTTCCTCCTCATCTTCATCTTCAACGTCTTCATCTTTAGATTCTTCTTTCTTTCCTCCAATGGCCATACTTAAACCACCATCAGAATCTTCAGAATCCTTGTCTCCTTCATCATCGCTCCATTTTATTTCGAAATCATCTGTTTTAACAGCATTGTCGCTTACTAAGGCTCCCCAATCCATATCAGCGCTCTGCTGAGGTTTGGTATCCCATGATATTGTACCCGTTATAATATCTGTTTGATCTAGAACTTTTTTGTTGAGATCTACGGTATTTTGTTTGGGTCTGTCGGAAACAACGTAGGGAAGCTTGGAGAGAACTTCAAGAGCCAAAGCGGGGCAACCGGCTCTGAAATGTCCGTGAGCTGTAGCAAAGTACAACTGCCTTTCTAGTGGTGTTACCCATTCGTCCACAACAACCTGTTTGCCTCCTGGTAACCATACTTTTCTTTTACCTGCAAAGGGTTTCAAATATAAATAATTTTATTATTTAATATGATAAAATTGGGACTTTTTAAAATGGAAAATTCGATATGAGTTACTTTTATTTTAGAAAATAAATGCACAGAAAATAAAGACATTATGCAGACTTTGTAGGATAAATGAATAAACCTCAGATAAAATAGATTTGTTATAAGGATAAAATGGGGGATAATATCTAGAAAAAAGTACTCGGTTCTCATAATTTTAACTTTTCTTTAGTAATAATATTGGGTTTTTAAGGTTTGTTTAGTAAAACAAAATATGACTTTGAAAGGAAAAATATGGAATGATAAAATCACTGATGAACTCAAAAAAAAATAAGATAAACCTACAGTGATATAATATATATACGAGACTTAATATCTATATCGGATAATTGGAAATTATCAAATATGCTGATAACTTTGCACTTGTTCACTTTTGAAAGCAGTACTGTAACAAATAAATATTACATACCATAACTCGTTAAATGTTGACGCACCAAGAGCGGATGAGTCCTGAGATATACATAAAAATTAAATACATTCGGATCTGCTTCTTTAGTTTCTCTAGTTTCCTCGTCGTGAGAAGGATGCTGAGTACCAGCATTTCCTACTAGTAAAGTATCTAAAGACGATTGGTACTCCTTTAAAGTCCATAAAGCCATCGATCGAAGGAAAGGATCTGGATGTGCTTTGGTCATGTCTTGATTTTCCCCTTTTTCGTCACATCCCAAAATTTCTCTGTATAATAACTTTTGTAGTTCTTCACCATCGCCATGGTAAATTCTTACGATGATAATAGCTAGTTGCAAATCTTGTAATCGATTAAGACAAATTTCTACTGCGTCTTTTAGGTTACCAGCTAATAAGAAGAAAGCAGCTGCATGGTCAAATCTTTGTTTTCCTAGAAGCGCGTAGGCGTTTTTTAGAGCTGCTTTACGCCATCGGTCTTCTGAGAAGTTGTTGGAGAAGAAAGCAGTCATTCTATCGTCACGTTTGGACCTAAAAATTAAAAATAAAAATACTATAACTTAAGCTCAAACGTTTTAAAATATGGGCCCCAAATATTTGATAATGGAATAATAAAGGATAAAGGTTTATGACGAGTTATTTCATACATGGTATGGCATCCACAATAATTCTTGGTGAAATTTGATATTTCGTCTTCTAACAATATAATAATTTATTTCCTTTACCTGTAAAGTCCCCATAAAAGGTTCTTCTTATTCAAAGCCAAATAATACAGAGCAGCATCCATAGGATCTTGATTGACTTGGTAAGCGGCTTTAGCTAAAACTTGAACACACTGTTTTAGAAGATTCAAATTTCTGACCCACCAGCCAACACCTAGTTCCCTAAGTTGTGGCCATGTTGGTTCCGCTTTTGCATAACTAGGAATCAAATTTAACAATTCTTCTTGACTTTCGCAGTGGTAAGCCCAAGCTAGATTATTGTTACCGACACCTTGTTTTTGGAAATGATTTCTTTGTGCTAGTGGAAGGCACCTGAAAAAAATTATTAAAAAAAAAATACAACTTTTTTAAAATTAAATTTTTTTTTACCTCAATAAATATCCAAAATGTTTCATTGCTAACAAAAATCTTAACCCACAGTCATCTAGATTATCTGTAATTAATTCTTCTTTCTGTCCACTTGGATTTTCTTTTAACATGGCAGACTTTGCAGCGTCTATTGCGAATCTTTCTGCTAAATCAGTATTACAAGTGGACACTGTATCGGCAAGAGCCAAAAGATGCATTTGATCCAAACTAGACAGTCCTGGTAGGTGAATATGTGTCAAAAGGCGAGATAAAATTCTACCTAGAGTAGAAACAAAACAATACAAATATAAAACGGGTCTTAACTCCCATATTTAAACATTATGAACTAGAGTTTAACCTGTTATAATTTTCCTGGTCATGTTGTTAATACCCGAAATAAATTATAATGCATTTTTCCATTTGAACTGTTGACTAAAAGTATACATTTTACTAAAATGTGCTAACCTTGCTTAGGAGTAAAATGCATAACTCCCACATTTCTCTCCGACGGCCTACGTTGGTCTTCTTGATCATCCAGCAAATTATCTAAGCTGTCTTCCATCATAACGTTGCTATCAAAAAGTTCATTATAATCTTTCATTTCTTCTTGACCAACAGATGATTCTTTATTAGCGGCAAGAAGAGTCCACAAAGGTAACGGAGGGATATTATTAATTTCATCATAGTCCAAATTAATTTCGCCGATGCTAGTCCTATGTTCAGGACTGCCTGGTGGGTAACTGACAGAGAGGGTTCTACTGCGCGTCCAACCTTGAATTTCTTCAGAAGCATCTTGGTTACCTCCTATGCACTTTACTAAATGCGCTAAGATTGCTTTAACCCATCTAAAAATCGTTAATGAATAAATTACTCAAGGATTTAGAAACAATTTACTCTCATTAACAATATTAAAAACTCACCTAATTTTTCCAGAATTTAACAATTCCATTAACTGCTTAGGGTGATACTGTGGTAAAACTGGACATGCAATTCTTGATGCTTCAAATAATCCATAATCCGGCATGTAATCAAAGTTTTGTTCTTTATTTCTTTTTCGATCCAAAATTTGTAAATTTACAGAACTTATTCTCCCAAGAGTAGGCACGGCCGCCAATTTCTTCTGATTTTCCTGAGTCAATGTACGGAAGTCAACGTCTCTTCCATTTCTACTTTCACCCTCACCGGACTGATTTTGTTGTGAAGGATTTTGTGGTTTCCATTGGGTATAAACATGCATTTCAGAGTCCATACCGACTACAAGTATTCCATCTCTAACCCAACTTATCTGCATAGGAAGGGCAGGAAGACCATCTGCGGTTTGTAGTTCAATTTTTCTTAAAGTCATCCATTTGAAGTCGTCCACAAACATGGGTTGAGCTAAGGAACTAGCTTTTCTCAGAATAGGTCTATAATTGTTCAAACTTTCTTTCATAGCTTTGACATTAGCCTGAGCTAAATCCGTAGATAACGGAGTATACAACATAATTTTACTGCCAACAGCTACTGTTAAAATATGAGATCCATCTTCGTTAGATACCCAATCCAGCTGTACTATATGTTTTTGAGTCAATGGACAAATATTGCCCATTTCGGAGATAGACTTTCTTAAAGATTGAAGAGTAGTGAAACTCGGTACTGCCAGCAAAGTTGATTTCATATTGGGTTCGGTAACTAATGTTTGTCTATCATCTCCGGAAAAGGTATGCAAAACTTCATTGATCCTCTGCTTCTTCTTCAGAGTTTTTGAATCGTAAAGATAGCTTAAATCTAGGTGCTTGTTGATGTCTATCCTTGGTAAATGGATATTTTTCAAATGGATAACATCTTCCAAAATCCATTCACTACCTCCTGTAGACTCACATTCGTAGATGGAAACACAGAGATTTATAAATCTAGAATCTTGATCATTTTTATTCGGTCTAGTAAAACTTTTTCCGTACTTATAAGCACAAGCCAGTCTTCCTGAGTATGCAACACTAATATTGAGCACCTGTTAAAAATAAAAGTTATTTAGGAATATTGAAACATGGTTTAATATAAATTTTAACATACCTGACCCTCTATTTCAATCGCAGACTCCTTAATCATATTCCACTCAGTCCAAACCTGACCAGTATTAACAATAGCTCCATCTTCTTCCAACATCAGATGACTAAATTCTCGTACCTGCTTTGGGTTCATTGATACCGTCCAAAATCTTATGACTCCATCACTACACGCAGTCGCAAAACAATATGGCGCTAAACATGCCGGATAAATGGAGGCCGAACTTAAGTGCCCAGCAGCAGGCGTAGCGTGTACGATTTCTATTCCATCCGTTAGAGGAAGTATCTGTTTTACTTCCCTGGTAACTGTTATGTTAATGTGGGGGCTTACCTAATAAAAAATATATTTTTTTGATATAATATAACGAAATGATAGAAGTAAAGTCTTGGTAATAATTAGTGTGAATTCAAAATCGAGAAGTAGTTACCTTTGATGGTTTTAAATGAAGTGATTCCATGCTGTTTTTCCTTGACAGATCATTCTCATCTTGAACCAAAACGGAATCAGGGACATACATTTGGCTGCCAGTCAGGGTGTATTCGGTATCGGTTGAAGCTATAATTAATTTCCACATGTGTATGATGGTATTTTGGTCAGTACAATCCAATAAGACAATGAAGAAAGGTTCCTTGAAGACTGACGCTTGTTGTAGATCAACCATGGCATCATTTCCAGATAAATTGATTGGTGAACTTTTTTGACCTACAATAAATGAAATGTATACAGGGTGATGAAAATTTGCGTATTTTGTGTGACCCTGTATAATAGTAACTTGAAATCATCCAATATTACTTATTCTGCAAGTCTACGCTCTTTTGCGCTGGACTGAGTTTGTTCAAAGAATTACATAAAAATCTTAGAATTGGCTAGTAGAAAAAAATTCACCCTGTAGACAGAGTCTCATTACAATTGATATCGATAATATTAATATTATAATTATTATCTTTAACTTGTAACAAACTAATCGCCACACTGTTTGATAAAAGAACGACACAGCCTCATCTTTAACACCCTGTATCTCAAAAACTGTCCATTAGATCTCGTTGGGCCCATGGAGGTATTTGATCAGAGCATCGTAAACTAGATTATACTAAATTTTCAGCCAATCCGACTGGGACTCTTTTTCTATAAGAACCGAGCGGGGTCCTTTGACTGTTTTTCCTATTTTTCACAATTTTCCCATATATTTCCCTATTTTTAATGATTTTTCTCTATTTATCTCTAATTTCCCTATTTTCTGATTTTTCCTACTTTCCCTATTTTTTCCTAATTGTCCTTATTTGTACGTCTTTTTTCCAATTTTCCCAATTTTTTGCTATTTTCTCTATGTTTACATATTTTCGCCTACTTTTTATCTATTTTTAACTATTTTCCCTATACTTTCTTACTTTACACATTTCTTCGTATTTTTCCTGTTGTCCATTGTTTTTTTTAGTTTTTTACCATTTATCCCTATTATTTTCTATTTTCCCTCTTTTCTCTATTTTTACATATTTTTGACTATTTTCCCATATGTTTCAATATTTTTCTCTAATTTTCCTATTTTCCCCATTTTTTCTTATTTGTAGTTATTTTTCCCTATTTTTTCCATATTTTTGATATTATTTTTACCTATTTTTCCTACTTCCCCTACTTTCTCTGTATATTTAACTGTTTTCCCCATTTTTCTGTTTCCGTATTTTTCCCCAATTTTCAATATTTTCCCCATTTCACCATAATTTTCCTATTTCTTCATATTTTTCCCGTTTTTCATTATTTTCTTGTTTTTGTCCATTATCTCTATTCCTTATTTTCCCCTATTTTTCACTATTTTCCTATAAGTTTCCCTATTTTTATCCTAATTTTTCATATTTTACCCAATTTTTCCCATTCCATATGTTTCACAATTTTTACCAAATTTCCCTATTTTTCCCTGTTTTGCTCTATTTTTTCCTAATTTTCCCATTTCTTTCCCTATTTCTTCCATTTTTATCCTGGTTTTCATTGTTTTTTCCTTTTTTTATGCTTTCTTTTCTTTCTTCATGTTTCTTTTATGTTTATCCCTATTTTGCTCCATTTTTTCCTGTTTTTCCTATTTTTCACAATCGCTATTTTTCACCTATTATTCCTATTTACCGCTATTTTCCTCTATTTTTTATGTTTTCCCTATTTTTCCCTACTTTCTCATATTTTTCCCTATTTTTGCTAGTTCCACATTTTTCTATATTTGTCCATGTTTTTCTTTATTTTTCTTTATTATTTCCTATTTTTATAATTTTCCCTTTTTTTCCCCTATTTTTCCAATTATTCCTTTTTTTTCTTCATTTTCTATATTTTTTCATGTTTTTTGCTATGTTTCCCTACCTCCCCTATTTTTTTCTGTTTTCCCTATTTTTTCCTATTCTTATCTACTTTTCCCTACTACCATTACCCGCTCGAGTAAGCGCGTCAACATATAGATATACTTATTCTATGTAAGCTACTGTTTTTCACCCTTTTCTACCCCTTAAAATCAAAATTTCACAAAACCCTTTCTTAGTGAGTGTCTATGTTATGAACAGAATATATACTCGAAATTTCAAGTCTCTGGGTTAAGTAGATTTAGCTCTACGTTGATTCTATGTCAGTCAGTCAATCAGTCAGGACTTTGCCGCTTATATAGATTACACATGTTGTACTTCTGTTAACCTAATAACTGAGATATAAAATTTTAAATCCGGTCCTGTTGTATGTTGCATAGTAATACAAAGAGCCACCTGCTACTATCTTTTACTTGGACTATACATTTTATTACATGCTCTTTCTTAACTAAATTGAAACACACCAACGCGTCTACTAAGATGTCTAAAAACCCTGGTGTATCCACTGATTAGATTTTGTTTCGAACTTTTTGGGAGTACCACCTGTTGCGTTAAATAGAACTTACCAGAATTTTGTAAGATGGCGCTGTTTAAAATTGTTCGTGTCCTAGCTTAGTTTGTCACAGATCATTTAAAGTAGATGTCAAATAAATTATTTTCTGTCAACGTCAATGCGGCTTTTTTATGTATGTGGTATTTGTATTAGTTCATAAGGAATAGTTCTAAATAGTGTATAAGTATGGATACTTTTCGTCAAATGGGGCCGTACTGTATTTTGTGTGGATTGTGCAGATTCGAGCATTCATCTGTATTCAGTACCAGATTATAAATACACCCTGTGTGATTTGTGATTAGTTTACTATGAGCGATGTATGCGCCATCTAAAATTTTTAATCTGAGACTTTATAATCTCTCAAAAATCAGTCAAAATCAAGTAGGTAAAGATCTCCCAGTTTTGACCCAAACTTTTACAGTTATAAGTGTAAACACCATGATTTTTAGACATCTTAGTCTGTACTTATTAATTACTAACGTCAATATGACATTTTTTCTTTCAAATTAGATGTATTAGAAAAAAATCTACATTCATTGTGTGCGTAACTCCTTCCATGTAAAAATTCTCACAATGACCGATAACGATATTACTCAACGTAAGTATATTCTAAAATTTAACCAAATATAAAAATATTGTTTTTAGTTATAAAACTAGGCGCATGCGTAATAATTATAGTAGCAGGGATAAAAGCTATAAGATAAGTTACCTGGATCGGCAAGCTTACAAAATATCTCGTACGGGATATACCAAAAGATTTCTTTGACCTAATAGAGTCAATATAGAAAAGGAATGTCACTGAATCTACCATTACCATTAAATTTTTAAATTTGTTCGTATTTGTTTACTGTAGTTTGTAAAAATTATTATAATGAAAGAAATTTTACATATTTCAGAAAAAAAAACGCTGCTAAAAAAAATTTGATTTCACAAAAAATCGTAACCTTTTATAAAATGAGATTCGAATTAAAATACTGTTAAAGTTATAGTTAAAGACATTAGTTAGAGGAAAAACAAGGCTAAAATAAATAATTCGATAAAATTTATTAATAATTACGTATCTTAATACCTGTAAATATTAATTTCAGCAACTATGATTTTTAACATATTGGTAATTAATACAATAACTCTGTACGCTAAAAATAATTATTTTGTTGTTTCCTACATTATTTTAACATTTTGTATTTTTTTTAATAAACTATTTCGAATTTCACTCCTTAAAATTTTGTACTATAACTTAGGCACAGGAAGATTTGTTTCAATGTGTAAAGATCATTTTTATACCAGCCAGTAAAAATACAAAAGCGGCACCAATTCGAGCAGCTAAAAATACATTTTCTTAGTGATTTAATACAATAATGTCAAAACTCACCTCTGAAGAGTTCACTTGTCATTTTTTAATTTTTTTAGTGAATGTAGAACGAATATTACATTGTAAATTGTAAATTTTTTATTGAAATTTTGACAAGTACATGACTTTTAAACAGCAACAAATTAACATGTATAAAATTAATAGTAGGCGATTGAATACTTTATTTGTACTAAATATTGGCACAAGTCTAGACAATATTATATTATTGTAGAAGAATGAAAAGTAGATTTGTTTCGGCTTGAACCAAGGCATATTCATACCTATAAATTATAAATTCATGTCCCATATGGATATCAATCGATGCGTCTTGACTTGCACAACGCCTTAAAAAAATCAGTATCGACAAATGTGCTTTCCTTATCGAGATATCTCGAATAGAAGTTCCACTTAGTAGGCGGGCTCAGGATCCTCGGGCCCGAAATAGCTCATCTTCTGATACATTCTTCCTTTTTTGAATAAAAACCGATGGCCGAAAGAATTTTCCGGATCGGACGTACCATTCTCAAGTTATCGTGCACAGACATTTTTTTTGGAGTAGTAAACTTCCCAACCCCCCCAATGGTTACAAATATGATAATAAAAAAAAATACAATTAGTCCCAAGACTGAGATAGGTAGACCTAAATAAACAAAATATTGAAAGAAATCGAAAAAAATCGACAAATTGATCGGAACAATAAGAAAAAAATGGGAAAAAAACCGAAAGAATTTGAAAAAAAATCAAAACATAACGGAACAATAAAAAAAACACAGAAAAAATCTAAAAAACCGGAAAGAACGAAAAAAATCAGTCTAAACTGACTTACCCCTAAACGGCCAAATAAGGTAAATCGAACAGACAATAGAGAGATTTTAAGCCCTTTAAAAGAGAGATTTTAAGCCCTTTAAAAAATCTCCTTATTTTGGCGCCGTTGTGGTTATTTTTGTTAACCATAACAATAAGCACGGCAATGAAATTAAGACATTTTAAACCCCAACTATGGAGCGTATAGAAGGAGGGCAATCTCTAATGGACGATACGTTTAAAATATGGTCAAATATTTATACGCAACTAATGGTACAAAAAATAACCGACGTGGCGCTGACGATCGTATGTTGAAAAACTGTTTGTAGATTGAATAGATCCATAATCTCAAATAACGTTTTTTATTTAATGAGCCACCCAATTTTTATAAAATACATTTCACTAAAATTCGAAATCATTATTAATTATTTCGACGCTTTTAACTTTCATTCCATTATTTTCAATTCTATTAATGCCGGTATATTTTATTTTTATTTACTTAAAAGTTCTTATCATTATAAATTATTTGATTTATGTGTCTATACAAAAAAGAGAATCTAATTTTTAATTTGTTTTTACAGATTGTCTTAAAATTTAATTCATTTTAAATATTTTTATATTTCATATTTTGATCTAAAATTCATGTTTTTGATTTTAATATTATCATTGTTTTACACTCTTTTTTCAATAACAGAGACCATGACAAAAACAGAATTAAGTATATAAATATTTATATAGACAAAAAAATGCAAATCACTCTTTAAATATTGCAATAGGGGTTTAAATGTTTTATTTTACTACAAAAGTACAGATATTTTACATAAAACTTACCTGTAATTAACTGTTCCTGGTAAACATGTAAGAAAGTTGTATTCTGCCATTTTATCGCCTCTGAAATAGTCTCCAATTGTATAATACAACCTGGCCTTGAAGTACTCTGCTGTGAAACAATATTAATATTGTCCAATATACTCTCTTGATTAAAAGACGACAAATCTGACACACTTTCATTTTCTTCATTTTTTCTATTTTCTTTGAAAGACAAATCAGCGAGAAGAGTTCTAGCGTCTATAACCGCCTGGTAAACCCTCAAACATTGACCATCTGAAGCTACAAAACAAGCGCTAGGAGAGTTTGAAAGATTTCCAAGTGTACTAGAAGGAAGCAGAGTTGGTATCCAGGCTACGTTGCTGAAAGCCGACGGTTCGGGAGAACTTATTCTTGCTAACTCGCATATGCCTCCGGATTTAGATAGCGGACCAACAGCATCTACCTTCCACAAAATCAATTCGCTGCAGAAACCCTGAAATGTAAAACAGAGTATAATAATGTTGCATCCGAATATATATCTGTTCCACCACGGCGTTTTGAACTGGAGATGAGTTTGCGCAGTATGAACGTCGCATTTTAGTCTCGATTAATTTTAATATATTTTTAAATATCCTGTCTTTTGGAAACAGCGGAACATGTTTATTTTAAGTTTGAAACACAGAACATTACGTGTATTAAAATAAATCGTCGCTAAAACGCTGCGTTCCCACTGCGCATACTCATCCAGTTCAAAACACCGTGCTGGAACAGACCTAATGGAATAGTCCATTACAAATTAACATCCGTTATAACCTCTCTTAAAAAGATGCATCTATCGCGCCAAATTATTATTATTCACATCATTAGCTTCTTGATTGTTCAGGAGAATAGTTGTCTCCCGGCGAGAGCTTTTCACTTAAATTATTATGAGTAGCTTCTAGATAGTCGATGAGAATATTTATCTCACGGCGAGAGCTTTTCACATTGAAATATGCGAGTCAAAACCGCAACGTAATATTGAGAACATTCTAAAATTTCAAATTAGTAACAAGTGTTAATAATGTTTATTTAAGTGTAATAAAGTTAGAGCTATGCTCTATAAGTTGTGTTGTTAAAAAAGTATAAATTCAATTTATATTTTCATTCAATAAATGGGTGAGAAAATAACGCTTACAAATAAATAAAATCGATTATTTGTGTTAAATAATGTGTCTGATGTGCCAATCAGACTGGTCCTTCGCACTAGTAAAAGAAATTCCAAATGGATGTGAGTTCTTAATTCATATTTATTTAGATTTGGTTATGACAAACACTGAGCAAATTATACCTGTAAATATAAAGTATTTTTGGTTTTACAAAAAATGTCTTTAACGAAATACCTAAATTCACTGAGTTTGATTGCAATACAGTTTGAGTAGTGGTAAATCTGTTTCCCGAGTCAGGTTTCAATTTTTAACTAGTAATACCACTAGAGCTTCAATTATTACTGGAAATTTTCAAAATATTCATGTTCGAGAAAAAATTTTCTGTTTTTAATTGGAGCTCTAGTGGTATTCGGTAAGAAAATTTCACACCGAAAAATTATTAAAAAAATCTGATGAAATTCATATTTGTATGGCTTACACTTTCGAGAAGTATCAAGGATCCCATCTTTATAATAACATACCGAATGATTTGAGAAACATTAAATCGTTAAATTTATTTAAGCGAAAAGTAAATCAAATACTGTTGGACATAAATCCTTATACTCAAAATTGTTTGTCTTATTTTATTGCATATTTGTTTTATTTATATAATTAATGCTTATGTATATGTATATAATTTTTCTTCTTCTTTTATTTGACTTGTCCAATGGCCCTTTGGCTCTAATTTTTGGATTTATATACCAATAAAGAATTTGAATTTTAAGAGGGATATTAGTTTTGTGTAATTTTAATAGTCTGTAAATTACAATTACTTTTAATATTTAGTAATTTAAGGAAAAGTCCTATTAAAAAACTAAAAAGTAAATTCTTCATTAAAAAAATTAATTACAACATTTCAAATACTTTAAATAAACTCTTTGAACTTACAGCTTTATTATGAACTTTCGACTTCTGGTCTATAATATTGTGATGACTGGTAGTCAATAGCAACGGTAATACTGGATGGCACGTTATGTCATTAACTCTAAACCTGTGACCAGATGCTCTACTTTTATGTCCAATACTTAGAACTTGACTGAACTTGCTTTTATCAGCAAAAGTTATTTGCCATAGGTTTAATGTACCATTGTCGTGTTTAGTCACTAATGATACCATTGGTACTGCTTCTTGTTGTTCTTCGGCAGTAGGTATAGGAATCTACAAAAAAAGCAGATGTAAATAAATGAAAATAAATCAGAAAATATTTTGGGTCATTTGGTTAACTCAACAAGTTGTGTAAAAAGAGGTAAGTCACTAATTAAAATTTTTAAATGTAAAAATAAATGAACGTTACAAAAAAAAGTTATATAAGGATCTAATAAGCGTCGGCATCCTAATTTTTAGAATTATTAAATAAAATGTAAAAATCTTTTCCTAAAATTATCGTTTAGTTTAGTATAGTGATATTTATTTATTTATTATTTATTTATTTATTTAGGAAATACACTACACGGGCAATTAATCTAAATGATAAATTAAAATTACACCAAATTTAAAAATAAATATTACAAACATAAAACAGTTGAGGAGCAGGCATGCAAAACACAGTTTATCCAAATTTTCGACAAAAGTTGGCGTTCCATTATTCATTTAAATGGCATAAAATCATGGGCATTTTTATCGGATTATATTCTACTCAAAAAGTACGGTGAAAACCGCTTAGACACGCAAAAATCCATCGACAAACAAAAAAGCATTTTGTCCGCAAGACGAACAAACCGCGTTTAGTCCAGCCATAAGCACGTAGTTTTTATAACCTAATTGCTTTTTATTTATTATTTGCGCGTATTGTGGGTTCGGAGTGTGTTTTTTATGTGTGTTTACAATTTTCAGTCACAATGGAATCTGTGGTCATTTAAAGATAATACAAAATAAAAAGCACTATTTAATAAGAACATATTTTTGTTTGCTTTTTTAGATTAATATATCCAAAAATCTGTTTAAGTGATAATAAAAACGCTCTTTGTCCACTAGGAACATGCAAAAAGCATTTTGTCTAGATCTATTTTTTTTAAATAATAGAGCTATTTTTCCAGTCGGGGAATCGAGTAATTACTTATGTTATTTTTTCTTTAGTTTATGGTATAAATCGCAAGTCGGTAACTAAAACCGTTTCCGACCATCAGTATTTTGCCTTTCCTGAAAATTTACCATTTAGCAACAAACCGCGTTTTGCAAATCTGCTCCTCAGGTACAAAGTTAAAGAGAAATCATTAATAAGCACAAACTAATACGAAAAATATCATAGACAGAGTAATGTCTACAGTATTCGCCACTTGGAATGATATTGCGCAGATTACCCTCAAATTGATTTTAAATTATATGCTCAGTAGCGCAACAACTGCAACTATAACTGAGTGAAATTGGTGTTGACAATATTTAAAAAAATATTGAAAAATACATTAAAACATTTTTGCATTAGTTGAATTTTGAGTCAATTTAAATAAAATTTTCTTAGAATGCAGTTAATAGTAATTCTTTTCTTTGAACTGAAATAATTTACGTATTTCCATCAATTAGTTGTAGATTTTTTGTTCGCAATCCATTAGATACCTATACCTGAATAGTTAAATCAGTATACTCAAATCTTTTGCGATATATACTTAAAGAATACGGTAAATACAAGTGTCTTAGTTTTATATTTTTTGTTCCTTATTTAAAAGATAGAAAAGCAGGCATACAAGAAGTTATGCACACTCATAACATGTATTTTGAAGACAATTATAATAAATTTTAGTTATTAGAGGTAATAAAAAGTTTTTCAGTAAAAAAAGAATATTTCTGCGATAATTATGCAGAAAATATTGGTCATAAGATGTTACGTCTTCCGCCATATTACTATGTTTTCAATCCCATTTAACACATGTGGCGGCAGCTTAAATCTGGAGTCAGACGAAATAATATTTCACCCACCTTGAACGCCTCTGTGCTTCAAATATAATAGTTTGAAAAATTCTGTAACTCATGTTCTCAAAGTGGAGGACTCCTACCTACATATAGACAATATTTATAAAAAAGTTATTAATTTAGATGACGGGAGTGATAGTGATACTGAGCTTATAGACATTTAAGATTATTAATCACTTAATTAAAGATAGTTTTTATTAATTTTTAGTTATTAGTTTTTCTATTTTTAAATAAACAAATTAAATAAACCTAAAATCGTTTTTTATTTCACTACTACAAAAAAGACGGATCTGCACAGACCACCAACCGATTTTACGATAGATCATTATAGACAATCCTCCTCAAGTCATTCTACTATATCTTTGAATAAACTATACCAGTTTTTCTGAGCAATCATTCTCTTGTAGGGAGGAGCCAGTACCCTCGTAAATACGCCAAATTATCTCATCCTAAGTTGCGAATATAATATTATAATTTTTTTAAACGTATTTGAACCAAAATTAGTGGATTTTGTCTGACTCAGCCTGGTAAATCTTACAGGAACTGATAATGTGATACTTCCAGGCAAATAATCACTGTCCACGAATGTCTCTCTGCATCTGCATTTTCAAATTGTCATTAACTTTGAGTTTGTTTAATCTAACAGCGCAACTTTTAAAAGTTGAAAACGATGCAAGAACTCTATGAGAAGCTAACAAAATCTAAATACGACTTACATCCTTTTGAGACTTGTTTTCGTCCTCTTCTTTTACACTACTTAGATCTCTATTGGTAAAACATTCCTTATGAAGGGCCTCTTTTACCAAATGTTTCAATAGCGGCGTTGTACTGTAAAGGCTGACTGTGGTTGACATGCTCATTGAGTCACCCAATGGGAAAGCAGATGGTATACGAGTAGAAAACGATACTTGAGCTTGTCGGAATGATCCTGGGTGAAACTCGTCTAACCATTCCACTACCCTAAAAATAAATTATTTTTCTTTCTTTCTCCGAAATTGTCAATTAAATGTAATTCAGTTTGAGATATTAAAAATTGAATTAATTTTTTTGTCTGTGACCCAGAACACTTTGTAGAGAAAAATTCCCAAAGGTTATCCATATCTCAAATGTGGTCCAAAGTTTAAGGTAATAAAGCACAAAGTCAGGTACTACAAAATTTAGTTATAAAAAAGTACTAGTTTCGGTCACTGACCATCATACAAACGTTCGCAATTAGTTAAATATTTCATTATTTTTCAAGTACCATTACGTTAATGGGTCTTTCACTTATGTGCTTAATTTTTTCACTGGTTAGTACTTAATATTGGTAAGTCTGGTTTTTTATATTATTTATATTTCACGTTTGTATCTTTAGGCCTGATGATGGTCAGTGACCGAAACTAGTTGTCTAGTACTTTTTTTATAATTAAATTTTGTGATACCTGACTTTGTGCTTTATTACCCTAAACTTCATAGAGAACTTTAACAAAAAACTTGAAGAACATGTTTTATTTATTAAGAAAGTATATTCAATAACATAGTTCTATCAAAAGCTATCTTCAGATCTAAAAATGAACACTTATTATTATCCATTTCACTTTTAATTTAACATAATGTTAATATTGTACTTCTGTTTCATAAAAGTGTTTTTAAAGATTTTGTTACGTTTTATATTTTTTAAACGTGCCTATATTTTTACAATAAAAATAAATTTGTAACTGTCGAAAATATTTATACCATATGACAAGTTGATGAATATCGTGTGCAATTTTCCAGGTTGAAATCAACGTCTAATGCACTAAACTATATTGGACCCAGACTATTTGTTAGCTTACCTACTTTGGTAAAGAAATCAATAACTGTTCCTATTTTTAAAAAGAGATTAAAGAACTATTTAAATGGAAAAAAATTGGTTTACAAAGAATTTGTACTGCAAGTTACTCAGTTTTATTTATATATTATCAGGTCTATGTAGAAAGGGAAAGTCCAAGAAATACACCATGACAAAAACAAAAGTTCCCTAAAATTTAGTTATTTCACAGATAATGAAATGAATAATTTAAGCTATTCCTTTTTTTCCACTATTTTTCATACAGTTTCCTTTAGATGAAAATAAATAAACGAAGTTTGTTGTCAAGATTTTGGGTATTCAAGTGATCTGGATAAATTATTGGAAGATAATTCTAGTCACCTTGGATACGAAGGAAGAAGTTAAAATGTGATTTATAAAACTGGCCTAGTTAGTAGCGGAATATTTAAAAAGTTTATAAAAGCTGGAACCGCCAATGCAGTAAGTATAAAATAAGGAAAGACCTGTATCTGCAATTAGGTATTATTTTAAAATTTAGTCGGTATGTTCAATATACTATTAGGCGATTAGATTCAATAATATATCTTTAAATGATTTAATTTAATTTTTTTTACCATATCAAAAAACTTCCATCCACTGGATGTATACTAAACAATAGATCTGGACTGTGATGCCAATCTCTCAAAAAGCTTTCTATTCTTGCGTCAACTCCATCTGAACTACCAGATTCCATTAAGGGTTCTTCCGAATCTTCAGATTCCGGATTCTCAACCACAGGCCTAAAAAGAAGTTTTTTTTGCATGTATTTAATTTGATTATTCAAGAAATTTGTTAGTAAGATAATATATTTTTAAAAGAAGAAAACGAACAAAGTTTATTTGAATTTGATAATTAAAAATAAATCGTAAATATTTGTGTCAACAATGCTTATAAGAAAATTAAGTGAACAAAAAATATGTTATACAACGTATAAAACAACTAAATAGAAGACGTGAAAATATTGATTAATAAAACATTTAGACTTATTAATTCAAAGTAAATGAAATCTACACAAGACGTAAAAATAAACGTTTATACTACGTTCACCAAAAGCAGTAAAAAAACTTGTCATTCAACCATTTAAAAATGGTTTAGGCAACATAAAAGAAACCTAAACAAGATACATAAAATATACTGTTAATGTACGTTTATATTACATTACTAAACATAGTCTAAACAAAAGATATGATAAACGTTAAAATTTAGTTACTGAATATAGTGACGTAAACGTTGGAAATTTGGTTAAAATTAACGTTGAAGTGAGCAACATTTTCCCGAAAAATTAACGTTCCGTTATGGGTTATTCTTTCACTTAAAAAAAAACGTTCATGTGCTTATTGGGTAACAGCAATAGATCCCTTAACAATATTTGTTGTTTGATACCTATTTTCTTCAATCAGGGCGGCAAAGAGACTATGTCAGCCAAGTCTGAAACTGGGGGCCCCGGCTCAAGGATTTGTTTTTAGTGCCCGAATAAATGGTTGGGCGCGGACTCTCATATATTGTTTATATTTACCCAAAAAAAAATTACTAAGTTAAAAGTCCGCTATGCGCAATATACAAACAAATTGTAGTTGTAGTCAACAGATTGACAAAATAAAACTAATATTATTAGCTTAAATAACATCTGATGTTTAGTTATCGAACATTTTAGGGAGGGGGATACGAACTTCTCCCCCCCTAACCATGGCGAGGGGGACCCGTAGACCTCTAGAGTTGGGGCCCGGTCTGGCTCTTGGCGGCCCTGTCTTCAATTGCAATACAATATACTAATACAGAAAGTGGAAGCTATTACATAAGGATAACTTATTAATATATAGACGTTTACTTCCATTAATAAATGCGAAAAAGTATAAGATTTTTGAAGTTCCGAGTCACGAAAAATAAAATATTTACAATTAATATCAATATTAATAAATACAGTATAAAATAGTATTTTTACAATAATTGATGGTTACTGTGACCAACTTTGAAATTGTTGAATACCTTGGAAAAAGGATGTCAGATGGATATCATATATATAGACTTCTCCAAGGTATTTGACATCATATCTTATTAAAAAAATGAGATCTATTTGGTTTCTCTGATCTAATGGTGGCTTGGTTTGCAGATTCCCTGTCAGGCAGGATTCAACAGACAAGAATAGGTAATGCGATGTCAAGTTATATTAATATGTCCTTTGGTGTTCCACAAGGATGTCATTGTTCGCCTTTACTCTTTAATATCTTCTTAAATGATATTGCGGCATGTTTTATAAACAGTGACTTTTCGTTGTTTGTTGATGATGTTAAGTTTTATAGACATATTTCGTCTTGATCAGATTTTATTGCAGATTACATAATTTATTTTTAAACGTAAATAAATGTAATTATATAAGTTTTCATAAGAAAAAGGTTGATTCATCTTAAAATGTAGAGGGAAACACTTTTCATTATTGTAATTTGGTTTGATGATTAATTGTATTTCAACACACATATAAACAATATTGTTCTCAACTCTTCTAACGTTCTAGGGTTTGCATTATGTAACTGTAGAGAGTTATCTCTAGAAACTTATAAAAAGGTATACATGGCACTTGTTGCCTCATTGTTGGAATATGGATCAATGGTATGCTTAGCTTTAGAATGGGTTCAGAACAAATTTATCAGGTTCTGTTTGTTCAAATTTAATTTAAGGATTCCTGACAACCATATATGATAATGCTTTGGGATTGCTAGATATGAAAACAATAAGACAAAGGCGTATTTATGCAGATCTAATAATTCTAATCAAACTTTTAAATAATGAGATAATATGTCCGGAACTCCTTCATACTATTTTATCCAATGTTCCCTCTCGAAACCTAAGAAAAATCGGTTCTTCTCATTACCATTTCATAATAATTGTAAATGGTAAATCTTAGACATTTCCTTAGATCAATTTAAGAGACAAATTAGAGAAATAATTTGATTTGTTTTTCTTCTCTTATTGATAACTTGTAATAATTTTCTATTGTTCCTGAAGGTGGTAGTTGCTAGGTTTAAGTATTGTATTTAGATTTTTATGTGTCTTTGTATTTTTATTTTTTATGTTTATATTGATTTATTTTTTTGTAATGAGGGTTGATTCGATGAATAAATAAAATAAAAATAGTGCATGTAATAAATCAGTAATGTTTTTTAGTCTACTTTATAGGCTTTCAAGATTCACCAATCTAAGAACTTGCGGAATCATCCAGTAGAATATCAATGTGTAGATTAGTTAAGTGAATAAGAACTATCTACAGCTAGTGACTTGACACAAAAATCCACCAAAGTTAAGTCGCCAGAATCAGCTTTTACCTAATGTAGTGTTAATAATGTTCATATTTACATTCACAATTTATTAATTAATTTAAATATTTCAGTTCTCTTTTTTGAATTATAAAAAAACATATAAGCAAAAGAATTATTGTTTACCTTGCAAATTCTTCTAGGAAAATTTCAGCCTGAAGACTGAATTGCATCTCTTTATTATCCAACCAATGAAGAACAAATGCTGGTTTTGGGTTGCAATAGCTAATACTTGGAACAAGAGGTATATCAGTTTCGGCATTTACTGAAGCTGCTAAATGAAAATGCAGGCCAGGGGTTATACCTATATCAAATAAAAATAAATAAGTAAATTTTATTCCTACTTATAACAAAACATAAATATATTATTATGATAAAAATGCCAAATAAGAATTCGATATAGTTAATGTTTTGATACAAATCGTATTTTATTTTTGACGTTTCGTTGTCTGGTATTATTTTGTCATACTAATTGAGGAAAATCCGTTAAAAATTTTGAATCAATCATATATCAATTCATTACTATAGCATATATTTTTTGCAGGTAAAACTGGCTATGTATAGTACTTTTGCTAATTGATTTCTAATTTGCTCTAATTATAATTATATGATTTTGAAAGATTATACATTATTGATATAAGTTTATTAACAAAGTAGTTTTAGTAAAAAAATGAAATCGGAAAAGAGCACTTTATTGGGTGGTGAAGAAAACTACAAAAACAGTTAATGATTTTGCTTAAAATTTTGTATGTAATCAGGCAACTCTTTAACTGTATCCTGTTTGTTTCAGAGAAGAGACATTTTTCAGAGCGTAGTAATTGGGGTTTTGCTGGAGGATGTACAAGAATTATATTGCATCCGTCAAGTTTCAGCTCAATTATTTTAGAGAAAGTTAAAAAACCCATTAGGTGTGAACCCAATGAGATCACTATGATCCAACAAGTCGCCCCGGTACACGGTGGTCGAGGTCTACGTGGCCTTTTCCCTATGCATCTTCCAAGTTTCAACTCAATCCGACAATTTCAGAGAAAGTTGAAAAACCCAGTGGATGTAGTTGAAAAGTCCAGTGGGTGTGCACCCAATACGGTAACTGTGACCCAAAAACTCGCCCCGGTCTACGCAGCCATCTCCCTATGCAATTGCCAAGTTTCAGATCAATCTGATTATTCCAGAAAAAAAAATAAACCCAGTGGGTGGACGCAACGGGGTCACTGTGACCCAGAAACTCGCCCGGCACACGTGAGCCAAGGTCTATGTGACCTTCTCCTTACATTCTGGCAAGTTTCAGCTCAATCCGAATATGTTAGAAAAAATCGAAGAGCCCAAATCTTTCACTAAACCGGATATCGTCGTTTATTAATTTAAACTTAAAACTTTCAATATCGATTATCTTGAAATGTATTTTACTGCACTTAACCAGTTATACCAGAATACCATCGATTTTTTGTTTACCTAAACTTTGATATACCAAAAAATATTTATGTTTACTTACCTGTACCGTGGTAACCATATGAATGAAAATCATGAACACTGTAAGTTGACGGTAACGTTGGTATAGGTGGTGACGGGCCCCCAATACCATGTCCGTGATGTTTTGCGTTTCGTCTTATGTGGAAACAGGTTCTGAAATCGTAATTATTTAATTTAATATAATTTACTCCAAATTAGTAATCTAAGGCTCAAAACCTCAGGATATTTTAATTAAAGGTAGGTTTCTATTTGGCACTCAAATGTAATGTTAATATTGAGATTGTGACTCTTAAGTACTATAAAACATAAAAAGGGCATAATTGTAAGCCATTATAAGTTACAGAGATGAAAATGAATATTTTATACATATTTTTAAGGATAGACTTCATGTGGAAAACAAGCGTAAAAACCCAAATTTTATCGGAATGCTGGAGTATTAAGAGTATTATTGTTCTGTTATTCATTAAAAAGCTTGAGTTGTGGGATTAATTTCTATATTTATTCAGATTACTAATTTTTAGTCAGAGAAAAATAACGTAAACGAAATAGAAAAAGAAAAAAATTAAGACCGCGACAAAGATGGAAAGCTGTTATAAACAGAGATTAGAAATCAAAGCTTCAAGATAGATAAAAGTGGAGGAAAATAACAGGCCAAAACCAGCAACAGAATCAGCCATAACCAAATTTATTTTATGTCGTCGATTTGAATTTGGTTACATCAAAATACCGACAGCGAGTTTTTTTAACGCTGTGGCTTTATTGTGGCATAATATTTTATAGAATAATTTACTTATATCATTTTCCGCATGAAATCTAGCCTTAGTAGATTAATATCATCTGCACACCAGTCCACTTTTCTGTGAAAAATCCAAAAAGGCAAAAACAATTAAACATTTGGAATCCTGGGGATATTACAAATATTGCAGTATTAAATATACGTTTATAGCAATCTCATATACTCCTGTCTGGCCCAAAGATAAAATAAGACAATAAATAATAGAAAATGATCCAAATTTTTGTATGTGGTTTATAAAAACTAATATATAAAGACTTTAATAATACTAAACCAACATCAAAGCTTTGGATCACAATATAGAAAGCATATTGAATCATATTTTCAGAAGCCAATATAAATGAGAGCAAATTAGATACATCAAACTATAATAAATTAAAATGTAAGCTATAGTCTTTAAAAAGACACCAAAGTAGTTAAATACTAGACTCTGACTTACCCACACCCACACCATATCCTAGCGTGATTTTTAAAATGGTAAAAAATAGGTCTCAAAATATTTGAATTGGACAAAATTGACATAACTGTGATAGCTTACATTACAAATGATACAAATATCGATTTATATCAGAATAAAACCAAAACAATTACCCTTAACTTGTATTACGTCATCACTACTGTATAAAAATATAGAATTTTGTATAACCGACTTTTTATCAAGATACATAATTTTATTTTTCGTCAAAAGAAATATCATATGGATGGACTTAGTTTTTTTTTGCAACTTAATAATACTTTCGATAGCAGCAGTTGAAGCAGTGCGAGAATTGACAATAAAAACTTTTGCCATTTATAAAATTCATGTGATCTTATAAGCCCTATATCTCTAGTCGGAGGTGAAACCCAGAGTCGGACTGGGACCGTTTGGCCCACGTGGCAGTGTACCTGATTTGGCCCACCACTTCCCCATTAAAAAATATTGTTTATAATAAGTTGACTGCACACTAGTAAACTTGTATCACGGCACTGTGCCTCAGCCCCTGAGAAACTAAAAATTATTAGAATTAGACCTCCTAATAGACGGCGGGGACGGCGCGGGTGGGTTGAGGCTGAGCAGAGCCGGCGCTAGCTTTTATTTAAATAAATAATGGTTTTCTATTTCGAATTAACATGAAGTTTATAAGGGATATGGGTTAATGGCCAGTGGGAGTGTATGCTATTTGATTGGTTGGCCCAGGCGGCAACTGCCGTCCAGTCCGACTCTGGTGAAACCTGGGGCTGAAAATCCATCCCATAGATTGCCTCGACCTGAGGTCTGTGTACCATCGAAAGTTAATAAACAAGTACTCATTAGATTTTGTGATATAATTGTTCCTATTTTATCAAGTTTTTTTCCTGTTTTTCCTTTCTTTTTTCTTTTATTTCCTCTTTTTGGCTATTATTTCCTCATTTTCCCTGAAAATTCCTAGTTTTCATGTTTCTTTCCTATTTTTCTCTATTTTCCTTATTTATCCATATTTTTCCCCTTTTCCGTATTTTTCCCTATTATTCCCTAATTTTTTCTACTTTTTTCCCTACATATTTCAATTTTCCCTATTTTTTCTTACTTATTAAAATTGTGACTACTTTCACACTTTTCTCTATATCTATAAATACTTCGTAAATTATGTTTATCCCATTTAAAATGAATGTTATCTTATAACCCCTATATCTCTAGTCGAGGATGACATCTAGGACTGAAAATCAATCCCATAGATTGTTTTGACCTGAGGTCTCTGTATAACAAATCTGAAGTCAATCCGATGTCTAGAACGAAAGATATCGTGTCGACGGACACACACACAGACAGACGGGATTGCGATGTTTTTAACTTTCTGCTCCGCTATTGATAGTTAAGAGGAAGATTTACCTTGCGACAAAATAGTTGTGAAAGGGTTTCGCTTTACTCGTCCTACGCCTTTTTTATTTTTAGTGAAAGAAAAAAATATATTTGTATTGGAGAAGATCTAATCTGTTCTCTTATGCAAAAAAAAACCAAAAATTGTCTATTTTGGTCATTTTTATAATTTTTTTTTACAAAAAACTAAGTCAAATTTTGAAAAAGTAGCTGCATAGGAGCACAGATTACATCTTCTCCAATACATATATATTTTTTCCATTCATTAAAAATAAAAAACAACTGCAACTGAAGATTTTGCTCCAAGGAAGTGGCGCCAGAGTTAGAATTTAGCGAGCATAGCTTGTGAATAGAAATAAAATAAATTCTTTTGTTAGCAGTTGTAGAAGTTATAGCCAAACATGGAAAAAGTTCAAAAATTCAAAGACAATGAATTTTTGACAAAATATTTGTTTTTTTTTTTAATTCTATTAAACTAACTTTATTCATGTATTTTGAGGGAGAAAAACTAAAATAAATGATTAAACAATTATTTTACCAGGGGTGATTAACCACTCTTTATTTAATTTGTACCTATCATATAATTTGTTAAGTGTTGTATCTTGGTATATGATGCAAAACAATATTTTAAATTATATTGCCTCTGCACGACTACACAGATTTTAACGAAGATTAATTATGACTCAAAAATTTGTAAAAATTATCATTCATAATTTTTATAAATAAATGTTTTATTTATTTATATTAAACCCAAAAATCTCGTACAAATGTAACTATTGTGATAAATCCAGTCGATACAATTCGATCAACTTCTATAGCTACCCTGGTAGAGACCGAGAAACGTGGTCAAAAGGGATAAGACACGCCTCCTATCATAAAATATGCTTCCTCCGACCACACCGATACCCTTCGTCAAGTAAATCAAGCTCTTAATAAAGCTCTTTGTTCTTCTAAAGTTTATAATGAACTCATTTAACTTAATTTTTAGTGGCATAAATGTAATTTTCAAGAGCAAGAGTTAAATCAGGAATTTGGTGATCAACAAATTGGCCGAAGGGGCCTGACATCTTGGCCTTTTCGGTCATCTAATTGAAACGTGATAATTCACGGTTCGATTAGCCACTACCATTTTTGTAACGTTCATGCGAGTCAATTGAAAAATTCTTGAGCGAAACGAACATGTATACTCTAGCGCTCTCATTCTGTGTACGGTTAAATATATTTGTCTATCTCTCTCGTTGAAGATTAGTATGAATCGTGGTTTTTTTTTGTGATTGTATCGAGTCCGAGGTTGACTTTGTGGAAATGAAATGCGATCTTGCGCCTTTTGGCTTTAGTGTTTGGTGTAAGAGACACCTATTATTTTATTATTAGGGTTCGCCGTGCTAGAATATCTGAAATTATGATTCTTTGAAAGAGTTAAATGTACAAATTGGCACGGCGATACTGGAGAACTGAAGGAACATTTTGGTTCATCATTAAGTTACGTTCACTGAATTGTAAATAATTATAGATGATTACTGTATGTCTAAGAGACTGTTAGTTTATGTCTTATGTAGATGACATTATCTCAGATTTACATAAGACCGAATGGTGATTTAACCTCTATGTCTTGCTAACATTATTATGGAGAACCTTTGAGCTGTATGAACATTCTACGCTTTAAAAATCTTTCATCGAGGGACTTAATTAGATAAGTGCAATCTAGTAAATGTGCAAACCTACTGTTTTGGGAAGCTCTTATTAAATCTCTTATATTTTGCCACTACTATTAATGTACAGATGTTAACTATAAGACTAATTTAAATTGTAAATCTTCTGTTTTTTTTTTGTCTGATTATTAATAGACTTTTATTACGCGTAATTTTATCATCATATTGTAACCAAACGATTGTAACACTAAATATTTTAGTTTTGTATTATTATACTTGTCAAAATTTGTTAGAATTTAATTTCCTCCTATAATACCTCAGTGATTGTTATATTTCAATAGTTAGAAACAAGTTACTAGCTGATTTTTTTGAAGTATTTTCTGATTTGTTTAGAAAAATCAGTGGTGCCCATAGTTTCTGCAATATCTCATATTTTATCTTTTATTTATAAAGAATTGATTCATCCAGAGAACCGGTGTAATCTATTCCTTATGAAAAATCAGTTCAGGTATAATAAACGCCCTATTGATCAAACAATAATTGACTGTTAGAACATTATTATATTTAAGAACAGGTGATATCATAATTGTCAATTCTCCATACGTCGAAAATAGTGTTTCATAATCTAAACCCTCTAGATTTCTTTCTGTGGAGTCAAACATTTAGTTTATAAAACACTAGTAGAAAGTAAGAGATTTGTTGAACCGAGTTTACAACAGCTTTGAAGCAATTCATAACAAACATTATTTAAAGCCCAACGTTACAGTGTTCAACACTTAAGAAAATGTATCAATATACAAGGATCTTACATAGAAAATTTATAAAAAGTAAATTTGTACCCATACTTCTAGTGAATCATTTCATTGTTATAAATAGTTTATGAAATATGACAGGTGCGTTTTATCTTCTTGAATAATGAACTGTTTATTCGTTAACTACCAAGAGTGCCTTTTTTATAAAAGATGTTGCACTCTGCAAGAACATTAAAACTATGGGAAAAATTACACAAGGGGTGGTCCTTCCCTGGCTTTGTGAAACACTGGCAACATTTTATTTAATTTGATTAATTTCTTTTGGGTTCATTAGCAAAAATTCTATTCTTTTTTATAAGCTACAGAAGTATTTCCCAGATGTTTCATATATTTACAAATAAATAAAAAATATTATATTTATAGCCTCTCAATCATGTTATTTAGAATGATCAATTTATATTCAAATTTTTCATGTAAAATTATGTATAAAATCGTAAAGACAGATTAAATAATTAATCAATTTACTTACTTCATGTGTTTCAATCTTTGCATGAAACGATGTTTGTGTCTGTGTGTCCTGAATTTCGGGTGATGTGCCTGAGGATCAAGTTGTGATAAATTAACTAAACCATCTTCAGGTAATACGGTTTCCACCCAAAGTCGACAGATGTTATCTTTACATGAAGTGACCAACATATTTGATACTGAACCCCTAAAAAAATCGTAAAAATACATCAAAACTGTTTTTTTATTAGTTTATATTAATTTAGAGATTAATACAAAATATTTACATACTTCGGCATATATTTACTAGTAGTTCTCCAAGAAATATGAGTCACAGCTCTAGGATGAGCAATGTAAACAAATCCATAGTCCAACTCTAATGGACCATCAGTACTTTTAGAAGTGAACAGAACTGTAAATATCCAAAAATTAATAAAAGCATAAATTTATATTTATGTATTACTCACCATGTCTATTTTCATACCAAATTTTCACCAATCTATCATTTTCTCCACAAGTAGCAAAAAGAGTACCATCTGGACTAAAAGCCAAGTGTTGTACAGGAATGGCAGTATTTGCTTTCCACACACACTGCCATGAAGTTTGTTCTTGTTCTAAAAATAATTATTAAAATTTGCCACACTTATTTTATACAATACCGACATATTATTGTACTTTTTGGTATTCCTCAAGAATTATTCACTTAACCACTATTTTAAATAATAATTCACAAATGATTATAAACAAATTTTAATTTTGTTAACTTGGTAAGTATATTTGATTATTAACTTACCCTGTGGTTTATCAGGTTCGTCATGAGGATCTCCATCTTCAGGTCCATCGTGTTGTCCGCCGCCCAAAGTAAAAGTAACGGCAGGTTGTTTATGATCTTCTTCGCCTGCTTGAGACTTGAGATGCCATAACTGTACATGAGCACCAGCTGTTAGTAAACGGGTACCTTCGAGGTTCCAACTTAGAGCTCGAATAGGAGAATCAGTTTTAAGTGTACCAGTTTGAACCCATCTATAATCTAAGCCCTTTAAAGAAAAATTTATATAGTACCTTTATATGTATTAAATTAGTATTTTTTAATAATTAAATACAGAACCTTAAGTAAAATAAAAGCTATTTAGCCAGAAAAATGTCGAAAAGATAAAAACAATTAAAACCAAAAGAAACCACTCTTATTAAAACCTTTCAAGCTTATTTTAAATTGCATTTAGCATTTCTGTTTTAATTGTAAAAGATGTATTTTTTATTTTGTAATATTGTTATTCCATGGCGAATCCAGCAGATAGCCAGTGTTCCTCGTTTTTTTTTCTAAAAATCATAGTTGTTATAGTTCCAGCAAGCATAAAATATCGAGGAAATATTTTATATTCTTAAGATTTTTCACTTGAGAGTCCCATTTTTTGCTCCTAGAACTATACTACTGCCTATCATAAATGTATTTATTGAAGTAAGTACTATAATCCTTACATTTAAAATGTCAGTTCTTAATCATATATTAGGTTTCAAGAAATGCTTATTAAAAAAATTAATGTACTAAAATACATTTAAAATTAACTAGGCCTAATGAACTTTTTATAAAAACCTGCATATTCTAAATTGGGATCAAACTTACATGAATTAGAAAAAATTGTATCGTTAAGCATATGCAAGGAATATCAAATTTAGTGGTTTACCCATCCTGTATATTTAAAAACAAAGTGAAGGGCTCATTTTTTTTAAATGCTAAATACATACTAAAATTATCAATTAAACCTATAAAATGAGAAAAAGTATAACAAAAAATAAGATTTTAATTGCATTCCATCATGTGAAAATACTATTTAGAAATGTATTTAAAAATAGGTGTAAATGATTTAAAAAATGCTTTCGGTTCACTTGATGGGATGCAACAGACAATCACAGAGCCACTGCAAAAAGCACACGCTCATGCCTTTCACAGAATCATTATATTATTTGCTTTATTTCCAAAAAAACATTAATTTTACTTTATTAATACCTTCACTTTTGGTGGTCTCTTTAAACTAGCCCTCTGAAATAAAAGATTACAAGAATATAAAGATGTAATATATAAATAAACACAATATTATTCCAAATGAATTTTTTTAACTAATATTGCAAAACGAAGATACTAGTTTTTGAACCAATATATTTTTATGAAATTAAAAAAAGGAAAATGGAATGCGTAAGTACTCTACATAAATTTATATTAAAATTAAATGGATGTTCCGGTTGTCAATCTCTTGTAAGGATACCAGAAGCTTCGGAAAAATTTCTAGTTGAGTAAAGCGAGCTCACTGATGTTGGTGATTAACCTTTATTCTTTTTTGTAGAAATAAACCAAGATTAAATTAAACATGCAAAAAACTATATATAGGCGTGTTTTTTAATTCACCAAACTGATGTGGTGGAAGAGTGGTGCGTCCACCAAGTTGTTTTTATATTATTGTGGCGGGACAAACCATTTTCGTTTTTTTAATTCAACAGGTTGGTCCACCTTTTATTGAATTTTCCACCGACTGGAAGTGTTGGTGAGTTTGGTTGATGTTACGTTATGTTTATAATCTCAGAGCCATAAAACAAACAATATATATTTTGTGCGGAGACTGCAGAGCCTTATTGAGTGAGCCTTGATTTTATTTATTATCGTATTATTATTTTTGTGTGAGTTATAACAAAATTGTAAAATTATGGCGCAATGAAATAAATCAGTTATTTCAAGTTAACTTAGAGGTTGAAGGGTATATCAAAATATAGGCGAAATTATTTCTGCTGAGTTAACTGCAGAGGAGATAGAAATGGTTTCCAATCGTAATTATTTTAACCTTTATAAAACCTTCAACATCAACTAATTTATGATTTTATAGATGTAGATGAATACCTGAAAAAATTCGAAGAAGCGAAAAAAGGAAAGTTCAAAGTAAACTGAGCAGACGGAAAAATCCGGAGAAACTAAAAAAAAATGGGTCTCAAATGCTACAAAAGTTTTTATCTCACTAAGGCTCCAAAAAGAGAAGGATTTCTGTAAGAAAACTAAACTTTGGAACGATATTTCTAAGAGTATGAGAAAAGAATATTATCAATATTCTGGGAATGAATGCCATGCGAAATATAGGAATCTGATTCAAACTTATAAAACTAATAAAGATAAAAGATTGAGAAGCACAGGAGAATCCAAAATAACTTGGGAGTATTTTGAACAGTTTGATGAAGTTTTGGGCTATAAACTGTTCTTACAGAAAATCTTCTGTCAACTAGTATGGAAATCGATGTAGAATCTATGGAAGAGGTAATACCAAATAAAGAAAATAAATGCCCAGATGTGAGTAAGCCAAATAAGAGTCAGGAGAAAAAACTTTCGGTTAGTCAATATACCTATACAACAAAAATAAATCAAGAGCTACATGTGATGAAAAAGATGATATGAGATGGGAAGAAAAGAAAGCTTTGAAAGAAAAAGAAATTGACGCCATCATTAACCTTGGAGTGCGTTCATAGATTAAATATCCGGGCGAAATTCGCCCGGAGCAATATTTACCCAGAGTGCGCCCGGGTGTATAAAAATGTATGAACGAGCGGGGCCTAAAAATTCTGTCAATCGTTTTAACCTGACTTTTTAACACATTTGTATTTATTTGTGCAATTGTGTTGTCTCGTCGTTTCTGATACTCTAATGTGAATTTGAAAAGGTATTGGCAAATATTAGTATTATATTCCTAATATTTGCTTTGGTATTGGTTACTCCAGACACATTATTCTCTAGAAAAATAAATGGGCCAAGTCGAAGAAATCATTGTACTCATACTTGTGTGAAGCACAAGTTGATGAGGATTTGAATAATTTAATCGTGGTATCACGTAAACGAAGTTTCCATAAACCTATTCGAATAGAAAATTAAGTTGAAAATGTTGTTTGAAATATACGGGATTAATTTCAACTTCTTGATCCATTAATTGCAAAATAAAACACAATTACACAATAATGAAAATTGGTATATTTCGTGTGATTCACAGACCATGTACTGCGAATTATATACTGTGTGATCTCGAGAACAAAGTCACCTACGCGCTATTTATAAATCATGTTTCGTGAAGACAGAAAAACTTATTGCGCAGGTCGGGTAACTTTTACCCATGTCCGGGTGTGCACCAATGAGCATTTATGAACGAGTGGAAAAATAACCCTGGTTAAGCCGAAATCATTTATGAACGCATTTGGGCTCTTGAGGAGCGCCGGGCGTTTATTTATGAACGCACTCTTGCTGATGCTATCAGGGGTGACACTAAAAGAAAAAGGATCCATTCTGATTTTGAATGATATTTTATAGCCAATTGTATTTTGTGTTTTACGATTTTTTGTTTTGTATGTTATCGTAAAAGCAATATTTATTTTATGTTTGTGATCTCAGATTTTTTGTTTTATTATTTGGAGGAAAAAACTTAATTTATGTTATGATTTCGTTTAATGTAATGTGCTCTTCATCATCTTCCTCCTCGGTATCACTTGGCTCATAATCAACATTTTTTTTAATACCAATGTTGTGCAATATAGATGCATAGGTCATAACATATTTTAAGTTTCTTAATATTCAAATATTTTAACATTCTCCACACTCCTTTTAATCTGCCAAAGGCCTGTTCTATAACTACCCTAGTGCTACTTAAAGTTGTATTAAATTTCTTCTCTTGTCGAGACAAGTGTCCATTGTCTTTGAATGGAACCATTATAAAAGGATAAGCACTATCTCCCAAAAGATGAAAGTCTCCAGGTAAAAAATCATTTATCAATTTTTCATAAATAGGAGAATTTCTCCATACAAGTGGAGGGTGGGATGTAATCATTTCGGAGGAGATTGTTCATATAATTACAATTAATCATACTTCAGGTAAGTCGATTAATTATTTAATTATAAATGAACAAATTGATATTACCACCTTATTTGGTCTTATTGCTTTTAAAAACACATTAGAGAATTATTTATACTTACCTACATAAATGCTTTTGACCTTTTTGTTATTTTTATATGTATTAAAACATGTTATTAAGGTACTTTTTAACAGTTACTTGTATTTTTTTAATTTTTATTACTTTTAAGGCGGCTCTACTGTAATGTAAATTCTTGTTATTAAAAGTTAGTCTTCATATTTGATTTTATTAAAAAACTATTTTCAGAAACAAATAAAGAATAAAATAAAATAAAATAAGAAAGTTAAACATGCACATCTCTATGAGAATGTTTATACATGAAATAATCTAAAATAAGAAATAAGAATTATTACAAAAAATGACCAACTTTTTTCTTTTTACCTTATTTTAGTTTAAACACCAATAAAAACAACCCAAAATCATGTACTACAATAACATTTATTATACAAATTTGACAGGTAACTAGTTTCGGTTAAAAAACCATCTTCAGGCCTATAATAGATATTATAACATGTAGCGAAAAGTTTTTTACAAAGAAAAGGAAATAACTTACCAGAATAACAATGAAACATGTTTAAATCTTAAATAATTTTAGCATATTGCTAAAGTGCCGCTACTAAGAAAGGAAGGAAGGGAAAAATTGTAGTTATAGGCAAAAATATAAAAAGTTAAAAAAATTCAAAGGGTTATGAATTTTTGATAAAAAACTTGATTTTTTTTTATTTTTTAAACTAACTGTATTAATGCATTTTGGACCAGAAAGCCCATAAAAAGCTCTACTTCTCATTTGGAATAAAATGGAATGAAATATTAATTATTTATTGATTTTAAAATAAACCAAAAATTTATTTTAATTTTTGTGTATGATAAATATTAACACTAAAAATTTAAAAAATATACCATTGTATTTGTAATAAAAAAATTTATAAATGTGATTATATTACAAAAATGGCCCAAAAAAATTTGAAATTTTATTACGATTTAAAACAAAATTTGAAAAACTTTAAAAATATAGTAAACGTTAAAATGGGATTTGTACCATTCCAACGATAATATATATTAAATTTAAGATATATTTTAGTTTCTTCAAAATTATAATTGTAATTGTTATAACCAAAATATAGAATTTTCTTTAAATTTTTTGTAATTTTGTTTAATCTTAAATTATAAAACAAATGAAAAAAGAAAATAGAATATCCGAAACGAACCAAAAACTACATATGATTATAAAATAACTTTTTTGTTTGCACATCTTGTACTATTAATTTTTAAATTTTAAGATAAAATTATGGATTTTTATGAAAAATTATAGGAAATAAAAATAAAATTTCCTACAAAGTTTGCTTCTACTTTTTTTCGAATTCCGCGTAGTTTCAGAAGAATAATTTGATTAAATAATTCACAAACAAAAGATTATCCATTCTCAAATGTGGTAAAATTATTCAAAGAATAATAGAAAAACTCCTAGTCATACCACATGAAATTTATTGAATCTGGTTGAAGAATTGGGCAGCGATCTAACTTTTTGTAAGTAACTTAATTTGTGATTTTTTAATGCATTTCTAATAATTTTTATAATTTGTATTGTAGGCCTGATGATGGCCATTGTTTGCCCGAAACATGTTGCCCATTTGTTTAACCAGATTCAATAAATTTCATGTGGTATGACTAGCAGTTTTTCTATTATTCTTTGATTAAATAATTACTAGGAAAGTTGGGTTGGATAATCACCTCACCAGCCTTTTTTATTTGAAAAAAAAATTGACGTTTTTGAAATATTCCGTTTTTGAGTTTATTTATAATTTTAAAACTAGTTGATATATCGACTTTGAATTAAAGTATATAGAAAACTAGTTCTAACCGTGCTAATTTTGTTGCCAAATTTTGTTTACTAATTTATATAATTAATTAATAAAGTATCAATTACGAAAAAATGTATGGAAATTGTCTGTAATAAGCAACTTTGTATAAAATAACTTAGCTCCACTAATATTAAAAATGTTCTACGGTTATTGTTTTTACCGAGAGATAAAGATTAATAAACATACGATTTAGAAAAGACATACGCAATAACAAAGGAACAGAGCAAGTTGCTACTATATCAGACAAAATTATGTCAGTAGTATTCTCTAGTACTCGCCCACCCTTTCGGTAAGAAAGTAGAGGGGAAATGCAACTAGAATTTAGTTTGCAGCGATAGAACGCTCTTAATTCTTAATTTATTTTATTTCCTTTGTCGTGAGTTTAAACACCTTTATTTCCGACTTTTTAAGATTTTTCAGTTTGTTTTATCTCTATGAATAAATGTGAAACACTGAGAATGTTTTAACTTTGCGCCAAAACGAAAGAAAACTATTACACATATAAATGTCTGTGTATGAACACAATATTACGTGTAGGGATATATTACGAAATGAAGATCGGTAGAGCGGCCTTAGACATATTTGTATTTTAATGAAATTAATATTAGGACTAAATATTTTAAATAAACCACTACTAATAAAGATGCAATAGTCTAATTTTTTTATATTAGTAGTAAAAAAAATGTTTTCAATTGTTGCTCATAACCTTGAATCTGCACTAACTCATTCTAAATTTTATAACATATAAAGAAGAGAACTTACGTGTGATGAAGTATTGTGAATCAAGGGAGTAGGTTCATATATACAAACTACATCATCATAAGAGGCAGCTATCTTTCCAGTATCACTAGAGCAATCCACAGAAGTGATTCTAATATAATCATGAATAGCACCAGGTATTATCTGAACTCTTTCAAAAGTTGAAGCTAATATAACAATATTGCATCCTGCTGCGTAAGCCTATAATTATAAATAAATAATAGTGGAAACTATAATGATTTAAAACAAGCTTACAGTAAAGGGAACACCTTCTACTGAGCCTACAGCAAAACACTTATCGCCAGCATTGCAAGCACCACTAACAATCTGGTGTAGATTCATCTTGGTTTGTGATTAGAAAAATTCTGAGGTGGTCACTGAATTATTGATGCCATTTCGTCCTATATAAAAGGACAAATCAATTGATATTCCAAAAAAAATAAAGCAAATCCCATTTAACTTTCAGTTGTCACTTTTGGCAAATCAGCTGATCATTTGACAGCACAAAAAGATCGATTATTAAAATTCGATTCGAATCTTTGAGTCAAAGATCGATTCAGGAAACATCGGATTTACAAAAAATCGATCTCATGACAAGACAATCCATTGAATTTATAATCTGACATCACACTAGCCAAAAAATGTGAAACTTGAATTTATTTTAATTAAAACAAGCAAATTCTGTTTATTTTGATGGTTTTGTAAGGAAAATATTTTGATTGAACATTTATATATTAACTGACTCATTACTTGACTGGTTTGGAAGTAAAGTATTTTATATGGAATCAATAAACTTGTATTATTAGATTTTAGTTTAGTCAAGTTTAGAACCTACATAAAAAAATCGATCTCCGATCTCACCTATTTTCTCCGATTCTAAGATCGATCTCAACTAAAGAAATCGATCATGAAAATCGAATATCTAGTCACAAAAGATCGATTCTCGATAAATATCGAATCGAGATCGGAAAACATAGGTCAGAAAAAGGTGATATAACGTCAAAAAAGAGTCTATTGATTTATTTGTGAACGTATTACTGGGTTATAAACCCGCCGCATCGCTGGGGAAAAATATCAATCTATCATATTCGATATTATATATCAACTTTCAACTATCGTTCGTTGACCATCGCTCATTACACTCATTTTTATAGTCGTTTTTTATTGGAAGTTAATTCATAAACAACGTATTTTTATATGTGAGTTAGTTGCTTTATTTATTTATTTTAATTTTACTACATATTTAGTAATTTTCGGAACATGCTATCGAATAATCCGAATAGTTGACATCAGTCCAATAAATCGATAGTTTTTATTCGATAGTGCCCATTACTAGTAGGAATGCGATCTGTCAAGGATATTGAATATCAGAATTTTGTATATTTATGGATTTGTAAGAAAGAAGAAAGGTTATTAATAGTATTATTTGGGATTCAGATTTTGTCTATTTTTGTTTTAATTTGGTATTTCTACTAATGATCTACATGGGTCATTTAATCAGATATTCTTGACGGATCGCGATCCTGCAATTAATGTCAAATAAAAACGTTTGTGTATTTGACAAATGACAAATAATAATACCAACTTAGATTAGATATTTTACAAGAGTCTAGGCACACCACAGCAAATTTCGATTGAAAACTTAAAACCATAAATATTTTTTGCATTTATTTAAGAGGGGGATCTTAACAGGTACACCAAACTGACAACACTAAAATTCCAAGCACCATGTGCAAAAGCAAAGTTCTGTTGTGTTACTCGAGTTGTCAGTCTCATCAGTCTATCACTGTCTTTCAGCAATAATAAAAGAGGTGCACTGTGTTTCATATATACCAACAATTTTTGAGGTTTGAACTCGAACCTACTAAATGAAAGCCACTAGACCACATCAGAGCTTGCATAAAGATAAAAATAAACCAAACATTACTAAATTAAAAATATATTATATAGTTTCGAATAAAGCACTTCTTTTTTATACAAATCCTAAATTTTATTCTCCAACGTTTCGGTCTCTTTCTTATTGACACCGTTTTCAATAATATAATTTTGAGAAAATGAAATACGACTCTTCAAAACTTTAGTTAAATGTTACCAAAATTTTTTAGTGTACGACTTATTTAGTGAATTGATTGATAGCAAAGCTAGGGCATTACTAAAAATTAACGCGTTAGATAAACGTTACCGTTACTTTTTTTTTAAGTAACAATTTATTGGTAACTTTCCAAAATAACGCGTTACTTTTAAAGTAATATAACGCGTTACATTTCTATATATTCTTCTTGTTCCATGTCTTCTCGTTCTTTTATTGTCCATCTCGCCATTTATCGCCGTTATTATTGCACGTACAAACAAATTTTCAAATAAAAATATTATTTCACATCAAACAGCAGAAAAGAGAAAAACCTTAGTTTTAAAGTAACGCGTTACTTTTTAGTAACGCAGTTACTTTTGCAGTAACGCGTTACCGTTGTCTGAATAAAGAACGGCGTTACTGTAACGAAGTAACGATTTCGCGTTATTTTGACAAATAGTAACGCAATAGCCGTTACGTTTCGCCCACTTTAAAAAGGAACGAAATTACTATAGTAACGCGTTACTTTTAGTAATATATATTTTTTTATTTATGCCCCAGCTCTGGGAAAATTAGGAAAAAAATTGAAAAACATAGATGCAATAGGGAAATTAGAGATAACTAAAGAAAAATGAATAAAAAAGGGAAATATATGGTAAAATAGGGGAAAATAATGAAAAATAGTAAATATAGAAAAAAAATAGTGAATACTAGGAAAAACAGGAAAAATAATGAAAAACCACCGGCCCCGAATCGCCAAAACTTCGGTAAGAATTACAATTAACCAGATGGTACATAAACAATACCTAACATACATTCAGTCACTTCCGAATTAAGCTTAAACACAGTAAGCTAATGGTATAACAACCTTTACCAAAAATCACTGAAAAAACCCTGAAACTAATCAGGCTAATAACCGGTTTTATAACTGGACATTGTAGCCTGAGAAAACACCTTCACACAATGGGGATCTTCCAAGAGGATCCTATATGCAGATTGTGTGACGAAGAGGATGAAACAGCCACCCACGTGGAGATATAGACACATAGGGCCCCTTCCTCCTATCTCATCAAATGTGACATACCTTAATAAGGTCACTAATCTCTTCACAAACTAACATATGAACAGGACAAATAAAATAACCCGATAGCTGCAGTGTTGGGGTACTCAAACCCTGTTTATCTACATCCAAACCAACCACCAACCATTGGGCTGAAATTCAATCCTGTAAATGGGCTTAATATGAGGTGTCTGTGTACCAAATATGAAGTGAAATCTGATGTCTAGAACGGAAGATATCGTTTTGACAGACACACCCACATACACAGACAGACCGGATTGCGATATTATTAACTTTCTGATTCGCTATCGAAAGTTAACGAAGTTTAGGCTAGAGTTTTGTTTAGGCTAGAACATTTTTATCTGTTTTACTTTCCCGGACCCATCAAAGGGAAAGTAAGGTGAACGAGCAAAAAAAAAATCGAGATAACGATGGAAATATCCATTTTGATTTCCCCCAAGGAGATTAAAACCATTTCCAGCGCATGGTCTGTCTGTGTGTCTGTGTATAATCTTCCACGATAACTGCCGAACCGTTTGACCAATCAAGCTGAAATTTGGTATGGAGGGTCGGTGTGTGCCTGGAATGCGACCATTAGATTTTGGTTTAAATTGGTACAGTAGAAAGGTCCTCAAGACCGACATTGATTAAATATGTAACAATTTTTTCCTTTTTTAAATTTTAAGGACAAACAATACACTTTAGTAAAAAATGTTGTAGTAGTTTTAGAGCATAAAATTACATATAACTTTTGTTTCAAACTTTTTCCAGAATTTCCAATAGTTGCGCCACTAGAGGGCGCGTAAAAATGTGCATGTAGGTTTTCTCTAGTTTTTCTTGATTTTGAGGACAAATAATACACTTTAGTGCGAAATGTTGTAGTACAAAGTTTTAGAGCATAAAATTCAATATAACTTTTGTCTTAAGCTTTTTCCAGAATTTCCAATAGTTGCGCCACTAGAGGGCGCGTAAATATGTGCATGTATGTTTTCTCTAGTTTTTCTTTTGATTTTGAGGACAAACAATGCATTTTAGTGCTAAATTTTCTGGTGCAAAGTTGTAAAGCATCAAATTTTATTTAACTTTTATCTTTAACTTTTTATCGAATTCCTCAAAGTTTCGCCGCTAGATGGCGAGAAAAATACACATTTAGGATTTTTCATTTTTTTAAAATTGGAGGTAAATTATGCTCTTTAGTGCAAAATCTTTCAGTGCAAAGTTGTAAAGCATAAAATTCCCTACAACTGTTGTATGAACATTTTTCCCGAATTCCCAATAGTTTTCACACATGATTTTAGGAGATCCTAATTGTAGCAGTGTGATATACAACATACGCATGCGCGGATTAAATCATTATTAACATTGAAATATCAATTTGGTAGACGTATTTACCATCGGCTCGCTATTTTTAATGTGTTCCATAAATTAATGTAATGCATATAGTATTTTGTAATTAAAATAATAATAATAAATAACATATTCTCTATAGCCGAGCCGGGAAAGTTCTGGGGTGACACAGCCGATTTTTTTGTGTTACTGCTCAGCCGCCCCTGACCATATTTACACATTTCCAAGTTATTAATGCAATTTTAACTGTTTTTTCAAAATTTCCACAATTTCGTTTATGAAACCACAAAAAAATAAGAAAAATACATTACATTACATGGAAAAATAAATGCATTTTGACGAATGAATTTTCCATTAAAAAATTTGATTACTAATTATTAAAGGAAATAAATGACGGTAAAGTAGCGGTTTCCTCTAAACGCCAGATAATTTTGTGGTTTCATACTGCTCACATATGGAATTCCTTAAATTATTTTTTAGTTGATATACTTTGTTTTTACGTCTTAAATTTAATTTTTATGTTTCAAAAATTAGTGTAATTCAGTTACAAATTTACAGTGTTTAAGGATTAATAGGAAATATGTCTTTAAATAAAGTGCGACAGTTAGATGATCAACAATTAATAGAATTATTAAATGAAGTAAGTAAAACTATTTTTTAAATAATTTTAATTTAGTTATTATACATATTTTGTAGTACCTGCCTACTATTTAATTTTTAACCAAATTGAGACACAATTTTTCTGAATTTCATGTGCAGTACATTAGTAAAATATTAAATATATCTTTTTCTGTCTTATATATTAGAATATAAATATGTTATGGAATATATCAATGTTCGCGTAGGCGTGGCGTGGGCCATATCTCCATAGTAACTCATACTTAATTACATTTTTTAACTGGTTTGCATTTAATAAAAATCTCTAGAAACTGTCTCATTTTATAGACCTACGGCCGAGAAGCAAATAAGTTACCTCATCGGGTACAAAAGGTTCGAGTTTCTTGGATGAAAGTATCAAGGGCATAGATAACTTTTTTCCTGGGGTGGGGAGGGTACTTTTTTCCCGGAGGAGGTAATCAAACTTGTAGACAAACATATTTATGTTTATCCGTTTCTACTTTCATATATTTTATTTCTTCTTTTCGTGCTATTTTTTGGTATCCAGGGGGTAACCCAGATAGCACATATTAATCCAATGGATGTCCATTGGAAATTTATTCATGGACATCCAGAATTTTACAGATGGACATCCAATGGACGTCCAGTGGACTATACAAATGTCTCACTCCTGGACGTCCATTTGGACTCCATGAAGGGTCCATACATGGATACTTTTTATATTGCTGTTGGACAATGGGGACGTATTATGTAAAATTTTTAAATTGGCATTTAAAAGTCTGTTATCAAATATGCCTAGAAAAAATATTTATAAATTTTTTAAACCTATATTTTATTAAAAAAAATATATATATCTACATTAATTGATAATACTGTTCAGAGATGGCAGTATATAGGAACTGAATTCCTTATTAAATAGAGGCCAGATGTAAACATGAGAAAAGAAGAAAACTGTATTGTTTTTAGTTTCGCCGTGACTAGCAATACATCGGATGTACTCGTTTATATTGTAGATCGGAAAAAAATAAACCATCTATTTTTTAAATCTCGAACTTTGAAGAAAAAAATGAAGAAAAAAGACATTTTACTGTATAAATGAAAATGATTACCAGTCAATATTTTTATGTAGTTTTAAAGAAGTTATAAAAGCGAAATCTAATAAACAATAATTTTTAAGAAAAAAATAGAAAATATCGGAAAAAATTTAAAGAAAAATCAGAAAATTTGAAAAAAAAAACGAATAAATCAAACGCTTAAAATCGCAACAAAAACAGCAGAAAAACGTAAGAAATTGAAAAATATAGCAAAAGAAAACACAAAGAATTTCAAAAAAATTAAAAATTCGAAAGAATTGAAATAAATTGAAAAAAAATCTCAACAAAATTCCAAAAAAATGAGGAAAAAATCGCAAAAAATTAAAAGAATAAGAAAAATGAGAAAAAAATAGAAAATAAGATTAGAAAAAAAAGAACAATGATGAAAAAATGTGAAAAATGAGAAAAATCGACAAAAAAAAATAAGAAAGAGACGAGAAAAAATTTTAACAACAAAAAAAAAAGAACAACCAAAACACCAGAATAATTGAAACGATAAAAAAAGGAAAAAAAACGAATGAATTAAAAAAAAATCGCAACAAAATTCAAGAAAACGGCAAAAAAATCGCAAATAAACAGAGGAATATGTAAAAATGAGAAAACAAAAATGAGGAAAAATTAGAAAAACTATAAAAGAACCTTTTTCTCTCTTCCAAAAATAAGAGAAGAAAATAGCAAATTATCTCAAAAAATATAGGAATAAGAAAAAATTAGAAAAAACAATGATGAAAAAATGAGGAACGATGAGAAAAAATCGAAAAAAAAATCAGAAAAATGTGAAAAAGACGAGAAAAAATTTTAACAACCCCAAAAAATCACAAAAAAATCGGAGTAATAAGAAAAACAGAAATCAATTAAACAAAACTATTAAGAAAAATAAAATTGTAAAATACGGAAAAATCGCAAAAAAAACGATGTAAAACAACGAAAAAAAAACACAAAGAACAACGAAAAAACCAGAAAAAATTGTAACGAAAAAAAATTAAAAAAATCGAATGAAGTAAAAAAAATCGAAATAAAATGGCAGAAAAATCGCAAATAATCACAAAAAGTCAGAGGAATAAGAAGAAATAAGAATACAAAAGAAAAAAAAAACAGAACAATAGGAAAAAATGAGGAAACATTAGAAAAATAAACCAAAAAAAAAAATAAAAAAAAAAACAAAAATCAGAAAAATGCCAAAAAAACGAGAAAATATAAAAAACTTTCTCTTCCTATAAAATAACTATAAATAATATAAAAAAAATAAATGTGACAAAAATTATATTGTGGAAAGAGTGCGAGTCGCATGGAGGGGGCACAACGCTTTTTTCTTATGTGACGCTTTGTGCCGGTTAAATTCTACCACAAGTCGCTCCCAAAAAAATATCCATTCTGAAAAAATGTACCGGACTGAAAAAAGGTACCGAAACGCCGTTCCGGCAAATTCCGGTCCTAATACATCCGCCACTGGAAATACTGAACTTTAAATATCATTATATTTTTTACCTCAATACAAATAGCAAACACACCTTTTACTACTGATCAGTTTATTATTTTAATTAAATTATTACTGTACAAATCAAACCGCGTTACCAATGACTGTGTTTATGTTGTTTTTAGGAAGCTAAAAAAATGATCAAAACATAAAAAAGTTGGCCGTACTGGGAAACAAACTCCGGGCCCTTATATACCGAAACCATATAATATACGCATTACGAAAAAAACAAAGTGACAGAAATATTATCAAACTAATCAAGCAAATGCGCAAAAATACTTCCATACTTTGTAAACCTTAAAACGCAGTGAACGACCGATATATAAAATAAACGTACATCTAATGTACTGCTAGTCACAGCGTTTTACTTGTCACTTTTCAGTATAACATAACCTATTTTTAGTGTTTATGTGTCGCCTATGTGTTTTGCTTTTTTCTTTAATAGTCAAAGTCGCTAAGGCTATTTGGTTTAGTAATATTCGACAGATAACTGTAAATTATGCCTTGTCGCGCCATCTACATTACTTTAAACAAATTAATGTAGCTGACGTCACTTGGAAATTTTATTTCTTAGTAATCGTAGTGTTTCAAAGTTAGCCAACCCTATTTTTGTGAATAATTTTAGGTATAAAAACATCCACATACCAAATGTCGTCCGCCATCTTGAATTTATCAATTTTGACAAAAAATTTAATCTTGGACCCCAAAACCCCCACATACCAATTTTTAATAGAATCTAACAATTACACTTCTCGTCCGCCATCTTGAAGCCCCCATTTTGTTTTTCTCTCACAAAAATTAGAAGTTATGACTGAAAAGCAATTTTGGGTAATTTTGTATACAATTGTAACAAAACTAGCGTTTAGAAACCTTTATAAATAATTTTTAAGGCACCACCAAGTAAACACAACAACGTTGATTTAACGTTTTTTATAACCAGAAACCATCCAATGAAAACGTTTATTTGGACGTTGAAGTTACGTAGAATTGTCGCCCAAAACAACGTTAGAAGTAACGTGTTAATAAACGTTATTTTAACTAGACGTAAAAACCGGTAGTAAACGTTGTCAAATTGACAAAATAAAAACGTTTATTTCAATATGATGATTCCTCTCGATGCAATATATTAGCCGCGGGTTATCGACGTTATTTATACGTGAATTTAATTCGCTACAGCTACGTAAAAATATTAACTCAATATAACGTTACAATTACGTAGAATTGTCTATGAAAAATAACATTTTTATATACCACTGTCGTCCCATGAAATAAATTATTACATTAGGGTTGCGTAAGTATATTAACATAATATAATGTTATGTTACTGTAATTTTCATTTGAATACAACGTTGCGAGTCTACGATATAATCAATTATAAATAAAATTTAACTTATTATCAACGTTTTAAGAACGAACTAAAAGCACGTTTTTTATTAACGTTGATATAACCTTAATAGGATGAGAGGAAGTCACAATTGCGTTTTAACCGACGTTTTTTTTACTTTGAAATGCCAAAGTTGCAACAACTTTGAATAAAATCCTTTATTCAACGTTACCGAAAGGTGTACAGTAAACTTCAAAAAGACTGTTAATTTTCACGTTGATATAACGTTAAATATAGAAAAAGGATAAATTGTTTTGTTTTATTGACGTTTCTTTAACGTTGCCATTTCAACCGTTATGGAACAACTATTTATCAACTGTTGAAAATTTAACGTAAAACGTTTTTTCAACGGCACCAACGTTGAATCAACGTTTTTTCAACGTATGTGTGTTTACTGGGGCACTCAGTTTCATAAAACTTTCAACGGATAGGTTAATTGTTAGTTTTAATTGTTTCATATAATGATTAAAAAAGTTAATTGTGATTAATTTAATTGAAAAGTTGCAATTAATATACCTTAATCTAAATAAATTAATTGTAAAGTGCAATTAACAATTAATTGTGATTACTTTTAATTGCAATTAAGTTTTTAATCAATTAACCAATTGATTGAATTTTTAATTGATTGATGCCCAACACTGCCCATAAAATAGTAAAAACCCCTTATTAAACCTAATGAACCCTCATAAAATATGAATAAGTCAATTTCAATTATCAGTTCCAAATAATATACAAGCAATCGGCAACAAAATTCTTTGATGTATGACGTCCAATGTTGACGAGTATCCATCAACATGTTGCTTGTTGACGCAATAACTTAAGCATCAACATCATCGTCAGCATATGTTACTAACAATTTTTCTACTTGGTGCCCCAAAAGGATGTTCTTCTAGCGGCTGCAGCTTCAACATGCACAAACGAATACAAAAGGCCAATGTGAGTGCAATTGCAACATGTTGCTAAAACATTGTTGGCAACATTCTTTGATCTTTACCATCTTCTGGCCGATAACAAATAACTTGTTGCTTTTCAGCGAAATTTTGGTAATTAAAGACTGAAACTATACTTTAATTTGTTGATACTAAATAATAAACGTGATTTAAGCTCTTTTTATTATGGGTTCGTTCCACCAATAGGATTTGAAATATATCAGAAGTAAAATATTAAATAAAAAAATTTGGACGCCAGTCTAATTGATTTTTTGATGTAATTAGAAATACTTGACGAAAAAACTATGATATATTTCAAAATCCGTCCTTTCTTTCTTTTTGTAGAGGTTTAAGGAAATTAAACTCAAATTAAACGTTATATTTGTTTTATTTATGATAAACGAAAATTTCAGAGATTTTTTCTTTTTCCTTATTTAAAAAAACAACTTCGCTTGTTCTTGAGGTTTTTCTTATCTTCCTTCTCCAAAGGAAACTTAGATGGTTTGGTCCAAAGAATAACACTATTGTGGTCCACGTAGTCCAGAAAAAACTGTTCCAAAGGAAAAACTGTTCCTAAAAAAAAAGGGATCCAAAGGAAAAATGAATTAAAATTTTAAGACAATCTGTAAAAACAAATTAAAAAAATAGATTATCTCTTTGTAATCAAATAACGCCACGAACATCAGATTATTTATATTGTTATAAAAGATAAGATATGAACTTTTGAGTAAATATAACAAAAAAATATATATACCGGCATTAAAAAAAATTCAAAATAACAGTAAATAAAAGTTAAAAGCGTCGAAATAATTAACAACTAAAGGCAAGGGATTTTGGTGAATGTATATAATATAATATAATAAAAACTTAACCCTATATAATGAGGGGAAGAAAGAAAATTTTAAATTTACAACGCAGACAATTGTTTTGACTGAAGAGGCAAAGAGACATTTTATAGTAATACCTAAAAGAGAGGGAAAGCTAGAGAAGCGAGCTGAAATCAGATAGACCGAGTAAAGGAATAATAAAAATACAGGGTGGCACAAAAAACGTAACAAGACCCAGTTTTTGGTGTTATGTAATTCTTCCTGTATGTGTATTGTACTGCGATTTTTTTAATTTAAAACAATGACGAGCTCATCCGCATATAGCCATACTTTTGATAAGTTTTTGCATGATTTGGATTAAAATAACACTTTTAGTTGGATCCTTTTGAAATGCCTCTTAAGTTTTTAACACTACTCGAACTTGAGAAAGGTACAAAATTATTGACCATTGATGAAAGATTTTTTAAATTTTATGACGTTGTACCGTATCATTTATATAAAAAAGAGTATTATTATATAAATCTGTGGAGGGATTTTTTTCACTATGTATAACCTCTATTTATTTTATTACAGAATGGGTATGAGAACATTGCAACAATATTGAATGACAGGAACATCGATGGAAAGAAATTATTGGTAAAAACAAGACTTTTTGTATTATATTATATTACTTTTATTTCTTAAATGAACTTAATAATTTTATTTTATTACAGGAACTTTCAGAGTTTCAAACAAGATTTTGGAAGCTGTCTGCCTTGCAACAAAAAACTCTATTTAATTTTATAGAAAAAATAAACGAAAATCCTTTTATTATTATAAAAAGAGAACCTATAGCTAAAGTAAATATTACATTAAATTTACCAACCGCACCAACATATAAATCAACATCACCACCAAGACCACCAGTAAGAAATTATCAGACAACAGGACCTGAATTTAAACATAAACTAGGAATTAGTTTGGGCGCTAATTCGTCTAACATTTCACCGCCTTCCCCAAATATTTCACCTACTAAAAATATTTCACCAAGATTGCATAAACCGAAACCGGTGCCAATAGAACCTATTCAAAATTTCGATAATAACACAAGCAGAGATTTAAATAAAAAAACAAGAAACTTTCCACCTGCACCTCCTCCTGTTTCACATGAAAATATAAACTCCAAACAAATTCTACCAGAACATGGAAAAATTTTAAAACCACTAATTATAGAAAAAAATAAAAAAACCAAACCACCTCCCCCTACACCTGTATCAAATGAAGAAAAACCTAAACCGTTTAATTCAGAACCTGCTAGAAAAATAGATTCAGTTATAAGACAAATTAGCAATCAAAACAATAAACCTAAAACAAAACTTTTACCAATGGAACCAACCGACATAGAAAAAATAAAATCTAAACCCATTATGTATTTATTAAATAATGAAAATAATTTTTCCCGTAATTCGAGAGAAGGACACTCTGAGAACGAATATGAAAATTTAATACAGATTAATCCAAATATTGAATATGGGTATCTATCTGCAAATGAACTCGAATTTGCTTATGAAAATTCTGATATTATCAGAATGCATGCTACTCGTAATAACGTACAAATTACTGAAAATTTCTATAAAATCGCACCAAGTAACCCAAAATCTGTTACTCCACCACCAGAGATTTTACTAGAACCATCACCAAATAAACACAATGAAAATAAACCAGAAATTATTAAAAAATCACCAATGGCAGATAGGCCACCTCTTCCTTTACCAAAAGAACTAAGCAACAATCAGTCCAAATCATTAGATAATTTAAGAATGGGAATGAATGATAGTGATAATTATGATTCAATACAACAAAATGAAATAAGACAGATGAGGAATAATATTCAAACTATAGGGGGATATTTGGTAAGTATAATTATGTAATGAGTCGAATGTTAAATTCAATCTAGTAACTACAAAACGATGAAAATAATGATTTAGAGCCAAAAAAAAATTAGCTATTTAAAATACACATGATTCCGATATTTTGATCCACTCTGGGTTGAAATGCAATCCCAAATTAAGATACTGACCTAATAGGTCTATAAAAGTTTGTATACTTTGTCCAACTACTAAACCGACCACTTGGTTAAAAACTAGAGAAGTGGGGAACGAACGAACAAAGGGGAAATTAGAGATGTCGTTTTAGTTGTTGGACAATCTATAATAACCTAAGCGTAAGGCTGTTCTACCGCAGAAATTCGTCTTCAGAGTCATTTTTTAGAACATGTCGAACCACTTTTATGTTTTTATTTTTCTTAGTGCCCTTTCTTCATTTTTTTCGGGAGTGTCCGTAGCAATCATACCTCTTTCTAATTTTCGTGGCTTTCGTTTATTTTGTCTTGGACCAGCCTTCAGAGGTTCTCGAAATTGTTGCGGTGATACGTAAGTTTGAACAGATGAACTTTGTGAATTGAGATGAACTTTAGTGAACTTTGAATTGGGTTCAAACTGCAGTGATGGAATAACAGAATTCACAGTTGTAAATGAATGAGCCGATTCCACAGGAAGATCAGATAAACGAGAAACAGATAGTTGAGTAGGGCCAGATCGAGATGAATGAATAACTGCATCAGATATGACAGTTATATCAGAGGGTGTTGTTGATATGAGAAGGTGTCATTGCTCTGATAAAAGCTATTCCTATAATTTCTGCGACTTCATAAATGATGAGTGGTTTTCCTACAAAAACACTTAAATGGTGCAAACACACCGACGTCTAAGGGTTGTAGTTTAGCAGGTATGAGGATGAAGTGTCAGTATATAAACTCTTGATGTCTTTGCTCTACCCAGTACTTAAATGGGATTCATGGTTATTCATTATTAAAATGGTTGGATTTTCTGGCGTTGAATATGCATGTTTAATGACTGGCAGAAAAAGTTCGCTGTACATCCAACCACTTGGAGCTTCTAATCCCAATGTTCCTGCCGGGGCACCGTTAATCATGTGATATTTAAAGTGTTTCCTCGGGAAAACCATAACGGGTGGTAAAGATTGTCCGCTGGCGCTAATAATACAGCAAGTTGTAACAAGGGTCCCCCTTATTCTCCACTTGTGACGTTACCTACATTTTTATGCCCTTTAAGTGTTATTACTTTTTGGGGCTTTTGGACGTTTATTTGCTTAATGATCCAATACAATATTAACTATTTCCTCTAAATTGTTATTACTATTAATAATTAAAATGTATTAACCCCTTATAGGATTTGGACGCCGGTAATGGACAACTAAGACCTTCAGTTAATATAATAGACTCCTCTTCTGCATACAGAACTAAATATGATCCACAAAATATAATTATTTCTGAACAAGATCAATTAAAACGAAATAATTTATTGGGAACAATAGGCAGATTGTTTACGAAAAAACCAGAAACAAGAGCACCAACTTTTCAATTATATGACTATGAAAATTATATGTTGAAAAGTGAAGTGCCATCAGTTGTTCCTGAAGAAGATATTATATCATTCAAAAATCGTCCTTTACCAGAAATTCCAACTTCTGAAACACGAAGATCACTTAATGCTGAAATTCCTTCATTCTCTTCAAATATACAAGAAATTACTAATCATAGAGTAACACCATATACTGAAATTACACAGCAAGATGATGAAATATATGAAAATCTAAAGGGCAATGGTATCACTAATGGTAATTTTTTTATGTCTAGAAAATTATGTGTGTAAATAGTAAATATTCAATAGAAAAATATGAATTAGAAATTTCACTTCCTAAAAATATGTATATTCGGTTAATAGGTAAGTATCATACATTTTTATTTACTTTGTAGATAATTTCGATAGCAGTTCTTCTGTTATTTCCGGATTTCAAAAAAATACAAAAATATCACCTAAACTATTATTTCAAGAAGAATTAGCCTTAAAACTTTCGGAAGCACTTAAAGTTGGAACAATTCCGAAACAAAAAACACCAACAGCTAATTTTAGACATGATATCGAAGATAAAAACCATACCACTCAAAAACATCTTTATGGAAATATTGATTCAATAACAGCGGCACATCAAAGTCGTTTAAGAAATAATTTAGCATCTAACGCACTTGTTGTTGATGAAGATGATATTGACGATGATGATTTTGATGAATTCGATGAGACTCCTCCTCCATCGTTTTATGAAAATATTGAATCTGAACCAGTTCAAATAGAAGTTGAAAAACCATCAGTTGGAGCAAAAATGACGAATATGGATGAACACGGAAATTATTACCAAATAGGTAAGCAATTTTTTTATATTTATAAACAATAGATGTGTTTTTTTGAAATTTTTTCTAGCACATTTCTAATTTTTTCCACGTTGAAATTCTAAACCTTTTTTTTACAATTTGAGTCTATTGCTTCTTGTAAGGAGTAGCCCTGATAATTGATAAAGCCAATTAAGGAATTTATTTCAACAACTGGGGACGTTAGGGGAGACCGGGCGGTGCACCCGAACTGCCCACTACCGGAATTGTACTAAAATATTTGTGTGAAATAAAATTGACCCTTCTTAATTTTTGTGCAATTCGAGTGCGCCCAGACCGGAGTATAGAAGCCCCTCTGAGGCTAGAACATCGGTATTATTTTTATTTTAGGATTTATTACTTTCTCATTAATCCAAAATTAAGCTGCTCGTTTTAGTAATAACTTATATTTATGGCAGAATTCCTTTATAAACTATTTTATTTTTATAAAATATTATATAATTTGGTGTATAATGACCACTTTACCCCGGTATCTCTGGGGAAAAGTGGTCCCTCGGTTATAATATTTAGATGATTGAAATAACTAATATAATGTAAGTATTCATAGCTTTATTACGAGGTGTTTAAGTTGTAATACATCCGAGCTTATTTCCCGCCGTTTCTGAACTGCCATTTGACATTTCCTCTCTTGATGTTGCCAACTTACCCAGTGGGTGCCAACTTATAACATACATGACATCGTTTAGGGTAAAGTAGTCCCTTGTAAACTGTTCAATATTATCAGTAAAAATTAAAACAAAAGTAGATAACTATGACGATATTGGTACCGAACAAACATTATTTACTAAAAGCTCCTAAGTAAAAAGCATTATAAACATTTTTCACATGAGCTTCCTGCTTGTAGTCACTTTCGGTTTCTTTGATTTCCTACTTGGTTTCTTTTAGATCCGTCTCTTCATTGAATTTGTTTCATCCTTAAATATATCTCTTATTATATAAGTTGTATATTGATATGGACCACCCGGTATTTCTGATGTCAAATCTATCAATTTCAGTCCGGGTTGGGTTCACACTGAAAAAATTTTACAAATTATATAAAAAAAATACAATTTATTTAAATTTTGAATGCTTCTTCTACTTTCTTCAGTTCTTCCTTGTTTCGCTCAGTCTGTGTCACCTCCTAGTTTGTTCCATTCTCTACCTCTCTACTTTTTTCTGTTCTCCCCTCTCACCTTTGAATGAATGATACTTCAATTACTTTTTAGTTATTTTCTTCCTCTACCTGGTGTATCTTCTTACTGGTACTTATGATAATGCTAGATCTCTCTTTATATATTTTATTCTATTTGTATATTTATTTTCTAATAAAGTCTCACCTTGTAGTAATGCATTATCTTTATTTTATTTTTCTTACAAACCAAAACTCTCAACAAATTTCATAATTTTTTATGATAATTCAAAAATTCCCGCTTTCAAAATTGACAAAACTCATAATAATTTTCTTTTATTTCTTACTTGAATAATTTTTTTTTCTGAAATCACTCAAGAATACCTACTTTATCGGATCAAATTCAGACCCCAAAATAAGCTATTCTAGTATTTTCGCCTGTTGCTAAGCAATGAACTTTCCCGGACCGACAATAAGAGTCCGGAAAAGTTTTTGCCGGCGTATAAGCAGTGAATCTCTGACTTTTTTGTCATAACAATAATCGAACAGTGGTTGTCAAGGAAATGATTTCATAGACAGTAAGATGGTAATCAAAAATTATTATGCATTTATAAAAAATCCTTAATTTATGATAATGATAATTGCGATTTCAGAAAAAATAGTATGTTTACCTCGTAGTAAAAGCACATTCCCAGACTCCAATGCTTGTTGGCCTCGGTTTAACGCCTCGGCCTACAATTTACATTGTCGTCCGGGAATGTATCGCTTTTACTACTAGATAAACAATGTACTATTTTTTAATTGTAATATTATTAGTCAACTAGGACTGATCATCATAGATATGACATCTGAAATGACCTGGTATCATTCTATTTTAAATTTTCATATTAATATATACATACAAGGCGTTTAATTTTATGTTCATTTTTTCTTACCTCTTTCTTAACTAACATAATCGAATACTTGACTATTTTGTGTTCTAAGCTTTTGACAATTTTTTTTTAGGTTTGCTGAATAAAAATTATCCAAAATTATAATAAAAAAAATAAAAAAGTTACTTGTTGAAAAAAAATTAACAAGCATTTGGGAGATTTGCTTTCAAATCCGTGTCTTAAACCGCAAAACCATTGAACCAACCCAAAAATGTAGTCTTTAATTTAATATAAATTACGTACCTATACAGGGTGGCAAAAATTTCATTGCAATGTATTATAATCTGGAAAACCGTAAGAGATACGAAGTCGGTTATAAATAGAATATTTATATCCAAGATATCAGGGACGCTTTTCATAATAATTGAGGAAAACCAAAATTGCTCATTTTTTATGTGTTGCTCCAGTGTTACAGGACCATACTTAAAAGCCTTTGTACCAAATAGTTAATAATTCATTCAAATAATTAAGAATGAATTCAGGACATGAAATACTACAAAAAAATCACATAAAAAGTGCAGGTCCGTATTTGAAAAAAAATTCGGAGTGGCCACATACAAAACCTAATATTATATCAGACTTGTTCTCAAACAAAAAAGTTAAATACAATTTTGTGCAATATTGATTTTTATCAATTATTATGGAAGTCGTTCCTGATATCTTGTTCCATTTAACCGACTTCGTAGCTCTTACGGTTTCCAATATTATAATACATTGTAATGAAATTTTCGCCACCCTGTATATTAACAATAATTTTAATTTTTAGCTGTTAAACTAAGTCAAATTTTTAAATTTTAGCTTCGTCACAATCCGGTTTATGTGGTCAGCTAACTGCAGTAAATTTTTAATTGTCATAGAATGACTTATAATTTTTGGAACAAAATTTTCAATCCAAGTCAAGGCAAAAGAAAGCTTATAAACTTTCCTCTTGCACGTTGTTCGCGCGCATTTCGAAGTTATTATTTTTATTTTCTGTTGAATTTTCTCATCCACCGAGCATATATATGACTAAATGCCAGTTATGCACCGTTTTTTAGGGCATTTTCTTGAGAATTTTATATCATGCTATAGCGGGAACGGTAATATCATTCCCCTACAAGTTATTTTTCACGTGGATTACCGCTAGAAGAACAAACCAAACGCACAGATTATTGAAGTGACGATTTATTAAAACATTCGAACAGTTATAAAACATTAAAGATGAAATAAACAATAAAACACCGGAGCAACCGACAAAGAGAATCGTTGGATTCGAGGTTAGGTCGATCACTGTCTTTTTTACCTAAAAATCCCCTTGGGTTTCACATGGCTCTGGCAGTCGTTAGGAATGGCAGGCAATTCAACACACACGTGTAGGCAGTGGTGGTTGCCTAATAGGTGGGTGCTACATAATGCGTTATTTCTTCAAAACCAGTTCTTATAATATTATATTCATCTTTTAAATAACAAAATGAATTTGAATTTGATTATACAGGACAAAGTTTTATATTTCAGCCTACAGGTGTCGCCACATGGCAAGTTGCACACAGCGAATATACCTCCTGATTCTTCTGCTATATTATCTTCTATCACTGGTTCATTTAGTAATTTCTTAAAGTATGAAGTCCATATTTCTTTGTATTCTTTTTCCTCCTCCACAATTCTTCCATGTTTGTTCTTTATTCCTTTTAATTGGGTTTTGAAAGTCCAGTTATTGTTTTTTATGTTTTTGGTATTTTTTTTTTTAGTTTCTGCTCAATTTCTCGTTCTCTATCTCTTCCGCTTTTCTTTGAACTATTTTTTGGCACTCAGAATTGTACCATTCTTTTTTGTTTTCTTTCTTCTTTTTACCTATTACTTTTTCCGCTGCTTCTTGTATTCCGTTTTTATATGGTCCCATTCTTTGGTCTCATCCTTTAGTTTTTCAGTGTCCCATGTTTATTTCTGAACTTGTAACTTTTTTTGTTTTATTTATGCCATTACCATAAAGATCTTACATCCTTAATCTAGGATTGTCTTCTGTTATTTATTAGTATTTTCGTAACTTTAAATTTTCGAAAACTCTAAATTACTGCAAACACATTGCCGTTTTTCACTTTTTATGTAGATTAATGAACGTATCAACTATTGCTTTGTACCGGAGAGTTATTTTTTGACCGGTTTCAGAAAAAAAAACGGATAAAAACCGGATATTTTAAACGAGATAGGAGATGGTGCTGCCACCTATTGGTACATATTTATAGTATTTATCGAAACTCCACTATTTTCAGTCGACAATTATTATCACTAAATATTTTGAGAATCTTAATCTTTGTGCAATTAAAATCTAATTTTTTAATGAACTAATTTGTTTCAGTTTATAAAAAAAAAACATTCATTTCAGATAAAATAAAAAAATAAAAATCCAATAAAACATATACAAATACAAAAAAACCGCTGTGAAAAAAATACAAATCAACAACTAAAAATTAGTTTTTAGTAACATACAAGCTTGAAGGAATAATGTCAAAATTTAAGTAATTTTCTGTATTTATCGTATTTTTTTTTGGTATAACTGTACTAAAAAATAGTTTTGCCAGAAAATAATCGGTTTAAATCTAAAAAACCGGAGATATGTGTTGACCGGTGATTCTCCGGTTTTTAGTTAACCGGAGCAAAGCACTAATATCAACTGTTTGATACCGTTCCAAATAAACAGTTGTTCCCAACTTTAGACTTAAGTGACGTGCGCAACGTGGCTCGGGGAAGAACCGAGTGAGTGTGACCGGACCGGCAGGGAGTGTTGAGATTTTTACTCGAACATATACGGTCGTTGACCTAATTTTTTAGTAATTTTATATCATATTATTCTTTTGTTTTTGTTCAATTTTATTGTCATATATACAATAAAAAGTTTAGCTTTATTAAGAAGTGTTAATCTCACGACACAACAATACCCAATGTGTTAAAGAAATATTAATGTGCATTTATTTTTTGTTTCAGTTAATTTCTCTAATGAGAAATTCTTCAAAAATACTGACCGAGATGGAGCAAAAGACCTTTTGAAAAACTTACCCGATGGATCATTTTTATTTAGACCAAGTGAAACATATTTTCTTGTACTAACTTTGAAATATAAAGGAAAGTGTTACAACTTGGGAATAGAACGTTCTTTAAATAATAAAATAAAACTTAATGCTGACACAAGCAGTATTTCACCAGAATTTGGAACATTACAAGCTTTTGTAGAATATTTTACTAAAGAAGCAATTACTTTTAGGGATCATAACGATACGGTAATAGAAATATTTTTAAATCCAGTTTTCAGAAAGTGAAACACTAAGTTATGACTGATATTATAAATAAATAAAAATGTTTATCGGAAATTGTTGATTTTGTGCTTATAAGAAAAATTATTGTTTTTAATTTATACCTTCAAACATAATATTTTTTATAGATGTAGGGAACATTATTTGTTGTATGAGAATGATTTGTAATCAAATATTAATAAATAATTAAATAAGGAAAATTTTATTTTTTTTGTATTCTTTTTCGCACTTTAATTATAATGATTGAGCGGCCGCGGAAATACCTTTCACAAATTCGTAGATAAAGGTTTTTTAAAATAATGACATTTTCGGAAAAACAACCCGGTATAACACACAATATTTTCATTATTTTTTCATAATTTTTTTCCATATTTTTCATAATTTTTTTCCATATTCTTCATTATTTTTTTCCTTATTTTTCATTATTTTTTTACATCTTTTTCATTATTTTTATCCATATTTTGCGTTATTTTTTTCAATATTTTTCATTATTTTTTCCATATTTTTCATTATTTTTTCCATATTTTTCCTTATTTTTCTCTTTATTTTTCATAATTTTTATACATATTTTTCATTATTTTTTCCCATATTTTTTATTATTTTTTTCCTTATTATTCATTATTTTTTTCATATTTTTCATAATTTTTTTCCCAATTTTTTTTCCAATTTTTCATTATTTTTTTCCATATTTTTTTTTCAATTTTTCATTATTTTTTCCACATTTTTGATTATTTTTTCCCTATTTTTCGTTATTTTTTTCCATATTTTTCATTATTTTTTCCTTATTTTTCATAATTTGTTTCCCTATTTTCATTATTTTTTTTCTATTTTCCAATATTTTTTCCCTATTTTTCCTTATTTTTTTCCCTATATTTCATAATTTGCCGTAATTTTTCAAGTTTTCAAAAAAAAAACGATCCGGGAAAACTCACAAAAAACGAAAACCAAATTTTGTATATATGCTTGACTCTGTTAATTTTTTTTTTAATTAAAATGTAAAAAAATAGAATAAAATAGGAAAAAAGGAAAATATAGGGAAATCTAGGAAAATATAAGCAAATAGTAAAAATGGAGATAAATAGAAAAGAACTGAAAGAATAGAAAAAAATTGAAAAAAAATGAAAAAAATTGAAAAAAATTGAAAAAAATTGAAAAAATTGGAAAAAATAGGAAAAAACAGATAACAATAGAAAATGGGCAAAAATAGGAAATGGGGAAATATAGGGCAAAATATGAAAAAAGAAACAAAAAAAATTTGTAAAAAACAGAAAAAAAATATGGAAAAAATGGGATAAAATGAAAAAAAAAATAGAAATAGAAAAAGGAAAAACAAGAAAAAATAGTAAAAAATAGGAAAGAAGAAAATAGTAGGGAAAAGTAGGAAAAAATAACAAATTATAGCCAAAAATTTGAAAATGAGGAAAAATAAAAGATTATTTTTTTTTCATATTTTTGATAATTTTTTTTCCATATTTTTCATTATTTTTTTCCATATTTTTCATTATTTTTTTTCCACATTTTTCATTATTTTTTCCATATTTTTCATTATTTTTTTACATCTTTTTCATTATTTTTATCCATATTTTTCATTATTTTTTCAATTTTCATTTTTGTCCATATATTTCATTATTTTTTCCATAGTTTTTCCTTATTTTTCTGTATATTTTTCATTATTTTTATTCATATTTTTCATTATTTTTTTCCCCATTTTTCATTGTTTTTTCCCTTTTTTTTCATTATTTTTTTACCATTTTTCATTTTTTCCCTATTTTTTACTATATTTCTTTATTTTTTTTTATTTTTTTCTTGCCTTTTTTATTTTTGCCCATATTTTTTTATTTGTTCATGTTTTATTGTTTCTAATTTTTCCTCTTTTTCCTATTTTTACCTATGTTTTACAATTTTTCTATTTTTGTTCTTGTTTTTTTTCCAATTTTCTTTTAGTATATTTTCATGTTTTTTATATTTTTCAATATTTTTCCTGTATTTCCTATTTTTCTCTATTTTTTCACATTTTTCCTGTTGTTTTCTATTTTTTCGTATTTTCCTCTACTTTTCCCATTTTTTCCATTTCTCATATTTCCAATTTTTCTTGTTTTTTCCTGTTTTTCTTGTTTTTTCCTTTTTTTCTGTTTTTTTCATATTTTTTTACCATGTCTCCGTATTTTTTTGTTTTTTAATTTTTCCTCATTTTGCTATTTTTACCTATAGTTCCCTATTTACTTATTTTCCCTACCTACCTCTTTTACCCTATTTTTCATTATTTTTTTTTTCTATTTTCCAATATTTTTTCCCTATTTTTCCTTATTTTTTTCCATATTTTACATACTTTTTTTCATTTCAAAGAATCTTATCAAGTACAGCAAAGAAGTACTATTGACATTTTTCAATATTCTCCCTCCTTTCCGAGATTTTCGGAATTTAATTTCTAAAAATTTCTTTTTTTTTATTTTATTTTTTTTTCTCGACTTTCTAAACAAATTTCGGAAAAATAGTTCAAATAATACTTGTTAGGCTATTTCAGTCCTACATTTTCTTATTTTTGTTTTTCGAATATCTTTCACGGTTTCAGAGATATCGGATTTTCAAAATGATGACATTTTCGGAAAAACGATCCGGGAAAACTCACAAAAAATTTTTAACCAAACGGTCGGTTTAGTAGTTGGACAAAGTTTACCAAGGTTTTGAAGCATTAAAATATTGTTTGCACCCTTACGGTGATTTCTAATATCGACTCCAGAGGGCGTACCGATTCTCACGATTCCCCAATACCGTATTTGGTCACGTGATATATAATCCATAAATACCCTTTTTCAGTTTTTTACTTATTTTCCAATATTTACCTAGATGTCAGCACATTTATATTGAGAATTAAAATAAAATAAAACTAAGCTTAGTTTTCGTTATTATAAGTACAATTTTAATTAATTATTGGATACAAAATTAAAAAATAGTGACTGTAAGACCACTATAAATAAAGGCCACAAACCATTTTACCAACGTTTTTAGACCTTGAAAAAAAAATATCCAGGTATGTCAAAAATCAATTTTTGTTGATTTAAGGATTTCTGTCGAAGTGAGTGTAGATGTTTCTATTTAAATTTTAAAAAACTGTTTTAAGTTGATAAAAGCTCTACGAATTTATCATTTTAAATAAGATTAAACTTCTTTCTGTATTAATTTTAAAGCATGGCTCTCTGTTCACATCCTACAAAATATCTTAGGTTATGTTCACATATCAGTAATTTTAGAAGATTTTCTTCAAGTAAAGTGTTTTCTAAGGTAAGATTAATGTGTTTTGCTAAAGAGTGCATCTAATTTAAAGTATTTTAATAGAAAGGATTAGTTTTGGGTGTCCATACCAGTGAAAATAACGACGGAGTGCAGCTGACTCCAGCAGCAAAGAAATATAACGAAATTTCTGGTGGAAAACTATTAGAACAAATTCAGCTGTAAGTATTTTTTATTAAATTAACACATTTAATTTAAAAAATGTTTTTTTATTATTTTATAAATAAGAATATTTATTTTATTTGACCTATAAATCACTTTGTGGAATACTTGTGTAATAATTAATTTTATTTATACCAATCATATATAATTATTAACTAATAAACAAATAATAGTTCTCTCAATATTATGGTAAAATTTAAAAATCATATATGTTAATAATCAATTTTTTACATAATAGGTAAGAATGTTTTTCAACAAAACGTAATAAATTGAATTAGGCTTGAAAAAAATTAATGCTAGCATGTACTAAATATAAAAAAGAAGCTTTAAAATGAAGCTATTAGATTCAGTAAAAATTATAAATCAAGATTGTTTTATATTTTACAATGTAAAACTAATTAAGAGCCCTAATTGTGTTTCCCATCAATTAGTTTTTAGAAAAATTTACCTACATTCAGTTAATATTATAATACTCAATTTATTTTATTTAAAAAATGATAAATTAATGTAGACTTAATCAAACATCAATAATTTATTATAACTAGGACAAGATCATACAAATCTGAATTTTAAACTCTTTTAATGAGTACAAATAATTTGTCTATTGTTAGGGGAACAGATATTTGGAATTGACTTATCTTTGACGAGTGTTTTACTGTTTTATAGGTAACAGGTATAAATTTGTTAAAGCAATAGTACCTTTTTTAAAATTTAAATATGTACCGTACTTCAGTATAATTTTAAGTTAATTCATTAACTGGTGTTAATGTTTATCCAAATAAAAATGAATCGCCATATAACTTTGGCATGCGTTGTCAAGAAGCACTTAGTTTAGTTATAGCTAAGTTAAATTTACGAAACAATACTGTTGAGGAAAAAACAGTAAAAATTACAAGATTATGAAGATTTAGCTCTTAAGACTATTATTAGAGGTTTAACAGGTCAATTATAGTTTAGAAAAAGCTATGTCGTTAATAATACAGGAAGAAAACTTTTTATACATTCAAAACAGAAACCAACCCCACGAATAACTCCAACTAGACAAAATTTTTAAAAGACTCGTCGTAATTTTTATCAAAATTTTAACCCTCATTTTCAAAATGTTTAACCATTACAAAATAATCAATTTAGACCGATTCAGAATCAACAAAATTTTGATAATAATTTTAATAATAATCGCCCTTTTAATCAAAATAATCAAATGCAATGAGAAATAATAATTACAAATAGGTGTATTACATTTTAGTATAAAAAAGAACAACAATTTATTAACTACTTAATATAACACAAATGAATAAATTGTTGGGTAATCTCAAAAAATAAATATACATAACTAAATGTTAATATAGACATATTTAAAAAAAAAATAGTTATATTAGACTAAAAAAATCTGATGTGGCCAGCACATGACCTCTCGCCATTTTTGAATCAAAAATTTACAGGTTGACACATAAAAGTATGAAAAAAAATAATTTTTTTGTAAATCTGGCAACAATGGCAAAAGTTTCGAAAATTTTAATGAGATGAAAATAAACTATAGGGTATACAAAATATATGTGTATAACTTTATTGCCGTTTTGTATAATAATGGCGTCATCACCCATAGCAACTGCCACTTCCGGTTGTGCGATTGGCACCAAAATCTAATCAGATCTAATCTAGGGTATCAGAATCATGTATGCAAAATTTCAAATTTTTTTGTTCAGTAGTTTTTGAGTTATCGTTACTACAACATCCATCCAAACACACACTAACACACAAACACACACACACAGACATCATCGCGAAAATATCAAATTCGTATTCTATTGACCTTAAAACGTGTTTATCCATTGAAAATTCACTACCCAATTTTTAGCATGATTCCTATACCTCTCTTATCTGAAGGGCGAGAGGTAAAAATAGTGGTTTAATAAATCGATTTCTGATTAATAAAAATTAACATTAAATGAACTTATTGACTAAGAAAATAACTACGAATCACCTGTAGGTAGTATCTAATCACTGAAAATTTGCCTATAGTCCAATTAATGACCGTTTTCCTGTATAATGTTGCCAAACCACCGATTTTGTTTCATTGGAAATAAAGCCGGGAATTGATATATTTTATAATTCTAAGCAAATTTTATTCAATAAAGTTTTTTCTGAAAGTCAATACTTTTTGACTTATTCGCCAGTGAAAATGTCAATTTTTCAACCAGAAAAACCACGATTTCAGATGGTTTTTTGCGAATAACTCAAAAAGTAAGTATTTGATAGGGAAAAATTATTCTTATTAAAAATGTAGCTTATAAAAAAACACAAAAAATGATGGATTTATGGTGTCTGTAGACCCAATACAAACGGAGTAATAGCTTCTTATTCGTCAAACGCCAAAATTGAAATAATCAAAAAACAATGCATTTTTCTGGGAAAACTCATAGAACCTTTGCTTGGAAACACCTTTATTTTTGTTTTGTATAAAAGTCTCGTAACATCAAAACTGAGCGAGTTATGACGAAAATAAAGTTGATCCCAATTTTTTTCGGCGACAAAAGAAGTGAAAATCACCTAATAATTACCCCTGCAATTGAAAATAATCGTTACCACTTGACAATTCACTTTATTTATGTAAAGTTTCTTCAGTGACCGCTGATCCCTGCGTTACTAGCGCTTGTCTTAATAGCACATGGAAACCATATGAGACAGACAATTTGCATTTGCAACAATCAGTTAAATTTTATCTCAGTTTTGATTTTGACGCATTTTAGAAAAATGTAGCGATATGTTTAAAAAGAACAACAGTCAATATTGAAATTAATTGATTATTTCCAACGGGAAGAAGATGCTGGAAAGACTCTTTTGCCCTTGAGTGCAGTTTATGAGGTAAGTAGAAAAATATGTATCAATAAAATCTAAATACCATAACGAACAGCCTTTACGAGTTTTTAAATTTTTTCAAGAATACAAAGTGTAGACGTGGAGAAATAAGTACCTACGTAGGTAAAAGAGCGTTTTTTTTTGGTTCACAAGGAAAACCTAGTTTAAGAAAAAACATAACCTTTGTCAATAGAATGTCAAATTGACTGAATTTATATTCGACATACCCCAATTTTTCGAAATTAGGTTATTTTATGACGCAGGGATCAGCGGTCACTGAACAAACTTTACTTGTAATATGCTCTAGAAGTTTGGCCAGTTTAAATTGCTTAATTTTGAAAAAATGTGAGTCAATGACTGAACTATTATTGCTAACGTCATCTAAGAAAAATGACGTTTTAATTATTTAATAATCGACCCTGTACATTATCTAATTTTCTAGAAAACATAGGTGAATTAGTTTTTTGTTGGAAAATAATAGATAACTTTATAGTTACTACAATATGATTTAAGTGTAGGTCAATACGTATTATTTTAAAAACAAGATTTGTAACATAGGAACCTCGATCGAGGTTTAAGACCATATAATTTATGTCTGTAACCATAAACTATTGTTAAATGTAGTAAGGGTAGGCAATTTTTTATATCCGACCACTTGACCGGTATTTTAATGAGTTCCAAATATCTCTTCCTAACTAACTATTAATTGATAGAAAACATTGCTGATTTAGTTTTTACATATGATTAAACATTGTCAAACCTAACTTGTATTGAAAAACCTATTACTAAGGTAAACATATATAATTTTGTTAATTTTTTTGTTTTGCTTATCACCCGACCTGAAACTTTCTTTTTTTTTATTTTAAAACCTTTTATACCTTATTCTTTTTTATATAAAACATTTATTATCAATGAAGAAGTGTATAAGCATGCGACATTATATCAAAGTTTTTTATTTCAAAGAATCTGTAGTTGTTAAAATATTTGTGATTTAATATAATGTGCCCTTTATTGAAAATTAATAAGGTATGTCACAAATTCTATGTAAAAGCAAAAAACTCACTTATCTGATGAAGAATATAAATGATATGTATATGTTGCAATTTATTATTTAAAAAAATTGTTTTTAGGCACCACTACTACTACTATTTTTTCAATTAATTAAAGACTAAATAGAGACCGTTTTATAAAAACAAATGTATGTTTTCTCATTTCAAGATCTAAGTCTGTTTCATTGAGATATTTGAATTACAAATGTAACATTTTCAGTTCAGAATGAATATTATTCCAAAACAAAAGTAGAATTGCATTAAATCTATAATCTTCTAGATCCTACTTATTTTATTGTCAATCTCTTCAGATTAACTGTAGTAAAACAGATTATCTATGAGTTATGTAATTCAGCTGCGTTGTTACCATTACACAAAAAACAATATTGGTTCCTAACTAATTGTTTTTTATATTATCAGTTAATTGAGATATTTGCTCTAACATGGATCTCTTAATTAAGTCATTTATTATAAATTAATTTTACTGGAAAATCTGGATTTTAAATATATCTATAATATTTTAAATGCTCTTTGCACTAAAATAAGTAAAACCCTTAATTGATAAACATAACCAGGTTAAATAAATAAATAATTGAGGTAATAAAACTCGGAAGTCAAAGTACCACAAATTATTTATTAAAGTTGAAAGGGCGAAATTTTGACATCATCAGGCCTAAAACGACTACCGTCAATAAACTTGAAGTAATATGATAACAAATTTTTATATAAACTTACCAAAGTATTCATGGGGGTTTTTAAAAAGAAAATAAATTGAATTAACTGGTCATAAATGACACAATATGTATTATTAATGAACGAATGAATTATTAATAAGTGGCACAAATTGGTTGATTTATTAATAAAAACAAGAAAATTATGTCCTAACTTGGACATCGTGTGAGAAGGAATCCATTATCTGGTTCTTGTACTATTTGAGAACATATTTCGTTCATTTCCTTCCTTCTCACACGATGTCCAAGTTAGGACATACTGTTACTTCCATTTCCTTGTTTTAATTAATAAATCAACCACTTTGTACCACTTAATAATTCCTTGATTCATTAATGATCTATATTGTTTCATTATGACCAGTTAATTTATTTTCTTTTTAAAAACCACCCATTAATAAGTTGGTAAGTTTATAAAATTTTGTTGTCATATTTTTATTACCACATTAGGGAACAGGGATAACCTTTTGAACTTAAATAAATAATTTTTATAAATCTATTAACCTGGTGGCCCATGACCCATTTATACCCTGTATATTATTATACAAAACAGAATCATAGTAACTATATTCTGATTATTAGATATTACAACAAATACAAAATTGATAAAATTAATATTTTTTTATGCACATAATATATAATATTTATTAATAGTTACTTTACTATTTACAAAAGAGAATAAAAATTTTGAAATTAAAAATAAATTGATTTATTTATTTTACAATAAATAAAAAGATAAAAAATAGGGATCAAAAAGAATTATAAGAGGCATCCAGACTAAATTAACAAACGTATTGCAATCTCAAGATAGAGAAATACTTTTTTGGAATTACTGTTCAATTTTTTATTTCTCAAACAACATGAAAGTCGAATCAAATATAAACGTTTAAAAAAAATCGAGACTTTTTAGAATTATTGCATTGGCTAACTTTGCAAACAAATTATTACAAAAATTAAAATTCATTATATATTATAATAGTATTTTCAGTTTAATAAAGGTCATTAATTACATATAAATTTAGTTAAAAAACATGTTTTAAGACACTAACGCTATTTATGCAAATTGATTCCAAATATTTTGTCCACCACGTTTTAATTATTGCGAATTTGACATACTTAATTAAAAGATTTTTTAATCCTATTAGCCAAAACTAAAGAATTTCCATTTAATAATAGTATACAGGGTGTTTCATTGGGAATCAGGAATATGTTAACTACAGACAGGTGATTCCAAATAACCACCATATGATGGGTCTAGCGGTCTTTATAACCGAGATACAGGGCGTTTTATCTAATGTGTCTATTTCTTTAATGGCCTATAAGTTACGATTCACTCTGTACATTTTTTTTTATATTTGGGCTACACGTTCTTCATAAGTTGCCAAATCTATTGAGATATTTATAAAAAACAAAATCCAGATTAGACTTGTACAAATTTGGTGATCCCCAAAACAACACCCTGTATTCCTGAATTTAAAATGTTTGTTTCCATATTCAAAAAGAGCGAAAAAACTGAATCTGAAGATGTGCCTTTGGAGTTTGTGCAGAATGGTTTACTACTTCAATTTTATATTTAAATTGCTTATTTATTAGAATTTTTGGGAATTCAAAATGAAATCCATCGGATTGTTTATATTTTGTTTCATTTTAATGTAAATTATCTTATCATAAATAGAAAATATTGTGAAAGTAGTATTAATTCATGATATTTTAGCTTAGTACAAATTGCAATGGATTAAACGTTACAAATCTGTAATAATATTTCAAACACCCTGTATAAAATAATCCGGAGTTTCATTGTTTTGGGTGTTTTAGACTTCTAAACCCTAAAGTGTAGAGAAGTCTTATAATACGGCTCTGTCTGTCTGTCTGTAGGCATTTATAACTCAAAAACGAACAGAGATAGAGACAAACGGTTAACGATAATAATTTATGACTTCCGGTTTCAAACCTGGTTTTACAAACCAGAACCGGAAGTAAAGTAAATTTCATTTTACCGTTAGGTTAATAGGTTACAGACTTTTTTATAAAGGGTGTTTGAAATATTATTACATGTTTGTAACTTTTAATCCATTGTAATTCGTAATAAGCTAAAATATTATGAATTAATACTGATTTCACAATATTTTCTATTTAAGATAAGATAATTTACATTAAAATAAAACAAAATGTAAACAATCCGATGGATTTCATTTTGAATTCCCAAAAATTCTACTAAATAAGTAATTTGAATATAAAATTGAAGTAGTAAACCATTCTGCGCAAAATCCAAAAGCACATCTTTAGATTCAGTTTTTTGCGTTGAATATGGAAACAAAAATTTTAAAGTCAGGAATACAGGGTGTTGTTTTGGGGATGACCAAATTTTGTACATTTTTTTGTGAAGTCGGACCTGGATTTTGTTATTTATGAATACCTCAATGGATTTGGCAACTTATGAAGAATAAAAAAAATATACCGAGTGGATCGTAAGTTATAGGTCATTAAAGAAATAGACAAAATAGATAAAACACCCTGTATCTCGGTTATGTTAGTTTTTTAGAATCACGTAGGTGCCACCTATCTGCAGTTAACGTATGCCCGTTTCCCAAAGAAACACCCTGTATCTCTTATAGTTTTTTGCTCTTATTTTATAGATATGAATTACTAGTGCAACGAGTTTTCAAAATTTGTATTTTATAATAAAATCCAGTATATTTCCAATTAAATAGTAATTTTAAATATGGTTCACAAACCATTTAATTGTTTCAGGTCGGTAGTGATTTAATAACCTGTCTATACTGCACCAAACAATGGCGTCAAGCCGCGATGGTAGGAGTAGTTCTGCTTCCTCCCACAGTGGTTCCAACATACCTCCCAACCGTTCATCAATTCGTACCCCTAAAAGACCACGCCCCACTGCCAGTGGAACTTTCGATGAGAAAAATTCTGATTTTCTATGTCCAGTTTGCTTCAATGTTATTGAAGAAGCGCACATAACTAAATGCGGCCATACTTATTGTTATAACTGCATTATTAAGTCAATAGAAGTACAGAAAAGGTGTCCCAAGTGTAATTCAACTCTCACAGTAGACGAAATTTTTCCGAATTTTCTTTTAAATGATCTGATTAAGAAACATAAGTTACGTATGAATGGTTACGAAGCACTTGGTTTACCTAGAGACAGTTCCGGAGAGTTTACCACATCCGTTGATGGTTTACGTGATTTTGTAGCATCCGAATCGCAAAATCTTACATTACCAGATGTAAATGTTATGTTGGAAGTTCTCACACAACGCAAGCAGCTATTAGAGGCAGAATCTTGTGCAGCACAAAATAAACTACTTTTAGAGTTTCTTAAACATTTACTAATTCAAAAACGCGAACGCCAAACGCAAATAGCTAAAGAAATATCGATCATCGAGAGGGATATAGACGAAGTTAGTAACAAATTAAAAGAAGTGCATAGTAAATGTCCAACGCTAGAGGATGTAGAACGTACAGCTGCTGGAGCATCTGAAACAGACGCGTCCACTGTAAATGCTATGAAAAAAGAAATGATTGAAATCATTGATAACATTGGTAGAAAGGAAGAAGATACTCCGTCTCGTTCAAATGCTTCGTTGGCAATGAGACGTAGGCGCATGCACGCGTATTTCGACGATTTTGTTGAATGCTATTTCTCGCATCGGTCGAAAGAAGTATTCTTTGGTAAAGACGCGACGGATAAAACTGCCAAACCTTCAACAGAAATAAATGTTGGATTGGACCAATTCCGAGAAAGCCTAATTAAATTCTCAACTTATAACTCGTTACGTGTTCTAGCAACACTTAATTATTCCAGTGATTTATTTAATAATTCTACAATAGTGTCCAGCATAGAATTTGATAAAGACAATGAATTTTTTGCTATCGCTGGCGTTACTAAACGGATTAAGGTATGTATTTTTGTTTTATTTTTTTTATCAATTTTCTGACATGAAATAGTATTATAGTATTAATTGGGTCATAACTAGAATTTAGCAGTTTAAATACAAGATCGTTTTGTAAATAATTTTTTTATTTGTATGTATATTTATTAGGTTTTTTTTTGCTCCCAGACTGATTTCTTCTATGGTGTTCTATTCACAAGTGTTTCAGTTGTCATAATATTAATTTATGTGAAGTTATCCACAGATTTCCAGCCACAATTCTGGCGACAGGGATAGCCGAATGACACAAACGTTCACAGTGTTGCCATATTTTCAACTATTTTATACTATTTTTTCTTCGTATTATCAAAGGGTAGAGAAAAAAAAAAGATTTTTTGTGGAGAACATCTATATATATTTTCAGAATATTTCTGCAAAAAATCATATGTTTGTTATTTATTTTAATTGTTTAATGTTACACCCACAAAATTCGTTGATGTGCCTAAAATTTTGTTGATGGATATTATTTGTACGTGTCCATAGAATACTTCAGCCTAATCAAAATCATTTGCCTCCCCGTCGAAGAGGGTGAAAAAGGGGTGTTTGTTACTTATTTTAATTATTTAAATTTTTTATTTCCAAACTAGAAGCCGTGCAAATTTCTTTTCTACTAGTTATTTTTATAACATCTTAGAACATTTTTGACCAATCATACTTTTTTCATATACGGCGAAAGGGATGAAAAAGGGTGATTTATATTTTATTTTCTAGTTTCCAACTCCGTTGATGTGCCCAAAATTTGTTTTTTGCATATTGTTTTTATTTATAATTAGAATATTTCTGCATTCCGTAGAAAGGGATGAAAAGGGGTGTTTTATGTTTAATATAACACCCTTACAATTCGTTGATGTGGGTAAAATCTTGATGATGAATATTATTTGTACTTGTCCACAAAATAATAAGAGGGTGAAAAGGGGATGTTTGTTCTTTATTTTAAAAATTTTAATTTTTTATTTCCAAACTGAACTCTGTGCAAACTTGTTTTTTTTTGTAATGTCGTTTCTATAGTGTTTACTCACAAATAAATGCCACTCTTTTCCATTCCATTTTAAAAAGAGCCAAAAAAATCTAATCATGAGAAAATAAATCAGACATATTTGGACATATGGACTAGAACAACAACGTACCCACACTGGAAATGACTGGGGCTGTTTCGTGGACTATAACTATGGAGATGCGCCTCGAAATTAAACATTGTGATCATCCAAAGATGTTAAACCAAGATACTACGTAAAATTACAGATCCTCCCTGGTATCTAACAAACCACACCTTCCATACAGATGTACCGACAGGACAAAAAGAAATCAGAAAAATGCCATTATACATTTCGACGCCATAGAAATCCATCTAAACACTAAAAATAAATCACCCCTTATCATCGCTTTCTCCGGAGAGGCAAAAAAATATGATCATGCGGAAATTTAAAACAACGTAAAAAAACAAGTTTTGTGCACACAAACAAACAAAGAAACTAGAAAATAAAATATAAATCACCATTTTGCCTGTATATGAAAAAAGTATGATTGGCCAAAAATGTTCTAAGATGATATAAAAACAACTTTTATTTGAAAAGAAATTTGCACGGCATCTGGTTTGGAAATAAAAATTTAAATAATTAAAATAAGTAACACCCCTTTTTCACCCTCTTCGACGGGGAGGCAAGTGATTTTGATTAGGCAGAAATATTCTATGGACACGTACAAATAATATCCATCAACAAAATTTTAGGCTCATCAACTAATTATGAGGGTATTAAATTAAACATAAAACTCCCCATTTCATCGCTTTCTACGGAGTGGCAAAAAAAATTGATCATACAGAAATATTCTAATTATAAGTAAAAACAATATGCAAAAAACAAATTTTGGGCACACCGACGGAGTTGGAAACTAGAAAATAAAATATAAATCGCCCTTTTTCATCCCTTTCGCCTGTATTTGAAAAAGTATGATTGGCCAAAAATGTTCTAAGATGATACTAAAACAACTTTTATTTGAAAAGAAATTTGCACGGCATCTAGTTTGGAAATAAAAAATTTAAATAATTAAAATAAGTAACAAATACCCCTTTTTAACCCTCTTCGACGGGGAGGCAAGAGATTTTGATTAGGCAGAAATATTCTATGGACACGTACAAATAATATACATCAACAAAATTTTTGGCACATCAACTAATTATGAGGGTATTAAATTAAACATAAAACACCCCTTTTCATCCCTTTCTGCGTAGAGGCAGAATTGTGGCTGGAAATCTGTGGTTAACTTCACATAAATATAATATTACCCCAGATTTTGTCATAAAATAATTGAAAAGTCGTTGACGAACACTAGTACATTTTTACTTTCAATGATTGTCACTTAAATTTCTCATTTGAAAACAATAATAAAAACAATCAATTATTCCTAGCCATATTCTCAAATTCCCGGGGAATTGTTTACTTGCAAATTTTTTTAAATCTACTACCAACCTATTAATAAATAATAATAACCGTTTATTGAAAGCTGTACAATATTTAAATCCAACGCTAGAATTCAGATTAAATTCAAAGATTTAATGTTTAAGGATATGATTGGAACCGTGTGTTCCACATTCGTGACTTCCGTATTCGGGACTTTTTACTTTATACCTGTATTTGCACCTTTTTATTCCGCTTTCGTGACTCCAAGTTGATATACCTGAAAATTAGACATAACCTTTCCGCATTCGGGACTTCTTAATCTGTGCAGAGGAAAGCAATTAAGTATTAACCAAATAAAAACCCTTCAATTCTAAATTATAATTTATTTATCAAATATTTACAAATCACTATTTACAACATTGCATTATATATTATATTTTGATTATGAAGGACAAATTTTTTAAACAGTGACCTATATAGTTATGTTATTTTGAATGTAATCTGTTACACTATATTGTATCCTAGAATCTAAATCTATATATTTTTTTCACCTTTTCCTAGGATTTAGATTCCTTTTCTATTTAAACGATTATGCCAACCTTCCAGTGAATTTGTAGTTCTGTGTCGTTCGTTGAAACATATCCACATGTATTCAACTATATTATTTTCCAACCACTAATCAACAAAATAATCATTAAATATCTGTACTAACACATTATCCGGAGAACTTGATATGGTGTCCATCCACCCCTTGCCAATACATTTTGTTGGAAGGTGTGCCAGTGCCGCACACATTTTAATGTGGGTACGAACTTCAGTGTTTTCTTTATAAAGGTTGGTTAAACCAATTTGTTGCACTTTCCGCTACAATAACTGTTTAAAGTGGAAGTTGCACCCTGTTAAATTTACTACAGGAAAAGTTTTTCTGAGGGATTGTATTGCAGCATTTTCGACGTCTATTTTAAAATTCTGGGGTTCCCACTTAGGAAGATGCGATTTTATTAGAGAAAAAAGCCTAATGTAAGTTTGTTCTTTCTTGTTGCGGAGTAGAGCATATATAAGTGCTATTATTTTATATATTAGCATAAATTTCAACAAGAGCAATCCGCGCTTCCCCTAAAGACGGTTTTCCACCTAACGGACTAGTCGAGTCTGTGTTTTGTTTTTGTTGTTAAGGACTACGAAAACAAAAACAAAACTGAAACAAACGCTAAACTCTTGTTTCCACCAAGAAGCCTACAATTTGTTTGAATCTTATATTTGTTTTCGAAGTTTTTCATAGTTCATAGTTCTTCCAATGAATCAATGTGAAGAGTAACATTGGCATACATAGGAAAGTCTGGTCTACTTTTTGGTATATGATATGTCAAGAATTGGTACAAAAGGTGACGGAAAAATCAAAATCGGGAATTCAGTTTTTGTAATGTCTTATATTATTAAAACATTTTTGTTTGTTAATTCTTTTTTATTTTATAAGAAACGTGTGCATGTGCATACAACTTAAACTTAACCTCCAAATTGAAACTATATGACAGAACCCACGGGACGTAGGATGTTCTGCATTACGATATCTGACAGTTTTTAACATGTAAATTCTCATATCTGTTTTCTAAAGAGGGTCCTTAATTTTAAGAAATAAAATAAAACAAGTATATACGTTCACACGTTAAGAGCTACCAAACGACTTCAAAATAAAACTGAAACTAAAACATACACACTTTCCTTTCCACAAAGCCGACTTGGGTTTGTAAACACGTCGAAACCTTTTGATGTTACCACTTTGGATCGGAACACCGAAAACAGTCGCAGAAAACTTAAGTCTTGACAAAGTTCCTGAAAAGGTGCAGTTTTGTTTTTTTCGACAAGAGTTTCTGTTGCGTCCGTTTGGTGGAAAACCGTCTTAATGCTCCCTGAATGTAAAACGTATTGGAACGGTTCCATAACTATTATTCCTACTATATCTCTTTCCCAGTGTTATAGCTACTGTTCGTTATTGTGTCTTTAACCACTACACCAGAGTATGTTATGACTGGTTTTATTATGCCGTGTCCAGACCAAGTAGACAAAACAACAAAACAAAGACATTCAAGTGGCGACAAATCCGATACATTTCTGCAACATTTTTGTCTTAGTTTTGTTTCCAAATTCGGAGCAAGTCCCGTCTCGAGTCGGTAAAGATCAAAGGGTCTTTGTTTTGTCTGCATATTTTACGACAATTTGTCGGTGCAGTGTTGACGGTGCGCGCTGATAAAACTAGGAGACCAGTAAATCAGTGAAAAATCAGACAAATATAGTTCTGTTGTGTGACCATCAAGGCATATCAGATTCTCGAAATCGTCGGTGGACATTCTTAGAAAATTCTTAAAGCTTAAACGAATCCAATATCATCTTCACGTAACTGAACTAACAATTTATTTATGGAATAACTTTCTAGCTTTTTTAAGCTTGGTTCTCATCCAAAAACGTTTGCGTTTCATTTTTCCAACGGCTAGCAATAAATCTTCATGTTTTAAATATTCCTATTGGTGGAAACAACTAAATTTTGTTGCACATTTGTCCTTGTGGTGTGGACAGTTTGTCTTAATTTTGTCTTGTCTGACTACCTAAAATTTTGTGTGTTTTTGTCTCAAAATCGTGTTCCGTTTTTGTCTGTTTGGTCTGGACCCGGCATTACACTTATAGATAGCATTTCTGCAGTTAGTGTGTCTTTTGGCAACTGTAGGACCAAAAAGGCATATCAGATTCTCGAAATCGTTGATGGAAAATGGAAAATTCTTAAATCTTGAACGAATATCACCACTTAGTACAACATCATCCTTACGTAACTGAACTAACAATTTATTTATGGAATAACTTTCTAGCTTTTTTAAGCTTGGTCTCATCCAAAAACGTTTGCGTTTCATTTTTCCAACATTGTAAGACGAGGAAAGAAAGATGTAACAACTGGCGGCTAGCAAAAAATCTTCATTTTTTTAAATGTTCTTCTTGGTGGAAACGCCATATGGATTCCCAACAACTATATTTTGTTGCACATTTGTCCTTGTGGTGTGGTTTTGTCGCAATTTTGTCGTGTTTTGTCACAAAATCGTGTTTTGTTTTTGTCTGCTTGGTCTGGACTCGGCATTACAATACACATGTTTTGAAAAAGTCTGTTTATCACTTAAATTAGTACATTATTGAATAAAAATCGAATTGTATTATTTACCTATATCTGCCAGTGTTATTAAATATTTTTTTGCAAATGGTATAAAAAATATTGAAAACTTAATTTAAGATTCAGAATGTAGACGCATCTTTAGGAACACTGGAATTTTTCTAATCTTTCAAATAGAATATGATTTGTCAAAATCAAAATTATAAAAGTTATATATTTTACCATTGTTTTGGATCCAACGTTGTCCGATATGACTGAACAATATAAATAAAATAATATTTACAAAACATCAAATTGTATCCGAATTTTGGCTGATTTATATCATTTTTTAAATGCTAATTCTTTGTTATGACTCTAAAAAATCCAATTATTTATTCTAGTTCTAGTCAGTAATGTCAGTATATGTATTATTTTTAAGGTGTTTGATTATGGAGCAGTTGTTAAAGATGTCGTAAGTGTTCACTATCCATGCATTGAGATGGTATCAAGATCAAAAATATCTTGTGTGAGTTGGCATACGTACCATAAAAGTACTCTAGCATCAAGTGACTATGAAGGTACAGTTACCATATGGGATGCTTCTACTGGCCAAAGGACAAAAACTTACCAGGAACATGAAAAACGCTGTTGGAGTGTAGATTTCAACTGTGTAGATACTCGTTTAATAGCTTCTGGATCTGATGATGCTAGAGTTAAGCTGTACTCTCTAAATGAAGAGCATTCCGTGGCAACTTTGGAGGCTAAAGCAAACGTGTGTTGTGTCAAGTTCAATCCAAGAAGCTCATCACATTTGGCGTTTGGTAGTGCTGACCACTGTGTTCATTATTATGACTTAAGAAACATGAAGGAGGCCGTAAGTGTATTTAAGGGACACAAAAAAGCTGTAAGCTATGTTAAGTTCTTAAATAATGAAGAAATAGTTAGTGCTTCTACGGATTCTCAATTGAAAATGTGGAGTATCAACAGTCCTTATTGTTTAAGATCGTTTGTTGGTCACGTGAATGAAAAGAACTTTGTAGGTTTAGCCACAGATGGTGACTATGTAGCTTGTGGTTCGGAAAACAATGCTCTCTACGTATATTACAAAGGTTTAACTAAAAAATTGTTTAGCTATAAATTTGAGGCCATAGAAGGTGTGTTAGAGCAAGAGAGGCGAGAAGATGATATGAATGAATTCGTGTCTGCGGTATGTTGGAAACAGAGTTCGAATGTTGTGGTGGCAGCTAACAGCAGGGGAATCATTAATATTTTGGAACTGGTTTAGTTTTATTTGTATTTATTACTATTTGTAAATTTATGAGGAAGTTAATGACAGGGACAATCATTTATGGTTAATATTATTCTTTACCTGAAATTAGGAGATTATCTTGAGATTTTTTTTTAGTTATTAAATAATTTGGGTTTAAAAAACAGAAAATTCATTTATTTACTGTTAAATGAATTTTTTCATTAAATTATTTCTTAATTTGTTAATGGTTTATTGTTTGACCACAGAATAGATATAGAACTCTTGAATTGTATTTTAAAAAAATAGATATTATTAACAGGTGTCTAGAGTCTAGAACGCAATTTTAAGAAGAAAATCCTTACAGTTTGTGGTTTATTAAGGCATTTAAGGGATTACCAACCATGAAATGAGAAAAATGGAGATCAAATAATAACTATACAAGAATAATGAATATTTCTTATCTCACATTTTTCAGAGTTTCCAAAAAAAATTATTGAATGTTCTAATTATATCGTACCTCCAATAGAATAGTGACAGAAGTACAAAAATCAAAAGTTATCAGGAGAAGCGTTTAATTTTTGTTTTGTAGTAATTTTCCTTTATACAATTGCGAGAAAAATCTGTAGGTATAATAAATATAAACAGGTTATCTGGTACATGAACTAATACAGAAAAATAAATATAGAAAATCAACAATTCAGGAATAAAATATAAAAAATTTAAAAATCTTACCAACTTGATAATTAATTTATAAGCTTCGTTTCGCCTATTTATATTCTGTTTTATTTATTACCCAATTTTGTTGTTGTTAGTGCCCCACGTTGGACGTCATTTGATATGGAACCCGGTATTTCAGATGTCCTATCTAAGAACCTCAATCTGGGTTGGGTTCACTATAATAAATTTATAAAATTAAAAAATATATATACAATTTGTAATTTTTGTCTCACCTTCTAGTCTTTTTCCACTTTATTAAGAATATTGTCTCCTTGTTTCTTTCTGTCTACTATCTTATCTTATAGTTCTTCCCTTACTCGTATTGCTATAACTTCTTGTTTTCACCTTCTAGTATTATCCTTTTTCTACTTTTTTTTTTATTCTAATTGTTCTTTTGCGTCAATAAAATATTCTCACCTTATTAAATCAAATTCTATTTTTCATTAACATTCAAAATTATAATTACAAAATTTCTTTTTTTTAACAATTTCTTCTCTCAATTGACAAAATTCAATCATTTATATATATCTCACTTGATATTTTTTTTTTTTAATTGCCATATAATCAGTCCGATCATCTTAGATATGACAACTGAAATGACCTGACATCTTTATATTTAAATTTTCTTATCAATACTTTTTGGGAATGTGGGGTGAATTAAGTTATTTTTAGAACTATTGGACATATTCATTCCAATATCGACTCCAAGTTTGGCGAATCTTTCGTTTAAATTTTGTAATTATATCTTGTTGAGTATAAATGTTGGATTGAGGTGGAATTCCAGCGTGTCCTTTAACCCAAATAAATACAACTTTAACCTGGTTCAAATATTAAGGCTTTTGTACATTGTTACATGCTTTGTAATAGCTTTCAAAGCCGATTAGGAGTCAGATAAAATGACTGCTGATTAGATTTATTTTCTGAAATCCAATTCAAGGCTTGGATGATTGCATATCTTTCTGCTGGCGAAATTGGTAATTGATATTTAGATTTTGTATGTAAAAAGCGCAACCAGTACCCTGGCAAGACTTAGACCCAATAGGGACTTCGTTAAGAATTTATTTATGATGTGTGATTCGGAAAATCTAGGGAATATGACAGTTTGCTTATACATATTGATTTGGTAATTCTATTTGTATAAATAGATTTTTTCATTGCTTCTTTCGGCAGCGATTTCTTCTTTGGCTGCGTCATCTTGTTTTAAGTGAAAAAAGAAGACCCAAACCCGCTCTCAGATTGCTTTATTGACTGGTGGTAGAGTAATCTTCAACAACAGCTGATTTTTTTTTATTTAGTTTTATTAATTTAACCTTAAATTAGAAGCAGGCCCGGATTAGCAGCCATTGCACCCTAGGCCAAATTTCTAAATTACTCCCCCTTCAAGAAGGTCTGGGGAGTGTGGATTTTTTTTGGCAACTGTAAACCCGTTTTAGAGCTCCTTTAGGGTTATTTGAGCTATTAACACATTTTTATTTTTAGTCCTGTTGAATACATTTTGAACTATTTTCCGAGAAAATAATTTGTATCAATCACGCAATAACAGTGATTAAAATTCGAAAATGTATGGATATTTTCAGTATTTTTTCGTATCCGAACTCAGGGGTGCTGTATTTAAAACAAGCCCCAATACTACCCAATAAATAAAAAAGGGTGCGGAATGAAGTTAGCACCCCAAAATGTATTTTTTTTGTAATTTCCGAAAATTCCCAGAACTGTTAGCAAAACCTACCGAGAACTCTAGAACTCTTTATTTCTGAGATATCTATTCACCCAGAACTCTTTTTTCTCACAAAAGGGGTGCGGCATGAAGTTAGCACCCCAAAATTTGTTTTTTAAAAATTCCGCAAAAAAATTGCAGAACTCTTTCTGCACCCCCTCGAGAACTCTTCGAGACGAGTCCAGAACTCCGAAAAAATCAAATGATTCCGGCAATTGGGGTGCCAACTTCCGGGCGGTTCGTTTTCTTTTTAAAATAAATCTATGGTGTATGAATTGAAAGTGTCATGGATGGAAAACAAACCATATTCTAGTTTCTAGTGAAGTTGATTTAACGTTTCTTTAATTTTAAAATTCAATTTAAGAGAGAATAATTCACTGCGTTCAAAACTCTAGACAATTCCTTTGAAATAATTAAAATTACACAAAATCTATGTTTAATTATAATATAAACAAAAAATAGAGAATCAGAGATGCTATATATAGCGATCTATCTATTTTAGATATTAAACGACTCAGATCAATAAACCATACTAGAAAATATAAATTTTTGTAACAAAAGTATTGTATCTCGCAAAATTAAGCAAGCTGATTCACTAGACGTACATAGATTTCAAAAATACTTTCAAATATACCATCAAGATAATAGTTTTTTCCTATTTTTTTTAAACTGTACTTTTTTTAATATAACTGACCTGTAATTATAATTTGAACTATTTTCTTGTGATGTAATAAGAAAGATAATAACTATTGAAATATCAATGATCCGTCAGTATCTAAAACAAGACTTTTTTACAAACTTATTACAAAACTCAAATTATTAATTATATATGAAAACGCTTGTTTATGTGCTTATTCAAGTTGTTCTTTAAAAGTAAAAAGAATATATTGATTACTTTAATTAAATTACATCATAATAAATATTTGTACTGGCAGTCATATAAAAATAATATTACAAAAAATATAAATTCGGGTTATTTTGAAATATTTGTAATTATTAATTGTATTTATATAATATTGCAACAAAATTAAATTTAACTTGCCCATTTTTTACATTTGAAATAAGACTCATATAACATTAAAATAAAGAATAGTATCTTATGCAATGGCCATTACATGTAAGTTACATAAGGTATTTTTTCTTCATGCCTATAATAATAACTATTAGATAGACCATAGAAATATCCTATTGTTTTACTAGAATGAGTTTTCATTATTGTACTAGTACAATAATGGGAAAATATATAGCAACGCTTTATTATGGTTGTTGTAATCGAATAGGTAGGAACTGTCATTTTAATATTTATTTATTTTGACGTTTATTGTTCGTTTTGAAAATATAAATAACTTTTTTTGCTACATATAACTTGAATTATCTACGCTTGAAGAACAAATAGTATATATTACTCGGAGAAGATGGCTTCATTATTTGTGTTTCACTCAGATTACACTGCATCGGTTCTATAATTAAAAATTAAAATTCCCCCTAACATTATACTTATATGAGAGACCGATTAATAGACGGTAAATAAAACCATTAACCGAATTAAGTTTTAGCATAATTCCTTCTAAAATTATAGAACCTGGAACAGGAATTTGAACATGAGCTTTAGGAAGCCACAGATGCATATAGAACCTTTATTAATATACATTTAAAAAATAGCCTCAACCAATAATTAAAATCTAATCCCAAAAATTAAAAAATAAATAAATTTAATGAAGAAAAGGTTATAAAATACTTAAAACGCGAATAAAGGTCACCTAGGCGGTTCTAGATATAGCACATTTATTGGCTCTGGCGGCCTTTGTAACCAGATACAGGGTGTTTTATCGATTTTGCTAATTTCTTCGTGGGGCTATAACTGTCGAACCACCCCGTACATTTCTTTGATATTTAGTACACTGTTTCTTATTCAGAAACCAAATGAGAAAGTTACTTCTTACTTCTGATTGGTTGAAATTTCGTTGTCAAATGTCATTCCTCATAGAGTAAGTATAACAGAGCGACATGTTTCATTTTCAGCGACTGACCTACAGCCTTGGAGGATTAGTAGAACTAAACTGAATTTGGCGAGTAGTTTGAATATTCTATAATCTGAAAATGAAACATGTCACTCTCGTATACTTACTCTATGAGTAATGACATTTGACAATGAAATTTCAACCAATCAGAAGTAAGATTTTATTAAAATCATTAACACTACCAGTTTTGGCGGATTATTGACAGATTTATGGCCATATTCGCCGTGTGTACTAAAGCTAAGTTCATTGTTTAAGCGTGCTTAACTTTAGATTTTCGTATTCGCCGATAATATAAAAATGCTTAAGCTCACTTAAAATTAAGCCGTCAATTTCGGCGGCTTACGTTTCTAAAGCCCAGCTTAGGAATACATAACCTAATTTTTGTTAACTCCTTTGTCCTGTTTTCATAGCATTTTTTTAAACATGCTGCTTTTCTATAAATGTTTGGGGAACAAACATTAAATTCTTTTTCTATACATTGCCATGCTTTCTCTTTTTTCCGAGAAACTGCGGCCGGTTTATTTTATTTTCTATTTAAGCATGAGCAATTATTCTCATCAAATAGGCTTTCTCAGTTTGGAACAAGAGTTTTAATAGTTTTTTGATTTTCAGTAATCTTTTAATAAATAATAACGTTTTTTGTTCACAAAACTGAAATGAGCTTTCCCGTCCCCATCAACCCTCAACATACAACAATCAAAAAGTAGGGTTAAAATTTAGTAATTCTTCTTTTCGTTTGTTTTTGGTTAAGTTCTTTAGCCATTTTTATGGTGTTGTCAAGTTTATTTTACGATTAGAAAAGCTTGGCTTGTTGATCTACGGTGAATTGCAATAAGTCTTTAGCCGAGCTTAATATTTTAGCTTAGCTTAACTAAGCCCGGCTTTTAGCGTTAAACGGAGAATATGGCCATTAGTCACTTTTTTCGCCAACTCAGCTGGGGATTGTCAAAAAGTTAAAAGAAATATTGGATGGACTATAGCTAGCTTTCTGCCAAACTTTTCTAGTTAACAAAATCATACATATAAACAATTTTTATGGAGATGTTGCGGCACTATAAGGAACCACAAAATATTTATTAGAAGGTTTTTCTCACTCATTTTAACCAAGTCAGAAGATAAAAAACAAGCGGTTTATGCTTATGAAATGTTGGCAGTCGCACACTGGTCGAAATCACTTAAATTATGACAAATATTGAACCAAAAAAAAAAAAAAACCAATTAAACTAAATTTACCCGATAAAATTTTACGGCGTCGACAAAAATAGTTGGCTGTGACTTTGACACTTATAACTTGTTTTTATTTGACGCGAAAAATCATTACTCGGTTGAAAAAACAATCTACTATAGATGTTTCACGTAAATGGCTTAGGATAAACTTGCTTTTGTATTTTGGGACCAAATCCCTAGATGGCTCTGTCAGTATGAATACTTAAATTTAGGTTGGCTGCAATGATAAAATTTCCAATTTTATTAGATATTGGTAATAAACTTGGCTCTATTTGGTACTCTGTTTCCAAATTATTCATCTACCAAAAATACCGGGAAATTTAAAATGTTAAAAATCAACGGGATAAACTACTATCAATTTTTTATTTATTTTAATGGTCACACCATTTATACATTAAATACGTTACAATCTCTTACTATAATGTGCTACAAAAAAATAACAATAAAATAAATTAAAACAATAGAATTTTAATATACACAGAGTTGGGCTTAAGTTCTGCACCATTTAAATTTTTTTCTCAAAATTTGTCTGGTTCCAAACTCTGTATATTTATTATAAAACAAACTACATTATTAAAGGTACAAAAATGATAAAGTCTAATATATAAAAATGAATAGTATGAAAATATTCTTTCTAAATAATAATTATATTTTGCATATGTATTAAAAAAGAATATTTTTTGGCTTACAAGGTCAATTTAAAGTTGGAACGGTATCTAAAAGTAATTTATTAGATCGTGTTGATACATATTTAGTCTCAAAATGTCTGTGACACACCCACTTTTTAGAAAAAACTAACAGTGGATCCATTTTATTTGGTTCATTCGTTTAAATGAAGTAGCCATTGTAACAATTTGGCCACAATTTGCAACACAGCATATTTCATTATAAGGAATTGTTCGAAAATTGAAAAAAACAATAAACGTTGAGTAGAAAGACACTCACAAAAGTTTTATAAGGGAATGACTGTCACAATGACAGAAACTAAACCAAAAAATCAATAATAATTACCAGTAGGTATAGCAAATTTTTAAATAATAAAATTTAAAACTTTATCATTGCAGCCAACCTAAATTTAATTATTCATACTGACAGAGCCATCTAGGGTTATGGTCCCAAAATACAAAAACAAGTTGACCTTGATCCGTTTACGTGAAACGTCTATAGTAGATAGGGGAGAGACGGTGAAGATGGCGCACCTAAGAAAGTACCTTAATATTTTGTGCGGAAAGTTGTATGGGTAGGTGCAAATATAATACATACATAAAGTATATAATTATTTACGACACAGTGTAGTTGTTTTGTACTTTCCAAGTAAACTAAAAATATTATTGAAAAAAACAAAAAAAAATGCATTTGCGTCATCTTTCTCTCCACAGCGGTGGTTAAGATGACGCAGGCAGTAAAAGTCAAATGCATTAAACGTACTTATATTTAAAGGCAAAAAAAACATCATATTAAATGGGACAAAAATCGCAAATGTAATTATCGGGAGTTTCCAGATCTGTACAGGCTTTGTGTGACCAAAGACCACAATATGTGCATCGGAACCATACTTCGTTGTCCTTTCCGCAGTCACCACATATTGTGCAAGTTTCCCCTGAGGTACTAATGTCGTCAAGTTCATCATCATCGCATAGTTCTCCGTCATCGTAGCTTTCTTCCTCACTATCGCTTTCTAAAACAATCTTTTTCTTTTTGGATTTAGTTAAATTGTTTTGTTTTGTCTTTGGTAATCTCTTTTGTTTTCCTTTTATTTTATTTTCTTTATTTTCTGTAGCATTTGATAAATTTCTCTTAGAGGCGTTTGCCTTCTCAATTTTTAATTTTTTCTTTCGATCTTTTTCTTCCAAAATATCTTTAAATGGAGTACTGGTTAAAACTTCCGAATGTTGTTTTGGACGTTGCTTTTTTTTCATTTTCCCCATGGGAACCGGTACTGGAGAAATCAACTGTATAGATACATGTTTTTTGATAGGGGAGTTAGATATGCTTGACAACACTCCTTGTGGTGGTGGTGTTGTGTGAATTGGAGTTTGTCTGCTTGTTGATGGTTTATTTAGGTCTGGGAATTGTCTACTTGTTGATGGTTCTGGTAGAACAGAAGTCTCTCTTCTGGATGATTTAGTAATGACTTCAATATCTGCTATAGCAGGTGATATCGTTGGATTTGGCAACAATAGTGGATCATTTGTTTTATCGAAAACTTCTGCAGCAGCAAAGTCGGAATATGTAAATTTCGTAGGATCTACAGGAAATATACCACATGTTTTAAATCCAGACACACCTTTGTCTAAATTAGCCACTTTTTCATATGCAAGTTTTAAAATTTCAGCCAGGTCGTAAGGAGATACTTTATTTTCAAATTCGGAGTTGTACAGTTTTGATTTTAGGAATATATGACACTGTTGACTAAATGCATTTTTTAATGGGTCAAAAAATGTCACGTCTAATGGCTGTAGCCGGTGAGATGAATGGGGCGGAATTGATATCATAATTATCCCCTTATTCCTGCAAAACTCATAGATATCGATAGATATGTGGCTACTATGATTGTCCAGAATAAGTAAGACTGGGTTTTCCAGAGTGCACAAGACTTTTGCTTGAAAATGCTTAATCCACATAAAAAAGGTATCTTCGTTGCTCCATCCACTATCTGAACATGTATAAATCGCACCAGTTGGTCCATTTTTTCCTAATTGTGGATTCATTCGTTTTCTCGGGAAGATTAATAGCGGGGTATAAAATTGCCAGTTGCACTCATACATACAATAACTGTAGTATTTTTGCCTCGTTCCCAAGAAGTTACAATACCAAATTGTATAATTCCTTTTGGCCCAAGCCTCTTTTGATGTTCATTAGGAACTGTCGATATTCCAGTTTCATCGACGTTGAATATTCGATCAGATAAAAAGTTGTACTTGTCTTGAATTTTTATTAAATTATCAAAAAACAGATCAATTTCTGATTTGTTGAAAGCAGTTATTCTGTTAATGCTGGTGGCTTCTGCTTTTCGTAATGAAATTTGTGAGTTCCTTTTCATAAAACGTTGGAACCAGTCTTTACCCGCTATTTGTTTTTCGGCATTAAACGTGTTTGGAATATTATTTTTTTCTGCATACTTATATGCAATTCTTCTTAACTCCATAGGCATTAGCCCGAAAATAGCTATTTGTGTATTAAGAGCGGAAAGTGATACTTTGCCGCTTGAGGCAGAGAGTTGTCCGCGCGACGCGTAGCGGAGCGCGGGCAATCTGCCGAAAGCGGCAAAGCACTTTCTGCTCGAATTGCACACAAGATTTTTTCTACGATCACATTATTTTTAGACAAATAATTTAAAAAAAAAAACATGAAAAAATTTTGTATTGTTTTTCATATTTATCTCTGGATTTAGTCGGCAGAAGATTCAGAGAAATATTTTTAGCAAAATCTTCTACATCTGGAGGTGTACTTGAAAATTCACATTCACTCTCACTCTCCATTTTTCAAATAGCTTTTTCATAAACTAAAAATGCAATATTGACGTTTCATTAATTTCATAGTCTACTATTTGCACAAAATAGTAAGTAGGCACTTAAATTTGCAATCACTATTGCATATCGGTGTACCTAGGTGTATCTAGGTGTACCTTCTGACTGTTATATTTATACTAGATAAATTTTATAAAATAAAGTTTATTTCGTTCGAAATATCTTTAAATATTAATATTTCAACTAAAATATTCAGACTGTCCTACATTTTGTTTTAATATACCTATTATTTACTACCTTTGTTTAGTTTATTGTAAATAAAAACAGGCGAGCGGAAAAGTACGCGCTAGAGCGACAATAATGTCAAATTATGACAGATCACGGAAAACATCAACTTTGCGGTTAGATTTTAGTGTGCAAAAGCCTACTTTGGATAGTGATCGTAGGAAAACAATTTTGCCAATGTGATCACATGACTGGCAATTTCAGCTTCTTGATCAGGTGTAAATATGTTTAAGGACCCAAACTTTCGAATAACAATTTGTAAATTACTTTTAAAAGTGTTTTACTTTCAATTTCTAAAATAAACAAAATATTAAACGGGCCCAATGTCTTTTCTGGCTGTACCAGTTTTATTTTTTTTGATTGCTTTTATTTCTTTTCTTATGTTGTCTATATGTATTTTCGTTTCCTGGGATGTATTCTTTATTTTTTTGTTTAATTTGAACAGTAAAGGACAAAATAAACAAATTTTTTTGCTTAATTTAACGTCAACATAAGATATTGCTCCTATAAAGAGAATTAAAATGGCTGCTATGTACAATAATTTATTTACTATTATAAAGCTGAACTTAAAAAAATATGTTAGATGATAAAATAGAAATGTTTTTTCTTTTTTTAATCAAATTATATAAATGTTTTATAAAGCTTGTTTTATGATCATTTTTAAATTTTAATCTTAATATATTGCTGCATATTTTTTTTGTAAAATCGTAGTAACTCTTTGAATATTTTTGAATGTTTTGCATGTTCATGAATTAAATACTGCTGTCAGATACATGTCCCAGAATTTGTACAGCATTGCTGTCACCTGAAGTTCCCATTGTGCCAGTATACTAAAATAAAATCACAATGCGCACAAAATTAGTATAATAGAATTCCAAATATTAGTATTGGACTAATTTGTAGATAAGATAATTTAATAAAAAGTGTTAGCATATATCTCATACTTATTTTATATTGAGTTATGCAAACACTTTGTAATAATGTATTTTTGACGTTTCAGATTTACATGTAGAAAAGTAGTTTTTGAAAATATCGTTTGCAATAATTATATACTCAAATTGTCAAAATATTTTATACCGAAAATTATAAGATTTTGATCAAAAATTGATATATTCACATGTTGTCTGAAATGAAAAAATACTTTTCTCTAAAAATGATGAGAAATCGGCCACATTCTACGAATATGTCCACTACAGTGCCTAGAACATTAATTTAGTAAATGGATGTTCTAACCTTTAGAATAAATATGTAATTCTAATTAACTCCATTTTGCTGTAATTTAATGAAAATATTGCTCATTATGATTGTAGGTATAGCAATACATGTGCCAAGTTTTATTATACTAGATGTCACTTATACATTGTGTTCTATCATCTATAAAATCTTTACAAATGTAGACTAGAACTATATTGACGTGGGTCGTCGCTGCTATAATTAATTACAGGTTAATAAACAACAACAGTAGCATGATGTTGACTTTTAGTAATCGGACTAACGCAACTGTAATGGGCAATTTTAACTAGTAAAAAGGAATTAAAAGAACGTGGATGGATAAGTTTGATTTGGAGCAGTGGTTCCTAAACTTTGCTACGCGGAGCCCTTCATGAAATAAAATAACTAAAAATTAGTATTGCTGTCTTTCTCAACTACAAATCTCTATGAAACGGGATTCTGAGCCTACCAAAACAAATATTTAACCTTCAAGTCCGACTCTAATAACTTACGTTCATGACCAATTGGGGTATACCTGTACCCCAAAGTTTTTTTCGTCAGTTTCGATTAAATAGACAATTAAATGCATTTAAAAATTAAACTAAATTAAAATCTCAAGTTTAAATAAGTTTTATTTATTACAAATGTAGTGAGCTTTTGAATGCTCTTTGCAGACGTTTTTATTGATGTTGAAGCACCGATTCAGGCTCTTCTTATCTCTTTTTTTATCATAATGATGACATCTGCCAATTTGAGGCATAGCAGGATCAGGATTTACGGGTTCTTGTGTAATTAGTTCCGGAACGACAAGCTCCATATTTATCTTAATGTTCAATTGGAAATTTTTATTGGTGGTATACCTTCGTATTATGTTGCTCTTTCCCAACTCTAATAAAAAGATTCTTCTATTATCCAGGTTCCCCTTTTCCCAATCTGGGTATTTGTTCATCCAGAGTTTTTAGGCATTGATTCCACCAATATCTAGAAATATTGCCATTGGCCAACGGTTTGATTTTCGTTGGGTCGTGTACTCTTTCGCCAATTTATCGCTGGTGTCCACAGCACCTTTAGTCTTACTCCATCTCTTTCTGTAGATATATTTTTCATGTTATACGAACTAAAATACTCACTGTTCTCTGTCTAGCAATGTGTTTTGTATCATTTTGAATGAGCCCCTGTTGGTTTACATATTCACGTTAGCAAAATACAGTTTCAACGTTATGTTTATTAATATAATTTGTGTTTAATGGCAGAAAGGAAATGGTGTGACTGTCAAAATAAAAAAAAGATTTTATAAAGATGATAGGACATTGTGTTTTATTCCTAGTCAAATTTTAAATAATGTAATTTTCGTTTTTAAGTAAATTACTTTTCAATTTAGAAATTCTATTACTTTTTTAATTGAGAATTTAATGGTCAAAATAATTACTTATATTAAAGAAAAAATTATTATTAAGGCAATTAAGGTGAAAATTTGATACTATAATAATTGCTATAACTTACTTTATTTCATGCACCTTTTAATTATTAGAAAATATTAAACATTAAGCTTTTGTCTTGTAGCTTTAAATTATTGATAGTTTAGTTTCTTCCCTCACCAGTATTTTACTTTTTTTGTAAACATTTCGTACTCTAGATCAGCTGATAATATAATTTAGCAATAGTATTTGTAATTAGGTGAATTAGGGCATATGGCCAAGTTATTCTTGATAGTAAATCAGCTATGAACATCTTCGCCCCGGGCAAATGCCGATTGCGCGCAAAAGCTGGGATCCCAGCATGGGACTTATAATCCTATGGGCCAATTGGGCGCAAGGATTTAAAATAGTATGTTACGATTGAGCGGAAAGAGGTAATTTTACTCGTTTAATACATCTAAATGTATGTACATGATGAAATTTCAAATTATTTTTATTTTAAATAAATATATTATAATAATATTTACAGTATAGTCCTAATCCGTGTGCGATTTAAAAAAACTTACCAACATTTAATTTTATACAAGTTTGTTTTTTTAAATTGTTTTAGGTCTTTAAAATTGTTTTATTAAAAAATGACCAAGAAAGGTCCGTTTAAAAAAAATAATTTTTTGTAAGTGAATTTTAACGCATAAACAAAAAGTACTCGCCTTCATTTTCTCGATCAATTAATTAAAACTATAATTCTAATGGAATTTGTAATATTTATTATCACACTTTTTAATTCGTTTAGAAATGGTATCCTAATCCTTCCGTTGCGCTCAATCGGCTTGTAAAGTTGTAGGTAAAATTTCTGCACTTTATGGGGTCTAGTATGGTTGCGCTCAATCGGCATACACCGTTCGCCCCTGTTAATTATTCTGTGAATTTGCCTTAAGCCTTAAGTTTATACTTTTCATATTTCTCTTTTATGAATAGCAACTAGTGGTTTATGATCACTGTTCACAATTATGTCACTGTCATAATCTGGTGACATTTTTTAAAACAATAGGTAATCGCTAGAAACTCTTTCAATTTAAGCCCATCTGTTTCGAATCTTCTTACTTATTGCATAAAACTGTTTTTGACTTACATCAGCTTCAATTACTACATTCTCTTCAGAATCAAAAATTTTGAATCTTGTTATTTCACTAATTAATATTTTTAAATGCTCTATTTTGAGACTTTCCCCATGTAAATTGTACATTTTCCTTTGTTAAAATTATCAATTCATCTCAATATTTTACATATTGACATTTATTTTCATTAAATTTTACATTGTGTTATCTGGTATATTCATATATTAAAGGTTGCTTTTTACATTAGATTTTTTCACACACTCTGCATTTTGAAATATATTTTTCAATGTTGGACCCTATTCAAGACCAGTTTACTAATTATCTGGCTGACTTCTTAGAAAATATATCTGACTTAACATATAAATCCTCATTTCGGTTGGCTCTCTTTCTCCTTGAAGCCCTTTTACTAGCAACCATGAGTTTTCTGCATCTCTTATCATAGTTTCCGTATAAGTTAGAGTCAACTTTGGAGTTCTTAATAATATTGCTTGTAATTGGTCATTATTGTTATCCAAAATCACGTATTAATAAAGGCATCAAAACTTGTTTATTTCTTCGGTAAATCTTTCATAAGTCCAATTGCTCCTAGTTTTACAATATTCTATAATTTATTATCTCTAGTTAATTTTTCTTCTTTACATCTTTTAGTGTGTGATACTGTTCAGTAGCCTTTAGAAATATCTCAAATGTTTGCTTACATCCTGGTCAAACACCAAACTCTTAGTGGTTTAAAAGTATTGTTAAAACTCATATTTTCTTATTTTTCGTTTTAATTCACTTTTACACCTGACACCATATCATGTTCAGGAATATTGATAAGGTAATTGGGGGGAAGACGCCACACATTTTTTTGGCTCAATGTAAAAAAAGAACTAACAGGAATAAAAATCTACAAAATTAACTTTATATTGTCAAAACATTAAACAATAATATGCAAAACCCAAATTAGCTTATTTTCTAAAAAAAAATGTAATGAAAATAATATTTTCGTTCCCTGTGACAAAATGCCATCTTACCCGACAGCCCGGGTAAGATGCCAAAATGCGGTGGGGTAATATGACCAATGATATTCTTATGTACACAACAATCTTCTTTAGTTGTACATATTTCATGTAGCCATTTTTTGCACCGAACGCAATGAATTAAATCAACTTTAGGGCCTTTTTCAAAATAAAAACCTCCACATACACAGCAATATTTAACGTCGTTATCGCTACACTCATCAGAGGTATGACCTAAAACAGGATCGGACATGTCAGTATCACTCCTGCTTTCCACTGTTCTGATTTTCTTCTGGGGTTGTTTACATTTTTTATTGAGCAGGGCTCTCTGACGCTTGGTTTTCCTGTCTTCAGGAGATTTAACAGTTGAGCATATGATGGTCCAGCTTCTTCTGGTTCAGCTTCTTCTTCCTCTACATCTTCCTCTTCGGAATATTTCTCGGGAATTTTCTTCCCTTTTTTCTTAAGACTGGCTTTCTTCTCTCTCTCCTTTTTTCGTTCTAGTTTTTCTCTTTCTTTCTCAAGCTTGGCTTCTAACTTCTGCCATTTCATTTGCCGAACCTCGGGAGACGTTATTATTTCAGCGTGCTGTTTCCTCGGATTCTTTCTTTTAACAGGAATTGGTTGAAGATCTTCAAATAATTGCGGCGAGTTAGCTTCTTCTTCATGTGAATTTTCATCTTCTGAATGTTCATCATCTCTCACAGGTTCTCGTGCTTCCTCCTGCGCTTCAGCTTGTCTTTCTGCTTCATTTTCGGCTTGCAGATTTGCTACAGTAAATGCATAATAGGGAACTTGGTCAGGATTGTAAGGACATATTCCACATGCTCTAAATCCAGAAACTGCATTCTGATTCGTTGCAGATAGCGTCCAAGCTTCGTTGAGAAGCGCTCCAAATTGATACCTGGTTATTTTTCGGCCTGGATGATTTCTTAACCAGTTAGTGCAGGCCGTATTCCAGTAAGCTTTTAATGGTTTGAAGAACGATCTATCGAGTGGCTGGAGCCAGTGAGTTGTGTGACTTGGTAAACACAATAAAATAATATCATTCTCTGCAACATAATCTAGAACAGTGACAGCATTACAATGTGATTCATGACCATCTAGAATAAGAAGGACCGGCTCAGGCTCCTTTCTAGGTATAAAATGATCTCTAATCCATGAAAGAAATATTTTTGTTTTAACATAAGCCGACTCTGGGGACATAACCACGACAGATCCTGGTGGCATTCCATCTTCAAACTCCTGTTTCTTGTTTTTTCCCTTAAAAATTACGTACGGGGGAAGATAATTTCCTTCGGCATTTTGCAACAACTTATCACACTTATAGTCTCTCCCTTTTCAGCACTTGTCACCATTTGAACATCTTTTGCTCCCCTCGTGGCGACCACTTTTCCTGGTTTTGGATTCAGTTGCAACCCAGTCTCGTCCATGTTAAAGATCTTTCGAGGCTGACCCAAAAAATTATGTTCTGTCAAAGTCTCTAATAATAACTCAAAATAAGGATCAACCTCCTCGTGGCACATGTCCATAATGATCTCGCTGCTGATCGACCTTGGGGAGTACGCATTCTTAATTCCGGATTTCTTTTCATAAATGAAGAAAACCAGTCGTACCCAGCTAGCTCCTTTTCTCTGTTGAATCTGTGTTTTATTGCATTTTTTTCCACAAATGTATATGCTAAGTGTCGAATATCTTTACACTGAAGTGCATATCCTGCTTTTTCCATTTTCTGAATATAGACAACAAGTTTTGCCTCATTTTCTGCGCCAAGCGAAGCTGACAGTCCTAAACTGCCTTTTTGCAGGTTACCAGCCTTCACTCTTCTTAACAGTGTTCTTAAGGGAATATTGAACTCTTTGGATATATAATTAGCACTATATCTTCCCTCTTGCAGAAGTTCTGCAGCATGTTGAAGGTCTTCTTGGGACCATTACCCCCTATTTGTCTTGCGAGTGTAGTTACGTGGCATGTTACACAGTTCTGTAAAAGAAACAACTAGTTACTTACATAAAATACCAACATGCCTTCTAAACAAACTGTTCAAACCATCAAATCATTAAATAAAACCAATATAAATTCTTTAGTTTTTGTACCCCTAATTTTTGAGGCAAGTTACCCCAACATGTTGGGTAAGATGCCAAACCGAATAAAAATTCGAAATTACCGCCAACTTATTCGAATCAGTCATTGGAGGATGCAGTAGTTTGTCGTTTATTACCAAAATACTGCCAAAAATCCTAATATTCAATAACCGTCCAATATTATACCAAATACCGCATGCAGTTATAAAGTTTTGCGATGAGAAAAACCTTTCTTACCATATAATTTCCAAAAAAAACGTCAAATTCGCCCTGGAGCACATGCACGACAACCATAATTATTTCAAAACTGAATTATCATCCTACTAGAGCCATCTATTGACTATGGTTCGAATTAGCCAGCATATGCATCTTACCTTATATTAATTTTCTAAACACTTATCTGCAACCTAGTTTACATGAAAGTACTATGTTGCCATTTTTGATTTTTCTGTCACTTAATTCGAAATTAGATCTAGTATAACCACCACAAATTTCAAAATAACCCGTTCATTCTTCAGATATAAACTTGGCTTTACCCCTTGAACCACTAATAGAAAGAATGTTCATTAAACAGAAGAACCTTTAGAATTTATTCATCATTGATTTTATCTACACATTGTACATTAAATTTTGACCATTTTATTCACATCGTTTGAAATGATTGTTACAAATTGAGCAGGTTCATTCCATATTTTGTATAGTGTTGATCCTTAATTATACATATATATTTTGTAGAAATGTTATGAGCTTATAAAAAAAAGTATTAGTTTTTTAAAATTTTGTATGTATATAAAATGCAAATTAAAAAAAAATATTTTAAAAATGGTTTACCAATATAATATATGAAAATTTATAACTGGGTCCCTAGTAAAAATGTTTATTAATTCGTTATATATAAATTAAATCATTTTCTGTTAACATAGACTTTTAAATAAATTTTAAAATCAATGTTGCTAGGAAGATGATAGCCTACCATTAGTATCATATTTTTTTGGTAAACTTGAAATTTATAAATAGTAACTTACAGTATGTGTACTAATGGTGGAATATAGAGATGTCCAACGAGCTTGTTTTTAAATAATTAATCTGAAATATCCTAGTAACATTAGATTTATCACAATCACGTCTGATGTACCTGAAAACCAAGTTTATTTTTTTAAATAAACAGAAATGCGGCAGAAAAACCTAGGGCTCCAGAATGTTAACATAAAATCACTTTCGTCGCCTTACAAATACGAATTAAAGATGTAATCAATCAAAATTTATTGTAATCAAAAATACCATGGCGATAAAAGTGAAAATTTATGTTAGCAACTTTAAAAGACGTAAAAAAATTGTGATTAAATTTACAGTGTATGTTGATTGTTTAGGTATACACATGTAGTTCGCACCGTCATAATATAAATGTTCATTTTTCAATTTGTGTCTGTAGAATGACCAATTAATAGAAAAATATATGAAAAAAATCTATATTTGGTGTGAAGTAGCTGTATAAAAATTGCAATAAATACTATCCTTGTCCAAACATTGGTTTTATTTATTAATAAGTAAAAAGATCAGAGTATAATTATTGTACAAATCCGGATATTTAGGATACTTGCGCCCGCTCGTTAATTCAGCCAGTTTGCGCCCAATTAAGGGTACCTGGATGGCCTGTTTGCGTTCACCGTAAAAATTCTTAGAAAACTTTATTTTGTATTTAAAATTTTAAATAATAGAAAGATCTCGAGAAGTGAACTTTTTAATGAAAATATTGGCATCCTTTTGCCATTTCTGAGAAGTTGGTGTTAACTTTAATGGGATACCCTGTATATTTTGCAATAGTAGTTATGAGAATTGAGATCGAATTTCGGGGGTACTCAATACAGCAATTGTTTTAAAAAATTGTATCTTTATTATTATTCATACAATCTTAAATTTTTGAAGTGCATTGGACTTGAAAAGATTTATTTCATCGTTTTCTATATAGTGATATTTAACAACAATTTTCAGTTTTCGCATAAACAAGATAATTACAATTCTTTTTTAAATGTTTGAGATAAATAAGTTTTCGCGCAGATATTAACTACATCTTTTCATCGCTCTTAAACACTATTTTTTTTTGATACATGTTATAGAATGATATTTCTGATGAATCCAAAAAAGTATAAATTAAGTTTAAAATGATTGTTGTGTGATCACTTTTGACTTGTAATGTACTTTTTAGCGACCTCAAAATTATCTTGCCTCGAAAATTCCACAAATGAATATAAAATCCCATAAGAGCGGTTGAATTTTTGCTAAATTACAATGAAGATACAAAAAAATGAAAAGACCAAAACGAAAAGACCACGTCGTCAAGACAACAAGTTATGTTTTTAAATTCGCGGAATTTTCTTCCTAAATACCACTCGCGTTTTAAAATTAACCAGAAAATTTACAAATTTTGAGAAAACACACAATCGTAAAAAATTATCGGTAATTTTAAAGCTCTTACCCCCGATAATTTTTCTTTCGCTAAAAAGGTATTTCGCTTCCAGGTTAACAAATAACTATTTATTTATCAAATACATTAACGACGTGAAAACCCTGTACTTTATTTCAGTTTATTCGAAAGATAACATATTCATAAAATAAAATAATTATACCTCTGTATTTTGATATTATCTGCTTTAAGATCCCTCAACTTTATGATTCGAATGGCAATGCGATATTGATTGATTGGGCGCAAGTTGGCCGTATCCATATATTGTAATGAAATACAACGTTAATTTTGGTGTATTAAGTGGTTATCGTCGCCAAAATGCTACTTAGGACGTCAACGAATGAAATGGAACACTTGACAATAATCAAACGGATACATCAAAGAAGCCATAACTCGGGAGAAGAAAACCAAGCCTGGTGAAAAAAAATACCAATGAACTGTCTATCTACATAGAAGGTGCCACTAACCGGATTGGAATAATCTTAAAGAAAAAGAAAATCAGTACTATCTAAAACCAACAAATAAAATAGGAAAGTATCTAAAAACAGCAAAAGACCGCAGATACATCGAATTCTGTGCACTTGTGGAAGTTTATGTAGGACAAACAAAAAGACGCATTAGCACATGAATAATAGAACACAAACGAAGCTATTGCTTAGGACAAACCGAAAAGTATGCAGTCGACGAACACATATTATCGAGCTAGCCTCATCCAGACATTACTCGACCAGATTGAACTTAGAAACAATAGAAATATACAAGCACAAAGAGAACTTCAATAGAAAAGAAGAAACAACATTACCTAGGATTTAGCAGAATAAAACGTATAGAAACGCATCTAAATGAAACACTCGAAGCGAAGGTGGTTTCGGTTTCAGTTGATACGTCCACGCCACTGAAGATGACTACCGCAGCTGCAGTCGAAACGTTGGGAAGTAATAATCAAAGATGACCACGGCATAACAGCTTGGAAATAAACAATTTCATGTTATCTATTGTTTTATTTCTTATTATAAGTGAATTGATTATTATATAATATTATTAATGTTTTGTTTTTTTTTAACTAACTAACTTTTGTTTTTTTTAACTAACTATAACCTACGAACCGCCAAACACTAGACAATTTAGTCCTCACTTTTCATACTCACGAATCTACATTAAGTGTAATTAAAAATAAATACATAAATGATCAAATAAGGATATTAGAAAGTTCTAATCATTATATTTGACTTAAAAAAAATTATGATATTTGGTTTAAATAAAAATAAGTTGTTACTTTTTGTTTCAGTGCTGGAAATGAGATTAAATCTGGAAAATGTATTTTATTTTGGGGTTTAGATAAAGAATACACTTCAGTTGCCGTTACAGGTCTTGGTAAAAAGACAAAAGAACATGATGAAATAGAATTAATTTGTCAAGAAAACGAAGCCGTAAGGATAGCAGCCTCTGGTAACATTGATTTTCATTAAGAGCAAACCAAAGTTATTCCCTTTTCTTCAAAAAAATAGACTTCATATATCCGAAAGGGAGTACTAAAAATCAAATTATTTTAACCCTCAACTCACAATACAACTACCACATATGAAGATAACACATAACTATATCTTGTTTCAAATTATCCTGTTATATAAAAATATTTAATTATTTTTTTAGTGGGATGCAGAGCTTTAAATACAGCAGGAATAAAAACTATTCACGTAGAAGACTTTTGCAACGCAGATGCAGCAGCTCAAGGAAGCATTCTAGGAACATGGAAATTTCAAGAATACAAAACAAAAAAAGACCCCTTACCAAAAATCGAACTTTTTCAATGTAGCACAGATATGGACGGTTGGCAGAGGGGCGTCATTAAAGCAGAAGCACAAAATTTAGCAAGAAAACTATCAGACACTCCTGCGAATCTTTTAAATCCTACCATATTTTCTGAACTAACCAAAAATCTACTTACTCCATTAGGTGTTGATGTAAAAATTTATGACAAAAAATGGGCGGAAGATCAAAAAATGTTTTCTTTTCTAGCAGTAGCACAAGGTTCAGTTCAGCCACCGAAATTCTTGGAAATTACGTATAATCCAAGCAATAGTAAAGATTCTCCTTACGTACTTATTGGTAAGGGGGTAACATTTGATGCGGGAGGTATAAGCTTAAAATCTGCTGCTGCTATGGATGAAATGAGAGCTGATATGGGAGGAGCAGCTATAGTAGTAGGTAAGTGTAGTTATTTTATCATTTTAAACTATTCCTAACTTACCTTTTTTTTAATAGCTACAATATTTGGTCTGGCAAAATTATGTATACCAGCAAACATCAAAGTTCTTATACCTCTGGTTGAGAATCTTCCCTCGGGAACTGCAATCAAACCTGGAGATGTTGTAACAGCCAGAAACGGAAAAACAATATGTATAGACAATACAGATGCAGAAGGAAGGCTTATATTAGCAGATGCTCTAAGTTATAGTTCAGAATTTAAACCAAAATGGGTTTTGGACATTGCCACATTGACTGGAGCAATAAGAGTAGCGTTGGGAAATTCAGCCACAGGTAGTATTTTGTACTATATTAGGTATATGTATTAAAGATCTGAAGCAGTTAAAATATACTGATAACAATATAAATTTCGCTAATTCCTGCTGTAAAATAATAGTTTTCCAAGTAGTAACAAAAAGTTTAAACAAATACAGGTACTGTATGGACTTTTTTGAAGGTATTTTCCTGGTTCGCCACAAAAAGGAAATTTACCTGCTTTAGTAGCGTTTTGCCACGACAATTAGATAACTTAGCACGTCAGTGCAGATTCGCCACACATTCTTTCTTCTATTACTGGTCATAATTACCTTCGATTTCATAGGAAACATACTCCATATATTAAGGTCATAGAATAAAACACAAATAGGGTTGTTTATTAATAAGTAATCGGGGGTCAGGTTGAGTTTGTCGTGCATTGGGTATTAAAAGATTATAATGTGCCGAGGTTGATGCCGTCCTAAATTCTGGGAATTGTGGGTCATTTTATCTGTTTTTAACAATTTTTTATTTAGTTTCAGTAATTTTTGTTAGTTTTAGTATTGTTCTGTCATTTTTTTATTTTTTTAGTTTTTTTTGCGATGTTTGTCCATTTTTCGCGATTTTTTTCCACTCTGATCAACAATTTCATAACCTTTAAGAAATTTATAAAAAACCTCAGTTCCAATTTCAAAAATGTCACAAAAATTTCGAATTTCATGAATTAAAAAATATTGCAAAAACTGGTAAATGAAAAATTTAACCAACAAAAAGTTTAGAAAATTCATTTTATTTACATATTATTTGAGAAAATTTTGTGTTTTTGACTATTAGTATCAAGTTTGTGTCATTTTGTCTGTTTTTAACAATTTTTTATTTAGTTTCAGTAATTTTTGTTAGTTTTAATATTGTTCTGTCATTTTTTTATTTTTTTTTGCGATGTTTGTCCATTTTTCGCGATTTTTTTTTAACTCTGATCAACAATTTCACAAATTTTAACAAATTTAGAAAAAACTTAATTTCCAATTTCAAAAATTTAACAAAAACTTCAAATTTCATAAGTTAAAAAATGTTGCAAAAACTGGTAAATGAAAAATTTAACCAACAAATTTAAGTTTAGAAAATTTCATTTTATTTACATATTTTTTGAGAAAAATTTGTGTTTTTGACTATTAGTATCAAATTTGTGTCATTTTGTCTGTTTTTAACAATTTTTTATTTAGTTTCAGTAGTTTTTGTTAGTTTTAGTATTGTGTTGTTATTTTTTTCTTTTTTTAGTTTTTTGCGATGTGTCTATTTTTCGTAATTTTTTCCACTTAAAGCAACAATTTCACAAACTTTAACAAATTTAGAAAAAAGTTCAGTTAAAATTTCAAAAATTTAACAAAAATATCAAATTTCATAAATTTAAAAATGTTACAAAAACTGAAAAATCAAAAATTTTACGAATAATTTTAAGTTTCGAAAATTTAATTTTATTTGTTTATTTTTATTTAAATCGGAAAAAAATCGTCCAAATTCAAAATTTGTAGAAGGGGGGGTTTTAAAGAAAATTGGAAGAAAAATAGTAAAGGGTCGTCAATTGCAAAAAAATGATCAGTTCTTCTCTAGGTTTTTTAGTTTCTGAGATAATTAATTTTTTTTAAATGGTAGAATGCAAGTTTTACATATTTTACCGCATTTTTGTCTGTGATCAAGTAAATTATAAACTACATAATTATAATTTCATATTCACAAAACACGGGACGGGGGAGGGGTCTGCACAAAAAACTTGGCCTAAGGCCTCCAATTCTGTAAATCTGGCACTGACATCATTCAAATCTTGAAAAAAAGAAAATTGTTGCTATAAATTGAAGGGATTTCCCTCACCATATCAGATGAACGAATCCCTATCCCTTTGCCATCTTAATCATAAGTATTTTGCCCTTTAACGGCCAAAATCATAAAGGTATTAAGCTATGTCTTTATGTCTCGCCTTGTTCGGGATAACTCAAAACGTCTTTTTTCCATAATATCAGATCGTAGCATCCAGATGGCTTTTATTGCCGATCTAACAAAGTGTGAGCTATAGCCAAGTTCGGGTTTGCGAGTTGGTTCGTTAATGTATCAATAACATCCTAGACTTCTTCAATAAAGTCAAGATCTTTTGTATTAGGTTAGTATACACTCCGTTCTATCGAATCCATTTGTTACGTTTTTTTGTGCCACCCTGTATTTTCATTTTTCTTCTATTCAATATATTTTAGTTTCGTACTCGCTTGATATCCCCTTCTTATTTCCCTCTCTTCTCTTGGTATTCCTATAAAATGTCTTTCCCATGTTAATAATGTTCTTCTCTTTGCCTACCAAGTCAAAATAACTGACTTTATATCGTTCGTGTTGCTTACTGAAGATTTCTTCGTTTTTTTCTCTCCCCCTAATCATATATTGTTTTTTTCCTGGGCCAAGAAAGTCTTTTTCCTGGGAATTACTTTTTTCTCTGGACGTCAATTAGTCCTTTGGACTTCGTTTTCCTTGGACTACAGTTCGTCAGGTTCTCCTTTGGACTACAGTTCTTCAGTTTCTCCTTTGGACCAAGTTTCTTGGACTACAGTCTTTTGGAGAAGAAAGATTAAAGGAACCCCAAGAAAAGTCAAGTTTTTTTTTTTTAAAGAAAAAATCTGGAATTATAAAATAAACAAATATAACGTTTATAGTTATTCCAATGTTAGATACTGTGTCCGTGCTTCAGTATGCTCTAAAGATTTTTTTATTTTATGACCACTTATACTAAAAACATATCGTTTATAAGGATCGAAACTTTTAACCAATTACCCATAGTTCGGTTATTTTTATTTTATAAAAAAAATTATATTTTAGGTGTTTTCACCAACAGTAGTAACCTCTACACCACCTTAGAAAACGCAGGATCGGTAACAGGCGATAGAGTTTGGCGAATGCCTTTATGGAAACATTTCACTAAAATTATAGCCGAAAACACCGCTTACGATTTAAACAATATTGGAAAAAGCAAAGGTGGAGGCAGTTGTACAGCTGCAGCATTTTTAAGAGAATTTGTACCCACAAAAACCGATTGGTTGCATTTGGACATTGCCGGAGTTATGGGACCAGATATTTCACCGTATTTACAAAAAGGCATGACCGGTAGACCTACTAGAACCATAATCGAGTTTATTGAAAGCCAAACGAAGTAGAATCTTTTATTTTTATTTGTATATTAAGATTTATTAAACGAATATTACTTATACTTCTTGTTTCCCACTAAGCAAAGTAACATTTATTTAATATTTCAGTTACCTTTCATCGTAATGTGTAATGTTACATTAGAGTTTTCTGCTACCTTACTGCAAAGGTTCAGCAACTACTGAAACGGACGTTCAGCAATATTACAAACGATATGTGTCATTATCAATTATTCCAGCAAGGTTGCTGCAACATTGCCTATAATGTACAGGAAAATTGCAAATGTGATATTAAAAATGTCACCTCGTGACAATATTGCAGCAACTACTAAAATGGATTGATGTATGTAATGTTTCATAATTAGTAATTGCAGCAAGGTTACCGCAACATAGAATATAAATTAGTGGAAAATAACATATTCAATATTATGTGATATATAGCAGAAACTTATCACCAATCTTGTATAGACTTTTCAATAACATTTTTTTTACTTCTTTAATGAGAAGTTGTTAATTTTAAATGTCCATGAACGTCTTGAGGGGACAAAAAGCCAAAAATTCAAATATAAAACTTTATTAAAAATATTACAAAAAAAACAATAACAACTCATTAAAATCTAAAAATAAAAAAAAACTGTTCGGCTTTGCTATCAGGTACCTGAAAAAAATCATTGAATGGAATGTTCACCTTGAAGATTGACAACTTGACAACCTACTCTACAAAACCTGACATACATATCTATACAGCACTCAATCTCAACTGTCTCAACACACTATTGAAGATTTTCGAAATGTGTCGACATCATAAAAAATAACTATTACCTACTGCTTCCTACCATCCTAATCTATACAATAATAAATGATGCATCGTCTTACCTTAGATAAAGATGCCATAGTTTTATAATTATCCATTTTGCTGCTTCAACACTTCAAACAAATAAACGTATAACAAAAACGAAAACGAAACAGAAGCAAATCTATGTTTATAGAAACGTCCATGAACACAACGTGCAACAAACTCAAACAATATGGCAAAATGGCGAGTGCTTTCACATCTTGTATGGTGTCACCCCGTTAAGAGGCATCTCCTCAAGACTGGGAAATACGAAATTGGTTGGTTTCCTAATTAATGAAATATTATTTCAAGTTTCTTTGTGTTTACAATTTAAAATTATCCTAGCGTATCAGTTCGTATATTTCTGCAATGATGCAATCGAAAACTGAAACTGTATTGCGTTTTCCAAGTACTATCAATATATTGTCTGTAGTTAACTTATGTATTGTTGTAAATATCATGGAATTTCAAACTCAGTGCAACATTGCGATTTACATTTAATCGATAGTTCAAAATGCAACTTGCACTCACATTGTTAGTAGATAGTTTCTGTAATGTTGCATTTATAATGAATTTTCATGGTAGATGCAACATTGCGTTTGAAACTCAATCAATAGCTCGTTTTATAACTTATATACAACTTGCCAGTAGTTTTTTCTGTTAAGTTACAAAATAAATATAGCATTGAGCCTTATGCAATATTATATTATCATTTTACGATAGTAAGCCCTGCATAATATTGTGGCAATATTTTGTAACATTACATGTTTAGTGGGTTCATTATTTGAGTAAACGCTCATCTTATTTGGTAACAAATTCTTGGGAGTGTTTGCTTCAATACAATATTTGTGTATCTAGTTGCCACAGAGTGTATAGCGATACTTTAACCCATTGGATTTTCCAAAATTGCAAATTTTCAGAATTTCCGAGAAGGTCATCTATTTTATCATCGTCGCAAAAATGTTACTCATTTATTTAGATTGTGGATTCTATCACTTTCGATTAGTACCTTTCTCTTTCATTTTTCTTTTTAGTTTTTTCCAATTTCTTCTTGTTTCCCCTAGATTTTACTTAAAAGGAACCGAGGTAAGTATTGTCTTTTAAGTGGCTTCATTCTTTTCCTTTTAGCTGCCGTTGGCACTAGCGATAAGCTTGAAACATTGACATGGCTTAAAGATATAAATGATATTATGCTATTTTGATTTTTCAGCAGCTGAATGTTGAGTTTCATTGAGTTCTTTAATACAACGATATTTTTTCTTTATTTGTTTCAATATCGAAAATAATTCAAATTACCGGAAATCCAGAAATTCCCGTTTCAATATTAGCCACTTAGTATAAATTACAAATTTCAGCCAAGTCCTACAGGATTAATTTATATTGATCAGAATCGCTATATTTGAAAATATTGAAACAAGTTATTAGACTTTTTTCATGTCCTAATTATTATAAAATTTATTCGTTTGAAACTTTTTTCGATCTGACCATGTCGTGGGGTGGGGAAGGATGACAACAAAAATCTACCTCCCTCTGTCGACCCTACTGACAGGAATTTTTTGTTGAATTTTGTAGAAGTTGCGCACTCACCATTAAAAAAAAACTCAATTTTCTCCGAAACTAAAAGCGCTAGAGAAGAATAGAAGATTTTTTTGGAATCTACGCCTCTTAAACTACCCCTGTACCAATTATTTTTAAAAGCTAAATTTTGAAGGTTATAGCCTTGCCCTTTTTTTTGGGCTCAGATATTATTTCTCTCCGATTGTAACGAAATTTGAGTTATACTTCGAGAAAATTGATTGGAATAAATGGGTACTGTTGATTTCTTTCTACTTTGTTGGCTAACATTTTTATATGTTGAATTTTGTAGAAGTTGCGCTCTTACGATTCTCTTAAAAAACTCAATTTTCTCCGAAACTAAAAGAGCTAGAGAAGAATGGATGATTTTTTTGGAATTTACGCCTCTTAAACTACCCCTGTACCAATTATTTTTAAAATCTGAATTTTGAAGGTTATAGCCTTGCTCTTTTTTTGGGGTCAGATATTATTTCTCTCCGATTGTAACGAAACTTGCGTTATACTTAGAGAAAATTGATTGGAATAAATTTGTACTGTTGATTTCTTCCTACTTTGTTGGTTAACATTTTTATATGTTGAATTTTGTAGAAGTTGCGCTCTCACCATTTTCTTAAAAAGTCTATTTTTTCGGAAACAAACTAAAAGAGCTAGAGAAGAATGGATGATTTTTTTGGAATTTACGCCTCTTAAACTACCCCGGTACCAATTATTTTTAAAATCTAAATTTTGAAGATTTTTGCCCTATTTTCTCGGATTGTAACGAAAATTGAGTTCATAGAGAAAGATCATTCGAATAAATGAGTACTGTTGATTTCTTCCTACTTTGTTGGCTGGAGGAGGTTGAAATTTCAAGAAATTTATCCCTATTTTTAAAAATATTGAAACAGATCATTAAATTTTTTTCATGTCCTAATTATTATAAAATTAATTCGTTTGAAACTTTTTTCGATCTGACCATATTTAGACAACAGAAAGCTACCTCCCCTGTCGACTTTATGCCAACTTTTTTTGTAAATATGTTTGTATAAATTTATATAATAAGACTATTTTATTCTATATTTAAATTTGCATTTATCAATAAACAATTTTACTTCAAATATGTTCCTATTGCGTGGTGTGGAAATTACCTGTAGGATTAAGACATCAAATTTTGAGTGTGCAATTTACCTGTCGGATTGATGGAGCAGGGTGTGAAATTTACTATCGCCGCTAAAGTAAGCACACTTGGTCTCCAATTTCTTTCTCATGGTCACCTAATTTCATAAGTTATTTATAATTGTTGGAAAATAAAACATTTTATTACGAGTATGCTATGTGTCTTTATTTATTTAAATTCATTATATCACAATTTTGAAATTCGGTAACGTTACACTAAAAATCAGCACAATACAGAACCATTCAAATATACTTGGTAACTAAATTATTTCTTAACATGTGCCCTAAGTAACAATCACAGAAGTAATTTTAAAAGTTCATGTGTATTGCCAAAAGTAATTGTGTGTGAGAAACAAAATCACAGTGCTAGTGAAATGGAACAGTGATTGACACTCTGTATGTGATAAAAAATGCATTGAACACGCAAAAACAATATATAACATACATACACTTGCTTTATTAATACAATTTTATGTATCTAGAGCGTAAAATAGCCACTTATGGCCCATATGAAAATCCGATGCTTTTACGCTCATATACATACAAAATTTTATCTACGTCCAGTTAAAATATAAGAATAAGGGATTGTATAAATATTAAGTATATTTGCGATTAACAATATAAACTATAATGCTCAATGAGCGAGGAAAATTATTATCTTATCATATATTGTGATGATTATTTTTATCTAAAATGTTTATCTAGCTGAAATGAGAGAGTACAAATTTTCTCTTTCTTTGATAGTTATATATTTTAAATACAATAATACCATAAAAGTAATTATGAAGAATTGTATGGCCTGAACATTCGTAATCTCGCACAAGCCAAAATACTTGGATATCTCCCCTTGCCAATCATTTCATTTATAAAACGCAAGAGTGGTTTATCAGAGCATTATGGCTGCTCATAATTCCAGTAAATAAATTAAAAAAATACTCAACAAGAACATTTTAAGGCCTGCTTTCCAACAATATCACCTATATGCACACACAGTATTGCACTTTAGCATTTGTCCGTAGATAAAATTTGCTGATTGATTTAAGATTAAATAATAACCAGCTTATAAACTAATAATTAAAATTAATATACCCTGCACATATTTTATGTAAAATATTAAAATATTAAAAATATCTAGAAGATAATATAAAATAAAATAGGAATATTAAAATACAAAGGGTGTTTCAAGATATATTTATGATGCTAAACAACTTTTAGGTCCGTATAAGCACTATTTTTCGTAAATGTAGATTTGGAAACATAGTAATTTTTCACCTTAGTAATGCCGCAAAAATAACATATAGATCATAATTTGTTAACATCTTTTTATTAGTAGATGAATGTTAAAACTAATTGTTAAGATATTGATCCCTATAACAACTGTAGTAAAATATGAAAATTAAAAGCAAATGGCATAGCATAATAAGATGGTGCAAAGTTTCCTGTCTTAAGATTTTGAATAAACATAGGGCATTCGATTCGGTATCCAAAAAGACCAAGCTCCCTAAATTTTGAGCCCCTGAGAGTGTCCCCTCCGTCCGCTAGGGCGATAAAAGCCACTTTTCACCAGTTTTGCGATAACTCGGGCTAGAAATAACATTTTTGAATATGGTTTGCGGCATTCGAAAGGTTTTTTAATGAAGCAGATGTCTGAATTTTTTCAAATTTTTTGGCCCCCCGACCACAAGAATGGTAGTCATTTCAATATTTGTAATGCGTTTTTCAGCACATTCCTTTTTAGCGACACAAAATTGAAAAACGTAAACTTTTGGCATTTTTTGTTACCTTCTAGATGGTGTATTTTGAATTTTTTTTCAGGTGGGACCAAAGGTCGAAAAAGCGTCAAATATGCGTCATTATCGAGTCCCTAGAACACTCAAAAACAATTTCGGCCCCTCAGGAAAGATTCTCCTCGGAAACAGAAACTGGGAACCAGTTTAACGCCCTCAAAAACCCCCGATTTGCCATTTCTGACTCCCGAAGCTTTTTCCAGTATGATTTATTTGGCAAATATCTACATTGGGACTTCTAACCCTTCGCGTGCTGCCGTGGTAGATAATTCAAGATTCCCGCTCTCCCGTCTTTCGAATTTCATACCATTCTGGTTATCCGCCCCGCCAGTAGGTGCCTCCCTATGCATTACGTCAGTATTTGCAACTACAAGTACTTTGTGTTTTGATTATCCAATTTTCTTGTGCCTCATTATTTTATTTTGATGAATTTCGAATGGGGTTCTATTCTTTCTGTTTTTGCTTTTCTTTGGGTCGTTTGTGACCATATAACTGTCTTCAAGGCATGGAACTGTTCTCGAAACTGAAGGGTATTTGCAAACTGCGCTTGAACTGGTAAAACTGATTGTGAAAATAAACTTTGGCTGGGAAAGTGTTTTTAAATGCAGCAACGTTTTGAAAAACGGATGGTTTAAGGTGCTTTTTCAATTTTGACACTGTCATCTAACAAAACATTTTTACAGAGATAGTTGTTCTTATATTTTTGTTTTCCTGGTTAAGAAACAGAAAACTGTGAACTTATCTGTCCCAGTGTCTGTTTCCGGGGAGAATCTTTCCTGAGGGACCGAAATTGTTTTTAAGTGTCCTGGGGACTCGATAATGACTTGATATCCCTAGAATCCCACCTGAAAAATTTTGAAACACAAAGTACTTGATGAAAAACGGCGCAACAGTTGCAAATATTCATGAAGTATATAAACAGTTGCAAATACTGACGTAATGCATAGGGAGACACCTACTAGCGGGGCGGATAACCAGATTGGTATGAAATTCGAAAGACGGGAGAGCGGGCATCTTGAATTATCTACCACGGCAGCACGCGAAGGGTTAGAAGTCCCAATGTAGATTTTTGCCAAATAAATCACACTGGAAAAACTTCGGGAGTCAGAAATGGCAAATCGGGGGTTTTTGAGGGCGTTAAACTGGTTGCCAGTGTCTGTTTCTGAGGATAATCTTTCCTGAGGGGCCGAAATTGTTTTTGAGTGTTCTAGGGACTCTATAATGACTTGATATCTCCAGAAACGCCGCAAGAGGATCAGAAATGGGTCGAAAATAGGGCAAAAATGGCCAAAATCGCATATTTGACGTTTTTTCGACCTTTAGTCCCACTTGAAAAAATTTTCAAAATACACCATCTTAAAGGTAACAAAAAATGCCAAAAGTTTAAGTTTTTCAATTTTGTGTCGCTAAAAAGGAATGTGCTGAAAAACGCATTACAAATATTGAAATGACTACCATTCATGTGGTCGGGGGGCCAAAAAATCTGAAAAAATTCAGACATCTGCTCTAGACCTTTCGAATGCCGCAAACCGCATTCAAAAATGTCATTTCTAGACCGAGTTAACGCAAAAATGGTGAAAAGTGACTTTTTTCACCCTAGCGGACAGAGGGGACACTCTCAGGGGCTCAAAATTTAGGGAGCTTGATCTTTTTGGATACCGAATCGAATGCCCTATATTTATTCAAAATCTCAGACAGGGGACTTTGCACCATCTTATTGGGCTATGCCATTTATATTGCTGAAATTAGAAATTAGTGCATTTTTTTCAAAATTATGTGAAAGAAATAAATTTCAGCAATTGTAATTCTACATATATACAAATAACAAGTTCAACAATGAATACATTAAGATAATAAAGAAACATTTATACAAATTCTAGTTTACCTTATACTTTAACGTACGATGTTGTTCAACAATTTTTTTAGAAATCTCTTTTGGGTGACATACATTGATATTTACCACCAAGTATTTATAATTTTCATTGAAACACCCCATATAAATAAAACAATATAGAGAATATAATACGAAAAGATAAATAACGCAAGTTTAGAACTACGCACATTAAGAACCAACAAACAAATATAACAAAAGTATACTGACCAATAACAACTTTTATTTAAATATACTAGAACGAATTTAAACTAAGAGCAAATTATATTCACTCATATATATTGCCCTGATAATTTGTTAATCGAACTATTTTTAGAATTTTATTTAAGAGTTGATTTAAAGGACCTGGACATATTTCTTACGAAAAATAACGTTTTATCAGATAATTGTAGATCTCGAGCTAACAAAAGCTGTCAATTTATATTATGTTTTATCTTTATGTCCGGTCATTTAAAACACAAATAACTTAATTTCAATTAGCACATTCCCTAAAAATTCATAAAAATGGTTCGACTTTAAACGCTAAATAACTATGTTCTTTTGTACTTTTTTAGATTCAATATCAATGAAATAAAGAAATTGGACTACTTTTTAATAATTCTAGTGTGCACAATTATTGCTGTAATGAATATTTCGATATATTTTAAGAAACATTTGGTCACATAAAACGAAAACTTTTCAGGGTTTCTTCATTACGTTTGGCACGTTTCTTTTTTTAATCAACTAGAGTACAAATTACTTTTAAATATAATACTATTATTATTACACACAATAATTATAGTGTTTAATCAAACTCAACAAATTTGAGCGTTTTAATAAAATGCGATTTGTTGAGAAGTACAAAAGAACTAAAAAAAAATACAAGGAAACAACTTTCATTAATCACTGATTAAATTATTTATTATTTTATAAAATTCAATTAAAAAGTAGTAGTTTATGTTCGCGACAATCTAAAAGTACTCCAGCAATCATTTTTCCGGTGTAAAACAAAAAATCCTTCATAAAATTCAAATACGGAATACTAATGAAGATTTACCAGTGCCGTGGAATTTTGGGGGGAAATACTACTCCTTGGCACCTGCCATTCTACTCTTGCAAATTTATTTATATGGCTCAAATTTATAGACAAAAATTATTTTATTTATTTTTGACTTTAATACCCTGTATATCACTAGGAAATAACATTTGACCATATATTTTATTAAACAAAGTGTAATGTAGGCTTTTGTGTACAATGTTTCACATTATTTCATACACGTTAATAATTTTGTATTTTGTTCAATAAATTTGTGTTTTATTTGTTATTAAACCATTCTAATTCAATATTTAGTTTATTTCAAGCGTCTTTTTTTTGACAAAAGTGAATACGTAAGCGCCTAGCGTGGCTGTATGGGCACATCAAAAATCTCTGTATCCGTAAATTAAAAAAAGTTTTAGTTAGAAAAGCCTTTTTTGACAGAAAAAAACCTCTAATTAAAAAAATTAATTCCGGCGTTAATGGGTTAAGTAAAGTATCCAAATATGGTTCAAACATTTGGAAATTAAGACAAGAAGAAAGTGAGTGTCGAAATTAATGAGATATAACAGCAAATCCATGAGCAATAAGACTCTTCTATTATGATAAATAAAAAGTCCATTACCAAAATCAGAAATACTAAAAACAATGGCTGACCGAAATAAGGTAACTCTTATCTGGGTGCCTGGTTATCTACTAAGAATAAAGAAAAATAGTCTAAATAAATCGCACAGCAAATACTGAGATGCTCAAGTCATGAAAAGTCATTCACAGGAGGACCAAATCAAAAAAGTGAAAAATATCCCTTAGAACTTGTGGACCATAACAATGATTACTGGTCATAACCAGTAAAATAATACCTGAACGAAATAACAGTCAAACAAAACAATCGTTATTTGGGTAAACACAAGGTGGGATAAGGGTTTAACACTCAGGTAAATCTTTGTACAAGGTACAAAAGTAATAAAATGAGTGGTATAATCGCAGGTTATATCCCGAGAACTGCAAATTTAACCGGGTAAACTGCGGCTAGCTTTTCTTCAAAGCAAAATTTTGAAAAAAATTGACTAGCCGCAGTTTATGGGGTTAAATTTACAGATCGAGGGGTATATGTTAAGATTATTTCCCTCGTAACAAATAAAACCAATGAGAGACCTCCAAATTGCACCACGTGACTTGTATTGATAAGTGATTATATTGCTACAGGTCGTTTAATCGCGATTAAACGACGTCTAGCTTTGATTAAACGTCGCCTAGCTTTTATTAAACACCACCTAGCTTTTGGATCCAAACATATTGAAATAATGTCGCAAACTGATAAAAATTAATTCAAAATCACTCAGATAGTCTATTGCAGGTATCATTTATACTCCTAGACGCCAAAATTCTTATTTTCGCAATGATTTCTTATAATTTTTTAATTTCAAAATGACATTATGTATGTTTACTGAAATGTAGAGAAATGTCAAAACTTTTTTTGAGTTTAAATATACATTTTTTAGTGAAGGGCGTGAAACGTCAAATAATAATAAATTTACTTATGTCGTTTTTGACGCAGATTATTTTAAAAATGGAACGTTTCGGTAAAACAAATTTAGAAATAATCGATGAAACCATTTTGAACAGTATCCCAAGAAATACAAAAAAGACGCATGAATCGGTGTGGAACCAATTCATTGAATTTTGCGGCACAAAGTCGTATGTTTTAGATGAGAATACGTCAATAGAAAATCTCGCAAATATCTTGAAAGATTTTGCATTTAACATGAGGAAAATCGATGGAACAGATTACAAAGAAGGAGTTATTAAAACTATATGGAATATAACAGCCAAAATGTTACAACAGGTTTATTTTAAAAATTATAATATTGTATTTGATCCATTTAAAGATATATAATTTCAACAAGCGAGAAATGCGCGCGACACCAAGCGAATATTACTTCAGAGTGATCCTTCAAAAAGAAAAAGAAGTTCATGTTCTTTCACTCCAGATGAATATCAGGCAATTATAAACTCATTTGATGAGGATACTCCGGCAGGACTGCAGCAAAAATTTTATCAAATTGTTGCTGTGGAATTAGCATGGAGGGCGGAGAGGCAGTAAATTGCGAAATTGATTATTTCAAAGAAGAAATTAATAATAAAGGAGAGCTAACAGGTAAACAATATATAAAACAAAGCTGCATAGTTGTTAATTAGTATTTTGCATTTTAGGTAGGATTGAATATAATCCAGTTTTTACAAAAACTTCTCAGGGAGGAGCACAAAAGTTGGCAGACAGTAAATGGATAATAACAAATAATGTGAATACAAATATATGCCCTGTCCGGCTTTTTAAAAAGTTAATTTCCAAAAGAAGTTGTACCATAACTTCAAAAAGATTATTTATAACTTCGAATCGGTTTTGGGCACCAAATAATAATAAATCGTGGTACAAAAATTGTCCCCTAGGCAGAAACGAAATTTCCAAATGGACACGAAATGCTGCTGAAAGTGTGGGTCTTGATTCAAAAGCAATAAAAATAACAAATCATTCAAATCGCTCAACTGCAGTAATTAAGTAACCTTTCTCAATTTGGTGTGCAGGAACAACAACTTATAAAAATTACTGGCCATGCAAATTCAAGTTCAATAAAGCCATACTTATCAGAATTGCAATTTTTTTATTAATTGTTCCGACTTTAAAAATAATTAAGTATCTTCCTACCTAACCGTTAGTTAATAAAATTGATTTGTCTTATTTAATGAATTTTAATAAACAATAAAGACAAAAATGTAAAAATTGTATTCATTTTACATTCAAGTCGACAAATACGCATGTTAATAAACAATAAAGATAAAATGTAAATACTACATTCCCAATTTGGGAAATAATCTTAACATATACCCCTCGATCTGTAAATTTAACCCCATAAACTGCGGCTAGTCAACTTTTTTCAAAATTTTGCTTTGAAGCAAATGTTTTCAAAAAAAGCTAGCCGCAGTTTATCCGGTTAAATTTGCAGTTTCGAATGTAGTATTTACATTTTATCTTTATTGTTTATTAACATGCATATTTGTCAAAGCTAGGCGACGTTTAATCAAAGCTAGACGTCGTTTAATCGTCGTTTAATCAATATTAAACGACAAAAATTGATTATTTCTAGAGCTGGATCCATCATATTATACATAGAACAGAGTTTTGGAGTTGCAGTTGATATATTTATTGTATAACCATGGAAAATTGTAGTACTATTCACAACTCAGTAGTGATGTCACAGTTTATTTATTTGCTGTGCTTTGTTCCAACATGCTTTGAGATATCTGACTGAAAACAATGCTTAAGTTTTTTTCTTTTCAGTTTTTGTCAACCAATGAGATTGTAGTAAATTAAATCCGAAAATATTTTGTAAGTCCGTTCTTGATGAGAATCTTTGAAGATATCGTGAATGTTTAACTGTGTCGGCTTTTACTTGATGAAAATCCATTATAATATTTAGATAAATAAAACATTTTATCATTTTCACGAAAAATATATAACAAAAAGGTATTAAAAGATTAGTGACATGTTAGTATATTTTTGATTTAATTTGCAAATAATATTAGTCGGATGAAGTTGTTTTACAACGAAACATATCACTAATCATTTAATAACTTTTTTCGTCAAAATCATAAAACGTTGTTTTATTTATCTAAATATAATAAAAAAAGATATTGTGAGCATTAGATCAATTTATAGGTGCATAAACTAGTGATTTTATTATGATCTTTCAAAAAATTATTTATATGTACGAACATTTGCATTATATTTAATCAGTATTTCTAAGAAAATTGTTCCATAGACGACAGGCTTGTTTGTATAGTCAAATTAACAATTAATTTAAACACAAAATAATTATGCTACTTGATTTATACTTTTTAATATCCAAAGATAGCATTGAATTAAGGGGTTAGAATTTTCAAAAAATCGAAAAAAAAATTTTTGCTAAAAGTGTCTTAAAAATACGATACGATATACCAAAAGATGGAAGCTGAAAGAATTACTAAATGTCCAAATTTTCAATTTTCGCAGATTAAAGGTAGGAATATAATACGATTTTACAGTACTGAAGTTTAAATCCATTTTTCTCGAAACCATTTTTTTTAACTGGCCGGAAACATAACTCGAACAAATCTATCTGAAATTTTCATCGTATTTTCAAAATTGCTTTTTCTAGCGACGACGTATGTACGATTTTTTATATTGCATAATTTTTTTATATAAACAATTTTATGACAAAAACAGTACATTATCCATAGCTCAAATGTGGTAAAATTATTCAACGAATAATTAAAACTCCAAGTCATACCACAAAATTTACAGATGTGATTAAAATAGCGACATGTTTCGGCCAAACGATGGCCATCATCAGGCCTACAATACTCAAAAAGAGGTTACTTACAAACATAATGAAGAAATTTTACATGGTGTTAAGTAATCTCTTTTTGAGTATGTTTTTTATTGTAATCCAATTTTTTTAATTTTGTATGGTAGGCCTAATGATGGCCATCGTTTGGCCGAAACATGTCGCCATTTCAATCACGTCTTAAAACTTTTAATAAATTTTGGAGTTTTAATTGTTCATTGAATTTTATGACAATTTCCTTCATGCATTTGTTAACTTTTTTTGAAAAGTGCATCATTTCGCGAAAAATAAATATAACAAAAAAATCTTAGTATGTCTCTTACTATTGTTCCATTGAATCGAAAAAACTTTGGTTTTTTATTCCAGGTTAAATAAGATTTCCCCCTTCGATAAAAAAATACCCGAGGGGAAATTCCAATTTTGTTATTAAATTTCATGAAAAAATAATTTTTCTACTTCACAATTAGTATTATAAATCCCATTTTACAGAATTTCGATTTATCTTTGTATTGCGCCAAAAAAGAATTCCGAAATATGCCAATTTTTTTGTCATCTATAACCCCTTAATTTAATATTATTTTTTAATAAAAATTGACGAGTGTTCATTTGCCTAATTATTTTATTAATTGTGAAACAAAGTTGTATTACATATTAAATTTTACATAAATTAAGTTTCAAACCAGCGTCTTTAGACTCAGAATTTAATTATTTAAAAAATTCATTTATAGTCTAGTCGAGAAAAATAGTTAGAAAGGTAAGAAAAATATGAGCGATGGCTCATTTGACGCGGATTGCAATTCTGCCAAATGTGTCATGCCGATTTTTTTCCGCAAATAAAAATTGTAATTGTTATTAACAAAAAACGAAAAAAAATGGCATTTTATTTTTTGATAATAACTCAAAAACTATACAAGATAGCGGGAGGAAATTTACAAAAAAAACTTCTAACTCCCGGACTTGTGCATGTAAACTGAGGACCAAAATTCAGATTTAATATTTAGTACTTGAACACGCATATGTAAACTGATGACTAACCGGTTTCCAAAGTGCCGGTAAACTGAGGACCAGGATTTAAATAACTTATTTGTTTTTATTTTTATAGAACACTGCAGCATATTACTTATAGTTATGTAAAAAAGTCGTAGTCGTATCCTACATAAATGTGATAGTTAGATTTTTATTAAAATGGTTAGCGGTGGGATCTATTCGGCTTGTAGGTATTTGGAAGGAAGCAAGATATACACATGGAGATGACGCAGTAATTAGATTTTCACCATTATTCTTAAATGCTGATATGAATTTTTGTATGAAAGTAACAGTAACTTAATTTAAAAACATATAATCTGTTAATTATTAATTGGTCTAAGAAACAGTTCCTTTATATCAATAATAAAAAAATCTAAATTTCTTGAATTGTTAATTTCTTCAAATTAAAGTTAAATTTGACTATACAAAAAAAAAATTAAGCATACATCTCGGAGAAGAAAGTTCCTCCCATTGTTGCTGCCATAATTTCCTCCTCCAAGAGCATGGTATTAATATCAGCAGCTTCGTCGCCGAGCATCAAAGATCCTCGGTCGGGGAGGGGGTATTAGGGAGAGGTATAATCGGGCAAAGTACCGCCGCCGCGGCCGCGCCCTCTGCCTCTGCCCCTGCCTCGTCCACGCCCCCTCCCGCGCCCGCGTCACCTTCGACCATCCGTTATACCTGCGAAATCAGATTTTCCTTAAAAAGCAACGTTGTTCCGATAGAAATTAATAGAATATTTAAATGATTAATAAATATAAGTGCTTAGTTTTCCCAAATTCCTCACTTTACTATAAAAATCTAGAATGAGCCGACGTAATAATGAAAATACTCTGAGAGAGGATTTTTAAAAAATCTTACCAGTATTTTAAAGTGGAATAAATTAATTTCAGGGTCTAATGCTAAAATATAAAAGATCATAAAGTCCATGCCATAAAAAAATATATACATAGAAGATGACAACAAAGAAGTAGAAATAATCTTTATTGGATTTTATATATTTTTTGCTAATGGAGACATTATACAAATAATGGGAAACATCGAACTCTGCCACGGATTAAGTAGGGGATGATTTATGGGTGAATTCTTCCACAAATTGCAGGTAGGTAAAAAATGATTATATCAAATACAGGTACCTAATAATACTAGCGTCTAGATCCCAATTGCAACTCGAGTGCCCACCGCTGTTGCCAGGGTTAAGTGTTTCATTGACGAAAAGAAAAATATTTATTTTATTAAAAGAAGTCTTGACTATCTAAATCTACCTGTGTATTAAAAAAAAATCCTCGGGATTCGAACCAGGAAGTTTTATGTGTAAAGCATACACTCTAGCACTGGACCACTTCGTATCACAATAATATATAATCAAACTTTCAAGTTAACATACAAAACGATGGCAACAGCGGTGGGCACTCGAGTTGCAATTGGGATCTAGACGCTTCTCCTAATAATTTATCCTGATAAAGTCATTATTACAATTTATAAACAATATTCTTTGAAATAATAAATAATAAAAATTAACAAAAATGACCCTTGAAGTCCCAAAACAATCATAAAATAAATCCTAACTGTTAAAAATAATCAGAATTAATAAGAAAAATCAGAAAAAAATTGAGTAAATAATTAGAATTAACAAAAAATGATGTCGAAGATTAAAAAACGAGCAGAAAAAATTGTTGACTCTTAAAAATAATTAGAATTAACAAAAAATGATCCTTAAAGTGTAAAAACGATAAGAAAATAATTATTGACTGTCAAAAATAATAAGAATTAACAAAAATTGATCCCGAAAATTCAGAATTGATCATAAAATAATTGTTGACTCTTAAAAATAATTAGAATTATCAAAAAATGATCCAGAAGATTCAAAAATGATCAGAATAATTATTGAGTGTTAAAAATTAACAAAAATTGATCCTTAAAGTCCAAAAACGATCATAAAATAATTCTTGACTGTTAAAAATAATCAGAATTAACAAAAAATGATCCCGAAGGTTTAAAAAATAAACATAAAATAATTAGAATGAACAAAAAATGATCCTTGAAGTCTAAAAAATCAGAATTAACAAAAAATGATCCTGAAGATTCAAATATCATTAGAATAATTCTTGAGTTGTAAAAATTAACAAAAAATGATCCTGTAGTTCCAAAAATAATCAGAAAATAATTATCGACTATTAAAATTAATCAAAATTAATAAAAAATGATCCGGAAAATCCTGAATTCATCAGAAAATAATTGTTGACTCTTAAAAATAATTAGAATTAACAAAAAATGATCCAGAAACTTCAAAAATGACCAGAATAATTCTTGAGTTGTAAAAATTAACAAAAAATGATCCCGTAGTTCCAAAAATGATCAGAAAATAATTATCGTCTATTAAAATTAATCAAAATTAATAAAAAATGAACCGGAAAATCCTGAATTTATCAGAAAATAATTGAGAATTAACAAAAAATGATCCAGAAACTTCAAAAATGACCAGAATAATTCTTGAGTGTTAAAAATTAACAAAAATTGATCCTTAAAGTCCAAAAACGATCATAAAATAATTCTTGACTGTAAAAAATAATCAGAATTAACAAAAAATGATCCCGAAGGTTCAAAAAAATGATGATAAAATAATAGTTGACTCTTAAAAACAATTAGAATAAACAAAAAATGATCCTTGAAGTCCAAAAAATCAGAATTAACAAAAAATGATCCTGAAGGTTTAAAAAATAATTAGAATTAACAAAAAATGATACTGAAAAAATAATCAGAATAATTCTTGAGTGTCAAAAATTTACAAAAATTGATCCTTGAAGTCCAAAAACGATCGTAAAAGAAATCCTAACTGTTAAAAATAATCAGAATTAACAAAAAATGATCAGAAAAAAATTGTTGACTCTTATAAATAATTATGATTTATTTTACCAACATCATCCAGGTATTTTTAATTTCATAAATATTTTATTAGATTTCCAAAATATGTAAAATTAAACACCGCAAATAAATTTAAAAAAGTTTTTAGAAAAGATGTACAAAGATTTTATTGAAAATAATATTAATATATATCAAAATAAAGAAATAAGTAGATGGACACTAGTTAAGAACTTAGAATTTACGAATAATATGTAAATAAAAAATGTAATGTTTAAAAATAAATTTTTCTTTGAAATCTATCTTATTTTTGTGGCAGAGTTCGTATACGCCCCAAATAATAAATTAAAAATACATACATACATAATTCTCCTTCTTCTACATTATGATGTTTTCCTATCTTAGGATAAGATTTCAGCATCTCCCATCATTATATATCTTATTCGTTTTATGTCAATTTTTTTCTGTCACTAATTGATCATTGTTTATTCTGATTACACTTTAATTATTTTTATTTCAGTCAATTTAATTCCATCACTGGCATTACACTGAGCTGATTTCGTATGTGTAAAAGGTTTTGCTCATCTCGTAGCTTACTTTTTTTTCAACTTGAAAGTTAGTTTGTTTTATTACTTGGTATGTAGTAATATATAGTACAGTTGTGTTCAAATTAAAAATATTGTCACTTGTAGAAAGGAATGAAGAAATACTCTAAGTGCATATAAAAGAAACATAACATAATTAAAGTTGGTTATTTAAATACCTCAATTAGCGGACTAAAACATTGGGAAGTTTAATTTAATATTATCTTGTATGCTTTTAAACTATTTTTACTTATTTATTGAATAAATAACATGAAGTTTGGGTGAGGAATCTGAGAATAACTGTATAATTTGCGATATTTATATATTTTATAATAAAAAAGTTGTTTAAATTTATACCTATATTACTTGTAGTTTTCTCAAGATATGCTAAAGGTCCTTGTAAAACTCCACCAGGGGTTTGTTGACCAAACGGTCCTCTAGACGATCCTATACCTTGTTGTTGCATAAACAATGCCTGTTGTGGAGACAACATTCCAGGACCTACCCCACTTCCTGCTAAACCTGGTCCCACCTGGAATTAAATATCATTTTTATTAATTTTTTAACAGAAATATTCAGAAAATATCCATGACCACTGTAATAAAACGAAAAATAATAGTAAAAGTGAATCGTAGATATCCTTTTTGGTACACCACTAATTTAATACAAAACATCAAAACTAAGGAATATTATTATAGATAGTTTCGTAAACTTAAAACTGAATATTATTACCAAGAATTTTTTAGATTGCGAAGAATAATTAAAACTCAAGTTAATGAAGCTTTATAGTAACTACTTAAGGTCCGTATAAAATAGTATTATTACTGATCCAAAAAGATTCTAATCATATATACTAAGTAAAAGAGGCACTACTAGGATTCCAGGTCAGGTATTTTATAATGATAAGGTTTGTGATACGCCTAACTCTAACTCAAAGTGTGTATGTTCAAGACCAAGGTGATATTATAAATATGGAAGTAAATAATGTTCCTAGTTGCCATATATCTCAATTTTCTGATAAATGTGGGTATCGATTCAAAAGCTATAAAAATAACAAAATCATTCAAATCGCTCAACTGCAGTAATTAAGTAAACTTTCTCAATTTGGTGTGCAGGAACAACAACTTATAAAAATTACTGGCCATGCAAATTCAAGTTCAATAAAGCCATACTTGCTAAATTCAGAACATCATTCTAACTTAATGGGCAAAATGCGAAATATCGCCAGTTTGACCAATCCTCTCACCGAAAAAACTACTGTTGCTTCAACATCTACTATCCAGTCGTCAGAAGCTGTACAAAAAAAGAAAAAAGAAAATCCTGTAACTTATCAGAATAGGGAACTTGCATCAATCTTAAAATGAATATTTCTTTTATTGAATTCGGTTAAGAATGTTCTAAAACCAATATAGGACGATAACACAGGTTAAAAAAGGTATTACTTTTAATTTATTAATTATTTAACAAACGTTCTAAATTGGGTAACTTTTAAATCTGCCACAACTCCTGCCATTGGCTATGACGTCATTTTATGCAATCTCAAGACGGATTGCCACTAGGCGGAAAATGTGCAGGTTAATTTTCTGTATTCAGTTCTATTGGTTGATTTCGAATTAATTTTCGAAATCGACCAATAGAATTCGATACAGAAAATCTGCCTGCAGATTTTCCACCTAGTGGGAATCCGTCATAACGAGATTTATATATTTCCGCGTCAACATATGATTACAAATGTCATTTTTATCTGCCACTAAAATAATATATAAAAATACAAAATGTCTAAACAAAGTTGCCTCAGTGGATATCAAAAAGCATGTTCGCAAAATTTACCGAAGTTTGGTTTGGACCTACTGATGGATTCTTTGTTAAAGATTGTAGGCCACACTATTGAAATGAGGGGTGTGAAGACAACGAGGTTAGGTTAAAATATAATTTTAACACTGTTTATATTTATTTTATTAAAACAAGTCTTGACTATCTAAATCTAACCTGTCTATTAAAAAAAGAAAATATAGCTTTCTCTTTCCACTTAAAACTTATTCTCCACTACGTTCCCTATTGTTTTCCACTTTCCAATATTTTTTTATTCCACTCTTTCCACTTCTTTTTTTCCTACATTTTCTCCTATATTTTTTACTAATTTCTTTGTGTCATACTTTTTTGTTCCACTTTTTCCCCTTAAAATTTTTTTCTACTTCTTTCCCAATTATTTTCACTTTTCCCCTATTTTTTCCACTTTTCCCCCTACTTTTTCACTTATTTTTTTAAATTTCAAACTTTTTTCCCGACTCATTTTTTCTCCTCTATTTATATTATTTCAATTTTTTTCTGCAATTGTTTCACCATCCTTTTTTCCTCTACTTTTTTACCTATTTTTTTATATTTTAAATTTTTTTTCCAATTTTTTCCTCCCATTTTTTTGTTTTAGATATTTTTTTACATTTTTTCCAAACTTATTTTTTCTGTTTTTTTCAGTAATTTTTTTTATGTTTCAAACTCCTCTCCCATTATTTCCCCACCCTCTCTCCCCTACTTTTTTAATAATTTCTTTGTGTTCCACTTTTTCTCCTCAAAAACTTTTTCTTCATCTTTTCCAATTTTTTTCACTTTTCCCCTACTTTTTTCCATGCTTTTTTATTTCACCCTTTCTACTGTTTTTTGTTCCACTTTTTCCTTTTTTCCCCTATTTTGTCACTTTTCCCCTACTTTTTTATTTTATCCTTTCACTTTTTTATTCTGTCCTTTTCCTACTTTTCCCTACTTTTTTATTCCTTCCTTTCCCCTACTTGTTTTCACTTTTCTCCTACATTTTTTACTAATTTCTTATTTCTTCGTGTCAAACTTTATTCCACTTTTTCACTAATTTTTTTATAATTTAAAATTTGAAACTTTTTTTACTAATTTTTCACCTACTTTTTTCCACTTTTCGCCCCAGCCTTTTTTCCCTACTTTTTTTTCCACTTTTCGCCCAGCCTTTTTTCCCCTACTTTTTTAGTTTCAAACTTTTTCCATCATTTTTTTATATATAATCTTTGTTTTTTATTTCCAATTTTCTCCCTCTCCCTTTCTATCAGTACCAATGGAGTGGTAAGGGGAGAAAGATAGGGGAAAAGAAGAAAATAATTACTCAAAAAAGTGACTTTTTATAAAAAAGTTGGAATTTGACAGAAACTGACAATAATGAGAAAAATGGGTAGTATTAGAAAAAAAGGGGAAAACGGGGTAACTTCAAGAAAAAAAGTGATAAAATTTGAAAGAAAAGAGGGGAAATTTGAGACAAAAAGTGACAGTATTTGAGAGAAAAGAGAGGAAATTTTGAAGGAAGAGGCCTTATGACGAAAATAAGGGGTAATTTTCAGAAAAAGGGGTAATTTTATAAAAAAGGGGGGTATTTTCAGAAAAGTGACAAAGTGAAAAGAGGAAAAATTTCAGACAAAAAAATTAACAGCTTTTGAGAGAAAAGAGGGAACATTTATTTCGTAAATATATATCAGGATTCGAACCTGGTAATGCCAGAAAATTACCAGATTGTAGTAACTGCATTAGATATTTTGTTTTGCCAAGATGAAAGTAAACTTACTTTAGAATACGTAAAAAGTAGATTTCTCTTGGAAGAAAAAAAAAAGAATCAGTCTGAACCAAATGTAGAAGAGCCGCAATCACATGCTTTTGTTGGATGGAAATCACGAGCAAAAGGTTCTCAAAGAAATAGTTATCCTAATAATCCTAGTCAAAATTACATTTTTAAAGGAAAATGTTTTTATTGTGGTGGTAAGGGGCACAAGCGTAATCAATGTCCACGAAGAAAAGAAAAAAATTATGTAGCGCAAAATTCGAATCACGAAGAAGGCGAAGACAATGAAATCACGTTTATTGTGAAAGAAAATGAAAAAGGTGAGATTTTCCATCTACAAAATCAAAATTCAATTATTGATAAAGTTTCGAATGATAATATGATATATAGTGGTGCAACATGCCACATGATAAATTCATTTTATGGGAGGTTTCTAGTCAAGACTTATTACAACTTCAGACTAACGATGGGTTACAAATAACTTTGAAAAACGTTTTGGAATATGAAAATCTTATATGTAATTTGTTGTCTGTGAGAAAAATGCAAGAAAACGGCCTTAAAGTTATATTTGAAATGGGAAAAGTTAAAATTCTTAATAATAATAAGACTTTATTTCATAAAAATTTGTATCAAGTCCAAATGAAGTGTCGATACAAATTTTCTGGGATGGTTGACAATAGTATGAAGACTATACTACATCAAAGTATCCTTGCAGTACAATATGTGAAGTATGTCTGAAAGGCAAACAGACAAGGCGTTCGTTTTTAAAAAGTATTCCTGAAGATATTAAAGCCAGAAAAATAACTCCTCCTACAAGAGATGGTAAACAATATATTGTTACTTTTGTCGATCACTTTAGTCATTTTATAATTGCGTTTTTTTTTTAAAAGAAAAGAGGGAAGTAACTACTAAATTCAGAAAATATGTAGCTCTAGCAGAAACACAACAAAATACCAAAGTGCAGAAATTAAGATGTGACAATGGAGGAGAGTACATTTCAAATGAATTTAAAATTTTTTGTAAATCCAAAGAAATTGAAATTCAATATACGGTTGCTAGAAACCCTGAATAAAATGGTTTAGCAGAAAGGTATAATAGAACTCTTTTAGAAAAATCAAGATGTATGATGTTTGATTCTAATTTTATCAAAGATTTTTGGGGAGAAGCTGTGCTAACTGCTGTGTATCTAACCAATGGGACTGAAACCTCAACGCTTCCAGAAGGGATCACTCCAGCAGAAATTTGGTATGGTAATAAGCCTAACTTAGACAAAAGTTTTTGGATGTATAGCTTATGCTCATATTGCAAAAGAAGAGCGTACTGGAAAGCTAGATTCACATTCCAGGAAAACTTTTTTATTGGGGTATTGTAATAATGGATATAGAATTTGGGATTTTAACCAAAACAAAGTAGTAACCGCTACGTCAGTAATTTTTGATGAAACCAACGATTCTGAATCAAAACAACTAGTTAGGTCAGAACAAAAAAATGAAGACAGAGAAGAAGAAGGAGAAGGTGAAGAAGTGAATGAGCCTAACTTACGACGAAGTAATAGAATAAGGAAAAAGCCAAGACATTTAGACGACTATGAGGTAGACCTAATGACTGCTTTATCAGTTGGACATTTACCAGAAGATGTTCCCAAAAGTTATAGAAAAGCTATAACATTGAGAAATGGTTGGAAAGAAGCTATATAAGAGGAATTGCAGTCTCATGAGAAAAACGGAACTTGGCAAATTGTACCGATGCCTGAAGACAAAGAGATAATAGATTCAAAATGGGTTTTTAGAATAAAAGAAAGCTGTGGAAAGATGGTTAAAAAAGCTCGTCTAGTTGCTCGTGGATTTTTACAGTCAAATATAGAAGAAGAGGTATATGCACCAGTAGCAAGAATGGTGACAATAAGAGTTTTGCTGTCACTGATTGTAGAAGAAAAATTCAAGTTTCATCAACTTGATTTCAAGACGGTTTTTTTGAAGAACCCAGTATACATGCAGGTTCCGGAAGGCGTAGAAGGGACCTACAAGGGCAAAATCTGTAAACTAATAAAGTCATTGTATGGTTTACGACAAGCACCTAAATGTTGGAATGATCGACTACATGAATATCCCTAATAGCACAAAAGGTCCGACTGACGTTTTTTTATGGTTCATTTAACGTCAGATCGCCCGAGGACCAAAATAAAACGTTTTATAAACGTTTCTGCAAGAACGTTTTTAAAATGAACATAAAGAAATGTCCAAAATATGTCGACAAAAAGTCCGGACTCATAAATTAAAAACTAAACGTTTTGTACACTATAGTACGATAAAAACGACTCCTAAACCTTTTATGAACGCCCATGTCAAAAAGTTTTTTATAAAGTCACAATAGGGATGTTTTTAAAACGTTTTATTTAAGTCGTTTTTAAACACACCATTCAAAACGTCCAAAAAGTATGTTTTCAGAAAAAGTCAAAAAGTTACGTTCTTTAAACGTTTTTGTAAGTTGGTTTTATATACACTGTAAAAAACGTTGAAAAGGCGTTATGTTTTTAGGTCCACAAAAGAATATTTTGAGAAAAACGTTTTCTTTGAGCTGTTTTTAAAAACTACATAAAAACGTTTATTTTATGTCCTAAAATGTATATTTTCAGAAAAACTTAGAAAGTTACGTTTTTGTAAGTCATTTTTATAACCACTGTAAAAAAACCTTCTAAGACTTAGTGTTTTTAGGTCCGCAAAAGTATAAGTGGACGTTCTAAAATCCGAAAAAACGTCTTTTGTCGAATTATTTATTTAGTCCTTTTTGAAACGTTTTTAAAACGTATTTTTTTCGACGTCTACATGACGTTAGAAGTTGTGACATTTGCACTAGAGAAAAACGTCTTATAAACGTTCTCGGGTACTTTAACGAACGTTTTTAAAACGTCCCGACCGTCGTTCGTGTCCATTTTTAAGACGTTTTTTAAACGTCTCTATGCTATTAGGGATTTGATTTCATGTGGTTTTACAAGGTCAGGTGTATATATGTATTTTACTATCTAAAAATTTGAGTCAATTGCATAAGGTTAAAAAGAATTTGATGAAAAATTTTGAAATGAAAGATTTGTCTGATGTATCAAAATTAAAATTCTTGGGTTTAAATATTTCAAAGACAGAAAATCAAATATTTATTAATCAACAGGATTTAATACTAAAAGTTCTTAAAGTATTTAACATGGAAGAATGCAAAGGTAAAGATATACCAATGCAATCTAATTTGCAATTGACGGAAAATTTAAAATTTACTGTCCTACATTCAGAATCTTCAACTAATTTATAAAATTTGCCTTATTGGCTATTTAATGTATATAATGCTAGGTAGTAGGCCTGAAATTAGTTTTGCTGTGTCTTATTTTAGTAAGTTTCAAAACTGTTTTACTAGCTTACACTGGATATATTTGAAAACGGTTTTGAGATATCTAAAGAATTCTCAAAACTTTGGTCTAAAATATACAAAGTCTACTACAAATTCTAAAACTATAATTACTGCTTACGTTGATGCAGATTTAGCTAATAGTGAAGATAGGAAGAGTATTAGTGGTTTTGTCATCAAAGTGTATGACAAAGTTGTATTTTGGAAAACTAAAAAACAGAGCACTGTATCACTTTATAGTGCAGAGTCCGAATACATTGCTTTGTCGCACTGTGTAACAGAGTGCTTATTTATAGCACAGCTGATACAAGACATTTTAAACATAGACGTTTTTCCTGTTGATATTTTTGAGGATAATCAGTCGTGTATAAAAATGTCTAGTACTCTTGAAACAAAACGGAGTAAACACATAGATATTAAACATCATTTTATTAAAGACTTAGTTAATAAAGGCAAAGTTAATTTGATTTATTTGCCCTCATCAGAACAAGTTGCTGACATATTCACCAAATCTCTTCCTGCTGTAAAATTTAAGAATTTTAGAACTATGTTAAGTGTTGTTGAGTATTAATTTTATTTTATGATTGCAAAATTAAACGGGGGTGTTAGAATTAGTGTTTATAGAATTAGTTCGAGCCTCAAGTTTAGTTGTTAAGTGTAGTCAATTCTGATTAATAAAAGTCACGTTTTGAAATACATTAGTTTAACTCCTTTGCTAAGTATTCATCATAAATATTGTGATTATTTAGTACAAAATTATATTACCGATAAAGCTCCGTTTCCTCCTTCATTGTGGGCTGAAGCAAGTGAATCGGTTTAAAGAACAAATTTATGGGAATCAGTTCACTCCAATTTAACCTTCCGGTACTCGCGCGCGGACTCTAGCTCCGCAGCTCAACTATGTATCTTAAGGCCGGGACGCACTTGACAAGTAGTAGCCGCACCAATCGCCGATTAGTGTAGTTGTTCGAAAAATATTTACGTCTGGGGACTGCCCAGTCGGTGTGCAACCATTTGCGATAAATTATTTGAGTGTATATTTTTTGAAAAAGTACAAGATAAAGGTAATTTTTGGTGTTGTTTTTATTTCATTTATGAAAATGAGCCCGATATACAGTTTGATGACCAGGAAGAATCTGGAGAAGAGGACCATGTGGAGAGACAAGAGCAGGAGATATCGGACTTGAAAGAACCAGTTGATTTAGAATTAGGACGGCGGCCCACACTTCTTGGTAAAGACGGCCTTACGGAATGGGAAAAACATGTCACGAAAAAAATAGATCACAAATTTACATGTTTAGAGCATTCTATGATGTGCCGCATCAGTGTCCCCCATAATTTTTGTTTTACGTTTTTTATTTGATTTTATTTAACTTTTTAGATTTTTTTGTTAATATCCGGTCTTAACATAATCAAATGTATACATTTTATTAATAAAGGTCTTGTTTATTCACAATTTGTACTTTTTGTTTGTTTTATATTTTATAGACTTTGTAAAAAGACTAAATTACAGCAGCGAACTCAATCTCAAAAGTAGGTGCGAGTACCGGAAGGTTAAAAGCACAATTTTACGAAACTCATCCTAATTTATTTAAAAGGGTTTCAAATCGAAATTTAGATTAAAATTAATAGTTAAAAAACACTTAATCAATGTAAATCTCAAATGATTAGTAGAATTTAAATATTAAATTAGTTTAATTTAATTCTATATTCATTGGGACCGTTCATAAAAAACCTTCGCAAATAAGGGGGAGGGAGGGGTATTGCTTAGCGTGACGAGATATGATAAGGGGGTAGGGGGTTTAAAGAACTTTCTAAGTTAATCAATTTTATTTTAATTTTTTTCTTAATTTGGCAGTTCTTAAAATTCTCAAGTATTTAAAATATTTTATATTATTCATCTGTATGCTATTTTTAATCACAAAAAATCGTTTATAGGGGGGGGGGTTATTAGATTTTGTGACATAATATTTGTTAGGGGAAAGTGTGACTGTGACTTAAAGACAATGGGGGAGGGAGGGCTCCAAGAAGGTAAAATCCTGAGTGACGTATTTTATGGACGGCCCCTTAATACTATGGACTTCTTTCTCTCTATACAATTATTTTATTCTATTGACCCAAATTGTATATGAAAAATTCAACCTGTTTAAAGATGAGGCGCAAAATGTACATAGGATTAGAAGCAGGTAGATCCAGAAGCGCAAAATGTAGTCGCCCAAATGAAAGTAGAGTATATACACTTAGTATTATTGTGAAACGATTAGAGAGCTAAATCAAATAAAATATGGTATGTTGATAGTTGATTTACAAAATATTTTTTAATGTATAGTAAATCATCAAAAAATATACATTTATTTACTAATAACTAGTATTAGTTAAAGATTTTTAAAATTGATTAGAATTTTTGATATTTCAACCCTTAATATATTATTTGTTAATCTCTAGATACTGTTAAATACATATTAAATGGACACACTGTATATCCATCCCAGAGGGTTTTTTTCAGGGGTACCTACTTTGTTAAAATATTTCAAGTAAATGCCTGGATATGTCAAAATATTTCATGAACAGTAAGTTCGCAAAATTATCAAGTACATTTTTGTAAATACCAACCCTCTGGTTTTTAGACAGTGAGCAGCAACAATTAAATAAAACAAAGAAAATTTTGGAAAATTTTATTATATTTTTCACACCATACACATTAAATTTTTAATGTTATATTACCCTCAACTGCGTATGTATTCAAACAAAAAAAACTCAAAAGATAAAATAGATTGGCAACATTCTTCAAAGATAATCTTTACATTTAAGTCAAAAACTAAGAAATAAAATATCTAATGAAGGCACATCTGAGCAAGGAGACATCTGTATACATTTAGTACAACTTTTTCAAGCTACCTCGTACATATCACATTTATTTGATCATTATTAAAAAATCAATAAATTAATTGCCACTTTCTAAAAAACCCTGAGAGTTAGTATACAAAAATATACAATAATGACATAGAGCAGCACTTAAGTTTTCTCTCAAGTCTTGTCAAAAAATATACAACAAACAAGCGCATACTTATAAAATATTATCAAAAATTAAGTAGCGAAAATTAGCAGGTATCTAGAACTAAAGATAGTGGTTTTTAATCAAATAATAATTTTAAAGTGATAGATTTTTTAACTACAAAGTAAATAATTTTTATTAAAAAAAACAGATATTTATTCTATCTGCATTAGAAACTAGAATATTTGAAATTTATTTCTGTGCTCCATTCGATCCGTTTGTTATTAACACATATTAAACAATCATAAGATTACCTGTAAGGTTGTTTATAAATGGTATCAAACACTAGAGCTAATAAGGGGCGAATAAGGGCATTTACTTATACGGGAAGAGGGCCACATATTGTTAATATGTTACATGCAGAACTCTGCATATAGGGAGTAAAAACCAGGCAAATTTTTATGATTTTTTTAATCCTCGAAGTTTTGTAACCTTATGTTTTTTTTCCATATTTAACAAAAGACATTTTGGTTAGACTTTTATATCTACTATTTATTTAAATCTCATTTAAAATGTTAATCACACAATACATTACAAACCATATACATAAAAATTCCGTCTAATAACCAATCAAATTTTGAAAAGTTGTAACAGCATCTCCTTTATTACAAATAGAAGCCAAAGTAGTCGAGAAAAGGCAGACCAGACCTATTTGAACAACATCTAGCCAAAGTATTTAGAAAGTAACTTACAACAAAATGTTGTTAACAATAATAGTTATGCCTCACAAATTAAGGAAATTAAAGAAAAAAAATAAAAAAGCTTAACGAATACATGATCAATTCCATTATAAAAATGACAATATGAAGAGTTAGAAGACTGAAACAGCTTAACGAAAATGCAAAGAAATATTTTCAGTGAACTGTATAGATCTTTACGTTATCGGATATCTGCTTATTTGATTTTCGAGAGCATTCGCGGAATGCTTGATAAAATGACGTCAACATTTTTGGTATAATAATGATAAGAAGTTTTCGTTTTTTTTTTCGCCTCTTAACAAAAAAATTGTACAGCATAGTTTTGACAATACATATATAATTATCAATACTAAAAAAAATCTGATGTGGCCTACACATGACCTCTCGCCATTTTTGAATCAAAAATTTACAAGGTGGCACAAAAAAGTATGGAAAAAATTTACTTTTTTGTAAATCTGGCAACAATGGCAAAAGTTTTGAAAATCTTAATAATACGAAAATAAACTATAGTGTATACAAAATATATGTGTAAGACCTTATTGCCATTTTGTTTAGTAATGGCCTCATCACTCATAGCAACTGCCACTTCCGGTTGTCCGATTGACACCAAAATCTAATCAGATCTAATCTAGGGTATAAGAATCGTGTATGCAAAATTTCAAGTTTTTTAATTCAGTAGTTTTTGAGTTATCGTTACTCTACAACATCCATCCTAACACACTAACACACACACAGACATAATCGCGAAAATATTAAAATCGTATTCTAGGGACCCTAAATCTTGTTTATTCATTCAAAACTCACTACCCAATTTTTAGCATGATTCCTATACCTCTCTTATCTGAAGGGCGAGAGGTAAAAATTGTCGAAGTAATTTTTTAGAATTCATATGGTTGTAAATTCGGATTTATGTTAATACTTATGTGTTGAAGTAGCAAGTCTCAAGAGAAATGACCATATACACATCTTGTTCCATCTGGGTACAGAAATTTTGGGTGAGAAAACATATCGTAACCCCAATTTTGAGATCTTCAAGTTGAAGTTGAGTTTATGTCAAAGTCTGATACAAGCCTTAACCAAAACATATGAAAAAACTACCCTTAAGGAATAATAAAGGATGTATTTTTTCAAAAAAAAGAGCAGAAATTCGTAATCATTTTCATCTTGCTAAAAAATCACATAACTGGGAAGTTAGTAAGACCTACTGAAGATAATATGGTTATTGAAGCAGGAAAGCCAATTTTTAAACAGGAATACATGATCAATTCCATAAAAATGCAATGATAGTTCTTGTGACTTAAGAAATTTGGAAATACTCTAATCCCTTACGTTGTGGTTGGATTTCGTCAAGAACATTCTATGGGTGTTTCATTGGGAAACGTCAAAATGTTAACTGTACATAGGGGACATCAAGGTGATTCTAAAAACCCCATATGTCGGATTTGTCGCTCTTTATAACCGAGATACAGGGCGTTTTATTCATTTTGCCCATATCTTTCTTGCTTAATAACTTTTAAACCACCCTGTATATATTTTGGACATGTACTCACACTAGCGTCTAGATCCCAATTACAACTCGAGTGCCCACCGCTGTTGCTAGGTTTAAATGTTTCATTGACGAAAAGAAAAATATTAATTTTATTAAAAGAAGTCTTGACTATCTAAATCTACCTGTGTATTAAAAAAAAAATTCCTCGGGATTCGAACCAGGAAGTTTTATGTGTAAAGCATACACTCTAGCACTGGACCACTTCGTATCACAATAATATATAATCAAACTTTCAAGTTAACATACAAAACGATGGCAACAGCTGTGGGCACTCGAGTTGCAATTGGGCTCTAGACACTTCTTGTACTCACTCTATCCTGATAAATCGATTGATGTATTAACGATAAAGAAATTCCAGGTCCGGCTCTAGTAAAAATTTATAAATTAGGTCGGCTAGCAAAACAACACCCTGTATGTTTGAATTCTTACAATGTTTTGCTGTAGTTAAAAAGGGCTTTAAAAAATCAAATCCAGCGTTGTACTTTTAATTGTTGCGCAGACGATTTTACTTGTCTTAAATTGCTCTTTTCGAATTTTTGTGGTAACCACCAGACTCACAAAGGTTTTGATTTATTTTATTTCCGTTTGAATAAGGTTATTTATCTTAACTAAATATTAATATATAATTACCCCTTGGCATGTATTTAGATCACCAAAAAATATGTAGATCCATAATCAGACGTAAATACCACATTAGATTTATCTTCATAACATTATAACCCTTGTAATTTTTGTTTTCTTCATATTTTTTATCAAAAGCCAGTAAAAAAACAAGTAAAAATAAATGAAAAAATTATATATTAAATAAAACACTTTGTATTAAGAAAACCACAAGAACAATAAAAATTAGAAAAAAATACGAACTAATTACCACATGATAGTAGAAATAAGCAAAAAATATTAAGGAACGAAGTAAAAAAAAATGATTATCACAAAAAAAAAACGAAATGACCTCCTTTTTGTTGTATACATATTCTGCCCTTATTAAAATGTCATTCACATATTTTCTAATAATATTGGGGTTATTTTTCATTGCCTGACAGGCGTTTTCTATCCCTTCAAGTAGTTCATTTCTACTATTTATGGGACTAGAATACACTTTGGTCTTGGATGTCCCCAAACGTAGTAATCTACAGGATTGAAGTCTGGAGATCGCGTAGGCCAATGAGTCGGACCACCTCTGTCTATTCGAAAAATTTTTATTTAAAAATTCCCTCACAACCTGTATATAATGCCACTTATGAAGGTCTTAATTTATTTTCAGTATTTTTCGCCTACAAAATTGCCCATTGGTAAATAAAAAGCACAAATGTAAAGATAAATGTAATGTGGTATTTACATCTTCGTACGGACCTGCAACATCATTTTCTGTAATCTAAATACATGCCAAGGGTCAAATATAAAACGTAACTTTTAAACTTAACTTTAGTTAAGATAAAACCTTATTCAAACGGAAATAAAATTTTGATTGATCAGGATAGAGTGAGTACATGTCACAAATATAAAAAATATTTACAGGGGGGTTTAAAAGTTATGAAGCAAGAAAGAAAAAAAGCCCTGTACCTCGGTTATAAAGAGCGACAAACCCGACATATGAAGGTTTTTAGAATCACCTTGGTGTCCCAATGAAACACCCTGTATAACACAATACAAATCCAAGCTTTTTTGAACAATAGACAAGCATTCTACAAGTTCTGGCTGAAGGCCTCTCATACAAAATAAAACAAATACTAACAGATTTTTTCTACTATTTCCTCGATAAATTTTCCAACCCATTAAAGCAACAAGGTACCGTTTTAGAACCAATATTCTGCCGTGTTACTTGAATAGGGACTATCTGCAGAAATCCGTTTCTGAGATATTTATAATGCGATCTAGGGCCTGTGCGAAATTTGGAAAAATGGAAAGATGTACAATCTTTCCATTTAAACATATTTTGTAACGTTATTTCTATGATATTTACTGATCTATTGCCATTTTTTACAGCATCTTTAAAATTCGCAAAATTTTCCCTTTCTTTTAAAGGACACTTTCATTTGATGATGGATCGAGTCTGTGGCCATGAATGTGTGGCCAGGCTGAAAGTATTTTACGTCTAAAATTTTTAAAGATATTTCGTTTGAATTTATTAAATAAATAAAAAATGAATACATTGCCCAATTCTTATTTTGTGCAGAACAATTATCAAGCCAAAGAGTATTAATTTTTTAGAGGCGAAGGGCATATCTGTAATAAAATAAAGCTTTTTTTGTCTAAAAATATTAGATATACCTCTTTACACTAATATTTCTGAAAATAATGTAGATAGACACATTCATTTTTGTTGTTTGTAAGAGCTTAAACATGACTTTTGCTGTTGCAAATTAAAATATCATTTTATCTGTCAATGAAGATCCAATTAGTTAATAATGTATTGGGTTGTAAAGGGAATTATAATCCCACGGATAAGTCACAATAAACCCAGTGAAAGAGCTGCAAATGCCTGCTTATATTATACGTTATTTAATCTGACCAATTTTAAATACAAAAAATTCTTTATTTAGTGTTAATTTTAGTTCAGAGATAATTAGGAATAAATAGTAAACGTAATTTTTTCTAAATAATAAAGTTTTATGTAATAATTATCTTATTTTTATATATAAAGTAATGGGCCTTTGTAGTATTATTTTTTGACAAGAAAACTGTTAAAAACCTAAAAAAAAATAGAGATCCATTTTGACAATCACAATAAAATATAGAACGATTGATATTTACAAAAATTATGAGATTACCTTAGGAAAAAAATCACTAGATTTAAAAAAAGAAAATAAAAGTAAATTAAACTCATGGGTAAAATGTTATCTATGGGTTGTAGACTTCCATCAATTAGAAAAAAACGTCCTTCAATAACATTAAATGAAAATAAATTTCTCCATAATTAATCTAAATTATTCAATTCAAATCAAACACACTTTGTCTAATGAATGAATAGAAAATAGATTAATATCAATTATTTTTTAATACTAGATTTTATTCTTTTAATAAATATCCTATAATCGTATAAATTGACTTACTACATACATATTTTTTTCCATTATTTATTTCTTAACTGATGTTGTCCAAACCCATAAAGCAAATTGTGACTATTAAACTTAGGCCAAAAAAGGCGTCTTAGCAAACTAAAGTTATTGTTAACGCCGATCTACCTGCATTTGTTGCAATTGTTGCTGCTGCATCTGCTGCATTTGTTGTTGCATCTGTAATTGTTGCTGCTGTTGTTGCAATTGCTGCTGCTGTAACTGTTGTTGCATAGTAGCTGATATATTTGGCATTATCTGACTTGGGGTCTGGTTTCCAGGGATACTGGGCAAAGGGGATGGGGGTATTGATCCTCCACCTGAAACAAAAAAAAACATGTTACAATATGAAAGTATGTACATAATAGTCAGCTATTTTTGTTTTGCGTCTAAAGATTTTAATATTATTAATACCAAAAGTATGTCTCATCAAATTGTAAAATATTCGAGAAATTTAGCAACAATAAAAATAGCAGAATATTAATCAAGGTCGTGTTATATTTAGATTATTTCCCATGAAAATAAATTATTTGCCGATAAGTAAATTAGACAAATTCTACAAAATTAGGAATGTAGAATTAATCAAGTCTATGAACATTATTAAAATTTATTCTTATTGTGTAATAAAAATGTAAATACCTGGAGTTCCACTCCCTTGGGCGGGGCTCTTTGGATAACTTTGAATATCAGCTAACAAATTTTGCCAAACTTGGATTTTGTCATAATGTCTCTTGAGCAGTTCTTCTTTTCTACCTAATTCTAATCTAAGTTCGCTAATATCTTCCTTAACATTCATTTCTGGTTTTAGGGCAGACAAAAGGAATCGTTTTTGCAAAAAAAACGCTTCCATTTGTCTCGCCAGATCTATAAAACGGAGTGTGGTTTGTTCTACTTCTACTTTAATTTCATCTTTGTCAGAGGTTGGTAGGGCTTCTTCTTTAGTGAGTACATTTAAACAGTGCTAAAATGTAATATTTAAGAAAACTATATTAAATATAAAATGAAAACATACTTGAAACGCTTCTTCAAACTCATCTACAAGATTTCCACTACTATTTGTTGGAGTGGCCATCGCCGATACTGGAGGCGATGCCTCTTTCATTGGAGTCATTGGATAAAAGTTTATATTTTTTACGCTTCAAACAAAAAACTCAAAGCGATAACACCGACACAAAATTCTACTTTCTACTACGCCATTTTCTTGTATATCTACTAAACCAAAACCTTTTTGTAGATTCTCATCAATACTCTTGCGCAAGACAAATAAGTAAGCAGTAGGTAAAAATAACAACACTACACATGCGTGATTTTTGAACTATTTTCATTTTCATCAAACTGTCAAAAATTATCAAGCTATGAGAAGACTTTGGCCCTTTACCTTTACAATAAACGGCCAATAAAACGTTATAGCCGAGCAGCAACCAGATGAGGCGCGTTCGGCAATTATATCTGGAGTGATCAAATCGATCGATTATTAGATCTAGCTGTAGAGGTAAAAATCTTCGTTCGTTAATTAAATCGTTGTCTTTAGTCAGAAAACGGTAATTATTAAATTTTAAAACGCAAGTTATTTGATAATGGGCAAATAACTTCACTAATTTCTTTTGTAATTAAATATAGATTTCAATATATTAACTGGCCAATTCTTCTAGAGTCGAAGACCAACAATAAAAAAGACGAATGATTTAATTTATTGACATTTAATAGATTTTGACATTTATTTTTTGAATAGGTATTTTAGTAAAAAACTTAATTTTATATAAAAAATGTATTTATAATAGAAATTTACATAATAACAAGGGGAAAAAATTGAGCTCCATAATTACATCTACTAAAGTGAAAAAAAATGATGTCATTAATAGAGATATAAATTAAAAAAAAAATATTTGTCAACAAAAGTGTTTGGATAATTTTTTTATCAAACAATGCGAAAAAGCGAATAATTTTTGGCAATTTCAAGCAACACAAGTTTAGAAAAAAAGGAAGGTATTTATATTACATTTTTTTCTTAAGAAAAATATAAAGTACTATTTAAAAATACTGTAGAGTAAAATTAAAAATCGGATAATAGGTAAAAAGTGAGGTTATATCACTAGATGTACATTTTTTTTAAATAAAATGATATAAACCTGGTTAATATAGGGTGTCTACTAAAAATAGGTTAATATAATAGAAAATTGTTTCTAAATTATAAAAAAAAATCCAGTATAACATTTTAATTAATCTTTCTTAAATAAAGAATTTCTGGCTAATCTGTTGATCTTTAAATATAGCTATAAAGCATTTATCAGGGATGTTATATAATAACAAAATTTTGGCAGATTTATACATAAAAACTGATCTTGATAGGAAAAACTAAGAACAGGTTGAAAAAAGTAGAAAAAATCGAGGTTTAAACACTATAAAGAACCAAAGTATCGATAGTAAGGAAAAACATATCTAAGATACAGTAAATCACATAATACTCTCCCCTATATTTTACCCACTTGTGGAGAAATTATATAGAGGTAATATGACACTAAGCAAGGGCGTAGATAATTTTTTTTTGGTGGGGTAATCAAACTTTTAGACAAATATGTTTGTCCGTTTCTACATTTTTTATATTTTATTCTTTTCGTGCTATTTTTTGGTATCCTTGGGGGGAGGATAATTACCCTTTTTACCATCTCCATATCTACACCCTTGGCACTAATAAAACTTATGGGAGTCCCATGCAAGCCTAAAGAGTATGTCAGAATTAAATCCAACACATGATCTAAAATAATAGGAAGAGGAACGAAAATAAATATTTGAAAACTTCTGGAGCTTTTTGAATTGGGATGAAAGCAAAATGTTTTTGATTTACTAATATGGTTGCATTCATATTTATTTCATGTATTGTGGAATATTTATTATACGTATAACTGTATTTATCATTATTTATTAAATTATTCGATTAGAAATAAAATTCAGATGATTGGCAACACACAGATGTAGTATTGAAAGAAAGTTAAAAGGACGCATTATTTATTTGCCTAGCGAATATATACGTACTATTTCGATTTTAAGGTCAAGATAATCAGACCTAGAAAGGTAAATATTATGTTAGTTGGTGAAAAAATCTATTATAAATTAGATTTTGAATAAAGAAAAACTAACTAGCGACATTTTTAAAAATTAAAATTAGTTATTCCTCACAATTTTTTTTACAACTTGCAATATGATAATAATTAATCAATAAAATTTTTTCGTTTTTTTTCTAGTCATGTTAATTTAAAATTAATAAATCGTAACTGATAGTTAGAACCAGAAAAGAAGTTATTTTTTGAAACATAATTATTTATATAAAATAAATTGTAATTAGTAATAATTTTAAACCTTTTCAACATCTTAAGCAAAAACTAAGAGTTCACAACAATTCTCAATAATTCTGAGTTTAAAGTTTTGAAAAATATTCCAAAGCACCTTTCAGAAAATAGAAAAAAATATTTTTTTATTAAAGCCAAACAAGCTAACCGAAAGTAACTTGTCTAAAAGATGGAATTATTGTATACAAATTATTTTTGGTGACGCTTTTACTATTTGCCAAGAAAGAAATAAAGAATAAGATTCATTCTGCAAGAAAAAGAACGAAAAAACCTCAAAGCGTTGAAAAAATATGACGCTTTGATATTTTTTTAACGTTTAATAGTATTAAAATGTTGATAAAAAATAACGCTTTAAGGGTTTAAAGAGTCATTGTCAGATGTTTTTATGTGTTCTTTTCGCTAATTTTTTTCCTGTTATTACAATTTACTGTAAGTTTTTTTAGACTTGATTTATTTCGATATAAATCTTTAAATTCGTTTCCCCAACTTTATGGCAAGAGTTTGAAAGAACTATTAATTATTTTTTTTGTAAATAACGTTTGGTTTAATTTTTACAGCTTTGAATAACTACAAAAACAGACAAAAAAACATTTTTGAAATAATATTTACAGAAAATTCGAAATTTTAAAAAGCCCACTGCTCAAGCTATAGCTAAGGTGACAACAATTAAAAAAATTGTGTATTTTTTTGTATCAGATGAAGTGGATGGACAATTTCTTGTCACAAATTTTAATACAGTACAAATTGAACAAAAAAATGTTATCTGAATATCTTTTTTGGTTCCTTCAGAATTAATTACTGGAAATAGAGTCGAAAATCAAGCCTGAAGGTGTATAATACCACCTTAACTGAATAAATATTGAACTTTAAAAAACTGTCAACGTTTCACATTTTTTCAACATTAGAAATTTCTTATGAGAAATTAAAGGTTTTTGTTTTGATGCAGTCCGTTTACTATCAATCGAGGAAATAAAGCATTAGAGTTGAACTCAAAACATGGGAAAAAATTCTTAAAAAGAGAAAACTTCGCCCCTGTTCTTAAAACCGCTTTGGATAATATTAACAATTTATGTTAATGCATTTAAAACGTGTGTGGCCTTTTTCCATTTAATGAGAATAATGTGAACTACACAACGATTCTGAATAATGATTATGCTGGACCGGAAAGTGATCAAGACAAAAAACTGAAAACGCTGAAATCATTGGACATCTACGATTTTAAGAAAAATATATTTCTATAGGGACACTCAGTCATTTTTATAATCTCCAAGGAGCGAACCGAGATGAAGATGTTCTACCTCTCAAAATTCCAATAAGGAATGATTGAGTCTACCCTTCAAAATCCTGATGCTATCATTAATGAAACTATTCCTCCAAGTAAAAATAAGGATAATAACAGAAATGAGTCAAAAAAATTAATACATGTTAACATTCCTTTTAAAAAAGCGTTGTTTTGGCCTGACGAGAATTCAGTTAGCAAAGTGAGGAAGAGAAAAAATACTAGCGGTAACCACTTCAGATCAATGGAAATCGTATTATACAAAAAAGGAAGAAAAAAAACAATAAGAACTAAAATAAAGTAAAAAAAAACAAAGAGAAGCAAACAAAATTAAACGAGAAAGCGAACATCTTCAGAAAAAGCGCAAAAAGGAGACTATAGAAGAAAAACAAGACAATAAAGACCAAAAAAAAAAGAAGTAAATAAAGAAGGGTGTTGTAAATTAAAAATAAAAATCAGGCTTTTATAAGTACAATGACGTTAAGCGGTATAAATAAATGGAAATGGCCCCAAGAGGTTGATGAAATTTGGTACGATTATGATGAAATTGTTGAGAAAATTGAGGTGCCCTTGGTCAGAGGTATTTTTAAAGGTCCGGAAATAAACAAATTCCGGCAATATACAATGTAATTTTATTTTTATTAAAAAATAAAATTTTGGTTTCTATTTTCCTTATTTTAAGTACTTGTTGTTCTTCAAAACCTAAAATTTAATATGTCGAAAATAAGTACCTGACTCTGTCAAATTTATGTCAGAAAATAGGAATTATATGTCGAATTTAGGTTCAGATTCAGTTCTAGATAAATACTCCACTTTTTATAATTTATCTTTAAACTTGGGAAAATATAGAACTGCTAAAACGGTTTGATTTAAGTACATTTACCAGAGCAGATAACCAGTAGAGGTACAAAGTTGAAAAAATCATTCAAAATCAAGTACATGACAAAAAATACAGTCAACTTTAACAATTTAATTATAAAAACGACAGAAATATGAAATAATATCAAATTCCTGAGGTGACTAAAGAATCAAGGTACTGTTCACCATTATATTAGTTAAATTTATACAATTAATTTTATTGAAAAGTGTGCTAAAACTTTAAAACTAATACAAAATAAAATACAAAAAGGATTTAGTTTCTTTAAAATTTGTTTATAAACAATTTTTTTTATCCTCCTATTAACATTCGGACACAGAAGATAAATTAATACAGAAGCGAAAGTTCCTGTCGGTCCTTTTGATGTGGCGATGGCCAAAATTAGAGTGACAGTTGAAGTTAATACCACTGGAAAAAATGTTTAAAATTCGTAAGTCTAGATAGACGAATTTACAAATTTTAATCAGTATTCTCAGTATTTTAAGAGCGCTCTATCGATGCAAACTAAATTCTAGTTGCATTGTCCGTCTCTTTTTTGATTAAAGCAATAGGCCATCTATGGAGACTTAAATACAATGATAGAAACGTAAAGATTTAGGTCCACCCAACAGGTGGCAGCACTTACCAAACAAATGTAAGTTGATATAAAAAAATGAACTTCGTAGCCACAATAATAGATTTTTACCCCATATTGTAGTGAAAACTACTAATAAATTTGTAACTCCGTAACAAAGTTATCAGGAATTTAGTATTGGTAGGTCAATAGAACTCTCTTAAGCAGCAGAAACTTCAACTGACACTTAAATTTTGACCATCGTTACATCAGGAACCTTCACTTCTGTATTAGTTTATCTTTTGTGATTCTGATATTAAATTAATGAAATATAAACTTTCTAATACATTTAATTCATACACAATGCTGCTTAATCTTAATAATAAGACTTTTGATACAAATATAAATGCATACCTTCCTTTTTTTAGTCCTGGATCTCCCATCTAGTATATGTCACTTTAGTTCGTACCATTTTTGACTCAATTAGTAACTTAAAAATTATAAATAAATTAGTTTAGAAGACACCCTATAACCCCTTTTTTTACCGCCGTATTTTAAACTCTTTTAAACTCAAGCTGACTCGGTATCAATCGCCAACACTCAAATAATTCGTTGCTACACATACTAATCAGTTCTCGGATTTATTTTGCCTACGTTGTAGAGCAGCGGCTAAATCTTGTTTAAGCGCTTGCTGTTGGCGACTTTCAGTTAAAGGTTGAACCGACCGCAGACTGTTCACTATATCCTTAGTTTTGCTGAAATAGATTTCGTTTAATGTATTCCGGATTTTATTTTCCATATCTTCTACCATTCTGCCGATGTTAGCGATGTGTGGATTGATTTCGTTTACTGCGGCATCTTGTTCAATCTAAAATAAAGTAATTAATATATTTTAATTTTAATTAATAATAATAGACCTGTCGGGTTAAGCTTCCACCTAAATTCATAGTTCCTGATCCTGGTTTGTTGGTCTGTAGCCATAACATGGCTGTTGAAGTCATTTTGTAATGGGAATTTCTTCCGGAACTCTTTTCTTGTACTTCTACTACATGTAAAGAATCCCAACAACCTTTAATTTTTTTACTACCATCTCCAGTTTTTTTTATTAGAATTACACCTATTTAGAAATAATTAGAATTATAATTAACTATATATTTGTAATAAATACCTGCAAAACCATGGTCTAAATCCCAAAAATAAACAGATGATACACCACCTTCGAAATACATTTCTCTATATTGATCAAATGCATGATTTGCATCCAATTCTAGTTTTCTTAATCGTTCAGAAGGCATAGAACCATCCTCTAAAGGTGGATAATAAGTATTAGACCAAGGAGATCTATAATAAGAATATTATTAGTATATATTTACTTATAAAAAATAAATATACCTGTAGGAATCTCCGTCTCTATTATAATCACATAAAAGATAATCTTTACCAGTTTCTTTATCTTTAGCAATTTTTAAAGGTTGATCTACAGATGATAGAAGATCTTCGCATAAACTTGGCACTAGATCGATTAAATCACTTAAATTCTTTTCGATTTGCTGAGGGGGCAAACGCCTCATCAAATCGAGTGCACAGTCAAATTGGTCTCCCTGAAAAAGAATATATTCTTTTCAAACATAACTACTAATACAATTTTTTTCATAAATCAAAGACCTTGAACCAGAATACAAAAATAATATCATTCGTTTCGAATTAATTTCTGAATAGTACAATTTTACTACATTCTGATAATTGCTTTGTAGATATTAAAATACTAAAAATAAGCAATAAAATGGGTGTGACATTAACAGGTGTAATATGAATCATACATGTAAAAAAAACTCAAATAATAGCAAGGGTTGGTAAAAGTTTGATATTTTGACTTACCATATTTAATAAATTATATTGTTTAATTTTAAAAATGATTTAATTTCATTAAAAATCGTCTACTTCCAAAAAAAGATCACAATTGTTCGGTATATTATGTTGGCAGTACCGTTACTTTGATTGTTATCAATCTGTCAAAATCTTTTAACTGTCACTGTCATTTTCTTCTTTTAATTACAGTCTTTAACAATTATAACAAATCAGACACTCTCATTACATATTTTCACCATTTCTTTTACTTTTGCGCTAAATATATTATTCTATTATATATAATGTTTATGAGTCAAAATAAACTATTTTCCAAAAAATACGTATGAGCTATGTTTACGCATGTAAAATATGAGTGACTTCTGGTTTATAATTATGTATTTTTAAAGCTCAATTGAAAAGCTATATAAACTTAAGTTTTATTTATTATAATTATAGTATTCCCCCCCCCCCCCCAAAAAACTACTTTTTATACAGAATTCCACGCTTTTTTTGGGAATTCAACACAGATCGGCAATTTAATTCTTGACGGATCGCGTTACTGCAATTAATATATTTTAACAAAAACACAGTACAATGATTTATATACAGTAGTTTCACTCCGGTGTTGCCACTTTGATCCCCGTGGTATGTATTACAGATAATTTCAGGACAGTTATAATTCTTTTGTATTCTTGTAAGCAGGCGAATATTTAGGATAATTTCGAAATAATTACATAAAATTTAATAACATATATTTATGCTTTCCTCATGCCTATTAGTACTGTGTTTTTGTCCTTACACCAAAGAACCTGTTTTACAATATATTTGACATTGACAACAACACTGCAAATATTACATTAAACAAGTACGGGCAAACACAAATGGTATAAGCAAGCCATTCACCTTTTCGGTTCCTGCACATATCCACCCAGCGTCGACGAGTCCATTATAAATTAAAACCGAGGAAAATCGCAAAGGGAAACTACTGTATATAAATCATTTTACTCTGACAATAGTTACTGTGTGGATAGGAATACTCAATTGCTGAGAGCGAAATCAGATTGTTTCTATAGACGAGGAAAGTGTGTCGTCACGAATATCATTCTTGTCAAAAACCGAGTCCAACCAAAAAGAATTTAAGTACGAACTCTGTTGATGCTTTGCTTATTAGTGGGTGTTTGACTCTTTTCTCGGCCAAAATAATTTAAGTTTTATCTTAATATGACTTTGACAGAGGTTTGTTTGGACTTTGTTTTTGAGAAGAATTACATTTGTGACGTCATGACTTTTCTCGTTCATTGTCTTTCACTGGATAAATTGATCTGTGGATTATCGTCGAATAAAGTATCAAAAAAGAAGAACATATTATCTTCGACATTCGACGCTCAGAATATATAGTAAGTAGGAAGGAACATTTACCACCAAATATATGTGGTAATGTGCGTACAATCGGCCATTAGTAAGAACCACGTATGACTCATAGTTAGAACGTTAAATATATCTATATCGGTTTATTTACATTTGTGTTGTTGGGCGCCATTTGTAAGGCCCATTGCGTCAACTGTGCGAAATGTTTTTTATTAGTAACTATATATTCTATGGTTCCCACATTACCACGTAGATTTGATAGTAAATGCTCCTTCCTTCTTACTATATATACTACGGACCGACGCACGTTTCTATAAAAAGGAATATATTTTTAGTTCCAATTATCCTAGATGGTTGAGGCCATTTAACTTGGTTGAAAAAAGAGAAGAAATTGGTTGTCTTCTTTGTTTATTTTTTGAGGTTATAAACCTGACTATTTGTCAAATTCTACAGTATTTTTGAAAAAAATGTTTAAAAAACCAGTGAGAGTGAAAAGTAATAATCAAGCAAAGGGCTCCGAAAGGTAATACATTATTTTACTGTGTTAATTCCTTTTTAAAGTAATATTTTTTAGGAGAAATTTTAAGGACTCCCTTTCAAAGGCTTTTCCTAAGCTTACAGAAAATGATCTTAATGAAATACTGCCAAAAAAGGAAGCGCTAAACGTTTTAAAAGTAGTTACACATAATGAAACGACAATACATGTGTATACAATTCAAAAAAGGCCCATAGTGTTTGAAGTAGAAAACAAACTATTTCCAACAGTTTTTTTACTATGGAAATTACCAAATATAATTGAAACATTTACGACTCACCAGCAAGTTATGCATTTTATAAGTTCCGGTGCTGATCTTATGTTACCTGGTATTGTAACACCTCCTGCACATACACAATTGCCAAAATATGGAAGTGTTAAAGAAAATGAGATTGTTTATGTAAATTTAACAAATAATAGGGCTGCTGTAGCTGTAGGTGTAGCGAGTCAAAGTTCTGGTGCTATGATGGTAGGAAATTCTAGAGGAAAAGGTGTTAATATATACCATTTTTACGGTGATAATTTATGTACTGTAGAGGGTATGCCTAATTTACCTTTAGCGAATTTAGGCCCGCCAGAATGGCTTATCATGAAAAGTTATGAAGATGATTTTCCTGCACTAGGAGATACACCAAAGCACGAACATATTAAAACAGAAAATACAAACGAGGAAGATAATAAAGAAAATATAAGCGAGGAAGATGTAAATAATGAAGATGTTAAAGATTCTCTTGAAGAAATGGATGATTTGCTACTATTTTGTTTTTTAGGTGCTATCAAATATTCTAAATCGTTATCCTTCCCTGTACTAACTTCTAATTTTTTTAAACTCAATATGCTTCCAATTTGTCCGGAAAATAAAACATTAGATATTAAAAAAACTTCTTATAAAAAGTTGAAACCGTTTTTGAAAAAAATGACTGAAGTAAGTAAATACTAGCAGATTATTATATATATGACATTTACTAATGACAGTAATTATAACTTTTTAGGAAGGTCTCGTAACTGTAAAAGAAATTAAGTCTGGAGTGGAAGCTATTATAGCTATAAATAAAAACCATCAAAAAGTACAAGCATTCTATTTATCTCCTCAAGATAGACCTAAAACTGATGAAAATGAAAGTTCACAATCGACAGATGTAATAGAATCTTATATAATAACTGATAATGTATTGCAGTTATTTGACGGTTATAAGTAATGTTAATTAATATTTATTAATTTCTGTAAGTAACTATATTTATTTTAGTAAAGGAGATACTTTACAAGTACCGGAAATAAGAAAATGTGTAGCAAAATATATAAAAGAATATAATCTTCAAGATGAAACTAATGAAAGATATGTAAAACCTAAAGACAAACTAGCACTTATTTGTAAAACTGAATATCCGATTACATGGGAAGAAGTTATAGAAAAAGTTTGCACTGCAATGAAAAATTGTTATAAAGTTAAATCGGGTAGTGAAGAAATTCAAGGAAAAGGAAAAGTATCGCCAATAACTCTTTCAGTTTCAGGTAAATTTTTTTATTATTATTATTTCAGAGGCAATTTACGAGCAGTACGTAAATAAAATTTCACTTACAATAATGAAAAATAAATTACGAAAAGTACTCATCTTATATTTATAAATTCTTCTTCTAAATGTTTTATTATCTTCTTTGATTCATTATTTCTTATTTTATTTACTGCTTTTCCAGAATTTTTTTAATTTCCTTTACTCTTCCTTCAATTATTTAGTTTATGTACTGCTTTCCCATAGATATTTTCCAATGATTACCCTTTTTATTTTATTGTATCTTCCTTGATAAAGTATGATTTTTATTTCATTTTTTTCTTTGGAAATAAGTATCTTAACGCGACTTGTGGGGAAAGTAGGGGAAAATAGTGAAAATAAAGTAAAATAGAGAACAATAAAGTAAAATAGGGAAATATAAAGTGAAATAGGGCAAATAAAGCAAAATATGGACAAATGGGAAAAATCGGGGAAAATTAAGTAAAATAGGAAATAATAATGAAAAATAGGAAAAAATTGCCAAACAGGAAAAATATAGGGACAGTAGGAAAATATAGTAAAAAATAAAGAAAAACATTAAAAAAATTTGAAAACGGGGAAAAAATAATAAAAAATAGAAAAACTTCAAAAAAAATTGGGAAAATTATAAAAAAATTATGGAAAATAAATACAACTAAAGTTAAATATGGAAATATAGCGGAAAATAGGAAAATTAATCAAAAATAGGGAAAAATAAGAGAAATAGAGAAACATAGACAAAAATAAGGAAACATCGGAAAATATTGTGAAATATAGGGAAAATTGGGAAATATAGGAAAATTAGAGAATAATAGGAAAAAGTAGTGAAAACTAGAGAAAATAGTGAAAAACAGATACAGATAGGGATAAATAGGGGGAAATAGGAAAAAATAATGAAAAATGGAGAAAAAGGGACAAAAAAGTGGTACATCGGTAAAAAAGGTATAAATTGGTAAAAAGGATAAAAACATGAAACGATGATCAGTGAAAATAGTAAATCAATAAAAAAATGGTAAAAGTAAAAAAAAATTCAAAATCGTTCAAAATAATTTAAAAATGGTAAAAATACCAAGGAAATGACAAAACATGGATTAAACTAAATTTGTAACAATGGTTGGTAAAAAACCGTTAAAAATTGGTCAAAATTGTTAAAAAATGAAAAATAGAGAAGTCAATAATAAAAATCAGTTAAAAAATGGTAAAAAATGAATAAATAAATCGGTAAAAAATGGTAAAAAGGGTAAAATAGGAATCAACAGTAAATATCGATTAAAAAAAATGGTATAAAAGATTTAAAAATCAGTGAAAAATAGTAAAATTCAGTAAAAAATGGTAAAAGTAAAAAAAGGTCAAAATCGATAAAAATATCCCTAAAATAATTTAAAAATGATAAAAATACCAAGGAAATGACAATATATGGATTAAAATAAATTTGTAACAATGGTTGGTAAAAAATTGTTAAAAATTGATAAAAACCGTTAAAAATGGATAAAAACAGTTAAAAATTGGTCAATAATGTTAAAAAATGAAGAATAGAGAAAATGATAAAAATCAGTTAAAAAATGGCTAAATACATCGGTAAAAAATGGTAAAAAGGTTGAAATAGGAATCAGCAGTAAAAATCGATTAAAAAAATGGTGAAAAAGAGTTAAAAATTAGTGAAAAATAGTAAAATTCAATAAAACATGGTAAAAGTAAAAAAAAAGTTCAAAATCGGTAAAAATATCCATAAAATAATTTAAAAATAGTAAATATACCAAGGAAATGACAAAACATGGATTAAAATAAATTTTTACAAGGGGTAGTAAAAAACCGTTAAAAATTAATAAATTACGTTAAAAATCGATAAAAATCGTTAAAAATTGGTCAAAATTGTTAAAAAAATAAAAAATAGAGAAAACAATGATAAAAATCAGTTAAAAAATGGTTAAATACATCGGTAAAAATTGGTAAAAAGGGTAAAATAGGAATCAGTAGTAAAAATCGAATAAATAAATAAATGGTAAAAATGGGTAAAAATATGGTAAAAAAGAGTTAAAAAATCAGTGAAAAAATGGAGAAAAGGGGCAAAAAAGTGGTAAATCGGTAAAGAACGTATAAACTTGTTAAAAGAATAAAAACATGAAACGATGGTAAAAATCCGTGATAAATAGTAAATCAATAAAAAAATGGTAAAAGTAAAAAAAAATTCAAAAACTAAAAATATACCCAAAATAATTTAAAAATGGTAAAAATATCAAGGACATGACAAAACATGGATTAAAATAAATTTGTAACAAGGGTTGGTAAAAAACCGGTTAAAATCGATAAAAACCATTAAAAATTTGTCAAAATTGTTAAAAAATGAAAAATAGAGGAAACAATGATAAAAACCGGTTAAAAAATGGTAAAAAATCGCTAAATACATCGGTAAAAATTGGTAAAAAGGGCAAAATAGGAATCCGTAGTAAAAAAATCGATGAAAAAAATGGTAAAAATTAAAAAAAAAATCAAAATCGGTAAAAATATCTCTAAAAAAGTTTTAAAATGGTAAAAATATCAAGGAAATGACAAAACATGGATTAAAATAAATTTGTAACAATGGTTGGTAAAAAACCGGTAAAAATTTGATACAAACCGTTAAAAATTGGTCAAAATTGTTAAAAAAAAAAAAAAAATAGAGGAAACAATGATAAAAATCGCTTAAAAAATTTTAAAAAATCACTAAAAACATGGTAAAAATTATTAAAAAGAGTAAAATAGGAATCAGTCGAAAAATCGATTAAAAAAATGGTAAAAATATGATAAAAAAGAGTTAAAAATCGGTGAAAAATAGTAAAACTTAATAAAAAAATAGTAAAAGTAAAAAAAATTCAAAATCGGTAAAAATATTAACAAAATAATTTAAAAATGGTAAAAATACCAAGGAAATGACAAAACATAGATTAAAATAAATGTGTAAAAACCGGTTAAAATTTGATAAAAACCGCTAAAAATTGGTCAAAATTGTTAAAAAATAAAAAATGAAGGAAACAATGATTAAAATCTTTTAAAAAATGGTAAAAAATCGTTAAATGCGTCGGTAAAAATTGGTAAAATAGGAAATAGGAATTATATTAGTAAAAAATGGTAAGAATCGGTAAAAATATGATAAAAAAAGAGTTAAAAACCGGTAAAAAATAGTAAAACTCAATAAAAAAATGTTATTTTTTCAAATTTTCCAAAATAAAAATTTTATAGTTGTGAAATGAAAAAAAACAAATGACTCCTATAAATTTCAATGAACTTACTTTATCTATAAATCAATTTTCATTCAAATCGGAGAAAAAAAAAAATGTGAACAAAAAAAGTGCAAAGCCTTCAAAAATTTTCAAAATTTATCATCATTCAGATTACAGCGAAAATTGGTAGAAGTGCATTCTAAAGGGCGTAGATTCCAAAAAAATTAACAGTTATTCTCTAGCTCTATTAGTTTCAGAGATAATATTTTTTATCTTTTGAAAAATTGCGAGAACCTCAATTTTTTCATATTTTCCAAATTAAAAATTTTAAATACTGGGTGTCCACTTATATTTTCCCCTATTAATTGTCTATAACTTCTAGACGGTTCTGGATAGAAATATGCGGTTTTCACTGAATTGTTTTTTTGAATAGATTGATTTTTTTTTATCCATTTCGATGACGTCACAACAAATATGCCTATAATTAGTTAAAAAATTGGGAAAAATTACTCAATCATTTACTAACCGATTTTAAAAAATCTTACATCGCTGAATAGGTGAAAGTCAGTCCTTTCAAACTACAAAAAATATACTGGGTGTTCCATTAAAAAAAGTCAACAAAAATTGTCAAAAATCCGCCATTTTTGTTGTAACCTCATCGAAAGCGATAAAAAATGTCAATTTATTCAAACAAAACATTTCAGTGAAAACCGCATATTTCTATCCTGAACTGTTATTGGCAGTTAAAATAGAGGAAAATATAAGTGGACACCCGGTATATATATATATATATATGTGTATTTTTTGTTTTAGTTAGATCCGGTAACAAAAAAGTCACCCTAATCGACAATTTAGAATTATTCGGTGTACGAATAAATGATTTTGCTAAAGAATGCCAGCATGGAGTAGCTGCTAGTACAAGTATTAGTAGACCTCCAGGAAAAAAGTGTGACCAACTTTTAGTACAAGGAAATCAAGTACTTTTTGTCTATAATTTATTAATAGGTAAATATTATATATATTATTTAAAATTTATTTAATTAGTTTAATTTTTAGATAAGTATAAAGTGCCAAAAAAGTATATCAAGGGTCTAGAAAATGCTCCTAAGAAAAAAAAATAATTTATAAAATATAACAAGTTGTACATTTTTCAAAATTCTGGTCTTGTTTTTATTCTACATTTATAAATAAAATAAAGAAATAAGACTTGTAAAAATACTTTATTTATTTAAAATTTTATAATTGTCTTAACAAATATTTAAAGGTCTTTTCCTTGTTTAATTAAACTTGGTTTCGTTTGTGAAATTGAATCGCTAAGGCTATTATTGATGTTTTTCTGTGGCAAGAAATTTTCCGACGCTTTTATTTGTACTATCGGTGTTGGGGCGTGTTGTGGTGCGGCGTCTGGTAAAATAGTTCTAATGAAGTGTGATACTGCTGACCATGGAAGAATACTAAAAAAAAACAAATAAATTTATAAAATTTGGTAAACAATTAAGAAAAAATGGTAAAAATCCGGTAAAAAATGGTAAAAATTCGGTAACAAATGGTAAAAATCCGGTAACAAATAGTAAAAATCCAATAAAAAATAAAAATAGCTGTAAAAACTATAAAAGAAATAGTAACATTTGATTAAATATGATTATAAATGGCTAAAAAGCATAACAGGTAGATAACCGGGTAAAACGTGGATAAAAACGGTAAAAAATGTCAAAAAATACGGTAACATTTGAATAAAATGGTTAAAATAATAAACACTGGTAATAACCAGTAAAAAGCACTAAAGAAATGAGATTAACATTTGATCAAAAATGAATATAATCGAAAAATAAAAAGGTAAAAAACCGGTAATAAAATTGGTAAAAATGGTAAAACATAGCCAAAAAAAAAAAACCCGAAAGTGCAATAAATGATAATCCTTAAAAAAAACTATTATAATTGCAATGACATAATAAAAAATTTAAATAAATTTAACAATGGTTGATAAAAAACCGTTAAAATGGTAAAAATCGGTTAAAAAAATTGTAAAAACCGGTAAAATAGGAATCGATGTTAAAAATTGGTTAAAAAAAAATGTTAAAACCGGTAAAAAATGGGGAAAAAAGGTAAAATAGAAATCGATAGTAAAAATGATTAAAATCGGTAAAAATAGGAACTTACTATAAAAAGCGTCAAAAAAAGATAAATCGGTAACAAAATGATAAAAAAATGTTAAAAATTGGTAAGAAAAATGTTAAAAACTGCTAAAAAACGGTAAAAGTAAAAAAAAGTTCAAAATCGATATAAATACTCCCACAATAAATGAAAAATGGTTGAAATACTAAATAAATGGAAAAACAATGGTTGGTAAAAAACCGTTAAAAATTGTTAAAAATCGGTAAAGATCGTTAAAAAAGAAAAATAGGAAACAATCGTTTATTATTGATCAAAATCGGTTAAAAAAATGGTAAAACATCGCTAAAAACAAGGAAAAAAGGCTAATATAAGAATCAAAAGAAATAATGGTAAAGATCGATAAAACAAGTGGTAAATTGATTAAAAATAGGCATAAATTGGTAAAAACGATTAAAATAGGAGACTTTGGTAAAAATAGATTTAAAAAATAAAATCAGTAAAAAATGGTAAAAAAAATTGTTAAAAATGGTAAACAATTGTAAAAATGGTAAAAAATCGTTAAATAATAGAAAAATTGTAAACAAACCAAAAAAATAGTAGTAATTTTATCAATATTAATTAAATTTAAAATAAAGTAAAAAAAAAATCTTTAAAATGGCAAAAAAATTGTTAAAAATGGCAAACAATTGTTAAAAATGGTAAAAAAAATCGTTAAAAAATGGTAACAAATCCTTAAAAATGGTAAAAGTCGTTAAAAAATGGTAAAACATCCCTAAAGAAAAATATAAAAATTGTAAATATACCAAAAAATGGTAACAAATCCTTAAAAATAATAAAAAACGTTAAAAAATGGTAAAACATCGCTAAAGAAAAATATAAAAATTGTAAATATACCAAAAAAATAGTAATAATTATATCAATGGTAATGAAATTGAAAGGAATGTTAAAAAATCGGTAAAAACCCTTAAAAAGTGGTTAAAAATCGTAAAAAACGATAATAAAATTAAAAAACCGTTAAAACAGGGAAAAATAGTTAACAATGGTAAAAATCGGTTGAAAAATGCTAAAAAATCGCAAAATACATTGATAAAAATTGGTAACAAGGGTAAAATAGAAATCAGTAATATAAATCGATTAAAAAAGAGGAAATAATGGAAAATTAAAAAATTATGGTAAAAATCGATTAAAAAATGGTAAAAACCGGTAAAAAAGAATCTATAAAAAAATGGTAGAAATCGATAATGGTGCGAAAACGGGAAACAATGGTTAAAATCTGAAAAAAACCTTATTGATATATGTTAAAAATCCGAAAAGGACTGATAACAAATGGATTAAAGTAAATTTATGACAGTATCGTTGGTAAAAAACCGTTAAAAATTGGTAGAAATCGTTAAAAAGGGAAAAATATTGAACAATGGTTAAAATCGGTTAAAAAAATGATAAAATATCGATAAAACATGGTAATTATATTTAAATTAACGTTACAAAATCGTTAAAAATGATAAAAATTGTATCAATCGTTAAAAAGTGGTAAATAATTGTTAAAAATGGTAAAAAAAATATTAAAAAGTTATTAAAAAGTCATTAAAAAATAGTAAAAAATCATTAAAAGATGGTAAAAATCGTTAAAAATTGTAAAACATGGCTGAAAAAAAGTAAAAAAATTGTAAACATACCAAAGAAATAGTAAGAATTATATCAATGGTAATTAAATTTAAATTAATGTTAAAAAATCCTTAAAGATGGTAAAAATGGTAAAAAGTAGTAAACAATTGTTAAAAATGGTAAAAAATCGTTAAAAAATTGTAAAACATCGCTAAAAAAATAACATACCAAAGAAATAGTAATAATTATATCAATGGTAATTAAATTTAAATTAATGTTAAAAAATCGTTAAAGATGGTAAAAAAATCGTTACAATGATAAAAAATCGTTAAAAAAATGTAAAACATCTGAAAAAAATTGAAAAATTGTAAACATACCAAAGCAATAGTAATTATTATATCAATGGTAATTAAATTTAAATTAATGTTAAAAAATCGTTAAAGACGGTAAAAAATGGTAAAAAATCGTTAAAAAAATTGTAAAACATCGCTAAAAAAAATAGAAAAATTGTTAACAAACCAACGAAACAGTAATACTGATATCAATGGTAATTAAATTTAAATTAATGTTAAAAAATCGTTAAAGATGGTAAAAAAATCGTTACAATGATAAAAAATCGTTAAAAAAATGTAAAACATCTGAAAAAAATTGAAAAATTGTAAACATACCAAAGCAATAGTAATTATTATATCAATGGTAATTAAATTTAAATTAATGTTAAAAAATCGTTTTAGATGGTAAAAATCCTTAAAAAGTGGTAAAAAATTGTTAAAAAATGGTAAAAAATCATTAAATTTGATAAAAAAATAGTAATAATTTTAATAATAGTAATTAAATTTAAAGTAAAGTTAAAAAATCATGGTAAAAAATTGTTTTACATGGTAAAAATCGTAAAAAAGGTAACAAATCGTTAAAAATGGTAAATCGTAAAAAATGGTAAAAATCGTTAAAAAATGGCAAAAAAATGTGTTAAATGGTAAAAAATCGTTTAAAATGATAAAAAAAATCGTTAAAAAATGATAAAAATCCTTAAAAAGTGATAAAAAAATTGTTAAAAATGATAAAAAATCGTTAATAAATGGTAAATATATTGTAAATATACCAAAGAAACAGTAATAATTATATCAATGGTAATTAAATGTTAAAAAATCGTTAAAAATGGTCAAAATCGTTAAAAATAATTTAAAAAAATATGTTAAAAATGGTAAAAAATTGTTAAAAATGATAAAAAATCGTTAAAAAATTGTAAAATAAATCGTTAAAAAATTGTGTTAAATGGTAAAAAATCGTTAAAAATGATAAAAAATCGTTAAAATGGTCAAAATCGTTAAAAATGATAAAAAATCGTTAAAATGGTCAAAATCGTTAAAAATTGGTAAAAAAATATGTTAAAAATGGTAAAAAATCGTTAAAGATGATAAAAAAATCGTTAAAAAATGTTAAAAAATTGTGTCAACTGGTAAAAATCGTTAAAAATGATAAAAAATCGTTAAAAATGGTCAAAATCATTAAAAATTGGTAAAAAAATATGTTAAAAATGGTAAAAAATTGTTAAAAATGATAAAAAAACATTTAGAAATGGTAAAAAATCGTTAAAAAATGTTAAAAAATTGTGTCAAATGGTAAAAAATCGTTAAAAATGATAGAAATTCGTTAAAATTGTCAAAATCGTTAAAAATGGTCAAAATCGTTAAAAATTGGTAAAAAAATATGTCAAAAATGGTAAAAAATTGTTAAAAATGATAAAAAATCGTTAAAAATGATAAAAAAATCGTTAAAAAATGGTAAAAATCGTTAAAAAATGGTAAAAAAATTGTAAATGGTAAAAAATCGTTAAAAATGATGAAAAATCGTTAAAATGGTTAAAATCGTTAAAAAAGGTCAAAATCGCTAAAAATTGGTAAAAAAATATGTTAAAAATGATGAAAAATCATTAAAAAATGGTAAAAAATCATTAAAAAATGGTAAAAAATAATTATACTAACCCCTTAAACGGCATAATCCATCTGACATATCCAGGCACAATAACCATATGCTCTTCCCTCATAAATCCTTCGATAGTTCTGTCAGCTACGTCGTTGGATTTCAACGTCGGGAAAAATTTGGAACGGACGTCGTCGAACATTCCAGTTTGTTGGATGAAATATGGACAAATGACGGTCGTTTTGACTCCTTTTACTCCCATCGAGTCTAGTTCGGCTTTTAGGGCTTCGTCGAAACCGACTGCGGCGAATTTAGATGAGCAATAATCTACCAATTTTACTACTCCTATATGGCCGGCTAGAGAGGCTATGGTAACTATATGGCCTTTGTCGTTTTCTATCATTTTCGGCAAAAAGGCCTTTACTGTCTGTAAAAAACAAATTATAAATAGGAAAAATTGATAAAACAATTGGAAAACTCCTTAAGACATTTTAATATAGGTAAAAAAATATAATGGTAAAAATCGGTAAAGCGATTGTAGAAGTTGGTAAAAAATGGTAAAAAGTGATAAAATAATGGATAAATTCGTTAAGCAACGTTAAAAATTGTTATAATGCTACAATTTTAGAAATAGGTAAAAATTGGTAAAAAAATGGTAAAGTTGGTAAATAATGTTAAAAACTGATAAAATAATGGATATATTCGTTAAGCAACGTTAAAATCGCTAAAAAGTTATTATAAATGGTAAAATTTTGAAAATCGGTAATAAAAAATGGTAAAAAATTGGTAAAAAACCGATAATGGTAAAAACCGGCAATACGATTGTATAAGTTTGTAAAAAAATGGTAAAAACTGATAAAATCATGGATAAATTTATTAAGCAACGTTAAAAATTGTTATAAATGGTAAAATTTTGAAAATAGGCAAAAATCAACAAAACAATTGTAGAAGTCGTTAAAAAATGGTAAAAACCGGTAAAAGGGTAAAAATAGCAAAAACAGTAAAAATCGGTTAAAAAAGGTAAACATCGGCAAAAGGGTCAAAAAATGGGAAATGATGGTAAACATCGATTAAAAAATGGTAAAAATCGGTAAAAAAATGATAAAAATTCGTAAAAAATTATAAAAATAGGAAACATAGATAAAAATCTATTTAAAAATTAATAAAAACCGGTAAAAATGGTAAAAATAGCAAAAATGGTAAAAATAAAAACAGCAAAAATCGGTTAAAAAAGATAAACATCGGCAAAAAAGAAAAAAATATAGGAAAACTGTTAAAAATCGAAAAAAAAAACATCGATTAAAAAATTTTAAAAACCGGTAAAAAAAACCAATAAAAAAATGGTAAAAATCGATAAAAACGGTAGCAATAAGGAAGAGTGGTAAAAAACTATTAAGAAAATGGTAAAAATCGGTAAAAAATGATAAAAATTCGTAAAAAAAATTGATAAAAACAGGAAACATTGGTAAAAATCGATTTAAAAATTGGTAAAACCGGTAAAATAGCAAAAATGGTAAAACTAGAAATGGTAAAAATCGCAAAACTCGGTAAACATGTAAATTGCTAAAAAAAGGTATAAATTAGTAAAAAATGTAAAAACAGGAAATGATGGTAAACATCGATTAAAAAATGGTAAAAACCGGTAAAAAAAACGATAAAAATGGTAGAAATAAGAAACAATGGTAAAAATCGATTAAGAAAATTGTAAAAACCGGTAAAAAATGTTAGTAATTGATAAAAATAAAAAACATAGGTAAAAATCGATTTAAAAATTGGTAAAAACCGGTAAAAATAGCAAAAAATGTAAAAATAAAAATGGTACAAGTAGCAAAAATCGGTTAAAAAAAGGTAAAAATCGACAAAAAAAGAAAAAAAATATAGGAAAAACTGTTAAAATTCGAAAAAAAAAATTGTAAATTGGTAAAAAAAGATATAAATCAGTAAAAAATATAAAAACAGGAAATGATGGTAAACATCTATTAAGAAATGGTAAAAACCGGTAAAAAACCGATAAAAATGGTAAAAATCGATAAAAACGGTAGAAATAAGAAACAATGGTAAAATCGATTAAGAAAATGGTAAAAACCGGTAAAAATCGATTAAAAAATTGATAAAAATAGGGAAACATTGGTAAAAATCGATTTAAAAATTGGTAAAAAATGGTAAACATCGATTAAAAAATATTAAAAACCGGTAAAAAAACCGATAAAACTGGTAAAAATCAATAAAACCGGTAGAAATAAGAAACAATGGTAAAAATCGATTAAGAAAATGGTAAAAACCGGTAAAAAAAGATAAAAATTCGTAAAAAATAATGATATAAATAGGAAACATTGGTAAAAATCGAATTAAAAATAGGTAAAAACCGGTAAAAATATCAAAAATGGTTAAAATAGATATGGCAAAAATCGGTAAAAAAGAAGGTAAACCTTGGCAAAAAGGAAAAAAAATAGGAAAAACTGTTAAAAATCAAAAAAAAAAAATTGTAAATTGGTAAAAAAGGTACAAATTAGTAAAAAATGTAAAAACAGGAAATGATGGTAAAAATCGATTAAAAAATGCTAAAAACCGGTAAAAAAATGATAAAAATTCGTAAAAAAAATCGATTAAAATACGAAACTTTGGTAAAAATCGATTTAAAAATTGGTAAAAACCGGTAAAAATTGGTAAAAAAACCGGTAAAAATGGAAAAATAGCAAAAATGGTAAAAATAACAAGAATGGTAAAAATCGGTTAAAAAAAGGTAAAAATCGGCAAAAAGGGTAAAAATAGAAAATAATGATAAAAAATCGTAAATCGGTAAAAAAAGATACAATTTAGTAAAACCGATAAAATCTGTAAAAAAAACGGCAAAAATCGATAAAAAGGATAAAAAATGGTGAAAATAGTAAAAATCAGTGAAAATAGTAACAAACCGGTAAAAAATAGGTAAAAAATGGTAAAAATCAGTAAAAAAATTACAAAATCGATAAAACATCCCCAAATTTATTGAAATATGGTAAAAATACCAAAATGACAAAAAATCTATTAAATGTAATTTGCAACAATGCCTGGTAAAAAACCGGTAAAAATCGTTAAAAAAGGGAAAAATAATCAAAACCAGAGGAACATGAAAAAGTACCCATAAAAATGGTAAAAATATATAAAACCGATAATCAAATTAATAAAACCGTCAGAAATAGATAAAAATGGGCAAATCATTGGCGGAAATTGGTAAAAACCGTTAAATATGTTAAAATACTTAAAAACCGGTAAAAACGAAAAAAAAAATCCAAAAATAAGTAAAAAACAGTAGACAATGAAAACTGTCGGTAAAAATGGTCAAATGATTGGTAAAAAACCGGTAAACACATGGTAAAAAATCGTTGCACAATTTGGTAAAAAATGTTAGAAATTGGTAAAATGGTAATTTTTTTTTAATACTTAAAACATGATAAAAAAAATTCTACAACTTACCCAAAAGTGAGCAATAACATTAACATCGAAAGTCCTTTTTATTAAATGATCCGGAGTATTGAGTAAAGTACAACCGGAAACTACACCGGCGTTATTTATTAAAATATCTACCTAAAAAAAAAATATTAAAATTTATTTTCTGAATATATAAAAATAATTGTTATTATTTAATTACATCTCCAACTTCTTGTTGTGTCTTTTTCGCCACCCTGTATACATCTTCTTTATCAGATAAATCACATTTATATCCATAAGCTTTTCCGCCTATTCCTTTAACTAATCCTACTGTTTCCTCCACACCTGAAAATAATAATAAAAGTTCTTATAACTCTTAACGTACTATAAACATATTTATTTTTAACATTACTGTATAAAATTTTTTTGAATAATTCTAAGTACAATCCTGTCATAATTTAAATATTACAACATATTTTAAAGAACATTTATTGAAAGTACCTTTTATCTAGTTCATAAACGAAACCATATGGGTACTAGTTATTTCTTAATTTTTACAACACATATTACATATAAAAAAGTACATCACTATGATGCAGGTTCTCATTATTCTGAACGTAGTATAACTACAGCCATCTAACCTATTTATTTAAGTTTGTATTTTCATTTAACAAGTTCTTAATTATCCATTACTTAAGTGTCACATTGTTACTGACTAAATGAAAAATAAATAGAAAAGCAAATAAAGTCACATACGTGCAATATTTTTAAATAAGTAAAATACATCGTATAAATTTATGTTAAGAGCATGCAATTCCGTTATTTATTGCTATGGTAACTTATCTATTGCTATATTGTTTATTCCTATGGTGTTAAATTATGAATTATAATTGTTTTATACTAGCTCTAAGCATGTATGTTACATCTTAAATTAAAATTGGTTTATTGAAAATCTAGACACCAAACAAAAAAGAATCACTAAATAATCAAATCTCGTACACCATTTAGAATTTATTAATTTTGACAATAAATTCATAATCTCCGACCCCGGAAACTCCCACATACCAATTTTGAATAGAATCGGTCAACAATCATAAATGTCGTCCGCCATCTTGGAGTCGCCATCTTGAATTTATTAATTTTGATATAAAATTCATAATCCCCGATCTTAAAAATCTTCACATACCAATTTTGAATAGAATCGGTCAACAATCATAAATATCGTTAGCCATCTTGAATTTATTAATTTTGACATAAAATTCATAATCTACGATCTTAAAAACCCTCACATACCAATTTTGAATAGAATCGGTCAATAATCATAAATCTTGTCCACCATCTTGATTTTATTAATTTTGACAATAAATTTATAATATCCGATCCCAAAAACCCCCACATACCAATTTCGAATGAAATTAGTCCATAATCATAAATCTCGTCCGCCATCTTGGAGTCGCCATCTTGAATTTATTAATTTGGATATAAAGTTCATAATCGCCGATCTTAAAAACCCTCATAAACCAATGTTGAATAGAATCGGTCAACAATCAGAAATATAGTCCGCCATCTTGGAGTCGCCATCTTGAATTTATTAATTTGGACATAAAATTCATAATCTACGATCTTAAAAACCCTCACATAAAAATTTTGAATAGAGTCGGTCAATAATCATAAATCTTGTCCGCCATCTTGGAATCGCCATCTTGATTTTATTAATTTTGACAATACATTTATAATCTCCGACCCCAAAAATCCCAACATACCAATTTTGAATAGAATCTGTCAATAATCATAAATATCGTTCGCCATCTTGAATTTATTAATTTTGACGTAAAATTCATAATCTACGATCTTAAAAACCCTCACATACCAATTTTGAATAGAATCGGTCAACAATCATAAATATCGTCCGCCATCTTGGAGTCGCCATCTTAAATTTATTAATTTTGATATAAAATTCATAATCTCCGATCTTAAAAACCCTCACATACCAATTTTGAATAGAATCGGTCAACAATCATAAATATCGTTCGCCATCTTGAATTTATTAATTTTGACGTAAAATTCATAATCTACGATCTTAAAAACCCTCACATACCAATTTTGAATAGAATCGGTCAATAATCATAAATCTTGTCCACCATCTTTATTTTATTAATTTTGACAATAAATATATAATATCCGATCCCAAAAACCCCCACATACCAATTTCGAATGAAATTAGTCCATAATCATAAATCTCGTCCGCCATCTTGGAGTCGCCATCTTGAATTTATTAATTTGGATATAAAGTTCATAATCGCCGATCTTAAAAACCCTCATAAACCAATGTTGAATAGAATCGGTCAACAATCATAAATATCGTCCGCCATCTTGGAGTCGCCATCTTGAATTTATTAATTTGGACATAAAATTCATAATCTACGATCTTAAAAACCCTGACATACCAATTTTGAATAGAGTCGGTCAATAATCATAAATCTTGTCCGCCATCTTGGAATCGCCATCTTGATTTTATTAATTTTGACAATACATTTATAATCTCCGACAAAAAAAATCCCAACATACCAATTTTGAATAGAATCTGTCAATAATCATAAATCTCGTCCGCCATCTTCATTTTATTAATTTTGACAATAAATCCATAATCTCCGACCCCGGAAATTCCCACATACCAATTTTGAATAGAATCGGCCAACAATCATAAATATCGTCCGCCATCTTGGAGTCGCCATCTTGAATTTATTAATTTTGATATAAAATTCATAATCTAAGATCTCAAAAACCCTCACATACCAATTTTGAATAGAATCGATCAACAATCATAAATATCGTCCGCCATCTTGGAGTCGCCATCTTGATTTATTAATTTTGATATAAAATTCATAATCTACGATCTTAAAAACCCTCACATACCAATTTTGAATAGAATCGGTCAACAATCATAAATATCGTCCGCCATCTTGGAATCGCCATCTTGATTTTATTAATTTTGACAATAAATTTATAATCTCCGATCCCAAAAACCCCCACATACCAATTTTGAATGAAATTAGTCCATAATCATAAATCGCGTCCGCCATCTTGGAATCGCCATCTTGTATTTAAAATTAAAAATTGGTTTCCTGCACTGTATCAAACAAACTTTTTAAGTTTTCAAATTTTTTCAACAATACAAAACGCTACAACCGTAACAATCAACCAAACAAACAAACTCGACGAAAATATATAATAGATATATTTAATTTATAATTATAATGTCGATGGTTTTTTCTGATCTTCCCTGAATTTTTTATGATCTTCACTCATTTTTTTGTGATCTTTCATTAATTTATTTTATTTTACTCATTTTTTTTGTGATCTTCACTCATTTTTTTGTGATCTTCACTCATTTATTGTGATCATCACTCATTTCTTTTTATTTTACTTATTTTTTGTGATCTCCACTCATTTTTTGTGATCTTCACTCATTTTTTTGTGATCTTCACTCATTTTTTGTGATCTTCACTCATTTCTTTTTATTCTACTTATTTTTTGGGATCTTCATTTTTTTTATTTAATTTTTTTTGTGATCTTCACTCATTTTTTTTGATAGTTACTCATTTTTTGTGATCTTCAATCATTTATTTTTATTTTACTTATTTTTTGGGATCTTCATTTTTTTTATTTAATTTTTTTTGTGACCTTCACTCATTTTTTTTTGATAGTTACTCATTTATTGTGATCTTCACTAACAAATATTTTATTGTACTTATTTTTTGTGATTTTTACTCATTTTTTTAATATAATTTATTTTTTTGTGACCTTCACTCATTTGTTTTATTTTACTCACTTTTTTGTGATCTTCATTCATTTATTGTGATCATCACTTATTTCTTTTTATTTTACTTATTTTTTGTGATCACTAATTTTTTTTTATTTTACTAATTTTTTTGTGATCTCCACTCATTTTTTGTGATCTTCACTCATTTTTTGTGATCTTCACTCATTTTTTTTGATAGTTACTCATTTTTTGTGATCTTCACTCATTTCTTTTTATTCTACTTATTTTTTGCGATCTTCATTTTTTTTTTAAATTTTTTTTTGTGATCTTCACTCATTTTTTTTTGATAGTTACTCATTTTTTGTGATCTTCACTAACAAATTTTTTATTGTACTTATTTTTTATGATTTTTACTCATGTTTTTAATTTAATTTATTTTTTTGTGACCTTCATTCATTTGTTTTATTTTACTTATTTTTTTGTGATCTTCACTCATTTGTTTTATTTTACTCATTTTTTGTGATCTTCACTCATTTGTTTTATTTTACTCATTTTTTTGTGATCTTCACTCATTTTTTTATGCTCTTCATTCATTTCTTGTGATCTTCACTCATTTCTTTTTATTTTACTTATTTTTTGGGTTTTTTTTTATTTTTCTTATTTTTGGCGATCTTCACTAATTTTTATTTTATTTATTTTTTCTGATCTTCACCAATTTTTTTGTGATTGTCACTCATTGTTTGTGATCGTCACCCATTTTTTTTATTTTTATGCGATCTTCACTCATTTGTTTTATTTTACTCACTCTTTTTGATCTTCACTCATTTCTTGTGATCATCACTCATTTCTTTTTATTTTACTTATTTTTTGTGATCTTCACTAATTTTTATTTATTTTTTTTCTAATCTTCAAAAATTTTTTCACTGATTTTTTTTCATTTTATTTATTTTTTTGTTATCTTCACCTCTTTTTTTTTTGAAATTCGGTTCGAAGGACCAATATAGTGGACTTGTAAAATTTGTTTCACAAAACATTATTTATTTATTATTATATATGTGGCCTTTGATGTTACATAAAAAACGAATAAGTGACAGATGTCGATGAAAAAAAAAATGACGTCCGGCTCGAAGGACCAATGTAATATTATATTAATTAGTTTTAATTTTCTTGTTATTAATTTTTTCTTAATATTGTTTATTGTATTTTGATTTATAATTATAATGGCGATGGTTTTTTGTTGTTTGATATTTAAATATAAGGAAGTTATTATTTATTTTTTTTATTTGACCATTTAAAAAAATATATGCATCATGTGGTTTTAGAATTGAGAAATTATGAATATATCAATAAGTGAAAGACAATAATGATTTGATCATTATTATATAATTATTTAATTTTAGTAATATTTATTCATCCTAATATGATCTAACCTTTCACTTTATAAAAAATTATTTATTATGTTATTGATCTTAGCTATTACTTAATATTGTATTTTAAAATAGAATGTTACAAGTATAATTATTTATTTAAATATTATGATACTTGAAAAATATTAACCTAAAAAAACTACACTTCTTTTGTCTTTAACTCACATTTTTACGATGCCTACAAATTGGTTTTTTCTGATCATCATTTATTTTCAATCTTAACTATTTTTTATCTACACTTAATTTTTTTTGCAAATGTTCTGAATTTTTCTCCAGTTATTTTTACCCATTTTTCCAGATATTCACTAAATTTTTCTTCCAATTTTTTTGATCTTCACTTAATTTTTCTCCAATATGTTCTGAACTTCATTTAATTTTTCTTCATCATTTTCTGATCTTCACTAAACTTTTTCCTCCTTTTTTTCTGATCTTTACTAAATTTTTTCCCCTTTTTTTCTGATCTTCACTAAATTTTTCCTCCAGTTTTTCTGATTTTTTATTTTTACCTATTGTTCCAGATATTCACTAAATTTTTCTTCCAATTTTTTTGATCTTCACTTAATTTTTCTTCATTATTTTCTGATCTTCACGTAATTTTATTTCCATTTTTTTTAATTCCATTTTTTTATATTCATTTAATTTTTTCTACATTATTTTCTTCAAAAAAATTTTCTTCTAATTTTTTTTCTCCGATACGTTCTGATCTTCAATTAATTTTTTTCCATTTTTTTTATATTCATTTAATTTTTTCTTTATTTTCTGATCTTCACCTAATTTTATTTCACTAAATTTTTCCTCCAGTTTTTCTGATTTTTTGTTTTTATCTATTTTTACAGATATTCACTAAATTTTTCTTCCAATTTTTTTGATCTTCACTTAATTTTTCTTCAATATGTTCTGATCTTCAATTAATTTTTTTCCATTTTTTTTATATTCATTTAATTTTTTCTTCATTATTTTCTGATCTTCATTATTTTTTTGATCTTCACTAAATTGTTTCCTCCTTTTTTCTGATCTTCACTAAATTTTTCCGCCAGTTTTTCTGATTTTTTATTTTTACCCACTTTTCCAGATCTTCAGTAAATTTTTCATCTAATTTTTTTTCTTCACTTAATTTTTCTCCGATATGTTTTGATCTTGAATTAATGTTTTTGCATTTTTTTGATATTCAGTTAATTTTTTCTTCATTATTTTTTGATCTTCACTAAATTTTTTCCTCCTTTTTTTCTGATCTTTACTAAATTTTTCCTCCAGTTTTTCAGATTTTTTATTTTTACCCATTTTTTCAGATATTCACTAAATTTTTCTTCACTTAATTTTTCTCCGATATGTTCTGATCTTCAATTAATTTTTTTTTTGCATTTTTTTAATATTCAGTTAATTTTTTTTTCATTATTTTTTGATCTTTACTAAATTTTTTCGTCCATTTTTTCTGATCTTCACTAAATTTTTCTTCCAGTTTCTCTGATTTTTTGTTTTTATCCATTTTTCCATATCTTCACTAAATTTTTCTTCCTTCCTTTTTTTTATATTCATTTAATTTTTTCTTCGTTATTTTCTGATCTTCACCTAATTTTATTTCCATTTTTTTCATATTCATTTAATTTTTTCTTCATTATTTTCTGATCTTCACTAAATTTTTTCTTCCTTTTTTCAGATCTTAACTAAATTTTTCCTCCAGTTTTTCTGATTTTTTATTTTTACCCATTTTTACAGATATTCACTAAATTTTTCTTCCAATTTTTTTGATCTTCACTTAATTTTTCTTCAATATGTTCTGATCTTCAATTAATTTTTTTATATTCATTTAATTTTTTCTTCGTTATTTTCTGATCTTCACCTAATTTTATTTCCATTTTTTTTATATTCATTTAATTTTTTCTTCATTATTTTCTGATCTTCACTAAATTTTTTCCTCCTTTCTTCTGATCTTCACTAAATTTTTCCTCCAGTTTTTCTGATTTTTTATTTTTACCCATTTTTCCAGATCTTCACTAAATTTTTCTTCCAATGTTTTTGATCTTCACTTAATTTATCTCCAATATGTTCTGATCTTTAATTAATTTTTTTCCAATTTTTTTATATTCACTTAATTTTTTATTCATAATTTTCTGATCTTCACTAAATTTTTTCCTCCTTTTTTCAGATCTTAACTAAATTTTTCCTCCAGTTTTTCTGATTTTTTATTTTTACCCATTTTTCCAGATCTTCACTAAATTTTTGTTCCAATTTTTTCGATCTTCACTTAATTTTTCTCCAATATGTTCTGATCTTTAATTAATTTTTTTCCATTTTATTTATATTCACTTAATTTTTTATTCTTTATTTTCTGATCTTCACTAAATTTTTCCCTCCTTTTTTCTGATCTTCCCTAAATTTTTCCTCCAGTTTTTTTGTGATCTTCACTTATTTTTTTGCTAGTTTTAGTCGCTTTTTGTGATATTCATTTATTTTTTTGTGATCTTCACTTATTCTTTTCTGATCTTCACTTATTTTTAAGCTATTTTTTGTGATCTTCATTCACTGTTTGTGATCCTCACTCATTTTTGTGATCTTCACTTATTCTTTTGTCATCTTCACTTATTCTTTTGTCATCTTCACTTATTTTCACCTATTTTTTGTGATATTCATTAATTCTTTTGCTATTCTTACTCATTTTTTGTGATCTTCACTCATTATTTGTCATCTTGACTCATTTTTTTCTGATCTTCACTCATAATTTGCAATCTTCACTCATTTTTTAGTGATCTTCTTTGTCTTCTTCTGTTTCTTGTTCCACTTTAGAATCTTTTATTATTATCATTTGACTTCTTTTCCCATTTTTTTTAATCGTTACTTAGTTTTTCCTCCATTTTTTTGTTTTCTACCATTTTTCTGATCTTCACTAAATTTTTCCTTTTTTTCTGATCTTCATTTTTCTGATTTTCACTTAATTTGTCTTCTATTTTTATTATTTTCTCAAAAATGTTTCCACAAATTTTTCTGATCTTTAATGTTTTTTCTCAGTATCTTCACTTAATTTTTCTTGCATTTTTTTCTGATATTCATTTAATATTTTTCATTATTTTTTTCTGATCTTCATTAAATGCTTTTCCCAACTTTTTTTATCTTCATTTAATCTTTCTTTCAGTTTTTCTTATATTCACAAAGTTTTTCTGATCTTAAATTTTTTCCCGGTTTTTCTTATCATAATTAATTTTTTCCCAATTTTTCAGATCTGCACTTAATTTTCCTCCATTTTTCTAATAATTACTTAATATTTCTCTCCTTTTTTCTGATCTTTATTAAATTTTTCCCCAATTTTTATTATCACCAAATTTCCCCCTCTTTTTTCTAATCCTAATTTTTCCCTCGTTTATGGTTTCTAAAAACTGGCAATTTTTCCTGAAATTCCCTAAACCAGAGAATTTTTGCAATGTTGCCAATTCTCTGAACAACTAGTTAATATTTTTGACTTAATAAGTTTTCTAAATTTGGACCATATTTTACGACGTAGCAAAACTACTTTGCGACGTTGCCACACCTTTCTAAAATTCCCTAAAACTGGGAGTTTTAAAATAAAATTATTTTCATCAGTGACAATTCACTGATGATTAATAGCAATATTTGACTCAGATATAGCGAAATTTAACTACCATCACATTTATTGCTATAGCAACGTAATTTATTGCTTTTAAATGTAATCTACTTCATGGTACATTTATCTTCACCTTGAGATAAAGTACCCAAATCGAGGAAAAGAGAAATTTTGACATAGCAATCAAGATTTGCTTGGTCAATCGTTTTGAACTACTTTTAATATATTTTGAAACTCGTCGATTTAATGAAACACATTAATTAGGAATTTATTGCAAACGAATTTAATAAAAGATTGAATTTTAAATTATTCCTATAATTAATTATGTAAATTAGGATGTATAAAAAAATTGAATTAATTAGAAACTAAAATTGTGTAAAAATAGTGGCTTATAGAAAAAAAAAATATAATTAATAATAAACGTCAAATCAATTTAACGAATAATTAATTACAACAAAATACTGTTACTATAGCAAACAAAATTACATTAATATAGCAATAAATAATGTTACTATATGAACACATAAGTTCAAAAAAACAGTTACTGCAGCTATACATAAAGTTACTATAGCAATAGATAAGTTACCATAAAAATAAATAATGTTACTACATCAATATATAAGTTCCCACAGTAATAAATAGCAAAAGTTACTTTAGCAATACATAAATTACCATAGCAATAAATAATCCTGGTATCATAGCAACGAATAACGAATTAGTAAACATATTGCTAATAGACAATTAATGTTACCATAGCAATTAAAAAAATAAAAATAGTTTAAAAAAATAATTAGTAAACAGTGTTACTTAAGCGATAAATAAAGTTACTATAGCAATAAATTACGACGATATATTTTTGAAAAAATAAATAATGTTACTATAGCAATACATAAATTACCATGGCAATGTTACTATAACGATAAATAACGACAGTACACATATTGCTCATTCATTTTGTCTAAAAACAATCGTAACTAGAGAAATAGATAACGTTACCATAGCATAACGTTACCATAGCATAACGTTACCAGTGTGATAAATAAAGTTACTATTGCAATAAATCATGAATTTTGATAAAGTTAAGGTCAAAAAGCAGCAATTATTCATACTTATATTAGGAATAAATAATGTTACTATAGCACTAGATAAGTTAGCATAAATATAAATAATATATAATTACCATAGCAATGTTATTATAACAATAAATAACGAACGAGATTTGATTTGATCGATTCTATTCAAAATTGATATGTGAGGGTTTTTTGGGTCGGAAATTATGAATTTTCTGTCAAAATTAATTTATTCAAGATGGCGACTCCAAGATGGCGGATGAGATTTTTGATTATTGACCGATTCTACTAAAAATTGGTATAAGGGGGTTTTTGGGGTCGGAGAATATGAATTTTATGTCAAAATTAATAAATTCAAGATGGCGACTCCAACATGGCGGATGAGATTTTTGATTATTGAGCGATTTTATTCATAATTGGTATGTGGGTATTTTTGGTATTGTAGATTATGATTTTTTTGTCAAAATTAAGAAATTCAATATGGCGAATCCAAGATGGCGGATGAGATTTATGGTTATTGACCGATTCTATTTCAAATTGGTATGTGGGTATTTTAGGGGTCGAAGATTATAATTTTTTTGTCAAAATTAATAAAAAAGATAGCGGACGATATTTAAGTACGGTTATTGATCTATTCCATTCAAAATTAGTATGTGAGGGTTTTCTGGGGCTGGAAATTATGAATTTTCTGTCAAAATTAATATATTCAAGATGGCGACTACAAGATGGCGGATGAGATTTTTGATTATTGACCGATTCTACTAAAAATTGGTATAAGGGGGTTTTTGGGGTCGGAGAATATGAATTTTATGTCAAAATTAATAAATTCAAGATGGCGACTCCAAGATGGCGGATGAGATTTTTGATTATTGAGCGATTCTATTCATAATTGGTATGTGGGTATTTTTGGTATCGGAGATTATGATTTTTTTGTCAAAATTAAGAAATTCAAGATGGCGAATCCAAGATGACGGATGAGATTTATGGTTATTGACCGATTCTATTTCAAATTGGTATGTGGGTATTTTAGGGGTCGAAGATTATACATTTTTTGTCAAAATTAATAAATTCAAGATGGCGACTTCAAGATGGCGGACGATATTTATGATTATTGACAGATTCTATTCCAAATTTTTATGTGGATATTTTAGGGGTCGAAGTTTATAAATTTTTTGACAAAATTAATAAATTCAAGATGGCGACTTCAAGATGGCGGACGATATTTATGATTATAGACCGATTCTATTCAAGATTGGTATGTGAGGGTTTTTAGAGTCGGAGATTATGAATTTTCTGTCAAAATTAATAAACAAGATGGCGGACGATATTTATGGTTATTGATCTATTCCATTCAAAATTGGTATGTGAGGGTTTTTTGGGTCGGAAATTATGAATTTTCTGTCAAAATTAATGTATTCAAGATGGCGACTCCAAGATGGCGGATGAGATTTTTGATTATTGACCGATTCTACTAAAAATTGGTATGAGGGGGTTTTTGGGGTCGGAGAATATGAATTTGTTGTCAAAATTAATAAATTCAAGATGGCAACTCCAAGATGGCTGATGAGATTTATGGTTATTGACCGATTCTATTCCAAATTGGTATGTGGGTATTTTAGGGGTCAAAGATTATAAGTTTTTTGTCAAAATTAATAAATTCAAGATGGCGGACCATATTTATGATTATTGACTGATTCTATTCCAAATTGGTATGTGGGTATTTTAGGGGTCAAAGATTATAAATTTTTTGTCAAAATCAATAAATTCAAGATGGCGACTTAAAGATGGCGGACGATTTTTATGATTATTGACCGATTCTATTCCAAATTGGTATGTGGGTATTTTAGGGGTCGAAGATTATAAATTTTTTGTCAAAATTAATAAATTCAAGATGGCGACTTCAAGATGGCGGACGATATTTATGATTATAGACCGATTCTATTCAAGATTGGTATTGAGGATTTTTGGAGTCTGAGATTATGAATTTTCTGTCAAAATTAATAAACAAGATGGCGGACGATATTTACGGTTATTGATCTATTTCATTCAAAATTGGTATGTGAGTGTTTCTTGGGTCGGAAATTATGAATTTTCTGTCAAAATTAATATATTCAAGATGGCGACTCCAAGATGGCGGATGAGATTTTTGATTATTGACTGATTCTACTAAAAATTGGTATGAGGGGGTTTTTGGGGTCGGAGAATAGGAATTTGTTGTCAAAATTAATAAATTCAAGATGGCGACTCCAAGATGGCAGACGATATTTATGATTATTGACCGATTCTATTAAAAATTGGGATCTGGAGGTTTTTGGGGTCGGAGATTATAAATTTATAAATTCAAGATCACGACTTCAAGATGGCGGACGAGATTTATGATTATTGATCGATTTAATTCAAAATTGGTATGTGGATATTTTTGGTATCGAAGATTATGAACTTTTGCCAAAAATTAATAAATTTAACATGGCGACTCCAAAATGGCGAACGATATTTATGATTATTGACCGATTCTATCCAAAATTGGTGTGTGCGTAGTTTTAGTGTCGCAGATTATGATTTTTTTGTCAAAATTAATAAGTACAAGGCGACTCCAAGATGGCGGACGATATTTAGGATTATGGACCTATTTTTTGTTAGTTTGTAACGGTTTTAACGAAAAATTTAAAAACTTGAAAAAGGTGAGAACAGGTTGCCTATCGAGCTAGTTTATAATAATTTCAAAACTACAATCCAGGACATTGGTCCTTCGAGCCAGATTTTATTTTTTTCCATTAACGTCTGTTACTTAACAGTTTAATTTATGTAATGACAAAGGCTACATTTATTTTTAAAAAATAAATATATTCTGTCTTGCTTACATAATATAATGTCAATTAAATTGTATAAAAAAATTATTTTAAATGTAAACAATAAAAATTCATTAACAATTACATTGGTTAATTTGTAAAATTATATTTCACAGTTCAAGGTTAATGAAATGTTAATGTATGGAACGTGATCAATGCGAATTAATTGTTTTGTTTTATATTTTTTTATAAAGATCGAACATTTCCTGTAATGATTAATTATTAAATACACATGCAAATTGGAAATTATATTTATTTTATATAAAATAAATTTATAAAAAATATTTCCGGTTATAAAATATTTTAAAAAAAATACTAGTTTCCCACTGGGCATAATTTAATGTATTTAATATTGACATTGTTGATTTTAGAAGAATTTTATTTTCTGTATATTATATAATGCTTAGAACAAGGTAACAAATTTATTTATTTTAAACGATTATTTTGAATAATTCTAAAGAAAAATTACGCAAAGAGATCATTGACATACTATAATATGATAATAAATAAAAAATAACCGTGATACTAGCTAGCTGCGTCTGAAAGTACAGAGAAAGTCATAATAGAACCTTGAGAATATGAATTTTAACATATAACATTTCGCTGTTTGCACTTTGGTATATTATCAAGCGCGACTTTACATGCCTTTGAGGGAATTATTCCAAGTCTGAATATAAATTTGAAGACGAAAATTTGTGTTTTTTTTTTTTTTTTTTTTTTTTTTTTTTTTTTTTTTTTTTTTTTTTTTTTTTTTTTTTTTATTAATCTACCGATGTTGTCATGTTGTCAATATTATTTGAATTTTGAAATGATGCGAAAGATGAACGAGATAAGACGAAAAAGAAGAGCAAACAAAGATGAGTGAAGATCACAAAAAATGCGCGAAGGCCACAAAAAAAATGAGTGAAAATCGCAAAAAAATAAGTGAAAATACGAAAAAAATGTGTAAAAATAAAAAAAAAATGAGTGAAAATCATAAAACGATAAGTGAAGATCACAAAAAAATGAGTGAAGATTACAAAAAAATTAGTGAAAATCACAAAACAATAAGTGAAGATGGTAAAAATCGCAAAAAAATGAGTGAAAATCACAAAAAATTAAGGGAATATAACAAAAAATTACAAAAAAATAAGTGAAGATAAAAAAAATATTTCATCAAACAAATATTATAAGTTTACTACATTGGTCCTTTGAGCCGGATTTCACAAAACAATGGGTGATTCACAAAAAAAATTAGAAAAATCACAAAAAAAAACAGTGAAGATCACAAAAAATGAGTGATGGTCACAAAAAAATGAGTAAAGATTACAAAATAATGAGTGTAAATCACTAAAAAATAAGTGAAGATAACAAAAAAAATGGGTAAAGGTCACAAAAAAATGAGTGAAGATCACAAAAAATTAAGTGAAGATCAGAAAAACCCATTGTTATTATAATTATAAATCAAAATACAATAATAAATATTATTTTTCATTTTAAGGAAAATTCAATAGCAAGGAAATTAAAATCAATTAATATTACATTGATCCTTCGAGCCGGATTTCATTTTTTTTTCGTAACGTCAAAAACGATATTTATGATAATAAATAAGTAAGGTTTTATGAAACAAATATTTTAAGTCTACTACATTGGTCCTTTGAGCCGGATTTCACAAATAAATGGGCGAAGATCACAAAAAAATTAGTAAAATCACAAAAAAAACAGTGAAGAGCACATAAAATAAGTGAAGATCACAAAAAAATGAGTGAAGATCACAAAAAAATGAGTGAAGATCGCAAAAAATGAGTGAAAATCACAAAAAATTAAGTGAATATAACAAAAAATAAGTGAAGATAAAAAAATGTTTCATCAAACAAATATTATAAGTTTACTACATTGGTCCTTTGAGCCGGATTTCACAAAACAATGGGTGATTCACTAAAAAATTAGTAAAATCACAAAAAAAAACAGTGAGATCATAAAAAATGAGTGAAGGTCACAAAAAAATGAGTAGAGATTACAAAAAAATGTGTAAATCACTAAAAAATAAGTGAAGATAACAAAAAAAATGGGTAAAGATCACAAAAAAATGAGTGAAGATCACAAAAAATTAAGTGAAGATCAGAAAAACCCATTGTTATTATAATTATAAATCAAAATACAATAATAAATATTATTTTTCATTTTAAGGAAAATTCAATAGTAAGGAAATTAAAACCAATTAATATTACATTGATCCTTCGAGCCGGATTTTTTTTTATGTAACGTCAAAGGCGACATTTATAATAATACATAAATAATGTTTCATCAAACAAATATTATAAGTTTACTACATTGGTCCTTTGAGCCGGATTTCACAAAACAATGGGTGATTCATAAAAAAATTAGAAAAATCACAAAAAAAAACAGTGAAGATCACAAAAAATGAGTGATGGTCACAAAAAAATGAGTAGAGATTACAAAAAAATGAGTGTAAATCACTAAAAAATAAGTGAAGATAACAAAAAAATGGGTAAAGATCACAAAAAAATGAGTGAAGATCACAAAAAATTAAGTGAAGATCAGAAAAACCCATTGTTATTATAATTATAAATCAAAATACAATAATAAATATTATTTTTCATTTTAAGGAAAATTCAATAGCAAGGAAATTAAAATCAATTAATATTACATTGATCCTTCGAGCCGGATTTCATTTTTTTTTCGTAACGTCAAAAACGATATTTATAATAATAAATAGGTAACGTTTTATGAAACAAATATTTTAAGTCCACTACATTGGTCCTTTGAGCCGGATTTCACAAATAAATGGATGAAGATCACAAAAAAATAAGTAAAATCACAAAAAAAACAGTGAAGAGCACATAAAATAAGTGAAGATCACAAAAAAAATGAGTGAAGATCGCATAAAATGAGTGAAAATCAGAAAATCATAGGTGCAGATAACAAAAAATGGGTAAAATCACAAAAAAATGAGAGAAAATCACAAAAAATTAAGTGAATATAACAAAAAATGATTAAAAATCACAAAAAAATAAGTGAAGATAAAAAAATGTTTCATCAAACAAATATTATAAGTTTACTATATTAGTCCTTTGAGCCGGATTTCACAAAACAATGGGTGATTCACTAAAAAATTAGTAAAATCACAAAAAAAAAACAGTGAAGATCATAAAAAATGAGTGAAGGTCACAAAAAAATGAGTAGAGATTACAAAAAAATGAGTGAAGATCACAAAAAATTAAGTGAAGATCAGAAAAAACCATTGTTATTATAATTATAAATCAAAATACAATAATAAATATTATTTTTCATTTTAAGGAAAATTCAATAGCAAGGAAATTAAAACCAATTAATATTACATTGATCCTTCGAGCCGGATTTTTTTTTATGTAACGTCAAAGGCGACATTTATAATAATACATAAATAATGTTTTATCAAACAAATATTATTAGTTCATTACATTGGTCCTTTGAGCCGGATTTCACAAAAAAATTGGTGAAAATCACAAAAAATGAGTAAAATCACAAAAAAAGAGTGAAGATTACAAAAAATGGATGAAGATCACAAAAAATGAGTAAAATCACAAAAAAAGAGTGAAGATTACAAAAAATGAGTGAAGATTACAAAAAATTAAGTGAAGATAAAAAAAACCATCGATATTATAAGTATAAATCAAAATATAGTAATACACATTATTTTTTAATTTAAGGCAAAATTAATAGCTGGAAAATTAAAAACAATTAATATTACATTGGTCCTTTGAGCCGGATATCACAAAAAAAGTAAAATCCCCAAAAAAAAAGAGTGAAGATCACAAAAATGAGTGAAGATCATAAAAAAAGAGTAAAGATCATAAAAAAAAATAAAAATCACAAAACATTGGATGAAGGTCACTAAAAATTCGGAGAGAAATTAAGTGAAAATCAAAAAATTGGAGAAAAATTAAGTAGAGATAAAGAAAATTTGGAGAAAAATTAAGTGAAGATCATTAAAAGAGGGGGCAACTTTAGTGAAATTAAAAAACGGGAGAAAAAAGTTAAAATCAGACAAAAAAAAATTGGGAGAAAAATTGGGAGAAAAATTAGGAAAAGATCAAGAAAATTTGGAAAAAAAAATAAAAATTATTTAAACTATTTTAAATATTAACAAAAATAATACTAACTATTTTTTTTTATTTTATAATATCAATTTTTATAAAAAATAAATTGATAAATTTTTTTTTGATTTTTAATTTTCCCCTATAAATCTACAATTATTATTTTAAAATTATGAAAAAAAATTACATATACAGTAATTTTTTTTTGTTAATAAAAAATACAATTTAAATAGCAAAATAATTTTAAACTTTTTAATTTCATAAATTTTTCGAAAAAATCACAATTGTAGTATTTTTTATTGTCAATTTAATGGTATTTATTTCAAATTTAAATTTTTAATATAAAAAAAAATTAAATAAAAAAAAAATCATTTTGAGGTCAATAATTTCATTAAAAATGAAAAATTAATAATTTTTTTCAGTTTTTTTGAATCAAAATACTTCAATAAAAATAGTTCTAAAAAATATAAAGTTTTCTCAAAAATTAAAGTAACTATAAAAATATTGATTCTTTTTTTTTTTTTTTGAAAGACTTTTTAAACTCTTTTATATATTCTAATAACTTTTTTTATAATTTTTATTAAAATTTGATTTATTAAGTTTTTTTAATTTTGGTATTAAAAAATACAATTTAAATAACAAAAATCTGAAAAAATTTATAAATTTACAGCTTTAAATTATCTTTTTAATGATATAAAATCCATTTTAATATTTTCAATAATTTAAAAATTATACAAATTAATTAAAAAATTTTAATTAATTTTCAAACTATTTCAGCCATTTTTTTGTTAATTTCATAATTTTTTGGAAAAAATCACAATTGAGGTATATTTTATTGCCAATCTAATGGTATTTATTTTAAATTTATATTTTCAATATTTTAACAAAAAAAAATTAAATTAATGAAAAAAAATTAAATTAATTAAAAAAAATATTAAAATCATTTGAGGTCAATAATTTCATTTAAAATTATTAAAAATGAAAAATGAATAATTTTTTTCAATTTTTTGAATCAAAATATTTCAATAAAAATAGTTCTAAAAAATATAAACTTTTCTCAAAAATTAAAGTAACTGATTTTTTTTTTATTTTGGTAATAAAAAATACAATTTAAAATCTGAAATAAATCAAAAATTTACAGTTTTAAATTAACTTTCGAATGATACAAAATCTATTTTAATATTTTCAATAATTTAAAAATTATACAAATTATTTAAAAATTTTAATTAATTTTCAAACTATTTCAGCCATTTTTTTGTTAATTTCATAATTTTTTGAAAAAAATCACAATTGTGGTATATTTTATTGCCAATTTAATGGTATTTATTTCAAATTTATATTTTTAATATTTTAACAAAAAAAAAATTAAATTAATTAAAAAAAAATGAAATTAATTTAAAAAATTATTAAAATCATTTTGAGGTCAATAATTTAATTTAAAATTATTGAAAATAAAAAATGAATAATTTTTTTAAATTTTTTGAATCAAAATACTTCAATAATAATAGTTCTAAAAAATATAAAATTTTCTCAAAAATTAAAGTAACTATAAAAAATTTTTTTGAAAAAAATTACACATAAAGAACTTTTTAATTTTTTTATATTTTCATTCATTTACTTTTTCATATTTTTTTATAATTTTTATTAAAATTTGATTTATATTTTTTTTATTTTGGTAATAAAAATACAATTTAAATAGTAAAAATCTGAAATAAATCACACATTTACAGTTTTAAATTATCTTGATAAAAAATCCATTTTAATATTTTCAATAATTTAAAAATTATAATTAATTTTCAAACTATTTCAGCCATTTTTTTGTTAATTTCAAAATTTTTTGATTAAATTTTGAAAAAATAACAATTGTAGAATTTTTTTATTGTCAATTTAATGGTATTTATTTCAAATTTATAAAAAAAAAAAATAATTCAAAAATAAATTAATATCATTTTGAGGTCAATAATTTCATTAAAAATTATTATTTTTTGAATCAAGATACTTCAATAAAAATAGTTCTCAAAATGTAAAATTTTCACAAAAATTAAAGTAACTATAAAAAATTTTGTTTTATTTTTTTGGAAAAATTCACACATACAGAACTTTTTAAACTATTTTTTATATATTCTAATTATTTTTTTCATATTTCAGCCATTTTTTTAATTCCACAATTTTTTGAAAAAAAATCACAATTGTAGTATTTTTTTATTGATAATTAAATAGTATTTATTTCTTTATATTTTTAACATTTTATATAAAAAAAAATAAATTGATTTAAAAACAAATATTTTTTTCAGTTTTTTGGATCAAAATAAAAATAGTTAAAAAACATTTTTAAATTAAATTTATTAATAACATCTTAGTAATAATAATTTAATTTTCTCCTTAATAACGCCCTAATTTAAATATTTATTTTTATTTTTATCTTAAAAATTCTTAAGTTTAATATTTACTGCTACGAATAATTTAACTGATAAAAGTATCTAAATATGAAAAACATATTTTTTTTATCTTTTGCGGTTGATAAATTACCACTTAAAAAAAATGTCTACTTAATACGTAATTGTCTTGACCTACAAATTCCTAAAATTATACAAATTTTTTATCAGCAAAAATAAAATTTTTACCAAAATAATAATTTTTTAACTATTAGTAAGAAGATTAATTATAGTTTTTTTAATATTTACTAATTATATAACAACTACCTAATTTTATTTTTAAACACGAAAAGGAACAAGAGAACTTTGGATTTATATTTAATAAACAATAATAATAATCGTTTTTTTTTTGCTACATTATTTTTTTTTAATTAGGAAAAAAACTAATTTAGTTAATTAACAAAAGTTTGTTTTATGATGTGATAACCTCAATTTAAATTTTTTATTAGATATTGATACAGGGTAAATATAATCTATAAGAAACGGAAATCAATATAAACAATAAATATTTCCATTAATAACAATTAAATTAAAATATTGTAAATGTATAAATAGGAATATTTAGAATTTTGTCTAAGTAAATCCAATAATTTTTATATTTTGTTAATTGAAAATTAAATTACCGGATATTAAGTTAATATAACCTCAATTTTTTATGTATAAATAAGTTTAAAAATGATTTTTTCCTCTATTTGACAAATGACATATGTCAACTGTTTTATATAACCTCATTTTTTTATGTATATGAATAATAAGTTTAAAAATGCCATTTTCCTCTAGTTGACAATTGACATATGTCAAATTATGTATATGAATTTAAAAAATGAGTAATTTAATAGTTTGTTTTTTTTTTGTTTTGAATTATTGTTTTTTGGAATAAAATTATAATTATTTTAAAAATTTAGATAAAAAGTTTTTATTTCGGCTATGTGAAAATTTTGATTCTTTTCTACATGAGAATATCGATTTTTTTTTGGTGAAACACATTTTTTATTGTTTACTAAATTATCGATTTTTTTATCAAAATTTCGATTTTTATTACCAAAAAATTAAGTTTGTATTAAAATTATGGTTTTTTCCAGACTTTGTATAAAAAAATCGTTTTTTTATTGTGAATACTAAAATATTAATTTTGGTAATACATTAGTTTATTTAAGCCAAAAATCGATTTTTTTAACAAAAAATCGTTTTTTGTTAGCCAAAGCTTCTATTAAATTATATCAATTTTTATGATCAATACTCGATTAGTTTTACAAAAAATTAAATATATCGATTTTTATGATAAAAGACTCGATTTTTATGATAAAAAACTCGATTTTTTTAAATATATTTTTTATTCAATTTTTATTACCAAAAATTCAATTTTGTTACTAAAAACACAAAATTTATGATTAAAAACTCGATTTTTTTTTGTATCAAAATTATCATATAAATTTTCATGATCAAAAATGACCAAAAAAAAATTATTATTAAAAAATGGTCAAAATATATATTTTTCTATAACAATTTTGAATTTTTATCATATTATATCAATTTTAAAAATAAAAAAAATTATTTTTATATCCAAAAACTTAACATCATTAAAATATCAATTTTTAATGATAAAAAATGGAATTTGATGTTCAAAAGTTTCATTTTTATAACTTAAAACTAAATGTCCAAAAACTCGATTTCTATGTAGAAAAACTCAATTTTTATATCCAAAAACTTGATTTGTATGTCCAAAAACTTAAATTTTATGTCCAAAACTCTATTTTTATGTCCAAAACTGGTTTTTTTTGTCCAAAACTCAATTGTAAAGTGTTGTCACTAAAATATCGATGTAAAAAAATCGATTTGTGTGTTCAAAATTTGATTCTGAAATATCCATTTTTATTGCTAAAATTCTATTTTTATGTCAAAAAATTTTAATTTGTGTCCAAAACTCAATTTTTAAATTTATTAACTGAATTGTCAATTTTTATGACTAAACACGATTTTAATGTCAAAAAACTCAATAAGTATGTCCAAAATTCGATTTTAAAATTTCTTAACCAAGACTCGATTTTAAAGTCCAAAAACTCGAGTTGGATGTCCAAAATTTGATTCTAAAATTTTGTTTCTAAAATATTGATTTTTATTGCTAAAATTCTATTTTTATGTCAAAAAATTTGATTTTTGTGTCCAAAACTCGATTTTAAAAGTTATTAACTAAAATATCAATTTTTATAATTAAAAATTCGATTTTTATGTAAAAAAATCGATTTGTATGTCCAAAATTTGATTCTAAAATTTTGTCAGTAAAATATTGATTTTTAGTGCTAAAAACTTCATTTTTATGTCCAAAAATATGATTTTTGTGTCCAAAACTCAATTTTAAAATTTATTAACCAAAATCTCAATTTCTATGACTAAAACTCGATTTTTATGACAAAAATTTGATTTTTGTGTCCAAAATCCGATTTTAAAAGTTATTAACTTAAATCTCAATTTTTATGAATTAAAACTCGATTTTTATGTCCAAAAACTCGATTTTTTTGTAAAAAAATTTGATTTTTGTGTCCAAAACTGGATTTTAAAAATTAGTAACTAAAATATCAATTTTTATAATTAAAAATTCGATTTTTATGTAAAAAAATCGATTTGTATGTCCAAAATTTGATTCTAAAATTTTGTCAGTAAAATATTGATTTTTAGTGCTAAAAACTTCATTTTTATGTCCAAAAATATGATTTTTGTGTCCAAAACTCAATTTTAAAATTTATTAACCAAAATCTCAATTTCTATGACTAAAACTCGATTTTTATGACAAAAATTTGATTTTTGTGTCCAAAATCCGATTTTAATAGTTATTAACTTAAATCTCAATTTTTATGAATTAAAACTTGATTTTTGTGTCCAAAAACTCGATTTTTATGTAAAAAAATTTGATTTTTGTGTCCAAAACTGGATTTTAAAATTAATTAACTAAAATATCAATTATTCTAGTTAATATTTTAGACATACAATCGATTTGTATGTCCAAAATTTGATTTTAAAATTTTGTCAGTAAAATATTGATTTTTAGTGCTAAAAACTTCATTTTTATGTCAAAAAAATTTGATTTTTGTGTCCAAAACTCAATTTTAAAATTTATTAACTAAAGTCTCAATTTTTATGACTAAAACTCGATTTTTATGACAAAAATTTGATTTTTGTGTCCAAAATCCGATTTTAATAGTTATTAACTAAAATATCAATTTTTATGAATTAAAACTTGATTTTTTTGTCCAAAAACTCGATTTTTATGTAAAAAAATTTGATTTTTGTGTCCAAAACTGGATTTTAAAATTAATTAACTAAAATATCAATTTTTATAGTTAATATTTTAGACATACAATCGATTTGTATGTCCAAAATTTGATTTTAAAATTTTGTCACTAAAATATAGATTTTTATTGCTAAAAACTTCATTTTTATGTCCAAAAATTTGATTTTTGTGTCCAAAACTCAATTTTAAAATTTATTAACTAAAATCTCAATTTCTATGACTAAAACTCGATTTTTATGACAAAAATTTGATTTTTGTGTCCAAAATCCGATTTTAATAGTTATTAACTAAAATATCAATTTTTATGAATTAAAACTTGATTTTTGTGTCCAAAAACTCGATTTTTATGTAAAAAAATTTGATTTTTGTGTCCAAAACTCAATTTTAAAATGTATTAACTAAAATCTCAATTTTTATGACTAAAACTCGATTTTTATGACAAAAATTTGATTTTTGTGTCCAAAATCCGATTTTAATAGTTATTAACTAAAATATCAATTTTTATGAATTAAAACTTGATTTTTGTGTCCAAAAACTCGATTTTTATGTAAAAAAATTTGATTTTTGTGTCCAAAACTCAATTTTAAAATGTATTAACTAAAATCTCAATTTTTATGACTAAAACTCGATTTTTATGACAAAAATTTGATTTTTGTGTCCAAAATCCGATTTTAATAGTTATTAACTTAAATCTCAATTTTTATGACTAAAACTCGATTTTTATGACAAAAATTTGATTTTTGTGTCCAAAATCCGATTTTAATAGTTATTAACTTAAATCTCAATTTTTATGAATTAAAACTTAATTTTTTTGTCCAAAAACTCGATTTTTATGTAAAAAAATTCGATTTTTGTGTCCAAAACTGGATTTTAAAATTAATTAACTAAAATATCAATTTTTATAGGTAATATTTTAGACATACAATCGATTTGTATGTCCAAAATTTGATTTTAAAATTTTGTCACTAAAATATTGATTTTTAGTGCTAAAAACTTCATTTTTATGTCCAAAAATTTGATTTTTGTGTCCAAAACTCAATTTTAAAATTTATTACTAAAATCTCAATTTTTATGACTAAAACCCGATTTTTATGACAAAAATTTGATTTTTGTGTCTAAAATCCGATTTTAATAGTTATTAACTTAAATCTCAATTTTTATGAATTAAAACTTGATTTTTTTGTCCAAAAACTCGATTTTTATGTAAAAAAATTTGATTTTTGTGTCCAAAACTGGATTTTAAAATTAATTAACTAAAATATCAATTTTTATAGTTAATATTTTAGACATACAATCGATTTGTATGTCCAAAATTTGATTTTAAAATTGTGTCACTAAAATATTGATTTTTAGTGCTAAAAACTTCATTTTTATGTCCAAAAATATGATTTTTGTGTCCAAAACTCAATTTTTATGAAAAAAAATTTGATTTTTGTGTCCAAAACTGGATTTTAAAATTAATTAACTAAAATATCAATTTTTATAGTTAATATTTTAGACATACAATCGATTTGTATGTCCAAAATTTGATTTTAAAATTTTGTCACTAAAATATCGATTTTTATTGCTAAAAACTTCTGCAAACTCGATTTTTATGAAAAAAAAACTCCATTGTTATGTTCAAAAACTCCATTTTTATGTTCAAAAACTTGAGTTTCATGTCAAAAAATTTGATATTTGTGTACAAAACTGGATTTTAAAATTAATTAACCCAAAATATTAATTTGTATGGAAAAAATTTCAATTTTTATGTCAAAAACCCGATTTGTATGTCCAAAACTTGATTCTAAAATTTTGTCACCAAAATGTCATTTTTAGTCCAAAAATTTGATTTTTGTGTCCAAAACTCAATTTTAAAATTTATTAAGTAAAATATCAATTTTTATGACTAAAAACTCGATCTTTATGCCCAAAAACTTATTTTATGTCCAAAAATTCGATTTTAAAATTCTGTCACTAAAATATCGATTTTTATGGCCAAAATCTAGTTTTTATTACTAAAATACTGATTCTTATAAATTTCCAAAATTTCAAAAACTCAAAATAACAAAAAAATAATTTAACTTTCTCGCTATTTAATCAACGTAATCAATTATTTTACTTATGCGCATGGACAGGCTTTAAGGGGTTAAGTGCCAAAAATATTCTAACCTAATATTACTAAAAAATAAATAAATAAATAAAACTTACCTTTAAAATTAACATCCCACAATACGACAGTAGCGCCCAATTTCGCCAACCGAAGCGCCAACAATCTCCCCAAACCCCCACCACCCCCAGTCACTAAAGCGACATCCCCTTCGATATTTTTTTTATATCGATACGTCGATGGCAAACACGATTTATAAATCGCTACCAAAATCAAACCGATCGAATAAAGTAGAAACCCGATCGCTTCTAGAATCATTTTAGCCACTTGGTTGTTCGGCTGTTTTTCTTTTTCGTTAACCATCTTGAAAAGTTGCGATTAAACTAAACTGAGCGCATTATTAACGTATTTAAATTTAATTGGACGGTCGTAGGCTACTTGACTTGAGTAGAGTTGTTATCGGTATCAGTATCACAGTATCACAGACAGGTCGTACAGTTTATCTGGAAATAAAAAATATATATTTTATTCGAAAATAGACGAGCTTGTTTGTTTGTTGGTTTATATACTGATTAATTATATTAAACTTTGGATTTCATTATTGTATAAGTACACATTATGTAAATAGGAGTGGTTTGAGAAATAATTGATGCTTTATTTTTTATTATCTTTCAATTACTTTTATACTTAAAAATTCAATGTCGTTACTAAAATAATGAACTCGATTTTTTTTGTCATTAAAATATTGATTTTTATGTCTCAAAACTCGATTTGTATACAAAAAAAACTCGATTTTTATGTCCAAAAACTGGATATTTATTCTCAAAAACTCGATACCCGAAAACTGGATATTTATACTCAAAAACTTGTTTTTTATGTCCAAAAACTCATTTGCTATGCCCAAAACCTCGTTTTGTAAGTAAAAAACTCAATTTTTATTTCCGAAAACTCGATTATGTGTTGCTACGCCAAAAAATTCGATTTGTATGTAAAGAACTCGATTTTTATGTAAAAAACTAGATTTGTATGTCCAAAAACTTGATTTTTATGTCCAAAAACTCGATTACTACGCCAAAAAACTCGATTTGAATGTAAAGAACTCGATTTTTATGTCCGAAATCTCGATTATGTGTTCCAAAAATTGATTGCTACGCCAAAAAAACTCGACTTGTATGTAAAGAACTCGATTTTTATGTCCAAAAACTCGATTTTTATGCTCAAAAATTCTATTTGTATATAAAAACTTTATTTTTATGTCCAAAAACTCGATTGCTACGCCAAAAAACTCGATTTGTATGTAAAGAACTCGATTTTTATGTCCAAAAACTCGATTTTTATGCTCAAAAATTCTATTTGTATATAAAAACTTTATTTTTATGTCCAAAAACTCGATTGCTACGCCAAAAAACTCGATTTGTATGTAAAGAACTCGATTTTTATGTCCAAAAACTCGATTTTTATGCTCAAAAATTCTATTTGTATATAAAAACTTTATTTTTATGTCCAAAAACTCGATTGCTACGCCAAAAAACTCGATTTGTATGTAAAGAACTCGATTTTTATGTCCAAAAACTCGATTTTTATGCTCAAAAATTCTATTTGTATATAAAAACTTTATTTTTATGTCCAAAAACTCGATTGCTACGCCAAAAAACTCGATTTGTATGTAAAGAACTCGATTTTTATGTCCAAAAACTCGATTTTTATGCTCAAAAATTCTATTTGTATATAAAAACTTGATTTTTATGTCCAAAAACTCGATTACTACGCCAAAAAACTCAATTTGTATGTAAAGAACTCGATTTTTATGTCCGAAATCTCGATTATGTGTTCAAAAAATTGATTACTACGCCAAAAAACTCGATTTGTATGTAAAGAACTCGATTTTTATGTCCAAAAACTCGATTTTTATGCTCAAAAATTCAATTTGTATATAAAAACTTGATTTGTACATAAAAAACTCGATTTGTATGTCAAAAAACTCGATTTTGTGTTAAAAACTCGATTTTTATATCTAAAAACTTGATATTTATGCTCAAAAACTTGATTTTTATGTCCAAAACTCGATTTTTATGCTCAAAAATTCTATTTGTATATAAAAACTTGATTTGTATGTAAAAAAACTCGATTTGTATGTCCAAAAACTCGATTTTGTGTTCAAAAACACGATTTTTATATCCAAAAACTTGATATTTATGCTCAAAAACTCGACATTTATGTCAAAAAACTCGATTGCTATGCCCAAAAACTCGATTTGTATGTAAAAAACACGATTTTTTATGTCCAAAAACAATATTTTTTGCTTAACGACTCGATTTTGTGTCCAAAAAGTCGTTTTTAATGAAAAAAACTCTATTTTTATGTCCAAAACTATATTTGTCTTTCCAAAAACTTAATTTTTATGTTCAAAAAATCAGTGTTATGTCAAAATACTTGGTTTATGCTACATTTTGTTTCTAAAACACGATAATTATGTTCAAAAAATCAGTGTTATGTCCAAATACTTGAATTATATGTCCAAAAACTTAATTTTGTTTCCGAAAACACGATATTTATGCTCAAAGACTCGATTAGTTGTCACAAAAATATCGATTTTGATGTTCAAAAACTCCATTTTTATATTAAAAAACACGATTTATATTTTCAAAAACTAAATTTTTATGTCCAAAAACTCGAAATATATATAAGAAAACATCGATTTTGTGCCAAAAGCTCGATATTTATCTTCAAAAAATCGATTTGTATGTCGAAAAAGTAGATTTTTATGCCCAAAACCCTATTTTTATGTCCAAAACTCGATATGTATTTCCAAAAACTTTTAAAGTCGAATTATAGTGAAAAAACTCTATTTTGTCTAAAAAAACTCAATATTTATGATCAAAAAATATGTTTATGTCCAAAATATCAATGTTACGTCCAGAACTCGATTTTTGGTCCAATAACTCTTTTTTTTTTAAGTCCAAAAAATAAATGTAATGTCCAAAAACTCTACTTTATACACAAAAACTCGATATTTATGCTCAAAATCTCAATTTTTGTGTTCAAAAACTTGTTTTAAATGTTTAAAACTCAATTTGTATGTCCAAAACTTTTATTTTTTGCCCAAAAAACTTTTTTAATGTCCAAAAACTTCATTTTATGTAAAAAACAAACGATTTTGATGTTCAAAAACTCAATTTGAAATTTTATCACTAAAATATTAATTTTCATGTCTAAACACTCGGTTTTGATGTTCAAAAACTCGATTTTTATGGTAAAAACTTAATTTTTATGTCCAATAACTCAATTTTATGACATAAAAACGATTTTGATGTTCAAAAACTCAATTTGAAATTTTGTCACTAAAATATCAATTTTTATGTCCAAACACTCGATTTTGAAGTTCAAAAACACGATTTTTATGGTAAAAACTTAATTTTTATGTCCAATAACTCAATTTTTATGACAAAAAAACGACTTTGATGTTCAAATACTCTACTTGAAATTTTGTCACTCAAATATCAATTTTTATGTCCAAACATTCAATTTTGATGTTCAAAAACTTGATTTTTATGGTAAAAACTTGATTTTTATGTCCAATAACTCAATTTTATGACAAAAAAACGATTTTTATGTTCAAATACTCTACTTGAAATGTTGTCTCTAAAATATCAATTTTTATGTCCAAATATTCAATTTTGATGTTCAAAAACTTGATTTTTATGGTAAAAAATTGATTTTTATGTCCAATAACTCAATTTTTATGCCAAAAAAGGAGTTTGATGTTCAAAAACTCAATTTGAAATGTTGTCACTAAAATATCAATTTTCATGTCCAAACATTCGATTTTGATGTTCAAAAACTCGATTTTTATGGTAAAAACTTAATTTTTATGTCCAATAACTCAATTTTTATGACAAAAAAACGACTTTGATGTTCAAATACTCTACTTGAAATTTTATCACTCAAATATCAATTTTTATATCCAAACATTCAATTTTGATGTTCAAAAACTTGATTTTTATGGTAAAAACTTGATTTTTATGTCCAATAACTCAATTTTTATGCCAAAAAAAGGAGTTTGATGTTCAAAAAACTCAATTTGAAATTTTGTCACTAAAATACCAATTTTTATGTCCAAACACTCGATTTTGATGTTCAAAAACTCGATTTTTATGGTAAAAACTTAATTTTTATGTCCAATAACTTAATTTTTATGCCAAAAAAAAAACGATTTTGATGTTCAAAAACTCAATTTGAAATTATGTCACTAAAATATCAATTTAGATGTCAAAAACTCAATTTTTATGTCCAAACACTCGATTTTGATGTTCAAAAACTCAATTTTGATGTTCAAAAACTCGATTTTGATGTCCAAAAATCAATTTTAATTGTCACCAAAATATCAATTTTTGTGGTAAAAACTTAATTTAGGTGTCCGAAAAGTAGGTTTTTTGTCTAAAAACTTGATTTTAATGTCCAAAAACTTGATTTTTGTCCAAAAAATTGTTTTTGATGCCCAAAAACTTGATTTTTGTCTAAAAATTTGATTTTGATGTCCAAAAACTTCATTTTAATGTCCAAAAGATATTTGTATAAAATTCCGTAAACTTTTTTGCAATGTTGCCACATGTTTTAAAAACTTTCCAAAATTCCGCAAATTTGATATTTTTAATAAATTTTTAATTTTTTTTTAAATCTTGAAAACATATTTGTGACGTTGCCAATTCTAAAATTTCTTATTCACATATTTTCCAACTCTGGAAGAAAATTTTCTTAATTTAGGAAGCTTTTACACTGTTGCCAAACTTCTTAAAATTCAATGAATCTTGGAAAAATTTTCAGAACGTTGATCAACTTCATAAAATTACAAACTTTTTTTAACACGTTGAATGCCACTATGGTAAAATAAACTAATAATACTTAAAATTAACAACAAATAATAATAATAATAGCATCATTTTCCTGTGGTTTATAATAGTTTTTGTAATAGCAAAAAATTTTTTACTTACGTCGTAATAAAATAACCAGACAGACAAAGTTCACGTTTTCACTAATATTTAATAAAGACTGAGCAAGTATTATTATTAGCATTTAAATAATATATGACAATATTATGTTTAAAAAAAAAATGTATCTAACTTGTTTTTCTTGATTGTTGATTTAAATTTAAAAATACACTGATGATGTATTAAATTTTTTTTTAAAGATCATATTTGATATTTTGACTTGAGAAAACGCACGTGACGTGAATTTTGATGGTATCAAATTAGAGAGATCTCAGTTAACAAAAGAAAGTGTAAGTGGTGCAAGTGTTGCAAACTGTTTTTTTTTTACATATAATTTTGGTTTTAAAACTCAAATGTTTTTAGCCATAAAAAATCGTTATTTTAGTGAGAAAATTAAAAATCGAGCTTTTGAGCATAAAAATGAAGTTTTGTAGTACAAATCGATAGTCAAAATTTAGAATCGAGTTTTTGGACATTAAAATCGATATTTTAGTGACACAAAAATCAAGTTTTTGGACACTAAAATAAAGGTTTTGGACATCAAAATTAAATTTTCGGGCATTCAAATCAACTTTTTGGACATCACATTCAAATTAATTGACATTAAAATCCAGTTTATGGACATTAAATAAAATTTTTGGACAAAAATTAAGTTTCTGGAAATTATAATCAAGTTTTTGGACATCACAATCAAGTTCTTAGACAATAAAATCAAGATTTTAGATAAATTACAAGTTTTGGACACAACAATCATGTTTTTGGACATTTTAATGGCCAAAAACTTGATTTTTATGTCCAAAAAATTTGGTTATATGCCCAATAACTTGTTTTTGTGTCTAAGAACTTGAGTTATATGTCAAAAAACTTGTTTTTGTGTAAGAACTTGATTTTAATGTTCAGAAACTTGATTTTTATCCAAAAACTTGACTTTAATGTCAATAAACTTGATTATGATGTACAACACTTGATTTTAGTGTAAAAAACTTGATTTTATTGTAAAAAACTTTATTTTTGTACAAACACTTGATTTTAATGTCCAAAAACATGATTGTAGTGTCCAAAACTTGTTATTTGTCTAAAATCTTGATTTTAATGTCCAAGAACTTGATTTTGATGTCCAAAAACTTGATTATAATTTCCAAAAAAAATCAAGTGTTTGGACAAAAATAAAGTTTTTTTACATTAAAATCAAGTTTTTGGACAAAAATCAAGTTTCTGAACATTAAAATCAAGTTCTTAGACAAAAACAAGTTTTTTGCAAATAAGTCAATTTTTGGACATTAAAATCTAGTTTCTGCACATCAAAATCAAATTTAAGGACATTAAAATCAAGTGTTTGGACAAAAATCAAGTTTATTGACATTTAAAATCAAGTTTTTGGACATCAAAATCAAGTTTAAGGACATTAAAATCAAGTATTTGGACAAAAATCAAGTTTTCGCACATTAAAATCAAGTTAATTGACATAAAATCCAGTTTTTGGACATTAAAATCAATTTTTTGGACATCCAAATCAAGTTTATGGACGTTAAAATCAAATTTTTGGACAAAAATAAAGTTTTTGGAAATTATAATCAAGTTTTTGGACATCAAAATCAAGTTTATGGACATTAAAATTAATTTCTTGGAAAATCAAGTTAATTGACATTAAAATCAAGTTTTTGGACACTAAAATCAAGTTTATGGACATTTAAATCAAGTTTTACACAAAAAACAAGTTTTTGGACACTAAAATCAAGTTTATGGACATTTAAATCAAGTTTTACACAAAAAACAAGTTTCTGGACACTAAAATAACGGGTTTGGACATTTAAATCGAGTTTGCGGACATTAAAATTATTTTTCGGAAAAATCAAGTATTTAAACATTAAAATCAAGATTTGGGCATCAAAATCAAGTTTATGGACATTTAAATCAAATATTTGGACAAAAATAAAGTTTTGGGAAATTATAATCAAGATTTTGGACATCAGAATCTAATTATGGGACATTAAAATCAAGTTTTCAGACAAAAAACAAGTTTTTGGACACTGAAATCAAGTTTTTGGAAATTAAAATCAAAGTCTTGGACAAAAATCAAGTTTTTGGACATTAAAATCAAGTTTTTGATCATAAATATGAAGTTTTAGTCATAAAATGAAGGTTTTTTTGAAAATCGAACGTCAAAATTTAAAATCCAGTTTTTGGACACTAAAATCAAGTTTTTGGACACTAAAAGTAAGTTTTTGGAAACTTAAATCAAGTTTTTGGACACGAGATTCAAGTTTTTGGATATCAAAATCAAGTTTATGGACATTAAAATATTTTTTCAAGATTTAAAAAAAATAAAAACTGGCAAGGTCACAACTAAAACATGTATCAAATTTACGGAATTTTCTAAAGGTTTTAAAACATTTGGCAACTTTGCAAAAAAAAATATTAAATTTACGCGATTTTATAAAGTTGATCAACGTTGTAAAAGATACGAGTTTTTGTCATATAATTCCAGTATTTGGACATAATACTGATTATTTTACATATAAATAATTTTTGGAAAGACAGATATAGTTTTGGACATCAAAAACGATATTTTGGACATACAAATCGATTTTTTGGACACACAATCGAGTTTTTTAAAATAAAAATCATGAGATTTTAGCCATAAAAATCATGTTCTTAGTGACAACATTAAATATCGACTTTTTGGACATATAAATGAGTTTTTGGACATAAAAATGAGTTTTTCTACATAACAATCGAGTTTTTGGATAAAACATTCATTTTTTAAACATAAAAATAGAGTTTTTAGCATAAATATCGAGTTTTGGATATACACATCGAGTTTTTTGGACAAATAATCCAGTTTTTGGACAAAAATCAAGTATCTGAACATTAATATAAAGTTTTTGAACAAAATCAAGTTTTTGGACATATAACTTAAATTTTGGAACACTAATATCAAGTTTTTGGACATTCTAATCATATTTTTGGACATTACAATCAAGTTTTTGGACATTAAACTTAAGTTGTTAAACATTAAAATCAAGTATTTGGACTAAAATCAAGTTTTTGGTCATTAAAATCAAGTTTTGTACATGAAATTCAATTTTCTGAACGAAAATCAAGTTTCTGAACATTAAAGTTTCTTGATATATAGATATAAAATAAAGTTGTTAGACATTAAAATCAAGTACTTGGACAAAAATCAAGTTTTCGAACATTAAAATCAAGTTGTAAGACAACAAACAAGGTTTTGTACATTATAATCAAGTTTTTAGATATGTAGGTCAAGTTTTTGTACATTAAAATCAAGTTCTAAGACAAAAATCAAGTTTTTTGGCATTAAAATCAAGTTTTTTGACATTACAATCAAGGTTTTGGACAAAAATTAAGTTTTTGGACATTAAACTTAAGTTGTTAAACATTGAAATTAAGTATTTGGACTAAAATCAAGTTTTCGAACATTAAAATCAAGTTGTAAGACAATAAACAAGTTTTTGGACATTAAACTAAAGTTCTTAGACATTTAGCTCAAGTTTTTGGACATCATAATCAAGTTTATTGGCATTAAAATCAAATTTTTGGACAAAAATCAAGTTTTTGTAGATATAACTCAAGTTTTTGGACATTAAAATCAAGTTTTTGGACATCATAATCAAGTTTTTGGACAAAAATGAAGTTTTTGAACATGTTTTAGACATGTAGATCAAGTTCTTGGACATTAAAATCAAGTGTTTGGACAAAAATTAAGTGTATGGGCATTATTAAAATCAAGTTTTTGGACATATAACTCAATTTTCTGAACACTAATATCAAGTTTTTGGACATTCTAATCATATTTTTGGACATCAAATTCAAGTTTTTGGACATTAAATTCAAGTTTTTGGTCATTGAACTTAAGTTGTTAAATATTAAAATCAAGTATTTGGACTAAAATCAAGTTTTCGAACATTAAAATCAAGTTGTAAGACAACAAACAAGGTTTTGGACATTAAACTAAAGTTCTTAGACATATAACTCAAGTTTTTGGACATTATAATCAAGTTTTTAGATATGTAGATCAAGTTTTTGGACATTAAAATCAAGTTTTTGGACATTACAATCAAGATTAAGGACAAAAATCAAGTTTTCGAACATTAAAATCAAGTTCTAAGACAAAAAATAAAGTTTTTGGACATTAAAATCAAGTTTTTTGACATTAAAATCAAGGTTTTGGACAACAATTAAGTTTCTGAACATTAAAATCATGTTTTTAAACAAAAACCAAGTTTTTGAACATTAAAATCAAGTTTTTAGACAAAAATCAAGTTTTTAGACATTAAAATTAAGTTTTTGGACATGAAAATTAAGTTTTTAGATATAAAAATAAACTTGTTGGTAATAAAAATTGCCAAAGTTTTTTAAAATTCCATAAAACTAAGATTTTTTAGAAAGTCGTTTATCATTTTTACAATGTTGCTGAGCTTTCTAAAATTTTCTAAATCTAAGGAGATTGTTGCAACATTAAATTTTCTACAAATTCAAAAAATACTTTTAAGGCAGTACTAAAAAATCGTTTACTATATGTTACAATGTTGCCTAATTTCTAAAAATTTCTGAAAACCTAAGAAATTTACTATAGTTTGAAACATTGCTATATTTCATCATTAGGAAATTAGTGAATGCGTACGCTGATGATTTTAACAAGGAAGAAAGAGTTGATTGCTCGAATGGAAATTATACCCGGATGAAGAGTGACAAAATTACCATTCAAATTAATGGCATTAAAGAGGAAACAAAAGAATAACGGTGATATAAAGTGCGTGTAAAGGTATATTATAGTATTACTTTCACATTTGGATATATGGGTGTCGTATAAGTACCTAGTTATTTTGTTTAATAAAATTCTTGGTTTCCTTTGGATTTATTGCTAAATATGTACAGAAAGTAAAGTACTGACCAACCGGTAGGCATTTCTTCATAGTTTACTTGATTTTAACTAAATAGCTAAAATTCCGTTTATTTATTTTTAGATTTTTTTATTATAAAAAAAATCCATATTCCTTATCAATAACCTCTATATCACTTTATATATACATATAAAATCCATACAATTCTTCAAAAATGTAAATAATAAATACTGATAACTGTATACAAATAAGTTTCTTGTGATAACACATGTAAACATTGTTACATTTGGCTTCAAAATTGTTATTTTACAAATAATAGTCGTATCACTTTTACTAAAAATAATTTAAAAAAAGTGCCACACATGCGCTGTAAAGAATTAACTACAGAATCGATTGGTGAAAACCGCAGCTTCCTATTTTTAATATTGACGGAGAGCCCGCTCAAAAACTATTTTAGACAAGATAATCTATGGTATTAGCGCCTCTTAATTAAAAAAATATATTTGAAATTAAACCGACTTTTAGAAGACTTGGTAAAGTCATAATTTTTTTTTTAATTTAACATTGTAACAATTCTTAAATTTGATTTTTACGTCCAAAAACTCGATAAAATTTTTGTTTTCTGAAATATCAATATTTACGGCTGATAACTTGATTTTAATGGTTACGAATTCCATTTTTATGTCCAAAAACTCGATTTTATGTCCAAAAACTCGATTTAAACTTCTGTTTACAAAATGTCGATATTTACGGCTTATAACTTAATTTTTATGGTTAAAAATTCCACTTTTATGTTGAAAAACGCGATTTTTATGTTCAAAAACGCGATTTTTATGTTCAAAAACTCGATGTTTATGTTCAAAAACTCGATTTTATGTTCAAAAATTCGATTTTTATGTACAAAACCTCGATTTAATTTTTTTTACAAAATATCAATATTTACAGCAAATAACTTGATTTTTATGTTCAATAACCCGATAACCAAAAATTCAATTTTCAATTTTGTCACTTAAATATCAATTTTTATGGTAAAAACTTGATTTGGATGTCCAACAATTCAATTTTAAATGTCACTAAAATATTAATTTTTATATCAAAAACTCAATTTTTATGTCCAAACACTCGATTTTGATGTTCAAAAAGTCGATTTTTATGACCAAAAACTCGATTTTTATGGTAAAAACTTGATTTTTATGTTCAAAATTTCAATTTTTATGACAAAAAAGGATTTTGAAGTCCCAAAAACTCTGTTTGAAATTTTGTCACTAAAATATTAATTTTTATGACCAAAAACTCGATTTTTATGGTAAAAACTTGATTTCTATGTTCAAAATTTCAACTTTTATGACAAAAAAAGGATTTTGATGTCCAAAAACTCTGTTTGAAATTTTGTCCCTAAAATATTAATTTTTATGTCCAAAAACTCGATTTTGATGTTCAAAAACTCGATTTTGATGTTCAAAAACTCGATTTTTATGATAAAAATTTAATTTTTATGTCCACTAACTCATTTTTTATGACAAAAAAACGAGTTTGATGTCCAAAAACTTAATTTGAAATTTTATCACTAAAATATCAATTTCTATGTCTAAACACTCGATTTTGATGTTCAAAAACTCGATTTTTATGACAAAAAAACGATTTTGATGTTCAAATACCCTATTTGAAATTTTGTCACTAAAATATCAATTTTTATTTCCAAACACTCGATTTTGATGTTCAAATACCCTATTTGAAATTTTGTCACTAAAATATCAATTTCTATGTCCAAACACTCGATTTTGATGTTCAAAAACTCGATTTTTATGGTAAAAACTTGATTTTTATGTTTAAAAATTTAATTTTTATGACAAAAAAAGAATTTTGATGTCCAAAAACTCTGTTTGAAATTTTTCCTATTTTTCCCAACTTTTTGCCATTATTCACTGTATTTCCCTATTTGTCACTATTTTCCAATTTTTCCCTCTTTTTCCTTATATTTACCCATTTTCTCTGTTTTTCCTGGTTTTCCTATCTTTTAATATTTTTTATTATTTTTTATTTTCTCCCATTTACCTCTACTTGCACATATTTTTCCCAATTTTTTCTCATTTTTCCTATTTTTCATTATTTTTCCTAGTTTTCCAATTTTTTACTTGTTTTATTTGTTTTTCTTTAGTTTTCTGTATTTTTCTCTATTTTTCATTATTCTTTGCTATTTTCCCATATTTTTTCTTATTTTTCCAAATTTTTTCCTATTTTCAAGGGCGTAGATTATTTTTTTTTCCTGGGAGAGATATTTTTATATACTTTATTTCTTCTTTTCGTCCTATTTTTTGTTATCCTGGGGTGGGGGGTAATTATCCTCTTCACTATTTTTCACCGGTTTTTCCTGCTTTTTCCATATTTTTGCTTTTTTGTTACTATTTTTCCGCAATTTTCCATATTTTGCCTATGTTTACCTGGTTTTCATTTTTTACCTATATCCTTTATTATTTTTCCCCGCTTTTCTTTGTTTTTACCTTTTTTTCACTAATTTAACTAATTTTCATCATTTTTCCCTATTTTCCTTATTTTCTCCTATTTTTTAGTCTATACAATGTACTAATCTAAAGACCATTTGGAGAGGTTTTAGAACAGTTGACAACATTGCAAAAAATAGGGAAAAATATAGAAAAACAAAAAAATAATAAGGAAAACTAGGAAAAAATTACAAAAAATGGGAAAAAAAACAGAAAAAATTGGAAAACAGGAAAAAAATGGGAAAAATACAAAAAATGGAGAAAGATTGGAAAAAACAGGGGAAATAGAGAAAATAGGGAAACATGTGGACATATAGAAAAAAGGGAAAAATTGGGAAAAATAGAGAAAATGGTGAAAAATAGATAGAAATAGAGACAAATAAGGACAAACAGGGAAAGTAGAAAAAATAATGAAAAATAAGGACAAATAGGAAAAATAAGAAACGGAAAAATAAGAAATGAGGCAAAAATAAAGAAAAATGGGGAAATATAGGAAAAACAGGGACAAATAGCTAAAATAGGAAAAAATTATGAAAAACACTATAAATAGGAAAAAACAGTAAAAAAAGAAAAAGAGAAATATTAAACCACGTTTATAGATGCGATCCCCCGACCGCACAAACTTTTTTTTAATTTTTTTTTATATATTTGAATTTTGAAAAAAACCAATAAATTCCTTTTAAAAACACACATATTATATCTATAAAGGTTTACAAAATCCCAATAATTAAATTTGCGCCACCCTATATATATATATATATATATATATATATATATATATATATAACTTTTAATTATATTAAAGTAGCTTTTATTTAATAAAATCGGATTTGGCATTGAAATTTTAATAAAAATTAGTTGCAGTTCTAATTAGTCAGTTAATTACCGTAAATACGATGTTCAAGGTTTATTTACATGTAGATGTCAATGTCAAATACAATAATTGAAAATAACCATAATAGATTTAATTTAAAAAAAAAAAAATATAATTTTAATTATTTAGTTACAAAATTACAATTTTTTTGCGTGAATCTTCCAATTATATTATTCTGATTAAATTAACTTTCCCATAACAATAGTATTAAACAACAATAAAATTAATAAATTTACTTTCCAATCTAATTGAAATTTATAATAACATAACGCACTTTTCGTGTTAATAATAATAAAAAAAAATTATGACTAAACGTAGCTATATGGAACGTTCAGTATGGATTTAATATTTCTAATAAATTATTTAGCAAATCAATAACTTATACTAGTTAATTATGGTTTCATGCATTGTATAACTTTTTTTTTTTTTTTTTTAGCAAGTTTTTAAATGAAAAAAATATATATTTCGCAAATTATTTTATAATTGTGTTAGTAGACACGCCTCAATTGAGATGCGAATAAAGTTTTATATCAGGAGTACTAGATCAAAAAGTAAAAGTTAATTTTAATTTAGAAGGTCATTTATATAAAATTTTATGTGAGTAAAATTAATTTTTATCAAAAAAGTTTATCTTGTAAAAATGTGTCATCTTGTATATTAACAAAGTAGATTTTATAACGTTTTTATATAAAAAAACCTGGTTTTAAAATTATCTAAAAAAAACATATATTTTATAAAAAAAAAAGTGCCACCCTGTATATTAGAAAAGTAGATTTTTAATTAAAAAAATTATTTTAAAATATATTGGGTGTTTTAAAAAAATGATTCAGTATACTTGGCGAAAATGTACCACCCTGTATATTAGCAATGTATTTTTTTTATGAAAAAATGTTTTTAAAATCATCTAAAAAAATACAAAAATCACTTCCGCGTTTTATTAAAAAAAATGATTCAGTGCAAGAATGTGCCACCCTGTATATTAGTAGAGTAGATAAAAAAAAAATTTAATCATCTAAAATATTTCAAAATTCTATTGAGTATTTTATTTCAAAAAAAATATCTAGTATGTCTCGCAAAAATGTGCCACCCTATTTATTATATATTTTTTTTTATAAAAAAATCATCTGAAGTAATTAAAAAAATCTATTATGTGTTTAATTAAAAAACAATTATATAGGATGCTTCGCAAAAATGTTCCACCCTGTATATTAACAAACTAGGTTTTGAATTTTTTTTAAATCATCTAAAAATAATTTCAAAAATCTATTAAATGTTTTATTAAAAAAATCGATTCAGTATGCTTACCAAAAATGTGCCACCCTGTATATTAGCAATGTACATTTTTAAAAGAAAATGTTTTAAAATCATCTAAAAAAAAATCAACAACCGATCATGCGTTTTATAAAAAAAAAACAGTTAAAAAATGTGCCACCCTGTATATTGATAATGTAGATGTTTTATAAAAAAATGTTTTTAAAATTATCTAAAAAAGTTAAAAAATCTATTGGGCATTTTATTTAATATAAATAATTCAGTATGTTTAACAAACATGTGCCCTCTGTATATTAGCAATGTACATTTAAAAAAAATGTTTTAAAATCATCTAAAAAAATTCAAAAAACGATCATGGGTTTCATTAAATAAAAAAATGCGCCACCCTGTATATTGATAATGCAGATTTTTTATAAAAAAATGGTTTTAAAATCATCTAAAAAAATTCAAAAATCTGTCGGGTTTTATTTAAAAATAAAAATAAAAAATGTGCCACCCTGTATATTAGCCTAGTAGATTTTTAATAAAAAAAACTTTTAAAATCATCTAAAATAATTAAAAAAATCTATTGATTGCTTTATTTGAAAAAAATATCTAGTATCTCTCACAAAAATGTGCCACCCTGTATGTAGATTTTTTATAAAAATATTTTTTAAATCATAAAAAAATTCAAAAAATATATTGCGTGTTTTAATAAAAAAAATGATTCAGCATTTCTAGAAAAAACGTGCCACCCTGTATATTAGCAAAGTTGATTTTTTTAAAAAAAAATGTATTTCAAATCATCTAAAAAAAATTCAATAATTGTGTTTTATTAAAAAAAAACAGTTAAAAAAATGCGCCACCCTGTATGTTGGTAATGCAGATTTTTCTATAAAAAAAATGGTTTTAAAATCATCTAAAAAAATTCAAAAATATGTCGGGTTTTATTTAAAAATAAAAATAAAAAATGTGCCGTCCTGTAGATTAGCAAAGTAGATTTTTAATAAAAAAATAATTAAAAAATCTATTGAGTGCTTTAGTTTAAAAAAATATCTAGTTTGCCTCGCAAAAATGTGCCACCCTGTATGTAGATTTTTTTAATAAAAATATTTTTAAAAATCATCAAAAAAAATTCAAAAATATATTGCGCATTTTATTTAAAAAAAAAATGATTCAGCATGCCTAGAAAAAATGTGCCACCCTGTATATTATCAAAGTTGGGTTTTTAAAAAAAAAAATGTTTTTCAAATCATTTAAAAAAAATTCAATAATTGTTTTATTAAAAAAAAAAACAGTTCAAAAATGCGCCACCCTGTATATTGGTAATGAACATTTTTTTAAAAAATGGTTTTAAAATCATCTAAAAAATTCAAAAATCTGTCGGATTTCATTTAAAAATAAAAATAAAAATTGTGCCACCCTGTATATTAGCAAAGTCGATTTTTAATAAAAAAAACTTTTAAAATCATCTAAAATAATTAAAAAATCTATTGAGTGTTTTATTTAAAAAAAAAATCTAGTTTGCCTCGCAAAAAAAGCGCCATCCTGTATGTAGATTTTTTATAAAAAATATTTTTAAAATCATCTAAAGTGGTTCAAAAATCTCTTGAGTGTTTTATTTAAAAAAAATAAGTCATGCCTAGCAAAAATGTGCCACCCTGTTTATTAGCAAAGTAGATTTTTGTATACAAAATCATCTGAAGTCATTAAAAAATATATTGCGTGTTTTATTTAAAAAAAATTAATTTGGTTTGCCTTAAAAAAATATGTCACCCTGTATATTAGTAATGTATTTTTTTTATAAAAAAAATGCTTGTAAAATCAACCAAAAAAATTAAAAAATCTATTGCAATTTTTATTTAAAAAAAGATGGTTTAGTATGCCTAGAAAAAATGTGCCACCCTGTATATTAGCAAAGTAGATTTTTTATACAAAAAATGCTTTTAAAATCACTAAAAAATCTATTGGGTGTTTTATTTAAAAAAAAATTATTTAGTTAGATTTGAAAAAATGTACCACCCTGTATATTAGCAATGTAATTTTTTAATACAAAATTGTTTGTAAAATGATCTAAAAAAAAATTCAAAAATCCATCGCAAGTTTTATTTAAAAAAAGATGAATCAGTATAACTAGAAAAAATGGTACCGTCCTGTATATTAACAAAGTTGATTTTTTTATACAAAGAATTCTTTTAAAACATCCAGTCATTAAAAAAACTATTAGGTATTTTATTTAAAAAAAAATTATTTAGTTTGCCTTGAGAAAATATGCCACCCTGTACATTACCAATGTAATTTTTTTACAAAAAAAAATGATGGTAAAATCATCTAAAAAAAATTCAAAAATCTATTGCGTTTTATTTAAAAAAATATGATTCCCAGAAAAAATGTGCCACCCTGTATATTAGAAAAGTTGATTTTTTTATGCAAAAAATGTTGTTAAAATCATCTAGTCACCAAAAAATCTATTGGGTGTTTTATTTTAAAATAAAAATTAGTTTGCTTTGAAAAAATGTGCCACCCTGTATATTAGTAGTTGATTTTTAATAAAAAAATTATTTAGTTTGCCTTGCAAAAATGTGCCACCCTGTATATTAGCATTCTTTTTTTATTAAAAAAAACTTTTAAAATAATTCAAATATTTATTGGGTATTTTATAAAAAAATATATCTAGTATGCCCAGCAAAATTGTGCCACCCTGTATATTATCAAAGTTGATTTTTTTCATAAAAAATTGCTTTGAAAATCATCTAAAACAATTCAAAAATCAATTCGGTGTCCTAAAAAAAAATCTAATTTGCTTTACAAAAATGTGCCACCATGTATATTAGCAGATACTTTTTTTATTAAAAAAAAAAACTTTTAAAATCATTTAAAATAATTCAAATATTTATTGGGTATTTTATAAAAAAATATATCTAGTATGCCCAGCAAAATTGTGCCACCCTGTATATTATCAAAGTTGATTTTTTTTATAAAAAATTGCTTTGAAAATCATCTAAAACAATTCAAAAATCAATTCGGTGTCCTAAAAAAAAATCTAATTTGCTTTACAAAAATGTGTCACCCTGTATATTTGCAGATTCATTTTTTATTAAAAAAAAAAACTTTTAAAATCATTTAAAATAATTCAAATATTTATTGGGAGTTTTATTAAAAAAATATATCGGGTATGCCCAGCAAAATTGTGCCACCCTGTATATTATCAAAGTTGATTTTTTTTATAAAAAATTGCTTTGAAAATCATCGAAAGCAATTCAAAAATCTATTGGGTGTCCTAAAAAAAAATCTAATTTGCTTTACAAAAATATGCCACCCTGTATATTTGCAGATTCTTTTTTTATTAAAAAAAAACTTTTAAAATCATTTAAAAAATCTATTCGGTGCCCTAAAAAAAAAATCTAATTTGCTTTACAAAAATGTGTCACCCTGTATATTTGCAGATTCTTTTTTTATTAAAAAAAAACTTTTAAAATCATTTAAAAAATCTATTCGGTGCCCTAAAAAAAAAATCTAATTTGCTTTACAAAAATGTGTCACCCTGTATATTTGCAGATACTTTTTTTATTAAAAAAAAAGTTTTAAAATCATTTAAAATAATTAAAATATTTATTGGGTGTTTTATTAAAAAATATATCTAGTATGCCCAGCAAAATTGTACCACCCTGTATATTATCAAAGTTGATTTTTTTTATAAAAAATTGCTTTGAAAATCATCTAAAGCAATTCAAAAATCTATTGGGTGTCCTAAAAAAAAAAATCTAATTTGCTTTACAAAAATATGCCACCCTGTATATTTGCAGATTCTTTTTTTATTAAAAAAAAAACTTTTAAAATCATTTAAAATAATTCAAATATTTATTGGGTGATTTATAAAAAAATATATCTAGTATGCCCAGCAAAATTGTGCCACCCTGTATATTATCAAAGTTGATTATTTTTATAAAAAATTGCTTTGAAAATCATCGAAAGCAATTCAAAAATCTATTCGGTGTTTAAAAAAATATATCTAATTGGCCACCCTCTATGTAAGGTAGATTTTGTTTGTACCGGTTGTACCAATTTTTTTTTAATAACCAATTAAAACCATTTGAAAAAACAAAAATTGGTAAATAAAATTCGGTGGAATTAAATATTGCAACAATATTAAAATTTTTATATAAATTGAAATAATTGTACTTGGTCAAGGCTGCAATCCGATGATTGATTTGACATTCACGGAAATCAGGTCAGTAATTGGGCGATTTCATTGATTTTAATTTTAGTATCAATGAATTTCACACTCTATATAAAACCTTTTATTTATTTATTCCATCAAAATAATCTTGTTGAAAATCAGTGTTAATTGGATATTGCAATAACCAAACTTTTAAATCGTTACGTAATAAACTTAACATCAATAAATCTATACAAAATTTGGAATTTTAATTAAACATAAAAATAGAACTCGGAGTAATGGTTACAAAATTATGTCCACAAGGTTTATTATATCTATTTGATATTTAGTAATGCTCTAATATGTTTATTTAATATCGTTTCTATATTTGTAGTACATTTATCGTTATTTCTCCAAGCAGAACAAAGATAGCAGATATTGGAAGGCATATTTGAAATAAGGAGATAAAATCCTTTAATATGATACCCAACATCGGGGGGGTCGGAGTAATGGTTACAAAATTATTTCCAGAGGATTTATTATATCTATTTGATATTGAGTAATGCTTAATTATGTTTATTTAAATATTGTGTTAGTGTTTTTTCATATGTGTAGTACATTTATCGTTGTTTCTCCTAGCAGAAAAAAGATAGCAGATATTGGAAGGCATATTTGAAATAAGAAGATAAAATCCTTTAATATGATACCCAACATCGGGGGGGTCGGAGTAATGGTTACAAAATTATTTCCAGAGGATTTATTATATCTATTTGATATTGAGTAATGCTTAATTATGTTTATTTAAATATTGTTTTAGTGTTTTTTCATATGTGTAGTACATTTATCGTTGTTTCTCCAAGCAGAACAAAGATAGCAGATATTGGAAGGCATATTTGAAATAAGGAGATAAAATCCTTTAATATGATACCCAACATGGGGTATGTCGGAGTAATGGTTACAAAATTATTTCCAGGATGATTTATTATATCTATTTGATATTGAGTAATGCTTAATTATGTTTATTTAAATATTGTGTTAGTGTTTTTTCATATGTGTAGTACATTTATCATTGTTTCTCCATGCAGAACAAAGATAGCAGATATTGGAAGGCATATTTGAAATAAGGAGATAAAATCCTTTAATATGATACCCAACATCGGGGGGGTCGGAGTAATGGTTACAAAATTATTTCCAGAGGATTTATTATATCTATTTGATATTGAGTAATGCTTAATTATGTTTATTTAAATATTGTTTTAGTGTTTTTTCATATATGTAGTACATTTATCATTGTTTCTCCATACAGAAAAAAGATAGCAGATATTGGAAGGCATATTTGAAATAAGGAGATAAAATCCTTTAATATGATACCCAACATGGGGTATGTCAGAGTAATGGTTACAAAATTATTTCCAGAATATTTATTATATCTATTTGATATTGAGTAATGCTTAATTATGTTTATTTAAATATTGTGTTAGTGTTTTTTCATATGTGTAGTACATTTATCATTGTTTCTCCATACAGAAAAAAGATAGCAGATATTGGAAGGCATATTTGAAATAAGGAGATAAAATCCTTTAATATGATACCCAACATGGGGTATGTCGGACTAATGGTTACAAAATTATTTCCAGAGGATTTATTATATCTATTTGATATTGGGTAATGCTTAATTCTGTTTATTTAAATATTGTTTTAATGTTTTTTCATATGTGTAGTACATTTATCATTGTTTCTCCATGCAGAACAAAGATAGCAGATATTGGAAGGCATATTTGAAATAAGAAGATAAAATCCTTTAATATGATACCCAACATGGGGTATGTCAGAGTAATGGTTACAAAATTATTTCCAGAATATTTATTATAGCTATTTGATATTGAGTAATGCTTAATTATGTTTATTTAAATATTGTTTTAGTGTTTTTTCATATGTGCAGTACATTTATCGTTGTTTCTCCATGTGGAAAAAAGATAGCAGATATTAGACTGCATATTTGAAATTATCGTATAAAATCTTTTAATTTGATACCCCACATGGGGGGGTTAGGAGCAACGGTTAGAAAGTTATGTTTAGAAAGTTTATTATGTCACTTTGACATTTGATAATACTTAATGGCGTTTGATTAAATATTGTTTTATTATTTTTCATTATTTTAAGTGTAATTATTATTATGTTATGTTGATTATGTCATTTTGACAATTTAAATAAGCAAACCGACAAATCTATAACCCCTCCATTAATTCCTACTGTTATGCACAGATTATGCGTATCTTGCTATCTCACTTCTCGCTGTCGCTTCAGTCGGATCTAACAGTGAATATGATGTGATAAAATGCAGGGAAGAAAACTGGAAGTAGTAGCAGTTGGATTTGAGACCTGCACATTTTTTCACTAAATAGTTTACCACTATAGTATACTTTTTGAGTACACTTTTTCAAGATGGCGGCGAATGGCGAGAGAGAGAGAGAGAGAGAGAGGAGGCTGAAGAAGCAGAGATAGGCAGGGACGGACAAATGACAGATGGACAAATGACAAATGGAGAAATGACAAATGGACAAATGACAAATGGACAAATGACAGATGGACAAATGACAGATGGACAAATGACAGATGTCATATGGCGCGTTGGATAATAAATGAAAAAATAAAAATTAATCAAAGTCAATAATAATTATCAATAAATAAGAGAGATTACTAGAGAACTAAATAAAGCACTAAAATCAGAAAAGAATCAGAGATGGCTGGACAAACGTCATCACTCATTCATAAAAGAGCCTTGGTCGGCTCTGAAGTTCCCTCAGGACCTCTTGTCCTGCTGTCTCTAGTGGATCCTACGATACTTCAGATCTATCAGTACCTTCTGCTCTGTCAGCACCCTCTGGTGGAACTGTCAAACCTGAAGACCGATTCCAACGTACTTCAGGTCTGTTAGGCCACTCTGTATTGGCAGCACCCTCTGGTAGTACTGTCAGTCCTGACTCATCTCAGGTACCTGAAGACAGTTTGCGTAGTACTTCAGGTTTGTCAGGTTCTTCTGCTTTGTCAGCACCGTCTGGTGGATCTGTCAGACCTGAATACCAGTTCCAACGTACTCCAGGTCTGTCAAGCCCCTCTGGTGGTACTGTCAGAACTGACTCATCTTAGGTACCTGAAGATAGTTTGCGCAGTACTTCAGGTCTGTCAGGCTTTTCTGCTCTGTCAGCACCGTCTGGTGGAGCTGTCAGACCTGAAGACCGATTCCAACGTACTTGAGGTCTGCCAGGCCCCTCTGAGCTGGCAGCACCCTCTAGTGGTACTGTCAGACCTGACTCACCTTAGGTACCTGAAGATATTTTGCGTAGTACTTCAGGTTTCTCAGGTTCTTCTTCTTTGTCAGCACCGTCTCGTGGAGCTGTCAGACCTGAAGACCGATTTTAACCTACTTCAGGTCTGTCAAGCCCCTCTGCGCTGGTAGAGCCCTCTGGTGGTACTGTCAGACTTGACGCATCTGAGGGATCTGAAGATAGTTTTCGTAGTACTTCAGGTCTGTCAGGTTCTTCTGCTTTGTCAGCACCGTCTGGTGGAGCTGTCGGACCTGAAAACCGGTTCCAACATACTTCAGGTCTGTCAGGCCTCTCTGCGCTGGCAGCACCCTCTGGTAGTACTGTCAGACTTGACGCATCTGAGGGACCTGAAGACAGTTTGCGTAGTACTTCAGGTTTGTCAGGTTCTTCTGCTTTGTCAGCACCGTCTGGTGGAGCTGTTAGACCTGAAAACCGGTTCCAACATACTTCAGGTCTGTCAGGCCGCTCTGCGCTGACAGCACCCTCTGGTGGTGCTGTCAGACTTAACGCATCTGAGGGACCTGATGACAGTTTGCGTAGAACTTCAGGTCTGTCAGGCCCTTCTGCTCTGTCAGCACCATCTGGTGGGTCTGTCAGACCTGAAGATCGATTCCAATGTACTTCAGGTCTGTCAGCTCTGCTGGCAGCACCCCCTGGTGGTACTGTCAGACCTGACTCATCCTAGATACCTGAAGATAGTTTGCGTAGTACTTCAGGTCTGTCAGGTTCTTCTTCTTTGTCAGCACCCTCTGGTGGACTGTCAAACCTGAAGACCGGTTCCAACATACTCCAGGTCTGTCAAGCCCCTCTGTGCTGGCAGCACTCTCTGGTGGTACTGTCAGACCTGACTTATCTCAGGTACCTGAAGACAGTTTGCGTAGTACTTCAGGTCTCTCAGGCCCTTCTGCTTTGTCATCACCGTCTGGTGGAGCTGTCAGACCTGAAGACCGATTCCAACGTACTTCAGGTCTGTCAGGCCCTTCTGCTCTGTCAGCACCATCTGGTGGATCTGTCAGACATGAAGACCAGTTCCAACGTACTCCAGGTCTGTCAAGCCCCTCTGTACTGGCAGCACCCTCTGGTGGTACTGTCAGACCTGATTCATCTCAGGTACATGAAGATAGTTTGCGTAGTACTTCAGGTCTGTCAGGCCCTTCTGCTTTGCTCCTTTGCTGTCAGACCTGAAGACCGATTCCAATGTACTTCAGGTCTGTCAGGCCCAGCGCCTTCTGAGGTACCTGAAGACCGTTTGCGTAGTACTTCGGCTCTGTCAGGCTCTTCTGCTCTGTCAGCACCGTCTGGTGGAGCTGTCAGACCTGAAGATCGGTTACAACGTACTTCAGGTCTGTCAGGCCCCTCTGCGCTTTCAGCGCCCTCTGGTGGTGTAAGAAGTTAGCGCCTCGTTCGTTCATTCGACCGTCCGTCTGTCCTTTATTCGTTTGTCATTTAACCCTCTGGCCCACAGCCCCGTCATCTGTCATTTGTCTATCTGTCATTGCTCTATCTGTCATTTGTCTATCTGTCATTTGTCCATCTGTCACTCGTCCGTCTCTACCCATCTCTGCTTTTCCCTCCATCAGCCTCCTCCCTCTCTCTCACTCTCTCGCCATTCGCCGCCATCTTGAAAAAGTGTACTACAGTGGTAAACTATCTACTTCTTTCCGTATCTGTATACTTTAGTATATTGCCGTACCTGTATAATCTATTATATAAGTAAAAGAGAATGATTTTATTTTTTAATAAACAAAAATAATATTTGTTGTTTATTTATTTTGATATTTTTTTTTTCTTAATTGATGTCGATCTGTATAAAATTAATACGACCTTTGAGTTTAATTTTAAAACCTGTCTCGCCTTTAGTTTTTCTTTTATTTGACTTCAAGATTAACCGGTCATTTATAATCGGAGATGATGAGGCGTGAGTCTAAATATAGCAAAAGTTGCGGTTGAAAAGCAAAAACACATTTGCGACCATTTAATTGGTAACATGTTAAAGAAATAAGCAAAAATAAGAATCAGTAAGAAAAATATTTATGGATTTCTAAAAGGAACTTTGATATATATACCGGGTGGTTCAGGATGTCGGGTCAAGTTCATATTTTCAGAACGAATTAACGGATTATTTTAAAATTTGTTGTGGTCATTCTAGATCTAATTTTTGAATTAAGTGACAGAAAAATCCAAAATGGCGGACTTCCGGTTTCGTTCAAATTGGGGTAAAACCTGAATTTTCAAACGGACCACCTAGTATATTTTTACATAATTGGATTCTACTAGTCAAATTACGTATAATTCATATGTGAAAAAATAATTTGGCTGTCAAAAATAAAAATAATTTTTTTCGAAATTTTTTTTTATTTCACAATTTTTCCCAAATTTTAGAGTATTTTACTATTGTTCCTAATTTTTCAGTGTTTTTCATATATTTTTTCCCTATTTTCGCTATTTTTCTCTATTTTTTCGATTTCTTCATATTTTTCATGTTTTTCCCTATTATTTTCTATTATTTCCTTTTTTCCCCAATATTTACCTATTTTTTACCTTTTTCCCATGTTCCCATAATGGGATATATTATATATTCTCTAATTTCCATATTTTTCTCAAATTTCCCTATTTTGCCCTAATTTTCCTAATTTTGCTCAATTTTTTCTAATTATTCCCAATTTTTCCCAATTGTTCCCTATTTTCCTCTATTTTTCCTATTTTGCCCTGTTTTATCATATTTTTCACAATTTTCCCCTATTTTCCACTTTTTTTCTATATTTTCCCCTATTTTGTCCTATTTTTCCACATTTTTCGAAAATTAGGCAACGTCGAAATAAATCCGCTGGAAGCAATCTTAGTTTGGAGAAAAATTAATCCTTTATATTTTTTCATATTGTAAAAGTATTTTTTTTTGTCTTAAAAAAATTACTAGATTTGGGGAAATTTTCGAAAAATTGGCAACGTAGCGTTAAAAGCGCTGGAAACAAACTTGATATGGGAAAAAATAAATCTTTTATATTTCTTAATATTTTGAAAGTATTTTTAGCACCGTGTGTATATTTTTCTGTGTCGTAAAAAATATCAGATTTGGGGAAATTTTCGACAATTTGCCAACGCTGCATTAAAAGCGCTGGAAACAAACTTGATATGGGAAAAAATAAATAATTCATATTTTCCATATTTTAAAAGTATTTTTAGTACTGTATGTATATTTTTTTGTGTCGTAAAAAAAATCCCAAATTTGGGTAAATTTTAGAAAATTTGGCAACGTCGCGTTAAAAGTGCTGGAAACAAACTTGATAAAGGAAAAAATAAATCCTTTATAATTTTTTATATTTTAAAAGTTTTTTAATGACTGTATGTATATTTTTTGTGTCATAAAAAATTCCCCAAATTTGGGTAAATTTTAGAAAATTTGACAACGTCGCATTAAAAAGCGCTGAAACAAACTTGATATGGAAAAAAATAAATAATTCATATTTTCTATATTTTAAAAGTATTTTTAGTACTGTATGTATATTTTTTTGTCGTAAAAAAATCCCCAAATTTGCGTAAATTTTAGAATGTTTGGCAACGTCGCATTAAAAGTGCTGGAAACAAACTTGATATAGAAAAAAATAAATCCTTTATATTTTTTCAAATTTAAAAAATATTTTTAGCAAACCTTGTAACGGTTTTCGAAAAAATCATAAATAAATTTTCACCACCCTGTAGAAATATATATACAGTGTGTAAAAATAACAATAAATTTTGAAATAAGGGTTTATGTAATTTTTTCTATTTAACCAACTTTGTAACGGTTTTCGAAAAAATTATAAATAAATTTTCACCACCCTGTAGAAATATATATACAGTGTGTAAAAATAACAATAAATTTTGATATAACGGTTTATGTATTTTTTTTATTTAACCAACTTTGTAACGGTTTTCAAAAAAATCAAATAAATTTTCACCACCCTGTAGAAATATATATACAGTGTGTAAAAATAACAATAAATTTTGAAATAACGGTTTATGTAATTTTTTCTATTTAACCAACTTTGTAACGGTTTTCAAAAAAATCAAATAAATTTTCACCACCCTGTAGAAATATATATACAGTGTGTAAAAATAACAATAAATTTTGAAATAACGGTTTATGTAATTTTTTCTATTTAACCAACTTTGTAACGGTTTTCAAAAAAATCAAATAAATTTTCACCACCTTGTAGAAATATATATACAGTGAGTAAAAATAACAATAAATTTTGAAATAACGGTTTATGTAATTTTTTCTATTTAACCAACTTTGTAACGGTTTTCAAAAAAATCATAAATAAATTTTCACCACCCTGTAGAAATATATATACAGTGTGTAAAAATAACAATAAATTTTGATATAACGGTTTACGTAGTTTTTTCTATTTAACCAACTTTGTAACGGTTTTCAAAAAAATCAAATAAATTTTCACCACCTTGTAGAAATATATATACAGTGTGTAAAAATAACAATAAATTTTGAAATAACGGTTTATGTAATTTTTTCTATTTAACCAACTTTGTAACGGTTTTCAAAAAAATCATAAATAAATTTTCACCACCCTGTAGAAATATATATACAGTGTGTAAAAATAACAATAAATTTTGATATAACGGTTTATGTAGTTTTTTCTATTTAACCAACTTTGTAACGGTTTTCAAAAAAATCATAAATAAATTTTCACCACCTTGTAGAAATATATATACAGTGTGTAAAAATAACAATAAATTTTGATATAACGGTTTATGTATTTTTTTTATTTAACCAACTTTGTAACGGTTTTCAAAAAAATCAAATAAATTTTCACCACCTTGTAGAAATATATATACAGTGTGTAAAAATAACAATAAATTTTGAAATAACGGTTTATGTAATTTTTTCTATTTAACCAACTTTGTAACGGTTTTCAAAAAAATCATAAATAAATTTTCACCACCTTGTAGAAATATATACAGTATGTAAAAATTTTGAAATAACGGTTTATACAACTAAAAATTTTTACCTGTTTTAATTTCATCTACAAAACGTTCACACTAATCAAAATCTTTTTTACAAATGATAATTTTTAAATATTGTAGCTGATTTTTTAAACAACAACAAATTTTTTTTAGAACGATCCAATCATGTAACAACTACCAAAACTATCTAAATCAAGGTTGGCAGGAAGATAAAACAAGATTGTTAATAATTATTAAAAATCAAGGTTTTTTAAATATATAGTTGGTGTCCCAAATTTGATATTGATGGGAAAATCACCATTACTAAAATGAAATACTACATAATGGAGTTAAATAACCATTGTAACCATTAATTTAACTCTAAAATAAGGTTTTTGTTTTATTTTTAAAAATACTGTAATGTGATAGGATCAACTAAAATATTTGGTAAAACATATGGTGAATATTTTTAGAATATTTATTTATAAATACATCCAATACATTTATAAAAATCAAAAATTTATAACATATTTTAACACTTTCAGCGCTTTTAATGCGACGTTGCCAAATTTTCGAAGAATTTTCCAAATCTGGGGATTTTTTACAACACAAAAAATATACACAAGGTGCTAAAAATACTTTTGAAATATAAAAAAATATAAAGGATTTATTTTTTTCCATATCAAGTTTGTTTCCAGCGCTTTTAATACGACGTTGCCAAATTTTCGAAAATTTTCCAAATCTGGGAATTTTTTTTTAGGCACAAAAAAATATACACACGGTGCTAAAAATATTGTTAGATATGAAAAATATAAAGGAATTATTTTTTTTCATATCAAGTTTGTTTTCAGCGCTTCTTTTAATGCGACGCTGCCAAATTTTCGAAATTTTTTCCAAATCTGGGGATTTTTTTACAACACAAAAATATACACACGGTGCAAAAACTACCTTTAAAATATGAAAAAGTAGAAAGGAAGTATATTTTTTTCAAATCAAGTTTGTTTCAAACGCTTTTAATGCGATGTTGCCAAATTTTCGAAAATTTCCCTAAATATGATAAATTATTACGACAGAAAAATATACACACGGTGCTAAAAATACAATTAAAATATAAAAAAATTTAAAGGACTTATTTTTTTCATATCAAGTTTGCTTCCAGCGCTTTTAATGCGACGTTGCCAAATTTTCGAAAATTTTCCAAATCTGGGGATTTTTACGATACAATAAAATATACCACGGTGCTAAAAATACTTTTAAAGTATAAAAAAATATAAAGGATTTATTTTTTTCTCAGTTAAGTTTGTTTCCAACACTTTTAATGCGATGTTGCCAAAGTTTCGAAAATTTCCCCAAATATCGGTTTTCTTACGGCACAAAAAAATATACACACGGTGCTAAAAATACTTAACAAAAAGAAAAAGTATAAAGGATTTATTTTTTTCTAAGTTAAGTTTGTTTCCAACAGTTTTATTGCGACGTTGCTTAATTTTCGAAAATTTTTCCAAATCTGGGGATTTTTTAAGACCCAAAAAAATATACATACGGTGCTAAAAATACGTTTAGAATTTGAAAAAAATATAAGGGATTTATTTTTTTCCATATCAAGTTTGTTTTCAATACTTTTAATGCGACGTTGTCAAATTTTCGAAAAAATTTCCTTTGGGGTTTTTTTTTGGACACACAAAAATATACACACGGTGCTGAAAATACTTTAGAAATATAAAAAAATATAAAGGATTTATTTTTTTCCATATCAAGTTTGTTTTCAACACTTTTAATGCGATGTTGCCAAATTTTAGAAAATTTTCCAAAATCTGGCGATTTTTTTAAGACACAAAAAAATATACACATGGTGCTAAAAATACTTTCAAAATATAAAGGATTTATTTTTTTCAAATTAATTTTTTTTTCCAGTGGTTTTAATGCGACGTTGTCAAATTTTCAAAAATATCCCCAAATCTGATAATTTTTTTAAGACCCAAAAAAATATACACACAGTGCTAAAAATACTTACAAAAAAAAGAAAAAGTATAAAGGATTTATTTATTTTTTTAAATCAAGTTTGTTTCCAGCACTTTAATGTGACGTTGTCAAATTTTCAAAAATTTCCCCAAATCTGATAATTTTTTTAAGACACAAAAAAAATATACACACGGTGCTAAAAATACTTTTAAAATATGAAAAAATTTAAAGGGTTAATTTTTTCCAAATTAAATTGGCTTCCAGCGTATTTAATGCGACGTCGCCCACTTTAGAAAATTTCCCCAAATCTGATAATTTTTTTAAGACACAAAAAAATATACACACAGTGCTAAAAATACTTACAAAAAAAAGAAAAAGTATAAAGGATTTAATTTTTTTAAATCAAGTTTGTTTCCAGCGCTTTTAATGCGATGTTGCCAAATTTTAGAAATTTTTTCCAAATCTGGGGATTTTATAAGATACTAAAAAACAAGGTGCTAATATACTTTTACACTTATCAAAAAAATTTAATTTTTTTACAATTTTTTTTTAATATAAAAAAATATAAAGGATTCATTTTTTTTTAAACAAGTTTGCCTCAATTTTAATTTTTCAAATACTGATCTGGATAATTTTATTGGATACTCACTCCCAACTTTAATCATACAATTTTATTTACTTACGTTTCGTCAAAAAAAAACAATCTTCAGTGTTTGGAAAAAATGTTTTAATTAAAAAAATATATGAATTATTTTGTCTGAAACTTTGGCGATTTATAAAAACCAATAATTTCTAACATATTTTAACACTTCTAGCGCTTTTAAAGCGATGTTGCCAAATTTCCGAAAATTTCCCAAAACCTGGGGATTTTTTTGACACAAAAAACGGCGCTCTATTTGAAACGTGACGTAGAATAAAAACGTAAAGAAAAATCATGGGCATTACCAACAACAAAAAGGTACTAGCGTATATCTTCGTTAATAATTGTCGAATTTTAATAAAAAAAAGATACTAACTACATTTAAAATGTGACGTACAATAAATATCTAAAGAAAACTCATGCGTAGTAGCGATATCAAAAGAGCACTAGCATCTATTTCCGTTAATATTTTAATTTTAATGAAAAAATAAATATTATAAACGTGATATATAATAAATTCGTAAATAAAAATTATGCGCAGTAGCCAAGACAAAAAAGCAGTAGCGTCTATCTCCGTTACTATTGGTCCCATTTTAATAAGAAAAATTGCTTTGTGTTATACATCTGACGTACAATAAATACGTGCACAAAAAATCATGCGCAGAAGTCATAATAAAAACGCATTAGTATATATCTCCGTTACTATTGGTCCCATTTTAATAAGAAAAATTGCTTTGTGTTATACATCTGACGTACAATAAATACGTGCACAAAAAATCATGAGCAGAAGTCATGATAAAAAGGCATTAGTATATATCTCCGTTGCTATTGGTCCCATTTTAATAAGAAAAATTTCTTTGTATTATAAATCTGACGTAGAATAAATACGTTCACAAAAAATCATGCGCAGAAGTCATAATAAAAAGGCATTAGTATATATCTCCGTTACTATTATTCCCATTTTAATAAGAAAAATTTCTTTGTATTATAAATCTGACGTAGAATAAATACGTGCACAAAAAATCATGCGCAGAAGTCATAATAAAAAGGCATTAGTATATATCTCCGTTACTATTATTCCCATTTTAATAAGAAAAATTTCTTTGTATTATAAATCTGACGTAGAATAAATACGTGCACAAAAAATCATGAGCAGAAGTCATAATAAAAAGGCATTAGTGTATATCTACGTTACTATTGGTCCGATTTGAATGAGAAAAATTTCTTTGTATTATAAATCTGACGTAGAATAAATACGTGCACAAAAATCATGAGCAGAAGTCATAATAAAAAGGCATTAGTGTATATCTACGTTACTATTGGTCCGATTTGAATGAGAAAAATTTCTTTGTATTATAAATCTCACGTAGAATAAATACGTGCACAAAAAATCATGAGCAGAAGTCATAATAAAAAGGTATTAGTGTATATCTACGTTACTATTGGTCCGATTTGAATAAGAAAAATTACTTTGTATTATAAATCTGACGTAGAATAAATACGTGCACAAAAAATCATGAGCAGAAGTCATAATAAAAAGGCATTAGTGTCTATCTCCGTTACTATTGGTCCGAATTGAATAAGAAAAAATGCCTTGTATTATAATTCTGACGTAGAATAAATACATGCACAAAAAATCATGAGCAGAAGTCATAATAAAAAGGCATTAGCTTATACCTACGTTACTTTTGGTCCGATTTGAATGAGAAAAATTTCTTTGTATTATAAATCTGACGTAGAATAAATACGTGCACAAAAAATCATGAGCAGAAGTCATAATTTTTGTCTATCTCCGTTACTATTGGTCCCATTTTAATAAGAAAAATTGCTTTGTATTATAAATCTGACGTAGAATAAATACGTGCTCAAAAAATCATGCGCAGAAGTCATGATAAAAAGGCATTAGCGTATATCTACGTTACTATTGGTCCGATTTGAATAAGAAAAACTACTTTGTATTATAAATCTGACGTAGAATAAATACATGAACAAAAAACCATGTGCAGTAAAGATGATAAATAAACATTAGTGTCTATCTCCGTTACTATTGGTTCGATTTAAATATGAAAAATTGCTTTGTATTATAAATCTGACGTAGAATAAATACGTGAACAAAAAATCATGCGCAGCAACCATGATAAAACATCATTAGGGTCTATTTTCGTTACTATTAGTCTAATTTGAATGGGAAAAATTGTTTTGTATTATAAATCTGATGTAGAATACATACGTGAACAAAAAATCATGCGCAGTAACCCTGACAAAAATACACTAGCATTTATTTCCTATTATTGATTACATCCGTAAAGATATTTTTCGACTTAAATTTATCTCAAAAGAATGGACTCAGTACACTACCTTGTGGTACTTTTGTAAATATTATTTACTTATTTCGTACTTTGAGCCCTTATGACATATTTAGAAAAAGTGTGAAGTAATTTTTTTTTAATTCCATGAACCTGGGATCAAATGTTGTTGTATTTTTGCTTATTTTACGTCAGTTGATCATTCCAAGATCTATTTTTTGTTAAAATTAACCAAAATAGTTTCTCAGTATATTATCACAATAAAATTTAATTGTTTAGATAAATTATAACATCACGTTATTATTTTTAGTTTTACAACAAATGGTTTGTTTGGACATTGATATCTACGTAGTAGGTACACAAATTTAACAGGAAAGTACTTATATAATTAACTGATTTAATGCACCTTATCTGAATATTAAATTCAGTGACGGTACGTAAATTTGTAATAATAATTAAACATCTGAAAATAATTATTCCGATTTATTTTTGAGAAGACAAATTAAATTGATTATTTAAATCTTGAATGTCAAGTCGAAGGGCGTCGCGGCGTCTGGCGTTGAATTTTTGAAATTCGTATATATTTAATAAGAAATATTGTAATTAGAGAAAATGAGAAAAATCGGAGAAAATTATGTATATGGAACAATTTGAAAAGTTAGAAAAATAATAAGGAATTTCAAAAATCTGAAAGAATCTGAAAAAAATCAGAAAAAAATAACAGAAAAAACAATAAAATTAGGAAAAATTTGAAAAATTAAGAAAAAATAAGAAACAATTTGAAAAAATAAGAAAAAAAAGATAATATCTATAAAAAACCTGAAAAAATCTAAAAGAATATTAGAAAAGTCATAAAAAATTACAAAAATAAAAAAACTAGAAAATAAAATAAGAAAAAAGAAAAATTAAAAAAAATAAAAAAAACCAGAAAATTAGAAAAAATCTCAAAGAATTAGTAGATACAAAAAAAATAAGAGGGAGTTTGAAAAATCAGAGAGAATAAGAAAAAAAAATAAGAAAACCTCAGAAATAAATGATAAAATGAAAAAAAAATTGAAAAAAAAGAAGTCTGAAAAAATTGGAAATATCGGAAAGAATTAGAAAAGATCAGAAGAAATTAGAAAATAAGAACAAGTTAGAAAAATCTGAAAACAACAAAACACCAGAAAAATGATAAAATAAGGAAAATTAGAAAAAATTAAGAAAAAATGAGAAATATAAGAAAAAATTAGAAAAAAAACCTGAAAGAATTAGAAACGATCAGAAAAAATTAGAAAAATAATAAAAATTTGGAAAAGATCAGAATAGTTATAAAAATAAGAAAAAAGTTAAAAAAATCTGAAAGAATCAGAAAAAAGTATACAAGAAATCCGAAGAACCTCAGAAAAAATGATAAAAAAATAGAACACATTTGAAAAAATGAGAAAAATCAGAGAAAATTAGAAAAGATCAGAAAAGAAAAACAAAAAAACAGGAAAAAATCAGAACTAATTATAAAATAAGAAAAAAATAATAACAAGAAAAAATGATAAAATAAGAAAAAATAGAAAAAAATTGAAAAAATGAGAAAAATCAGAAAAAATTTGAAAAAACCTCAAAGAATTAGAAAAAATCTGATTGGAAAAAAATCAGAAAAAAAAACAGAAAACCAGAAAATCCTCAGAAAAAATGACAAAATACAAAAAAAAAAAGAAAAATAGGAGAAAAATCAGAGAAAATTAGAAAAGATCAGAGAAAATTAGAAAAATCTGAAAAAACAAAAACCAAAAAAAATGATAAAATAAGAAAAACTTGAAAATATTTGAAAAAATGAGAAAATTAGAAAAAAATCTGAAAGAATAAAGAATAAGAACCGATCAGAAAAAAAATTAGAAAAATAAGAAAAATTTAGAAAAGATCAGAATAGTTAGAAAAATAAGAAACAGTTAAAATAGTCTGAAAACCTAACCGAAAAATTTGGGAAAAAGGATAAAATTAAAGGAAAACAGGAAAAATTTGAAAAAATGAGAAAAATCAGAGAAAATTAGAAATGATCAGAAAAGAAAAACAAAAAAGTAGGAAAAAATCAGAACTAATTATAAAATAAGAAAAAAATAATAACATAAGAAAAAATGATAAAATAAGAATAAATAGAAAAAAATTGAAAAAATGAGAAAAATCAGAAAAAATTTGAGAATTAGAAAAAATCTGATGGAATTAGAAAAAATCAGAAAAAAAAACAGAAAACCAGAAAATCCTCGGAAAAAATGACAAAATACGAAAAAAAAGAAAAAAATTAAAAACAGGAGAAAAACCAGAGAAATTTAGAAAAGATCAGAGAAAATTAGAAAAGATCAGATAAAATTAGATGAATCTGAAAAAACAACAAAAACCAAAAAAATGATAAAATAAGAAAAACTAGAAAAAATTTGAAAAAATGAGAATTAGAAAGAATTTGAAAAAACCTCAAAGAATTAGAAAAAATCTGATAGAATTAGAAAAAATCATCAAAAAAAAAAACAGAAAACCAGAAAATTCTCAGAAAAAATGACAAAAAATTAGAAAAAAATCTCAAAGAATAAAGAATTAGAACCGATCAGAAAAAAAAATAGAAAAATAAGAAAAATTTAGAAAAGATCAGAATTGTTAGAAAAATAAGAAACAGTTAAACAAATCTGAAAAAATCAGAAAAAAAATAACAAAAAAACCCGAAGAACCTGGGAAAAAAAGAAAATAGAAAAAATTTGAAAAAGTGAGAAAAATCAGAGAAAATTAGAGAATATCAGAAAATAAAAACAAAAAATCAGGAAAACCTCAGACTAATGATAAAATAAGAAATATAATAATATAAGAAAATAAGAAAAAATAGAAACAAATAGAAAAAAAATGAAATATATCAGAAAAAATTAGAAAAAAATCTGAAAGAATTAGAAACGATTAGAAAAATAAGAAAAAATTATAAAAGATCAGATAGTTAGAAAAATAAGAAAAAGTTTAAAGTCTTAAAAAAATCCGAAAAAAAATACCAAAAAACCCGAAGGACCTCAGAAAAAATGATAGAATAAAAAATGGAAAAAATGAGAAAAACCGGAGAAAATTAGAAAAGATCAAAAAAGAAAAACAAAAAATCAGAAAAACCTCAGAAATAATGATAAAATAGAAAATTAATAATATAAGAAAAAAATGATAAAATAAGAAAAAATAGAAAAAAAAAACAGAAAAAAAAAATTGAAAAAAATGGAAAATATCAGAAAAAAACTGAAAGAATTAGAAACGATCAGAAAAAATTAGAAAAATTAGAAAAATTTAGAAAAGATCAGAATAGAAAAATAATAAAAAGTTAAAAAAATTGAAAAATCTAACAAAATAACAAAAAACCCAAAGAACCTCAGAAAAAATGATAAAATAAAAAAAAATTAAATCAGAAAAAATTAGAAAAGATCAGAATAGTTAGAAAAATAAGAAAAAGTTTAAAAGGTCTCAAAATAATCCGAAAAAAAATACCAAAAAACCCGAAGAACAAATGATAGAATAAAAAATGGAAAAAATGAGAAAAACCGGAGAAAATTAGAAAAGATCAAAAAAGAAAAACAAAAAATCAGAAAAACCTCAGAAATAATGATAAAATAGAAAATTAATAATATAAGAAAAAAATGATAAAATAAGAAAAAATAGAAAAAAAAAACAGAAAAAAAAAATTGAAAAAAATGGAAAATATCAGAAAAAAACTGAAAGAATTAGAAACGATCAGAAAAAATTAGAAAAATTAGAAAAATTTAGAAAAGATCAGAATAGAAAAATAATAAAAAGTTAAAAAAATTGAAAAATCTAACAAAATAACAAAAAACCCAAAGAACCTCAGAAAAAATGATAAAATAAAAAAAAATTAAATCAGAAAAAATTAGAAAAGATCAGAATAGTTAGAAAAATAAGAAAAAGTTTAAAAGGTCTCAAAATAATCCGAAAAAAAATACCAAAAAACCCGAAGAACAAATGATAGAATAAAAAATGGAAAAAATGAGAAAAACCGGAGAAAATTAGAAAAGATCAAAAAAGAAAAACAAAAAATCAGAAAAACCTCAGAAATAATGATAAAATAAAAAATTAATAATATAAGAAAAAAATGATAAAATAAGAAAAAATAGAAAAAAAAACAGAAAAAAAAATTGAAAAAAATGGAAAATATCAGAAAAAAACTGAAAGAATTAGAAACGATCAGAAAAAATTAGAAATTTAGAAAAATTTAGAAAAGATCAGAATAGTTAGAAAAATAATAAAAAGTTAAAAAAATTGAAAAATCTAACAAAATAACAAAAAACCCAAAGAACCTCAGAAAAAATGATAAAATAAAAAAAAATTAAATCACAAAAAATTAGAAAAGATCAGAATAGTTAGAAAAATAAGAAAAAGTTTAAAAAGTCTCAAAATAATCCGAAAAAAAATACCAAAAAACCCGAAGAAAAAATGATAGAATAAAAAATGGAAAAAATGAGAAAAAACGGAGAAAATTAGAAAAGATCAAAAAAGAAAAACAAAAAATCAGAAAAACCTCAGAACTAAAATATGATAAAATAAGAAAAATAATAATATAAGAAAAAATGATAAAATAAGAAAAATAGAAAAAAATTGAAAAAATGGGAAAAATTAGAAAAAAATTTCAAAATTTTAGAAAAAGTCTCAGAGTATCAGAAAAAATCAGAAAAAAAAACAGAAAATCAGAAAAAATGATCAAATTGGAAAAAAATTAAAAGCTCAAGACAAATTAGAGGGTTAGAAAAGATCAGAAAAAATTAGATGATCATACAAAATAGAAGATCAGAAAAAATTAGAAAAGAAAGATGCGATTTATTTTTTTATTAAACGTTAATGAAGTGCAACTGAGGGGAAAATTCTTCAATTAATTTCAATAAAATCTTGAATGTCGAGTCGAAGAGCGTCGCGGCGTCTGACGTTGAATTATTGAAATTCATTTGACGGTGTTGATAGTTTGATTTTTGTAATTCGACTAGTTTTTTTTTGCTTTGGATCCACTTTTTATATTGATTTATAAAATAATATTCTAGAGATGGATAAATCACAACAAATTACAAATCAGGTAATTTTTGTAATGACATGATATTTTTATTTTTCCATTTTCTGCCTTTTTTGCCCCTATTATGCCTTTTTTCCTTTTTGTCTATTTTTACCTTTTTTATTTTAATTTTTCTGCCCTTTTTTGCATTTATTTTGCCTTCTTTTTTTGTTCTTTTTTTTTGGGTCTTTTGTAGCCCTCTTTATTGCCTTATTTTCCCTTTTTTTCCTTTATCTTTACCATTTTTTTATTTTTACTTTTTTTTAACTTTTTCGGCTTGTTTTTTGTTACATTTTTTCCTTGTTTTTACTTTTTTGGCACATTTTTGCTTTCTTTTACCTTCATTAATTTTTTTTGCCTTTTTTGTATTTTTTTTACATTTGATTTTTTGCATTTTTTCCCATTTTTTGGACTTTTTACCGCCTTGTTTTGCTTCTTTTTATCTTTTTTTGATTATCTTTTACTTTTTTTTTTGTTTTTGAATTTTTTGTCGTTTTTGTTCCTTTTTTGGCCTATTTGTAATTGTTTGGCCTTCCCTTTTTCCCTCTTTCTGCCCTTTTCGCCCCTATTATATTTTTTTTCCTTTTTTATCTATCTATTTTTTTTTTTTTTTGGTTTTTTTTTTGGTGGTTTTTTACCTTTCTGACCTTTTTTGTCATATTTTGCTTTGTTTTTTTTGGGTCTCTTTTACCCCTTTTTATTGCCTTATTTGCCCTTTTATTCTTAATTTTTTACTTTTACTTTTTTTAACTTTTTTGGCTTGTTTTTTTACCTTTTTTCCTTGTTTTTACATTTTTGGCACTTTTTCCTTTGTTTTTGCATTCTTTTAACTTTTATTTTTTATGGCTTTTTTCCTTTCTTGTATTTTTTACCTGCTTTGATTTTCTGCTTTTTTTTCCATTTTTTGGACTTTTTTACCGCTCATTTTGTCTTGTTTTGCTTTTTACCTTTTTTTGACTTTCTTTTACTTTTTTGTTTCTGCCTTTTTTGCCAGTATTATGCTTTTTTATTTATCTTTACTTTTTTGGTTTTTTTTTTACTTTTCTTACCTTTCTACCCTTTTTTGCAATTATTTTGCCTTGTTTTTTTCACTTTTTTTTTGTTAAAAATTACCCCTTCTTATTGCCTTATTTGCCTTTTTTTCTTTTTCTTGACCATTTTTTTGCCTTTTTTTACTTTTCTCGCCTTTTTTGCTTTTATTTTTCCATTTCTTTTTATTATTTTTCCATTTTTTTCCTTTTTTCATCAGTTTTGCCTTTATTTTCCCTTTTTAGGAAAAAAACAAATTATTTTTTTTTTGGCTTTTTTTTTGCATTTTTAACGCTTTTTTTGGTTTTTTTTACCCCCTTTTATTCCCTTATTTGCCCTGTTTTGACTTTTTCTTTAAAATTGTTTTAATTTTTCCTTTTTTCCTTGTTTTTGCATTTTCTTACTTTTATTTATTTTGTCTGGCTTTTTTTCCTTTCTTGTATTTTTTACCTGCTTTAATTTTCTTTTTTTTTTTTTCATTTTTTTTGGACTTTTTACCGCTCATTTTGCCTTGTTTTGCTTTTAACGTTTTTTGACTTTCTTTTACTTTTTTGTCTTTGAATTTTTTGTCGTTTTTGTTTCTGGAAAAAACTACCCCTTCTTATTGTCTTATTTGCCCTTTTTATTTGCTTTTTCTTTACCATTTTTTTTAACTTGTTTACCTTCTTTCACTTTTCTATCCTTTATTGCTATTATTTTTCCATTTTTTTTGTTATTTTTTCCATTTTTTTACTTTTTTGATCAGTTTTGCCTTTATTTTCCCTTTTTAGAAAAAAAAATTATATTTTTTTCTGGCTTTTTTTGCTTTTATTTTTCCATTATTTTTGTTTTTTCCCTTTTTAATCAGTTTTGCCTTTAATTTCCCTTTCTAGAAAAAAAAACCTAATTATATTTTTTACTTTGATGGCCCATTTTACCTTTTTTTTTTAGCTCTCATAACTTTTTTATGGCATTTTTTCTTCCATTTTTTCCTTTATTTTGCCCTATTTGCCTTTATTTGGGTATTTTACCATTTTTTAAACTTCTCGACGAATTTTTAAAGATACAACTGAGAGAAAAATTCAATAGATTTCAATCAAATCTTGAAAGGGCGTCGCGACGTCTGGCGCTAAATTTTCGAAATTCACTTGACGGTGTTGATAGTTTGATTTTAGGAATTTAACTAATTTTTTTCACGTAATTTTTATACCGAAATCGATTTTTTCTTACCATAATTGACAGTCAATAAAATTAAAGAATTTTGTACTAAAAAAATACATTATCAAATATATAAATAAGAAGAAAAGTTTTCATAATGGAATACAGTTCATACCAATATATATACAGGGTGTCTAGTATATAAATATAGATAAAAAAAAGAGTTTAAGAAATTAAATGATCTATAAATGTTACTTGATAATAAATAATTATTAACTATTGATGTTTCCAGGTGCGTAGAAAGTGATTTTTTTACTTTCTCATATCTACGCCTTTATGGTAATAATTTATTTAATTTTCGTGCTTATAAAAATTTGTTTTTATTTAAATTTAAATATATTCCCATTATAAAAATATTTTGTAATATAATAACTATAAATAGTGCTAGGTCTCATTTCTTAAAAACGAATAAAAATATGACACGGACTAACCTCAATTCAGACGCCGACTAAAATTCCGATGGCAAAATCCAGTGAAATCACAACGAAACCGACATCGACATTTGAAAAGAATCGAGCTTGTCGGGTATATAGAGAGTTTCAAATTGAGGATAAAATGTCGGTCATTACTAAAAGTATCGTGGTCATCACCCGTTCACCTCACCTGTACGACTGAAATTTACATTACATACAATGAAAGAATTATTAAGCGAATAACCGAAAATAATATAAACAGCGCTGTGGTTGCTTGACCGAGACCGTAACTAACGTTGGTTGTAAATACGCGTTAGCGTCGCGACGTTCCTAGTTTTATTTGTTTTGGCGACGGTTGCTAAGAGCAACGATAACATCAAAGTAGTTTTATTCGTTTTTTTTTTTATAAATTTGCATACATGGTTAGTTTTAATATGTACAGAATCAATGGGTTGTATTGTGCCCACTTTTTTTAGAATCTGGTGGTGGAGAACCTGCTAATTACAGTAGAATTAAAATGTATCATTACCCATGAATAATTCACTTTATATAAAAACGTTCAAAATATGTTAAAAATTGTCAAAATTTGCTCAAAAATAAAAAAAAAAACCGTTAAAAATTGGTCAAAAACAAAAGACCGTTAAATACGGTTAATAATTGAAGATAAACGTTCAAAATTTGTTAAAGATTATCAAAATTTGGTCAAAAAAAAAGAAAGCGTTCAAAATTGTTAGAAACTGTCAAAAATTCGTCAAAAAACCCGTTAAAAACTGTAAAAAATTGGTAAAAAATTCAATAACCGTTAAAATTTTTTAGATGTGACCAAAAATTAAAGAAAAACGTTCAAATTTTATTCAAAATTGTTAGAAAAAAGTTGATCGAAAATTAAAACCTTAAAAAATGTTAGAAATTGTTAAAAATTGAAGAAAAAGTTTAAAATTTGTTAAAAATAAAATAAAAAGGAAACCGTTAAAAATTGTTAGAAACTGTCAAAAATTGGCCAAAAATTAAAAAAATCCTTAAAAATTGTTAGAAACTGTCGAAAATTGGTAAAAAAATTTAAAAAATCGTTAATTTTTTTTAGATACGACCAGAAATTGAACAAAACGTTAACATTTTGTTAAAAATTGTTAAAAACTGTCAAAAATTGATCCACAATTTAAAAAACGTTAAAAACGTTAGAAATTGAAAAAAAGTTCAAAATTCGTTAAAAATTGTCAAAATGTGCTCAAAAAAAAACCGTTAAAAATTGTTAGAAATTGTCAAAAATTGGTCAAAAATAAAAAACCGTAGATACGGTTAATTATTGAGGATAAACGTTCAAAATTTGTTAAAAATTATCAAAATTTGGTCAAAAAAAAAAAAACTGTAAAAATTGTTATAAACTGTCAAAAATTGGCAAAAAATTTTAAAACCGTTAAAAAATGTTAGATATTGTTAAGAATTGAAGAACAAATTCTAAATGAGTTAAAAATTGTTTAAAACTGTCAAAATTTGGTCAAAAATAACAAAAAAAAAAAAACGTTAAAAATTGTTAGAAACTGTCAAAAATTAGTAAAAAAAAAACATTGAAAAATTGTTTGATATGGCCAAAAATTGAAGAAAAATAAAAAAATTGTTGAAAATTGTTAAAAATTGGCAAAAAAAAACGTTAAAATTTTTTAGAAACTGTCAAAAGTTGGTCAAAAATAAAAAACCATTATATACGGTTAATAATTGAAGTCAATCAAAATTTGTTTGAAATTATCAAAATTTGGTTAAAAATAAAAAACCGTTAAAAATTGTTAGAAACTGTCAAAAATTAGTAAAAAATTAAAAAATCGTTAATTTTAGATGCAACCGAAACTTGAAGAAAACGTTTAAAGTTTAATAAAAATTGTTAGAAATTGCCAAAATCTGGTCAAAATAAAAAAAAAACCGTGAAAAATTGTTAGAAACTGTCAAAAATTAGTCAAAAATAAAAAACCGTTAGATACGGTTAATAATTGAAGATAAACGTTTAAAATTTGTTAAAAATTATCAAAATTTGGTCAAAAAAAAACTGTAAAAATTGTTATAAACTGTCAAAAAAAATTTGGTCAAAAATAAAAAAAACTGTTAAAAATTGTTAGAAACTGTCAAAAATAGGTAAAAAATTTAAAAACCGTTAAAAATGTTTAGATGCGACCAAAACTTGAAGAAAATGTTCAAAATTTGATATAAATTGTTAGAAATTGTCAAAAATTGTTAGAAATTGTCAAAAATGGGTCAAAAATAAAAAAAACGTTAAAAAGTGTTGGAAACTGTCAAAAATTGGTAAAACAAAAAAAATAAAAAAACCGTAATTTTTTTTTAGATAAGACCAGAAATTGAACAAAACGTTAAAATTTTGTTAAAAATTGTTAAAAACTGTCAAAAATTGATCCAAAATTTAAAAAACGTTAAAAACGTTAGAAATTAGAAAAAAGTTCAAAATTCGTTAAAAATTGTCAAAATTTGATCAAAAAAACCGTTAAAAATTGTCAGAAACTCAAAAATTGGTCAAAAATAAAAAGATACGGTGTTAATAATTGAGGATAAACGTTCAAAATTTGTTAAATATTATCAAAATTTGGTCAAAAAAAAACTGTAAAAATTGTTATAAACTGTCAAAAAAAATTTGGTCAAAAATAAAAAAAACCGTTAAAAATTGTTAGAAACTGTCAAAAATAGGTAAAAAATTTAAAAACCGTTAAAAATTTTTAGATGCGACCAAAACTTAAAGAAGACGTTCAAAATTTGATATAAATTGTTAGAAATTGTCAAAAATTGGTAAAAAAATATAAAAAAACCGTTAAAAATTGTTAAAAACTGTCGAAAATTGATTAAAAATTAAAAACCGTTAAAAAATGTTAGATATTGTTAAGAATTGAAGAAAAATTTTTCTAAATTAGTTAAAAATTGTTTAAAACTGTCAAAATTTGGTCAAAAATAACAAAAAAAAAAAACGTTAAAAATTGTTAGAAACTGTCAAAAATTAGTAAAAAAAACATTGAAAAATTGTTTGATATGGCCAAAAATTGAAGAAAAATAAAAAAATTGTAAAAAATTGTCAAAAATTGGCAAAAAAAAACCGTTAAAAATTGTCGAAAGTTGATTAAAAATTAAAAAAACAAAACTTTAAAAAAAGGTTAGAAATTGTTAAAATTTGAAGAAAAAGCACAAAATTTGTTAAAAATTGTTAGAAACTGTCAAAAATTGGTCAGGAATAAAAAAACCGTTAATAATTTTTAGATGTGGCCAAAACTTGAAGAAAACGTTCAAAATTTGATATAAATTGTTAGAAATTTTCAAAAATTGGTAAATAATTTAAAAAAAACCGTTAAAAATTGTTAGAAACTGTGGTAAAAAAATAAAAATAAAAAAACCGTTAAATTTTTTTAGATAAGACCAGAAATTCAAGAAAAACGTTCAAATTTTGTTAAAAATTGTTAGAAACTGTCAAAAGTTGATCGAAAACTAAAAAAAAAAAACGTAAAAAAAATGTTAGAAATTGTTAAAAATTGAAAAAAAAGTTCAAAATTTCTTAAAAATTGTCAAAATTTGGTCAAAAATAATTTGTTAGAAACTGTCAAAAATTGGTCAAAAATAAAAAACCGTTAGATACAGTTAATAATTAAAGATAAACATTCAAAATTTGTTAAAAATTATCAAAATTTGGTCAAAAAAAAACGTTAAAAATTGTAAAAAAACTGTCAAAAATTGGCCACGAATAAAAGAATCATTAAAAATTGTTAGAAACTGTCGACAATTGGTAAAAAAAAATCGTTAATTTTTTTAGATACGACAGAAATTGAACAAAACATTAAAATTTTGTTGAAAATCGTTAAAAACTGTCAGAAATTGATCCAAAATTTAAAAAACGCTAAAAAATGTTAGAAATCGTTAAAAATTGAAGAAAAAGTTCAAAATTAGTTAAAAATTGTTAAAACCTGTTTGGTCAATAATAAAAATGAAACCGTTATAAATTGTTAGAAACTGTCAAAAATAAAAAAAACCGTTAGATACGGTTAATAATTGATGATAAACGTTAAAAATTTGTTAAAAATATCAAAATTTGGTCAAAATTGTTAGAAACTGTCAAAAATTGGTAAAAAAAACGTTAAAAATTGTTTGAAACTGTCAAAAATTGATAAAAAATTAAAAACCGTGAAAATATTTCAGATGTGACCAAAATTTGAAGAAAACATTCAAAATTTGATAGAAATTGACAAAAATCGATCAAAAATAAAAAACCGTTAAAAATTATTAGAAACTGTAAATTGGTAAAAAAAATAGATATTTTTTTAAGATATGACCAGAAATTGAAAAAAAACTTTCAAAATTTGTTAAAAATAGTTAGAAACTGTCAAAAATTGGAAAAAACGGTTTTTTTTTCTTTATAAACAAGGACGAATCATTTTTTAAACAAAAAAAATCTTAACAGTATGTGGAGAGTAAATTATAATTAAATTTGTAACTTGAACTTTTTCTTCAATTTCTGGTCGTAAAGAAATTTAACGGTTTTTTTTTATTTCTGAGCAATTTTTGACAGTTTCTAACAATATTTAACGGGTTTTTTACTTTTGACCAAATTTTTCCATTTTTTGACAATTTTTAACAATTTTTAACAAAATTTAACAATTTTTAACGATTTTTAACGATTTTTAACAATTTTTAACAATTATTAACAATTTTTAACAATTTTTAACAATTTTTAACAATTTTTAACAATTTTTAACAATTTTTAACAATTTTTAACAATTTTTAACAATTTTTAACAATTTTTAACAATTTTTAACAATTTTTAACAATTTTTAACAATTTTTAACAATTTTTAACAATTTTTAACAATTTTTAACAATTTTTAACAATTTTTAACAATTTTTAACAATTTTTAACAATTTTTAACAATTTTTAACAATTTTTAACAATTTTTAACAATTTTTAACAATTTTTAACGTTTTTTAACAATTTTTAAAAAAAAATTTAAAAACCGTTAAAATTTTTTAAAAATTGTTAGAAACTGTCAAAAATTGATCGAAAATAAAAAAATCGTTAAAAGACGTTAGAAATTGAAGAAAAAATTCAAAATTTTTTAAAAATTATCAAAAACTGTCTAAAATTAAAAAAAAAACCGTTAAAAATTGTTAGAAGCTGTCAAAAATTAGTAAAAAAACCGTTAGATATGGCTAAAAATTGAATAAAAACATAAAAAATTTGTTAAAAATTGTTAGAAACTCAAAAATTGTAAAAATAATGAAAAAACCCGTTAATAATTTTTAGATACGACCAGAAATTGAAGAAAAACTTTCAAAATTTGTTAAAAATTGTTAGAAACTGTCAAAAATTGGAAAAACGGTTTTTTTTTATTTATAAACAAGGACGAATCATTTTTTAAACAAAAAAAAATCTTAACAGTATGTGGAGAGTAAATTATAATTAAATTTGTAAACCAAGTTTATCGATCGAAAATTAGACATTCCTTTAAATTTAAATTCGTATAAAATATTTAGCTTTAAAAAAAATTATAGCTTATTTAAAACACAAAAAACAACGTTTTCATTAATTGTCATCAATTTTTTGCGGAAGAAAAATTAAAAAGTAAAAAAAAAACGGTTTTTAACGCTTTTCTCAATAATTTTGAGGTTATGTTTAAAAACGATTAATAAAACAATGTTACATTTTTTAATTATCTACAACTTTTAACTTAAACTTTTTTTGATAGGATGCATATTTGAGCTACAAATCGTAAAAAACTAAATGTCCAACCCTCAAATATATTTAGACTTGTATACAGGGCCATCGGCACTCGTACTCGTTACTCGTCAGCTGTAGGAATCAGAAGTACTGAGTACTCTAAAATTCAAAGTACCTGCTACTGAGTACTTTAAGTACTCAGTACATTTTTGGGTACAATTTTCTCGAGTACTGCCCAGCTCTAGTTGTCTTTATGACGTAGATAAAACGGGATGAAATAATTTCAGCCCTTAGGATCACAAAACATAAAAACGTGATATTTGTCTGGTTCGCTTAAGAACAGTATTCAATGAACAGTCTTAAGTGTACGCCTATGTTTCGGTCAAAGATTGGTACGAAATATATTTCTGTTGCGATGATAGCAACATTAGAATTGTATATATACAGGGTGCGCCAATTATTTCCACTCGATATCTAGCACCGAAACTAAAAGAGATATCAACAAGATTTTTTGTAGGGGTAGACAGTGTCACTCAGACTACAATTTTAAAATATTTTGATGTATACAGGGTGGCTGATTTTTGTGGAATGAAAATTAATTTGGTTTTTTTAAATTGAATATATGATTATGTCTTCCGATTCTACTTAATATTAGATTTACGGTAGTTTTTTGTATTTGTAAATCCGACGCGGCGTTGTCAAGTTATTCCTATTTTAAGCAGATTTAATGAAAAAACAGCACTTCAGAAATATTAGCACAAAAACCACATTTTTTAAAAAAAAATCCTCAAAAAAGCTACTATGATGTAAATGAAACATGCACCTATCACAATAATGACACAACATCTTCACCTGTTGCACAGGGTGTTTGCCGATGGCGTGCCAATAGTCTAGTTTTCAAATGGCAATAACTTAAATTTTTCAAATGGGACACCCTATATATTTTTCTTCAGTTAGAAGCTCTCCCTAATACGCATTAAAAAAATATAGGGTTTTGCACTTCTAACTTTACTATTTACTTTAATAATTGACGTTAAGTGCATGAAATCCACTTTCCAACGAGTTTTGTACACTATTTTTCCTACGACCAACAATATTTTAAGAATAGTCTATTTGGTTTTCTCATATGACACGATTATTTCTATTGGTGTACATTCACATTCGCTATCACTATCAGTTTCCGTTTTTTATGTAAGAAATCGAAATTTAAATTTTTTGTTTATTTGCTATAAAGTAAAATAATTTAAACTTTAAAAATATCTATTATAAAAGTACCTAATTATTCTGTTCAGAATTCACAAAACATAGAAACAGTAATTTCTTTAAAATTTTGACATAAGCCTACTTTATTATATTTCACTTTTATAAAAAAAAATAACCTTAGCATCAAGCCAATTAAAAAAAACATTTTAAATAATTTTTATACATTTTTTACTTTAATAACTTGTAAAATTTGCAATTTTTAACCTAAAATGAATTTTGAATTACAAACTATTAATAAATTTAAGAATCGGGTATGCAATACACAATAGCCAAACGTTTTATGTGTTGCATACATTCGTTTACACTGAAGTTGTTTCATAATTCATATGGACAGTTATAACCTTAAAATAATATTTCAAAACATTTTAGTTATTAGGTGGTCGTAGGAAAATAACAAGCAACTATTAGATCAGTTTTAAAATGGTAAGTAAAATTTATTATGTATGTACATAAGTAGCATATTTCGTCCTGTTTTTGATAGTTCATTCAAGCGTGCGTTATAATAACACGCAGCGCGGTATTATAACACACGGCTGGTATGCGTGTATGTTGATATGAGACACTTTCCAAATATCAAAACAGTTGTAGTTTTCATAGGTGGTCGTAGGAAAAATATGTTGTTTGTCACTTAACGTCAATTATTAAAGTAAATAGTAAAGTTAGATGTGCAAGACCCTATATTTTTTTAATGCGTATTAGGGAGAGCTTCTAACTGAAGAAAAATATACAGGGTGTCCCATTTGAAAAATTTAAGTTATTGCCATTTGAAAACTAGACTATTGGCACGCCATCGGCAAACACCCTGTACAACAGGTGAAGATGTTGTGTCATTATTGTGATAGGTGCATGTTTCATTTACATCATAGTAGCTTTTTTGAGGAATTTTTTAAAAAATGTGGTTTTTGTGCTAATATTTCTGAAGTGCTGTTTTTTCATTAAATCTGCTTAAAATAGGAATAACTTGACAACGCCGGGTCGGATTTATAAATACAAAAAACTACCGTAAATCTAATATTAAGTAGAATCGGAAGACATAATCATATATTCAATTTAAAAAAACCAAATTAATTTTCATTCCACAAAAATCAGCCACCATGTATACATCAAAATATTTTAAAATTGTATACCCCTACAAAAAATCTTGTTGATATCTCTTTTGGTTTCGGTGCTAGAGATCGAGTGGAAATAATTAGCGCACCCTGTATATAAGAGGATCCGTTATATAATTATTAAAACAAGAATTTTAGGATTTACCATAGACAAAATCGGTGCTCCTCATATATCCATAAATAGCACTCAATGTCATTGAGGCGGAGGGTGTTTTTTACCAAGGTTAAAGCATTGTATATAGATATTTTTTAACTAACTTTATTAATTCATCTTAATCAAGAAAACCTAAAAAAGGCCTGTTTCTTATTTTGAATAAAATTGAATAAAATATTAATTATTTATTGATTTTAAGGTTATTAAAAAAATGTTTTAAATTTTTTTAATGGTAGAAACTAAAATTAAAAAATAAAAAAAATACCATTAATTTTAGATTTTGAGCCAAAAATATGCATTTGTATGAAAAATTAGAGTAGGTAAAAATTGTAGAACATAAAATTTCCTACAAATTTTGTATTTACTTTTTTTTTATAATTCTGCATATATGTAGACTTTTGCGCCTATTTTTTAGAGAACATTGAAAATATCATTTTAATAAAGGAATACGCTGAATTAAAAATGTTCTTTTATCTGAAGAATAATTGATTAATCATGACTTTAGTAACTAGGAGAGTTCGGAAAGTTGGGAGGGATTACCCCCTCTTAATTAATTTTAATCTTATGTTTTTACAATTAAAACAGGTACTGGCTTTAATTTTAAAAATATACAATTTTTTGTAATTTTTTAGAACTTACAGAAAGATAATTAAATTTATCAAATGTTTACTGAGCTTAGTTTATTAGTTTCTTTATGAAATTCAGAAATGTTTATACAAAATATTGTTTCGTTTATGTACAACATAAAAACGTTTGTTTTATTTTATCTTTTATTTGTAATGAATTTTACTAATAGGTGGTTTAAACTTATCATTTTATAAAATCTTTGTATCCTCGATTGTAATAAAATACCTTCTAATTTAATATATTGGTTTTGTTTTCACCTATTTACGTTACTATACTGAAAATTGTACCAGCAAAATAACTGTCAAAAGGAAGGAAGGAACTCGTAACCGAAGAAACATAATTTATCAAGTATATAAACCCGATTTGTTATATCATTTTTTTCGTCTGATTTTCAACTAATCAGAACGTCGAATTTAATTAAAGTTACCTTGTATAATTTCGATACTTACATAGTAACTCCACCAATATTATTAAATTATTTCTGTTCAAATTTATTTAAATAATCGCATCATAAATAATTCGTACTTCCAAATAACAATACATCTCAAGTTTACTGCACAAATCCTGTTAGTTGGACAAAATAACTTCATTATCTGTGTACAACCTATTTATTTTAATAGAACTTATATTGTTAATACAATACTGCTGCAAATATAAAAATTGATTTATTAATTTTATAAATAAAGGTTTCTTCCCACAGTCGAAATGTTAAATATTTAATATTATGTGATTGTAAGACAAGTCGAAAAAGTAAATTATTAATTTTACCTAGGCTGTTTATTATTTTTTATTAATATAAATGTAAGAATCGACCCCTAAATACGATTCTGGCACTTTATATTGCCATACTCATTAGATAGAATTTCCTCCTCCCAGAGGGCGTATCTGTACAGGCTAAAATAGTGTCAAGTTAACAAAATTTATGAAAGATGTCGCTCACAAGTGGCTCCAACAATAATTACATGTAGGGTATCCTACTAGGAAGTCTATATACAATGGTTAAAGTATCCTATCTTATTAAATTACAAATTTTAGTTTTTTTGCATTATTTTTGATCTTTTCCAATATTTGAAATTTTTACATTTCCCGGGCTTTTTTCCCACGTGACTTAAGATTAAAATGATTCAAATTAAATTAGTAAAATGACTATGTATATATTTATACGTGATATATATAAGTTTTATAACCATCCAAATACATATATGACTGTTAATAAAAGAAACGAATAAATATATTACTAAAGACTAATATTTATTTTGTTATCTAAAACCAATGATATTCGGAAAGGTGGAGAGATACAGTGGTTGATGTTTCTATGCGTTCTAGTTAATATAAAATGAAATTATTATTATTATTATTATTCAGTGTTGAATATATAATAATTTCTTCTTCGTTAAGTCAAAGTGTTTTAGATTGTGCTAAATCTGATATACAAAAATTATGTTTAGATCAAGAAACATGCGATTTTTGTTTACAAGCACATGCTTGCTGTTCTTGGTGTTACGACCAGGTAAGAGACCATATTATAAAAAAAAAACAATAGTACAATTGATATATTATTTATTTATAAAATTATTTTATTTATAATATAAATTTAAATAGAGAAAAAAAATTAATGAATCATCATTTAGATAATCTAAGCCGACATCAAAAATGGTTGATTTTCTTATAAAAATAAAACAATATTAATTTTTTTTCTAAATATTAAAATTATACAGGGTGTTTTAAAAGTCTGGAAATGGTCTTACCATTATATTTGCTTTTAAAATAATTCAAAATGGTCTCCTGTAGCAAAAACAAATGAATTAAGACATATTCTTACTAATTCCAGAATTTTTAGTAGTTTCTGGACAGTTTCCAGACTTTTGAAAGACCCTGTATAAACAAATTATTATAAATTGTAAGATTAAGAAGAAAAAATTATCGAAACTAAGTACCCCTAAATATCAAAATGATACTTAGAGCTAATAATATTTTTTATTATTTAAATCTGCTATTGAAAATTATGTCCCAACTATTAATTATTTTTTTTTAAGTAAACTATAAAAGATATGAAATTTTATAAAACGACATTTAAACGACAATAAAAATACTATGAGTGAGAATTTTTTCAAATTTTTTATTAAAAATTATGAGTGTGTAGGGTCAAATGACGAAAAAGACTCGAATTCTTCAGGTGGCACATTTATTTTTTAAACTACTTAAGATATTGAAATTTTTCTTATGCCATTCGGAAGATGATAAAAAACTGTAAAAGAGTGATTTTTTTCAAAATTTTTTATTAAAAATTGTGAGTACAAGAGCAAAAATAGTGTAATTTGATAAAATCTTCATTAATTTTTTAAACTACTGAAGATATTAAAATCATTATTATGCCATTCGAAAGATGATAAAAAACTGTAGAAGTGTGAATTTTTTCAAAATTTTTCAGTGAGAATTGTGGGTGTAACACCAAAAATAGTGTAAAATGACGAAAATCACTCAAAAATTTTCAGGTGGCACATTTATTTTTTTAAACTACTGAAGATATTAAAACGATTCTTATGCCATTCGAAAGAAGATAAAAAACTGTAAAATTGTGAATTTTTTCAAAATTTTTAATTAAAAATTGTAGGTGCAACACCAAAAATAGTGTAAAATGACGAAAATCACTCAAAATTTTCAGGTGGCACATTTATTTTTTAAAATACTGAAGATATTAAAACGATTCTTATGACATTTGAAAGATGATAAAAAACTGTAAAAGTGTGAATTTTTTCAAAATTTTTCATTAAAAATTGTGGGTGTAACACCAAAAATAGTGTAAAATGACGAAAATCACTCAAAATTTTCAGGTGGCACATTTATTTTTTAAAATACTGAAGATATTAAAACGATTCTTATGACATTTGAAAGATGATAAAAAACTGTAAAAGTGTGAATTTTTTCAAAATTTTTCAGTGAGAATTGTGGGTGTAACACCAAAAATAGTGTAAAATGACGAAAATCACTCAAAAATTTTCAGGTGGCACATTTATTTTTTTAAACTACTGAAGATATTAAAACGATTCTTATGCCATTCGAAAGAAGATAAAAAACTGTAAAATTGTGAATTTTTTCAAAATTTTTAATTAAAAATTGTAGGTGCAACACCAAAAATAGTGTAAAATGACGAAAATCACTCAAAATTTTCAGGTGGCACATTTATTTTTTAAAATACTGAAGATATTAAAACGATTCTTATGCCATTTGAAAGATGATAAAAAACTGTAAAATTGTGAATTTTTTCAAAATTTTTAATTAAAAATTGTAGGTGCAACACCAAAAATAGTGTAAATTGACGAAAATCACTCAAAATTTTCAGGTGGCAAATTTATTTTTTAAACTACCAAAGATATTAAAACGATTCTTATGCCATTTGAAAGATGATAAAAAACTGTAAAATTGTGAATTTTTTCAAAATTTTTAATTAAAAATTGTAGGTGCAACACCAAAAATAGTGTAAAATGACGAAAATCACTCAAAATTTTCAGGTGGCACATTTATTTTTTAAAATACTGAAGATATTAAAACGATTCTTATGACATTTGAAAGATGATAAAAAACTGTAAAAGTGTGAATTTTTTCAAAATTTTTCATTAAAAATTGTGGGTGTAACACCAAAAATAGTGTAAAATGACGAAAATCACTCAAAATTTTCAGGTGGCAAATTTATTTTTTAAACTACCAAAGATATTAAAACGATTCTTATGCCATTTGAAAGATGATAAAAAACTGTAAAATTGTGAATTTTTTCAAAATTTTTAATTAAAAATTGTAGGTGCAACACCAAAAATAGTGTAAATTGACGAAAATCACTCAAAATTTTCAGGTGGCAAATTTATTTTTTAAACTACCAAAGATATTAAAACGATTCTTATGCCATTTGAAAGATGATAAAAAACTGTAAAATTGTGAATTTTTTCAAAATTTTTAATTAAAAATTGTAGGTGCAACACCAAAAATAGTGTAAAATGACGAAAATCACTCAAAATTTTCAGGTGGCAAATTTATTTTTTAAACTACCAAAGATATTAAAACGATTCTTATGCCATTTGAAAGATGATAAAAAACTGTAAAATTGTGAATTTTTTCAAAATTTTTAATTAAAAATTGTAGGTGCAACACCAAAAATAGTGTAAAATGACGAAAATCACTCAAAATTTTCAGGTGGCAAATTTATTTTTTAAACTACCAAAGATATTAAAACGATTCTTATGCCATTTGAAAGATGATAAAAAACTGTAAAATTGTGAATTTTTTCAAAATTTTTAATTAAAAATTGTAGGTGCAACACCAAAAATAGTGTAAATTGACGAAAATCACTCAAAATTTTCAGGTGGCAAATTTATTTTTTAAACTACCAAAGATATTAAAACGATTCTTATGCCATTTGAAAGATGATAAAAAACTGTAAAATTGTGAATTTTTTCAAAATTTTTAATTAAAAATTGTAGGTGCAACACCAAAAATAGTGTAAAATGACGAAAATCACTCAAAATTTTCAGGTGGCAAATTTATTTTTTAAACTACCAAAGATATTAAAACGATTCTTATGCCATTTGAAAGATGATAAAAAACTGTAAAATTGTGAATTTTTTCAAAATTTTTAATTAAAAATTGTAGGTGCAACACCAAAAATAGTGTAAAATGACGAAAATCACTCAAAATTTTCAGGTGGCACATTTATTTTTTAAAATAATGAAGATATTAAAACGATTCTTATGCCGTTTGAAAGATGATAAAAAACTGTAAAAATATAATTTTTTTTTAAATTTTTCATTAAAAATTGTGGTTACAAAACAAAAAATAATGTAAAAATTAATGAAATTTATATCATATATAAATTATATATTTTGCAATATATAATTTATTAAATTTCTTATGATCCAATCAGATTTCATTCTCACAATCTAAATTTTGTATAAAACCAATATATAAAAAAAAACTACATTAATTTGATGGTTAAACCACACCCAAAAAAAGAAAAAAATATTTATAACACTATTTTAATACTCACATTATTTACTTATTAATTTTAATTTATATTTTGGTTAATAAAAAAATTTTATTTTTCACTTTATTAAATGTTAATTTATTAATAATTAATTTACTAAGTATTAAGAAAGATGCATTTAGTAATGCATCATAATTAAACTGATTATTTATTGGATTATCTTTGTACTGTATCTATTTGATAAGATTATTATTATTATTAAAAAAAAAAATTTTAAAATCCTAGAATCACATTGTACAGTGTATGTGGGATGTTTTTTTTTCCCAAAAAAAAAACTTTTTTATGATAATTAATTGTGAACTGAACTATTTTTTTATTATTATTTTTTTAAATATTCCTTATTGTAATATTATTTTTGCCAGTTTTCTTTTTCCCGTATCTAAATTTTCATGTTTTTTCTGTTTTTTATTATTATTTTTACTTTTCGTTATTTTAATATTTTTGCCCCATTTCCTATTTGCCGCTATTTTTCCACTTTTTCCTGTTTACCAAATTTTCATGTTTTTTTTTAATTTCTTCCCATTTTTTATTTTTTTTTTTTTTAATTTCTTCCCATTTTTTCTTTTTTTTTTCTTTAATTTTCCATAATTTAATATTTATACCACATTTCCTATTTTTTCCGCAACTTTTCCTCTTTTTCCTGTTTTTTTTTTAAATTTGTTCTCAATTTTTCCTATTTTTTACTATTTTTTATTATTTTTAATTTTCCTTATTTTAATATTTTTGCCGCATTTCCTATTTTTCACTACTTTTTCCTGTTTTTTGTACAAAATTTTCATGTTTTTTTAAAAAATTTTCCCATTTTTTCCTATTTTGTTTTGTTTTTTACTCAATTTTCATGTTTTTTTTTTTAATAAATTTGTTCCTGTTTTTTACTTTTTTTTAATTTTCCTTATTTTAATATTTTTGCCGCATTTCCTATTTTTCACTACTTTTTCCTGTTTTTTTGTACAAAATTTTCATGTTTTTTTAAAAAAATTTCCCATTTTTTCCTGTTTTTTACTATTTTTTATTATTATTATTTTTTAATTTTCCTTATTTTAATATTTTTGCCCAATTTCCTATTTTCCGCTACTTTTACACTTTTCCTGTTTTTTTTTTACTAAATTTTCCCTATTTCCTATTTTCCGCTACTTTTCCTCTTTTTCCTGTTTTTTTTTTAAATATTTTCTCAATTTTTCCTATTTTTTACTATTTTTTATTATTTTTAATTTTCCTTATTTTAATATTTTTGCCGCATTTCCTATTTTCCGCTACTTTTTCCTGTTTTTTTGTACTAAATTTTCATGTTTTTTTAAAAAAAATTCCCATTTTTTCCTGTTTTTTACTATTTTTTATTATTATTATTTTTTAATTTTCCTTATTTTAATATTTTTGCCCAATTTCCTATTTTCCGCTACTTTTACACTTTTCCTGTTTTTTTTTTACTAAATTTTCCCTATTTCCTATTTTCCGCTACTTTTCCTCTTTTTCCTGTTTTTTTTTAAATATTTTCTCAATTTTTCCTATTTTTTACTATTTTTTATTATTTTTAATTTTCCTTATTTTAATATTTTTGCCGCATTTCCTATTTTCCGCTACTTTTTCCTGTTTTTTTGTACAAAATTTTCATGTTTTTTTAAAAAAATTTCCCATTTTTTCCTGTTTTTTACTATTTTTTATTATTATTATTTTTTAATTTTCCTTATTTTAATATTTTTGCCCAATTTCCTATTTTCTGCTACTTTTACACTTTTCCTGTTTTTTTTTTACTAAATTTTCCCTATTTCCTATTTTCCGCTACTTTTCCTCTTTTTCCTGTTTGTTTTAAAATATTTTCTCAATTTTTCCTATTTTTTACTATTTTTTATTATTTTTAATTTTCCTTATTTTAATATTTTTGCCGCATTTCCTATTTTCCGCTAATTTTTCCTGTTTTTTGTACTAAATTTTCATGTTTTTTTAAAAAAAAAATCCCATTTTTTCCTGTTTTTTACTATTTTTTATTATTATTATTTTTTAATTTTCCTTATTTTAATATTTTTGGTCAATTTCCTATTTTCCGCTACTTTTCCTCTTTTTCCTGTTTTTTTTTTTTTACTAAATTTTCATGTATTTTTTTTAATTTCTTCCCATTTTTTATTATTTTTTTTAATTTTCCTTATTTTAAATTTTTTGCCCCATTTCCCATTTTCCGCTACTTTTCCACTTTTCCTGTTTTTTTTTTCCAAATTTTCATGTTTTTTTTAAATTTTTTCCAATTTTTTACTATTTTTTTTTAATTTTCCTTATTTTAATATTTTTGCCCAATTTCCTATTTTCCGCTACTTTTCCTTTTTCCTGTTTTTTTTAAATTATTTCTCAATTTTTCCTATTTTTTACTATTTTTAATTTTCCTTATTTTAATATTTTTGCCGCATTTCCCATTTTCCGCTAATTTTTCCTGTTTTTTGTACTAAATTTTCATGTTTTTTTAAAAAAAATCCCATTTTTTCCTGTTTTTTACTATGTTTTATTATTATTATTTTTTAATTTTCCTAATTTTAATATTTTTGCCGAATTTCCTATTTTCCGCTACTTTTTCCTGTTTTTTTGTACTAAATTTTCATGTTTTTTTAAAAAAAATTCCCATTTTTTCCTGTTTTTTACCATTTTTTATTACTATTGTTTTTTAATTTTCCTTATTTTAATAGTTTTGCCCTATTTCCCATTTTCCGCTACTTTTCCACTTTTCCAAATTTTCATTTTTTTTTTAAATTTTTTTCAATTTTTTATTATTTTTTTTTTAATGTTCCTTATTTTAATATTTTTGCCCAATTTCCTATTTTCCGCTACTTTTCCTTTTTTGTTTTTTTTTTACTCAATTTTCATGTTTTTTTTTTAAATTTCTTCCTGTTTTTTACTTTTTTTTTAATTTTCCTTATTCTAATAGTTTTGCCCAATTTCCTATTTATCGCTTCTATTCCTGTTTTCTTTAGTTATTTTTTTTTAAAAAAACAAAGTTTTATATAAATAATTGTGAACTTGATTTTTTTTTTGTTTTTAGGCTTTTACTGGAAGAAAATGCAACATTAACAGCCAATTAGAAGGATGCAATCCAAAAAAATTAGAAACCAATTCACAAGATGGATTTAAGGTCATAAAAAATGATCCATTTACTGTCATAAATGGCGAAACAAACATGGAGGAAATCATACAAATTAAACCTCAAGTTGCCCATCTAAAATTAAGAAAAGGTATTATTTTTTTATTTATATATTAATAAAAATTAATTGTAATTCTATAAATTTTATGTTTTTTCATATTATTTTGTTTTTCCCATTTTTTCTGTTTTTTTTTCTATTTTTCGCTACTTTTCCTCTTTTTCCCTCATTTCTTTACTATTTTGTCATGGTTTTTTATATTCTTTCCCATTTGTCCTATTTTTGCCTATATTTCCATATTTTTTGGTTTTTTTCTGATTGTTTATAGTTCCTCATTTTTCTCTCATTCTGTTTTTTCTATTTTTTCCTATTTTTCACTTTTTTCCTTTTTTTCCCATTTTTTCCTATATTTCTTAGTTTTACCTGCATTTTACTATTTTTCCCTATATTTTTCTTTTTTCCTGTTTTTCCTATTTTTTCATACTATTTTCTTTTTTTTTCCTAATTCTGTCTATATTTATATATATTTTTTGCTTTTTCGGTTAATTATAGATACTCATTTTTTCTCATTCTGTTTTTGTTTTCTGATTTTTTTCTTACTTTCCTGATTTTTTCGATTTCTTTAAATTTTTATATAGTTTTTTTTTAGATGGTTACAAATGTTTTCGAGTTTTTTAAGGTTTTTATTTCCAATTAATTTAAAATCATTCAAGTTTTTTTTTCGATTTTTGACGTTTTTTTTTACATTTTTTTGATTGTGTCGTTTTTTTTTTCGTATTTTACCATTTTGTTTTTCATTGTTTTTTTCAATATTTTCTGATTTTTTTCAACCTTCTCGAATGTTTCTTTTTTTTCGGTTTATTTTTTTGGTTTTTTGGTTGTTTTTGCGTTATTTTTCAATTTCCTGCGTTTTTTAGCGACTTTTTTTTTACATTTTGTTCGATTTTTTCCTGTTTTTTTTTTCCATTTATTCATATTTTTTCCAGTTTTTTTCCTATATTTCCTAGTTTTTTCCTATTTTTTACCATTTTTTTCGATTTGTTCATGTTTTTTTCTATTTTACCAATTTTTGCCTATTTTTACCTAATTTTCTCTATTTTTTTCCTGTTTTTTATATTACTTATTTTTTCCTGTTTTCCCCATTTTCCCTTTTTTCCCATTTTTTTCTATTTTCCCAATATTTCTACTTATTTTTTCCTGTTTTCCCCATTTTCCCTTTTTTCCCATTTTTTTCTATTTTCCCAATATTTCTACTTATTTTTTCCTGTTTTCCCCATTTTCCCTTTTTCCCATTTTTTTCTATTTTCCCAATATTTCTAAGTTTTACTCATATTTTTTTCGACTTTTTCTGATTTTTCTCATTTTTTTTCGATTTATTTTTTCATTTTTTATTTTTTTCGATTTTTTGGTTGGTTTTGCGTTATTTTTCAATTTCCTGCGTTTTTTAGCGACTTTTTTTTGCATTTTGTTCGATTTTTTCCTGTTTTTTTTTCTATTTTTTCATATTTTTCCCAGTTTTTTCCAATCTTTCCCAGTTTTTTCCTATTTTTTACCATTTTTTTCTATTTGTTCATGTTTTTTCAATTTAACAAATTTTGCCTATTTTTACCTAATTTTCTCTATTTTTTTCCTGTTTTGTCTACTTTTTTATATTACTTATTTTTTCCTGTTTTCCTCATTTTCTATTTTTTCCCATTTTTTCTATTTTACCAATATTTCTTAGTTTTGCCCATATTTTTTTTTCGATTTTTTCCGATTTTTTCTTGTTTCTTCTTCACATTTTTTCTCATTGTTTTTTTTTTCATTTTTTTGTTTTCTGATTTTTTCTCATTTTTTTCGATTTATTTTTTCATTTTTAATTTTTTCCGGTTTTTTGGTTGTTTTTGTGTTATTTTTCAATTTTCTGCGTTTTTTTTAGCGACTTTTTTTTACATTTTGTTCGATTTTTTCATATTTTTCCCAGATTTTTCCTATTTTTTACCATTTATTTTCTATTTGTTCATGTTTTTCTCTATTTTACCAATTTTTGCCTATTTTTATCTAATTTTCTCTATTTTTATCCTGTTTTGTCTAATTTTTTATATTACTTATTTTTTCCGGTTTTCCCCATTTTTCCTGTTTTCCACATTTTTCCAATTTTTTATATGTTCCCTATATTTCCAAGTTTTACCTATATTTTACTATTTTCCCTAAATTTTACTTTTTTTATATTTTTTCCATTTTTTCCTATTTTTTACAGTTCTTCTGCTGTTTTTTTTTTCTATTTTTTTTTTGTTCAATTTTTTCATATTTTGCCCATTTTTCAATATTATTTCCCATTTCTTCTTCATTTTCCGATTTTTTCCATTTCCTATTTTTCCCCATTTTTTCCTATTTTTCATACTTCTTCTGTTTTATCTTTTTTCGTGTTTTTTTTTTCCTATTTTTCCTTATTTTTTCCTATTTTTCTCTATTTTCACAAAGTTTTCAAAAATCGTCCAACACACCCAGAGAAGTTTTAACTTCAAAAATAAAATTACAGTAAAGAAAAGCAAAAACTTGTTTCCAAAAAAAAAAACATATTATACAGTGCGACTCAAAAAGTCTGCACCATATGGAAATAATTTTTATTATTCATTTGACAAAAAATTTTATTCTTGATAAAAGTTGGTGCATTACGTAAAACTGCTATTACGACCGTCAAATTTTCAATTTTCTAAATGGTATAATACAGGGGCGGGCAAAAATTAGGAATTTTGACCAGGAGTAAAGTACCCTTATTTTTGACAATATCAAAAAAAATTATTTAGAAAAGTTGTTTAGAATTAAAAATTACACTCAGATTTAAAATCATAGCCTCCTACGCAAAAAACAACATTTTTTTATGTTGACCTAGGCTAAAAACATAAAAAAATGGTGATTTTAAATCTGAATGTTATTTTTAATTCTAAACAATTTTCCTAAATATTTTTTTTTGATATTGTCAAAAATAATGGTACTTTAATCTAGGTCAAAATTCCTATTTTTTGCCCGCCCCTGTATACCATTTATTAATTTGAAAATTTGATGCTCGCAATAGCAATTTTACGCAATGGACCAACTTTTATCAAGAATAAAATTTTCTGTCAAATGAATAATAAAAATTTTTCCCATATGGTGCAGACTTACTGAGTCGCACTGAATATTAATTTAAGCTTTCTGCACTCCTCCTGTATATAAACTTTAACGATGCAAAATCTCACATTCCTCCGTACGCGCATTACTTTTAAAAATCTTTGGTTATTTATATACAATATTTATTTTTCTAGGAGTTCCTGTTAACTTCACCTTCACTTATAAACCAACTGAAAATTACCCATTGGATTTATACTATCTTGGTGATTTAAGTTTATCCATGAGCCAAAATATTAAAGTATTTAAATCTTTAGGTAAAGATTTACCGGGAAATTTGACACAATTAACGAAAAATTATAAACTCGCTTACGGCTCGTTCGTAGACAAACCCGGCATGCCGTTTTATTTCACGGATCCCGAATCCTACGAAAATCCATGTCATCATCAACTATTGAATTGCGAAAAAGGATATTCTTTTAAACATAGATTAAGTTTTACTAAAAATACTTTCGATTTTTTAGAAAAAGTTAGTACAAAATATATTTATTAAGCTGACCATACACTATATATATTATATATATATATTTTAATTTAAGGTCGAAAACAGTCAACTAACAGCCAACGTTGACGATTTAGACGGAGCATTAGATGCCATACTTCAAATACTAAATTGCGATGACGTAATCGGTTTTTCGAAAAATTCCAGAAAAATAATTTTACTACCTACTGATAGTTTGCTTCATTTAGCTGGCGATGGTGTTTTAGTAGGAGCTACACTTAAACCAACCGAACAGTGTCTGTTAAACGACAATGGCGAACATTCTGATCCCTTAAAATACGATTATCCATCTTTGGAACAAATCGAGATGTTATTAAGACAAAAAAAGGTATAAAAAAGTATGTCTCTCTGTCTCTGTCTCTCAGAGATAGTGAGAAAGAGAGAATTTCTCTATATGTATCTCTTTATCTCTATCTCTGTCTCTGTATATGTATCTCTATATCTCTATCTCTCTATATGTATTTATATATCTCTATCTCTCTATATGTATCTCTGTATCTCTATCTCTCTATCTCTCTATTTCTCTATCTCTTAGAGATAGAGAGAAAGAGAGAGAATCTCTTTATGTATCTCTATATCTCTATCTCTATGTCTCTATATGTATCTCTATATATCTCTCTCTATATCTCTATATCTCTATACGTATTTATAGATCTCTATCTCTCTATATGTATCTCTATATCTCTATCTATCTGTCTTTATATGTATCTCTATATCTCTATATGTATTTATATATCTCTATCTCTCTATATCTTTTAGAGATAGAAAGAAAGAGAGAGAATCTCTCTATATATCTCTATATCTCTATCTATTTGTCTCTATATGTATTTATATATCTCTATCTCCCTCTCTATTTCTTAGAGATAAAGAGAAAGAGAGAGAATCTCTCTATGTATCTCTATATCTCTATCTCTCTGTCTCTATATGTATCTCTATATCTTTATCTCTCTATATGTATCTCTATATCTCTATCTCTTAGAGAAAGAGAGAGAATCTCTCTATGTATCTCTATATCTCTATCTCTCTGTCTCTATATGTATCTATATCTCTTAGAGATAGAGAGAAAGAGAGAGAATCTCTCTTTTTATCTCTATATCTCTATATGTATTTATATATGTCTATCTCTCTATATGCATCTCTATATCTCTATCTCTATCTCTCAGAGATAGAGAGAAAGAGATAATCTCTCTATATGTATCTCTATATCTCTATCTCTCTCTATCTTTCTATCTCTGTATCTCTCTATCTTTCTATTATCTCTCTATTTCTCTATCATCTCTCTACCTCTCTATTTCCCTCTCTCATTTCAGATTTTTTCGATTTTCCCGGATTTTTCAGATTTTTGTAATTTTTCAATTTTTTTTTAATTTCGATTTTTTGATTTTTCCGATTTCCTGGTTTTTCAAATTTTTTTTCGATTTTTCCTAGACTTTTCAGGTTTTTTCGATTTTCAGATTTTTTCGATTTTTACTGGATTTTTCAGGTTTTTTACGATTTTTCCTGGAGATTTCAAATTATTTTCGATTTTTCCTGGATTTTTCAGATTTTTTACGATTTTTCCTGGATTTTAGATTTTTTCGGATTTTTCCTGGATTTTTCAGGTTTTTCCCAATATTTCCTGGATTGCTCAGTTTTTTTTAAATATCTCGATCTTCGATTTTTTCAATTTTTTCCGATCTTTTCGATTTTTCCAATTTTTTCCGATATTTTCGATTTTTCCAATATTTTCCGAATATCTCAAAATAAATTTCGGATTTTTTCCCAGAGTTTTGAAATGTGTAGATTTTTTCAATTTTTTCCAATTCTTTTTGAATTCTTTCCAATATATCCAGTTTTATCGAGTTTTTTACTTTTTTTTTCCAATTTTACCTAGTTTCCTCTATATTTCCCCATTTTCCTGATTTTTTCCTAATTTCTCTATTTTTCAAATTTATTCCAACTTTTTTCAGATTTTTTCTGATTTTTCCGATTTTTCCCGGATTTTTAAGGTGTTTTCCGATTTTTTCGGGATTTTTCAATTTTATTAAAAATACTTTGATTTTTCCTGAATTTTTCAGATTTTCTTCAATTTTTTAGATTCTTTCCGAATTTTCCTTGATTCTTCAGATTTGTTCCGGATTTTTCAGATTGTTTACGATTTTTCCTGGACTTTTTAAATATTTTCAGATTTTTCCTAGATTTTCAGGTTTTTCCTGGATTTTTCAGATTTTTTTTTAAAATTTCTGGATTCTACCGATTTTTCCTGGATTTTTCAGTCCTTCCTGGTTTTTTCAATTTTTTTTCATTTCTCAATTTTTCTGATTTTTACTGTATTTTTCAGGCTCTGTCCGATTTCTCCTGGTTTTTCAGGTTTTCTCTGATATTTCCTGTATTTTTCAGATTCTTTCCGACTTTTCCTGGATTTTTTAGATTTTTCTTATATTTTTTAGATTTTTACGATTTTTCCTGGATTTCTCAGACTTTTTTCTGGTTTTTCCTGAATTTTTCAGGTTTTTTTAAAATTTATCGATTTTACCGATTTTTCCTGCATTTTTCAGTCTTTCCTGGTTTATTTAATTCCTCCATTTTTTCGATTTTTCCTGTATTTTTCAGGCTCTGTCCGATATTTCCTGAACTTTTCACTTTTTTTTTATTATTCCTGGATTGTTCAGGTTTTCTCTGATTTTTCCTGGATTTTTCTGGATTTTTCAGATTGTTTCCCATTCTTCCTGGATTTTTCAGATTTTCCGATTTTTCCTAGATTTTTCAGGTTTTTTCTGATAGTTCCTGGATTTTTCAGATTTTTGTTTTTTAATTTCTCGATGTTACCGATTTTTTATGGATTTTCCAGATTTTTGCCAATTTTCCTGAATTTTTCAATTTTTTCGATGATTTTTCCTAGTTTTTTCAATTTTTTTTGCTTTCTCGATTTTTCCGATTTTTTTTGTATTTTGCAGGCTTCAAAGATATTTAATGGATTTTTCAGGTTTTTTCCGATTTTTCAGAATTTGTATTAAATTTCTCGATTTATTCGATTGTTATAATTTTTTCCGAATTTCTCAATTTTTTTTTTGATTTTTTCCGATTTTTTTTTGGAATTGTTCGATTTCTTTTTTGAAACATCTCGATTTTTTCCAATTCTTTTTAAATTAGTTCCAATTATTTATCCAATTTTTTCCATTTTTTCCAACTTTTTCGTGTTTCCGGGTTTTCCCAATTTTTTCCCCTTTGTTCCCTATTTTTTCCTAATTTCTCTGTTTTTCGAATTTTTTCCAATTTTTTTGAGTTTTTTTTTTCGATTTTTTCCAATTTTTTTTGGATTATTCTGATTTTTTTTGAAATTTCTCTGTTTTCGATTTCTTCATTTTTTTTATTTTTCCAATTTTTTTTCGATTTTTCCTGGATTTTTCAATTTTTTTTTTTGAAATCTCTTGATTTTTCGATTTCTTATATTATTTCAAAAAATTTTCCAGTTTTTTCCAATTTTTTCCATTTTTTTTCAGTTTTTTCCAATTTTTTTCCCCATTTTCTCCAATATTCCCCATTATGTCCTAAATTCTCCATTTTCCCCATTTTTCCATTTTTCATTATTTTTTCCTTATTTCGTTTATTTTCACTATTTTTCTCTATTTTTCTTTATTTTCCATATTTCACTTTTTTTCTTATTTTCCTTACTTTTCCCCATTTTTCCCTACTTTCCCCATTTTTAATGTTATTATTTTAGGTAAATATAATTTTTGCTGTTAAAACAGAAACTAAATTATATTATTACATGAATATGACGACAGATTCTTTAAAAGGTTTTGCTTATGTCGCCGAATTAGAAGAAGAATCGAAAAATATTTTGGATTTAATAAGGAGCGGTAAGTTAAGTACACCCCTGTTTTTTACATAACATAATTAATTTTAGTAGTGTAAACATGGCTTTGTAAAAACTATTAGAGTTGGAATAACCGTTACTTGTCAAATCAGCAATAAATAATTTATCAAATGTATTTGTACTATTTGTAAGTTTTTAAATATAAGTAACAATCGATTTTAAAAATATAAATATCCTTTTTTTAGTTTATTTACATAAAACATTAAATTTTTACAAAATATAACCTTCAAATAACGTTATTATAATAACGACACATCTCTAAATGCTAATATCAAAAAGCCTGAATTAAACAACACAATTCATTATTTCCACGATTTGTAAACTTAATTTTAATCAAATTTGAGATAAACTGATTTTAGTACTCACCATTTCTATCCAAAGTTTGGATTGAAACCATATTTTAGTTATGTCCAGTTCGTTTCTGAATTGCGAATCACCTCCTCCCATTTTTACTTAAGATTTCCCTAATCAAACTATCACTTAATTAAAACTATCATTTAGATAAAACTATCAATTATAGATAAAACTTTGATGTGATTACTTATTTCTTATTTGTTTAAATCAAAAACACTTGTTGTCTGTTTACATAACCTTAATCATTTTCCCGATTATTTAAAAAACATCCCTGTTGGCGTTTGACACATTTGACATTTGTCACCAGGGGCAACGTTGCCGGTTTTGGGGTTGTAAAAATTAACTAATAAATTTTAACCATTTTTTACGTTATATTTTTGTTTTCAAATTCATTTATTAAAAATAAAAATTATACAGTCTACATAAATATGCTTATATAAAATAAATCTAAAACGCATTCATCTAAATCGTATTATTATTTATTTCACTATATTATTTACTTGACAGTATATAATTTATTACCCAACTACTAAAGTATTTAATTGTCCAGGTCAAATTTTTTAACATTAATAACACTAATTATATTCCGTGTTTTGTACTTAATTAACTTTAATATTTCACCAGAGTTAAGACATACGTAAAATAAATCTTTTATAGGTACATATACAACATTCTCGTTTTATTTATTTTTGTAGGTTATTACAGTTTTGCTGAACAGGTTAGTTTCAGCATTAATAAAACTCAACACGAAAATTTTGATATAAAATTCTTCGGCGACTGCGAGAATCTTAATATTTTTAATGAAACTTCCATTTGTTATCACGTCAAAAACGAACCTGTTACATTTAAAGTACAAATTACGCTTAAAGAAGTACCGCTTGGAGTTAGCAATGTAAGTTAATATCTATTTTTTTGTGTCCATTAAAAAGATGTAAAAGACAAAAATCGCGGTTTTTTCAAGTCAAATAAAATATGACTCACACTGACATCTGTGTTATAAGATATAAACTAAATATGAATTTGATACAATTAACTGTAATTATATGTTTAATGTATTTTATAATAGAGGGCAACACATGTTAATATTTAAACATTCAACAGTAACACATATTATAAATATAACGCTCAAATACTCTGTTGTAGTTCTATATAATTTTAACTTTATTATGTATCAATACGGTTGGCCTCGTAGACACTTCCTTTTATGTTATAATAAATAAATGTCAACAACAAAAAATGCATCTAACACTAGAGACAACTTTTGGAATAAAATTGATCCGCAATATTCTAAAGCGATGTTGCGGAATTGTGTAATAATTTATTTGGACGGTATATTGTAATATTTTTTTTGCTAAAGAGTGAGAAAGATGGCGTATAGTTTCGGTCTAGCGCTATCTCTAACATTCTAACTAAACGATACTGTTTTGAGATACAGATTGACTGAAATATCGTTTTATCTTTCGTTCGAAATCGCAGAATTCTTACTGTCCGGTATGTCCATAAGTATATGTCAATGGTGACTTGTTTTATTAGATTCGATTTTGGGAATTCTGCGGATCAATTTTATTCCAGAAATTACTTCTGGTACTAGACGCTTGTCAAAATTCTTACATTTCATATACGTCAAATATCCGTTTTTTTGTTAGCAAAATTTTTTTTTATTGTTTTAGGATACGTTATATATTGAAGAAAAAGCTCTTAACGATAAAATACAGCTTTTCGTAGAATATCTGGGCACATGCAAATGCCATAATTATGAATATGAATCGGGAAATGTTTGTATAAACGGCGACCATAGATGTGGACAGTGCGTCTGTGAAAATGGATGGTACATACAATTAATTAATAAAATGCTTTTGTTCCGTTTAAAAAATATTTATTAAATATTAGCTATTTTAATAATGTATTACTATATTAATTTTTACGATAACTTTATAATGACGGCATAAAACAATGTATTACAGTGTTGCCATGTTTGTGGAAATGACTTACGTGATGGTACGGCATGAGGGAAATGTGTCCCAAATATGTTTTATATCTTAATTTTATTATCATACTTTAATCATGCTCATACTTCCTTTCTCATAATTTTATCACAATGACATCAAATATGCCATTGTCAAATGAAATCGGTTATTGTGATCCAAACATTTTATAACATATGACAAGTGACATTTTTAAATGACGTCATTGGAAAATTATCGTTAATAATGATAGGTTAGATTTAATTTTGTAATATTTTAGGACTGGTAAAACATGTGCAGAAGAATGTTCCGATTCAGATCTTACTGATTGTCGATCATATAATAAAGATGGGGTTCCCTCAAGACTTTGTCACGGAAAGTAAGTTAGGTCTCATAGACACTTCCTTTTATGGTATACTCGTGAAAACAAGTGTCTAACGCTAGAGACAACTTTTGGAATAAAAATGATCCGCAATGTTGCCGATTTGTGCAATAAATAAATATAAGTAATAAACAATTTTAATTTGATTTAATTTTAGTGGAGAATGCGATTGTGGATTATGCGTTTGCGATCCTTCATTTACTGGAAAATATTGCGAATATGCATGCCCTTCGAAACGATCCAATGGCGAACTAATTATTTGCGGTGGTCCTTCGAAAGGAAAATGTTTCGAAGGAAAATGTATTTGCGAAAACGGATTCGCCGGGGAAGATTGTTCTTGTTCAACGTCCCAACACGATTGTGCTTTTGATGGAACCAACATTTGCAGGTAAAGAAAGTTATAAATAAAAGGGAGGGGAAGAAAAATGGCACAAAAACCAAAAGTGGGAGAAAAAAACACAAAATCTGGGAAAATTGGGCAAAAATTAGAATGGGGAAAATAGGATAAAAAGCACAAGTTGGAAAAAAGTAGTGAAAAAACATAAGTGGGAAAAAAGGTGAAGAGAAATTGTAAAAAAAAACAAAAGTGAAAAAAATTGGGCAAAAAATAGAAGTGGGAAAAAAAGAGGAAAAGTAGGAAAAGTGGGAAAAAAGAAAAAAGTGGGAAAAAAAGAAAAAGTGGATAAACAGGAAAAAGGGGGGAAATGGCGCAAAAATAAGTGGGGAAAAATTGACAAAAAATATAAGTGGGATAAAAGGGGGAAGAAAAATTGGGAAAAAAAGAACCGTGAAAAAAATGGTGCATAAAATAAAAAAAGTGGGAAAAAAGCGGAACAAGTGGGAAAAGTGAGTAAAAAGTGCGCAAAATGAAAAAAAAGTGGGAAAAAAGGGAGGTAATGGGGCAAAAATTAGGGTGGGGAAAATTGGACAAAAAACACAAAAAAAGTCGGCCAAAAAACAAAAGTGGGATAAAAGGAGGAAGAAAAATTTTAAAAGAGGAAAAAGTGGAAAAAAAGAGGAAGAAGTGGGAAAAAAAGAGGAAAAAGTGGGAAAAAAAGGCAAAAATTAGGAAACGTGGGAAAAAGATGAAAAAGTGCGAACAAATGAGGAAAAGAGGAAAAGTGGGAAAAAAGAGAAAGTAGGGGAAATGGGAGAAAATTGGGCAAAAATAAGAGTGGGGAAAATTGGAAAAAAAAAACACAAGTTGGAAAAAAGTGAAATAAATGGGGAGTGGGGAAAATACAACAAAACACACAAGTTGGAAAAATGTGGGAAGAAAAATTGGAAAAATAAACAAAAGTGAAAAAAAATGGGTTAAAAGAGCAAAAGTAAGAAAAAAGAGGAAAAATTGAGAAAAAAGAGAAAAAAGTGGGAAAAAAGAGGAGAAAGTAGGGGAAATGGGAGAAAATTGGGCAAAAATAAGAGTGGGGAAAATTGGAAAAAAAAACACAAGTTGGAAAAAAGTGAAAAAAATGGGACAAAAAATACAAGTGGGAAACAAGAAAAAGTGGGAAAAAAGAGAAAAAAATGGGAAAAATGAGAGGGGAAATGGGGGAACTTTGTAAAAAATAGGAGTTGGGAAAATGGGACAAAAAGCACAAGTTTTGGAAAAAAGTGGGAAGAAAAATTGGAAAAAGAAACAAAAGTGAAAAAAGGGGGTAAAAATTGGTAAAAAAGAAGAAAACGTGGGAAAAAACAGGAAAAAGTGGAAAAAAGAGAAAAAAAAAGAGAAAGGAAATGGGGGGGGGGAATTGGTCAAAAATAAGAGTGGGGAAAATAGGACAAAAAACACAAGACGGAAAAAGTGGTGAAAAAACACAAGTGGGAAAAAAAGGGAAAGAAAAATTAAAAAAAAACCAAAGTGAAACAATGGGGCAAAAATTACAAGTGGGATGAAAAGAGCAAAAGTGGGAAAAAAGAGGAAAAAGTGGGAAAAAAAGAGAAGGCAGGAAAAAATGAAAAAAAAGTGGGGAAAAAAGAGGAAAAGTGGAAAAAAATGGGGGGAAATGGGGCAAAAATAAGATTAGGGAAAATGTAACGAAAAGCACAAGTTGAAAAAAAATGGAGTAAAAAACATTAGTAGGAAAAAAGGGGCGAAAAAGTGGGACAAAAACAATGGTTGTAAAAAAGGGGAAAAATGACAAAAAAACACAAGCGGAAAAAAAGAGGGAAAAAACAGTGGAGCAAAAAACAGGAGAGGGAAAGGGGGTAAAATAATTACTAAAACAACCTCTTGGGAGGGGAAGGGACTGGTAAAATTCCTTGTTTCATTTGGAAAAATAATTTTTGTTTTAGTGGTCAAGGACAATGTGTCTGCAATGAATGTAAATGCGATGGTAGTTTTAATGGAAAATTTTGCGAAAAAAATGGTGAAAATAATACGATTTGTGACAATTACGAACAAATTGTTAAGGATTCGTTATTGAAAAATGACAAAAAGGACATTTTGAAAAACGACCGTAAAATTCGAGTAATTGAGGAAAACCAAGACAAGTTTAGTTGTGGTAATAAAAATCAACTTATAAAAAAAATCAATCCATAATTAAACACAATCTGATAAAAATCAATCCAATCCATAAAAATGAACATATTAAAATTAATCATCAGAAATTAATAAATAAATATCAACTTATAACAATTGAGCTATAAAAATCAACTCATAAAAGTAAACATTTAAATCAATCCATAATAAAAATCAATCCATAATTAAACATTAGCTGATAATAATCATTTTGAAAAAATCAACTTATAAAATCAATCAATAATAATGAACATATTAAAATTGATCATCAGAAATTAACAAATACATCAAATTATAATAGTTGAATCAACTTATAAAAAACAATTTATAAAAATCAATTCATAAAAATAAATTTATAAAAATAAATTTATAAAAATCAATTAAAATTAATTTATTATAAAAATCAAACTATAAAAATCGCCTAATTAAAATCAATTTATAAAAGTTAACCAAAAAAAAAAACCAATTGATTAAAAAAAAAATCAATCTATAAAATCAATTTAAAAAACATAAATTTGTAATAATTATCTGTAAAAATAAATTTATAAAAAAAAACTAATAAAATCAATCTATAAAAATCAATTTATAAAAATCAATCTATAAAAGTTAACCAAAAAAACCAATCTATTAAAAAACAAAAATCAACTTATAAAATAAATCTAGAAAAAACAATTTATAAAAATCAATTTATAAAAATCAATCTATAAAAATCACCTAATAAAAATCAATTTATAAAATTTATTAAAAAACTAAAATCAATCTATAAAATTATTTAAAAAAAATTATTGAAAAATCAATTTGTAATAATTAATCTGTAAAAATAAATTTATAAAAAATAACTTCTAAAATCAATATATAAAAAATAATTTATAAAAATCAATCTATAAAAGTTAACCAAAAAAAACCAATTTATTAAAAAACAAAAATCAACTTATAAAATCAATCTATAAAAATCACCTAATAAAATTCAATTTATAAAATTTATTAAAAAACTAAAATCAATCTATAAAATTATTTAAAAAAAATTATTGAAAAATCAATTTGTAATAATTAATCTGTAAAAATAAATTTATAAAAAATAACTTATAAAATCAACATATAAAAAATAATTTATAAAAATCAATCTATAAAAATCACCTAATAAAAATCAATCTATAAAAGTTAACCAAAAAAAAACAAGTTATTAAAAACAAAAATCAATCTATAAAAGTAATTTTAAAAAAATATTTAAAAAATCAATTTGTTATAATTAATCTTTAAAAATAAATTTATTAAAAACAACTAATAAAATTAATCTATAAAAATCAATTTATAAAAATCAATTAAAATTAATTTATTATAAAAATTATTCTATAATAATCGCCTAATTAAAATCAATTTATTATAAAAGTTAACCAAAAAAAACCAATTGATTAAAAACCAAAAATCAATCTATAAAAGCAATTTAAAAAAAATTATTTAAAACATAAATGTGTAAAAATAAATTTATAAAAAACGACGGATAAAATCAATCTATAAAAAGTACTGCATCAAATTATTTTTTAAGAATCAATTCATAAAAATCTATTTATAAAAACAACTTATAAAAATCTGTTTATAACGAAAAATCCATAAAAATCAATCTATAAAAATCAATTTATAAAAAATCAGCTTTCCAAAATCAATTTATAAAAATTAATCAATAAAAATCAATTTATAAAAAAAAACTTTTAAAAATGTATTAAAAAAACAATTTATTTAAAAATCTATTAAAAAAAACAATTTATAAAAATGTATAAAAAAAACAATTTATAAAAATTAATTTGGAACAATAAATTTATAAAAAACAAGTTATAAAATCAATCTATAAAAATTAATGCATCAAATTAATTTATAAGAATCCATTAATAACAATTTATTTATAACAAACAACTAATAAAAATCTATTTATATTGATCAACCTATAAAAATTAACTTTTAAAATCAATTTATAAAAATCAATTTATAAAAACCAATTTATAAAAATCAAATTATAAAAATCAATTTATAAAAATCAATTTATAAAAATCAATTTATAAAAATCAATTTATAAAAATCAATTTATAAAAATCAATTTATAAAAATCAAATTATAAAAATCAATTAATAAAATCAAATTATAAAAATCAATTTATAAAAATCAAATTATAAAAATCAAATTATAAAAATCAATTTATAAAAATCAATTTATAAAAATCAATTTATAAAAATCAAATTATAAAAATCAATTAATAAAATTAAATTATAAAAATCAATTTATAAAAATCAATTTATAAAAATCAATTTATAAAAATCTATTTAAAAAATCAGATTATAAAAATCAATTTGTAAAAATCAATTAATAATCAATTTCTAAAAATCATTCTTTAAAAAGTACTACATTAAATTATTTTTGAATTTTATATACAAGATGGCGGATGAGATTAATGATTAGTGACTGATTCTATTCAAAATTGATAAAATCAAGATGGCGACTCCAAGATGGCGGACGAGATTTATGATTATTTACCGATTCCCTTCAAATTTGGTATGTGGGGGTTTTTGGAGTCGGAGGTTATGAATTTTTTGTCATAATTAATAAATTCAAGATGGCGACTCAAAGATGGCGGACGATATTTATGATTATTGACCGATTAAATTCAAAATTAATATGTGGGGGTTTTTGGGATCGAAGATTATGAATTTTTGATCAATAATAATGAAATCAAGATGGCGATTCCAAGATGGCGGACGAGATTTATGATTATTGACAGATTCTATTCAAAATTGGTATGTGGGTGTTTTTGGGGGTGGGAAATTATGAATTTATTGTCAAAATTAATAAAATAAATATGGCGACTCCAAGATGGCGGACGAGACTTATGATTATTGACAGATTCTATTCAAAATTGGTATGTTAGGGTTTTTGAGATCGATGATTATGAATTTTTGGTTAAAAATAATGAAATCAAGATGGTGATTCCAAGATGGCGGACGACACTTATGATTATTGACAGATTCTATTCAAAATTGGTAGGTTAGGGTTTTTGAGGTCAAATATTATGAATTTTTGGTTAAAAATAATGAAATCAAGATGGTGATTCCAAGATGGCGGACGAGATTTATGATTATTTACTGATTCTATTCAAAATTGGTATGTGGGGGTTTTTGGGGTCGGAAATTATGAATTTCTTGTCAAAATTAATGAAATGAAGATGGCGACTCCAAGATGGCAGACAAGATTTGTGATTATTGACAGATTCTGTTCAAAATTGGTATGTTAGGGTTTTTGAGATCGATGATTATGAATTTTTGTTTAAAAATAATGAAATCAAGATGGCGATTCCAAGATGGTGAACGAGATTTATGATTATTTACTGATTCTATTCAAAATTGGTATTTGAGGATTTTTGAGGTCAAAGATTATGAATTTTTGGTTAAAAATAATGAAATCAAGATGGTGATTCCAAGATGGCGGACGAGATTTATGATTATTTACTGATTCTATTCAAAATTGGTATGTGGGGGTTTTTGTGGTCGGACATTATGAATTTCTTGTCAAAATTAATAAAATCAAGATGGCGATTCCAAGATGGAGGTCGACACTTATGATTATATTGACAGATTCTATTCAAAATTGGTATGTTGGGGTTTTTGAGGTCGTAGATTATGAAATTTTTATCAAAATTAGCGACTCCAAGATGGCGGACGAGTTATGATTATGGACCTATTTTTGTTTGTTTATTGGTTTGTTTGTTATGGTTGTAAAAATCTACTTATAATGATAAATCCATAAAAATCATTTTATAAAATCAATCTATAAAAATCAATTTATAAAAAACAATGTACAAAATCAACTAATAGAAATTAACAATATACTAAAATCAATCTATAAATTTGACGTTAATTGTTTTTATAGATGATGATGAACCTTCTTGCAGAACGACAATTTTCGAATCGAACAGTCATTGCGTCCTCCAGTATTGTTACCACCAAGGCGAAGACGACACAATCAATTTCCCTACCAGAAAATATTGCACGATGACGGCAGGTATCAAGGCGAGTATCCTAGCCGGATGTATCGTAGCGGCCATATTAGTGCTCGGTTTGCTCGGTATAATTAGTTACAAAATGAAAATTTACAAACAGGATAAAATCGAATACGAGAAATTTATAGCTGAACAAAAACTCGGTTCAGAAATGAATCCGATTTATAGAAGTCCAGTTACCCAATATAACAATCCATTAAGAACTAAAAGCGATTAAAACAATTTTTATACTTACATTGTAAATATATCTTTATATTCACTTTTAGTTTTATTTTTTTAGGGTAGGAACATAAACAAGATTAAAAAAAACCCAAAAACTATAACTAATTAATAACATTTATTTAAAATGGAATTTTGATCGTTAACTAAACATTAACGGATTTTTTTTTAAATATATATACATAATTTTACTGTACAGAACAAACTGACGTATTATCTTTGATACTATTTAATGTTGTCGCACGTCTTTTTAATCCCTCCAAGTATACTTCTCTATTAAACAAACCAGCTGCTAAAGGAATCCTAAAAAAAGTCACTTATCTAATTTAAATTGTCATCAAATAACAATTAAAATCATAATTCAGCTGTCATAATTGACATCTGCGTCAACTGTCAATGTCATTTCAGCTGTCATAATTGTCAAAGATCCATTATCCAATATAGTATCAGTTTATTTGTCATAAAGATTTTGTCAACTGTCAATTTCATCATATAAGTAATTTAAATTGACGTTTCAGCTGTCATAATTGTCAAAATTGATGTATGTGTTAATTTATTTATTATGCCTTATCAGTTGTCAAATTTAAATTGTCTTTCAGCCATCAAATAACAATTAAAATCATAATTGACATCTGCGTCAACTGTCAATGTCATTTCATCTGTCATAATTGTCAAAGATACATTATCCATTATAGTATCAGTCTATTTGTCATAAAGATTTTGTCAACTGTCAATTTCATCATGTAAGTAATTTAAATTGACATTTTAGTTGTCATAATTGTCAAAATTGATGTGTGTTAATTTATTTATTATGTCTTATCAGTTGTCAAATTTAAATTGTCGTTCAGCCATCAAATAACAATTAAAATCATAATTGACATCTGCGTCAACTGTCAATGTCATTTCAGCTGTCATAATTGTCAAAGATCCATTATAGTATCAGTTTATTTGTCATAAAGATTTTTTCAACTGTCAATTTCATCATGTAAGTAATTTATAGTGACATTTCAGCTGTCATAATTGTCAAAATTGATGAATGTATTAATTTATTTATTATGTCTTATCAGTTGTCAAATTGTCTTTTAGCCATCAAATAACAATTAAAATCATAATTCAGCTGTCATAATTGACATCTGCGTCAACTGTCAATGTCATAATTGTCAAAGGTCCATTATCCACTATAGTATCAGTTTAGTTAACCTAAATATATTGTCAACTGTCAATGTTATTATATAATTAATTTAAAGTGACATTTAAGCTGTCATAATTGTCAAAATTGATGAACCGTGCCATTAGTCAAACGTCAATTGTCATATTCATCTAAAGTACATATATAATCATTATTTTTAATGCCATGACATTATACAGTGTTGCATTTAAAATAATACACATTTTTTCATTAATTTTGGAGAAAATTAGTAATTTTGATAGGAGAAAATGTAAACAAACTTCATAGAAAAACTATTTTGAAACCCGTAATGTACGATTATGTCATCTGTCATGTCACTTGTCAATTAGGTTAAGAATTAAGAAATTGTTATTATATATTTTCCATGATGGCGGACGATATTTATGATTGTTGACCGATTCTATTCAAAATTGGTATGTGGGGGATTTTTTGGTCAGAGATTATGAATTTCTTGTCAAAATTAATAAAATAAGATGGCGACTCCAAGATGGCGGACGATATTTATGATTATTTACCAATTCTATTCAAAATTGGTATGTGGGAGTTTTTGGGGTCAGAGATTATGAATTTTTTAATCAAAATTAATAAATTCAAGATGGCGACTCCAAGATGGTGGACGATATTTATGAGTACCGATTCTATTTAAAATTTGTAAGTGGGGGTTATTGAGATCAGAGGTTATAAATGTTTTGTCAAAATTAATAAAATCAAAATGGCGACTTCAAGATGGCGGACGATATTTATGATTATTTACCGATTCTAATCAAAATCTGTGTGTGGGGGTTTTTGGGGTCAGAGATTAAAATTTTTTTGTCAAAATGAATAAAATCAAAATGGCTTCTACAAGATGGCGGACGATATTTATGATTATTTACCGATTCTATTAAAAATTGGTATGTGGGGGTTTTTGGGGTGAGAGATTAATTTTTTTTTGTCAAAATGAATAAAATCAAAATGGCGACTTCAAGATGGTGGACGATATTTATGATTATTTACCGATTTCATTCAAAATTTGTATGTGGGGTTTATTGGAGCCAGATATTATGAATTTTTTGGTAAAATTAATAACATCAAAATGGCGACTTCAAGATGGCGGACGATATTTATGATTACTTACCGATTCTATTAAAAATTGGTATGTGGGGGTTTTTGGGGTGAGAGATTAAATTTTTTTGTCAAAATGAATAAAATCAAAATGGCGACTCCAAGATGGCGAACGATATTTATGATTATTTACCGATTTCATTCAAAATTTGTTTTTGTGGGGTTTATTGGAGCCAGAGATTATGAATTTTTTATCAAAATGAATAAAATCAAAATGGCGACTCCAAGATGGCGGATGATATTTATGATTATTTACCGATTCTATTAAAAATTGGTATGTGGGGGTTTTTGGGGTCACAGATTAAAATTTTGTTGTCAAAATTAATAAAATCAAAATGGCGACTTCAAGATGGCGGACGATATTTATGATTATTAACCGATTTCATTCAAAATTTGTATGTGAGGCTTATTTTAGCCATAGATTACGAATTTTTGTCAAAATGAATAAAATCAAAATGGCGACTTCAAGATGGCGGACGATATTTATGATTATTTACCGATTCTATTCAAAATTTGTATAGAGTGTTTTTAGGGTCAGAGATTATACATTTTTTGTCAAAATTAATAAATTCAAGAATTTGAAAAATTTGTACGTTTCGGTATCTCGATGCGCAAAAAACTAATTAAATTTTTTTTTTAACTATAGAATGTAACGTTTGGGCTAATTAATTTTAATATTTGATTGTATGTAACTTACGTATCAAGTCCGGGTCGTAAATGTGCTTTGAAAACTCCCCAAACGGGTTTGTGATCCGATGTAGTGATTGACGGCACCGAATCGTAAATTAAACATTGCAACGGCGGATTTTCCAACACTCCGCTAAATCTACGATTACTTTTCTGTTTATAAAGTATCCGATCCGTATAAGCCGGCGTCCGATTTTTCGAAGACGAATCGAAATTTTGTGTCCCAGGATCATACTAAATAAAAAAAAAACAAAACAAAAATATATATAGAATGATGAAAGTTTAAAAAAAAATAGAGTAGATAGTCTACGGTTGTTCTGTCACAGCTATAGGGATTTCAACGTGTTAGAGAGAGATGTATAGGAAATTCAGCGTGTCAGAAAGAGAGAGAGAGAGCCAGTCTTCAGCTTCATCAGCTACGTCAGGTCTGACAGCACTACAAGAGGATGCTGACGTAGCTTAGGGACCTGAAGATCATCTCTCTCTCTCTCTCGCTCTAACACGTTGAATTCCCTATGTAGACTATCTACTAAACAGGAAACTCTTCTTTTTTTTTTGATGATAAATAAACTTACTTTGTATGTGGGCGGGAAGGTGATTTTGGCTTCGTGGAAGCCGCGAAACGCAGCGCCATCTGCTAGAACTGAACCGAGTTGGTCGTGGTGCATGTAACCGTGCGGGAGATGTGCCGGTAGAGGGAAACTGGTTTTCGACAGCCATTCTAGAACTTTCGCTCTCGGTGTTGCTAATCGGAAATTTAGATCTCCGAACCAGAACACGTAGTCGAAATTCTGCGTAATATCTGGAAGAAAAATATATATGTATGTAATATTTCTGGACGAGTGATTAAAAATGGAAAATTTAATTATAAGTATCATATTTTTTACCGGATGTTATCTTGTAGCCTTGTTATTGTTAGGTTTGCTGGTTATAATTTTTAAATATAAAAGTTTTTGTCCCGTTTAAATCTGACTACTAATAATGGAGATATCCTATTTCATACTTTCCCCCGTCCCCGCGGAGGTCCATTTCGCTCGTACTCTCTTAGTTTATCTACTCATATATATGGAATTGGGGAATTCCCTCAATGTTGCCAACCTAGAAAAAGGTCTACCAACGGGGAAGGATTATTTTTGGTCAAAACATGTCGCTCTGTCATACTTAATCTATGACGAATGACATTTGACAACTAAATTTCAACCAATCAGAAGTAAGATTCTATTAAAATCATTATATATATTCTGGAAAGCTCAATGGAATTTTGTACACATATTTTATCATTGCGAAAATAATGAAGTAGATTTTGACCAAAAATAATTCTTCCCCGTTGGTAGACCTTTTTCTAGGTTGGCAACATTGAGGGAACTCCCCCATTCAATGTGTTAGAGAGAGAGAGGATGTGGATATTCAGTGTGCAAGAGCGAGACGCAGATAAAAATGGCACCGCTAGTAGAATTCTACAAACCTTCGACATTTAATACACCCTCCAACAAATGGCACTAATTGCTTGTTTTTCATCATTTTTTCCTAGTTGTCCCAATTTTTTATTATTTTTCCCTATTTTTCTTTATTTTCCATAAGTACTCTTTCCCTACTTTTGTTGATTTTTTCTATTTTTTATTTTTTTTTCACTATTTTTCTTTATATTTCCCTATTTTTTTACAGTTTTTTCTTATTTTTCCATACTTTGCTATTTTTTATAATTTTTTCCATATTTCCCCTATTTTCCATATTTTTCCGATTTTTACCTACTTTTCAACGGTTTTTCCAATTTTTCCCTATTTGTCTATAAGAGTCTCATTTTTTCCTACTTTACTTTATTTTCTCTATTTTCCCTATTTTTCCTATTTTACCCAATTTATATTTCTTTAAATTTCTCTATTTTATCTATTTTTCTTTATTTCCCTATTTATTTATTTTGCTCAATTTTCCCTATTTTTCTTTATTTTCTAGTTGTCCCTATTTTTCTTTATTTTCCATATAAGTACTCTTTCCCTACTTTTGTTGATTTTTTCTATTTTTTATTTTTTTTTTCACTATGTTTCTTTATATTTCCCTATTTTTTTACAGTTTTTTCTTATTTTTCCTATTTTTCATTGTTTTTTCCATATTTCCCCTATTTTCCATATTTTTCCGATTTTTACCTACTTTTCAACAATTTTTCCCTATTTGTCCATACTCTTCTCATTTTTTCCTACTTTTCTTTATTTTCTGTATTTTCCCTATTTTTCTTTATTTTCCATACTATTTCTCAATTTTCCTATTTTACCCAATTTATTTTTCTTTATTTTGCTCTATTTTTCTTTATTTTTATATCCCCATTTTTCACTGTTTTTTCCCCATTTTACCTGCTTTGCCCTATTTTTTCGGTTTTTTCTATTATTTTCTGTTTTTTCCTTTTTCCCAGTTTTCCATATTGTTCCGATTTGTTGCTTTTTTTTCATCATTTTTTCCTAATTGTCCCTATTTTTCTTTATTTTCCATACTCTCTCCCTACTTTTCTTTATATTCCCCAACTTTTTCCTATTTTTCTTTTTCTTTCCTATTATCCTGTGTTTCATAATTTTTTCCCTATTTTGCTCATTTTTTCCTGTTTTTCGATATTTGTCCTTATTTTTCTTTATTTTCCGTTATTTTTCTCGTTTTTACTATTTTACCCGATGTCCTTTAATTTTTCTTTTTTCCTATTTTTCTCTTTATTTTTCCCAATTTTTGTTTGTTCCAATTTTTCCCCTTTTGACCCATTTTTCCCTAATTAGCCTATTTTTCCTATTTTTTTCTATTTTTCCATATTTTCTCTAATATTGTATTTTTCCATAATTTGGCCAATTTTTCCCAATTTTTTCCATATGTATCCCTATTTTTTCCTATTTTTGCCCCATTTTACCTATTTTTATCTACTTTGCAATATTTTTCCGGTTTTTTCCATATTGTTCCTATTGGTTGCTGTTTTTCATCATTTATCCCTATTTTTTTTTTCACTATTTTCCCATTTTCCTTTATTTTTCTATATTTTCTTTTATATTTCCTAGTTTCTACCTTTCCTATTTTTTATAATTTTTTCCTATTTTTTCATAATTTTTCCATATTTTTTCTATTTTTACCTTTATCCTATTTTTTCCCATTTCCCATCATTTTTTCCAGTTTTTCCCTATTTGTTCCTTATTCTCCATCATTTTTCTCATTTTTCTTATTTTAGCCCATTTCCTTTATTTTTCTCTATTTTAAAAAAAAATTGTTTGGTCTATTTTCTCTACTTTCCTATTTTTCCTAATTTTTTCCTTTTTTGATCTATTTTTTCCTATTTTTCTACCTTTCCTATTTTTCCTTTTTTGATCTATTTTCTCCTAATTTGCCCTATTTTTCCCGTTTTTTTTTCTATTTTTCCCTACCTCCTATTTTTCAATTTGTCTCATTTTATTCCTATTTTTCCCCATTTCCTCTACATTGTTCCTATTTTTCCATACTTTCCTTTTTTTCATCATTTTTTGCTATTTTTCTCTATTTTTTTCATTTTCCATACTTTTTCTCATTTTTCCCTATTTTCTCTATTTTTCTTTATTTTCTCTATTTCTCTCTATTTTTCCCATTTTTTCATAATGTTTTCCTTACTCTTTCCTATTTTGTCCAATTTTCCCTATTTTTCTCTAATCTTCTTATTTTTCCGTTTTTGATTATTTTTTCCTATTTTTCCCAATTTTCCCTACTTTCTAGTCTTTTTAACAAAATCAAATATTCAAACAAAATATCTGAAAAAAAAAAACTGAAAATAAACCGAATTAATGCATTTTTTTATTCAATTTAATTAATATACAAGTATAAAAATAGTATAAAAAATTCTAAACTATTTTTACCTAATATGCTTCTAACTCAATAACTTTCCATAATTTTGAATCTGAAAACAAAAAAAAAAATAAATTAAAAAAAATAATAAAAAAAGAATACAAAAATACTAACACACAAAATCAAAGCAGTTAATCTACAGGATATAATTTAAAACAAAATAAAAAAATTAAATAGACAAAATAAATCATAAAAATAAATATTTTAACCGTAAACAATAAATTCTCCAAGCAGCACACTCATTTCTACTCTATATTCATTATAAATGATTATTATAAACAATACAATAACGTTTTAATCAAAAATATATGAAAATTTGAAGATTGATTTTTTTTATCAATCATCAGTAAGTCGTTCCAAAACGCCACGTCAAATAATAATATCCTTGGAATCAATTTCGGTAAAATTCGTTTCGGAAAAAACCGTTAGTGTTTGAATGACATCTGTCAAGTGTCACTGTCAAAAAATGACAAGCTTATATGTCACGGAATTTGACTTGCAATGTGTCATTTGAAAATCAAGGTGGCCAATAGCCGAAGCGCCTACCAAAAACAACCTAGTTGTTTAGGGGTAGGTTATCACCCAAATAACCAATAAGGTGACGCTGATCAATCCCCAAACCTAAGCGACACGTGAATACAGATTCATGGCGGTGGGGAAGTACAGGCATACACCTGCGCAGGCGTCATTCATTATGGATGACCAGAAACGAAAAAACAAAAGAAAAAAACAACTATCTGACTCTAAAATTTTAATTTTTTTTATAATAAAAAAGGGCTGCATAGGTTACGATACATTTACGAAATCTAAAATCTGGAAACCATCTGGGAAATATTTTATTTTAATTTAAAATTTTGGACTAATACGAGAGGAATGAACTGCTCATCCGAAGGCCTACGAAGAATTAATTATTACCTCGATTCTTAGAAATAAGTTCTAGCAATAACGAGATTTGACGAGACGAGACCGAGACTTATTTTTTTCTCAACTAACGAGACCGAGACGAGATTTTTGAAGTTCTCCCTTATCTCGACTCGTGTGAAATCCTAACCAAAGCCAGGAAACAGACAGAGGGTACGCGGACCAAGGAGAAGCCCAGCTAGACTTTTCGGGATCAGCGACCAAAGCCTGGTATAAGAAATAAGTCCAAACGCTATAGTTTGGACTCACAAACACCTCCTTGGCCTGCCAAGAAGCTCAGAAATATTCCAGCTAAAACTGGAAACTAACTATGATTCAGGAACAAGCTGATCTGGTTCAGAATAAACAGGTGGAAGCAATCGATGCAACTCTCTCTGGAAGCAGTTCATCAGAACTATGTTTGTCCTATGGATAACCTGCGCGAACGGACTCACAAACACCTCCTCGGCCTGCCAAGAAGCTCAGAAATATTCCAGTTAAAACTGGAAACTAACTATGATTCAGGAACCAACTGATCTGGTTCAGAATAAACTGGTGGATGCAATCGATGCAGCTCTCTCTCTGGAAGCAGTTCAACAGAACTATGTTTGTCCTATGGATGAACTGCGCGAACGGCAGAACTGTCAACTGTCTCAGAAATGAGATCGGGAATTTGAGTGGTATCTGAGAAAACGGGACTTTAGCTGCAGTTGAAGCTATAGAGCTCCCAAAGGACCATAGTCTTCATTCCAGGTTAATTGACTGGGTGCAATAGACAAAGAGACGGGAGATAACGCAATAAACCCACAAGATTGAAAGGGAAAAAAAAGCCTTTGAAAAAATCTACTCAGAATTCAAGATTATTTCTCCAGCTGTCAATTGTCAAAAATAAAAAATCTCAACGTTTTAAACATTAATATTGAAAGTAATGTAAAGTTTTAGAAATCCCTAAAGGACCAAAGGACTGTGTGGTGGTAATGGCCGTTGCTGGGCAGTAAAATAAGACAACTATTATTTATATACCGGATGGATTAAAATAAAATAAATTTTATCAATCTTCAAGCTGTTCATTGGAAACTTTAAATCTAGGGGAAAAAAAATAATCGTGCATTTTTATAAGTAGTCTTTATATTACATAAAACAATCATAAATTTTATTTCCAGTAATTTGAAGATAGTAAAAAAAACAGGTGCAAAAAAAAACCAAAAATTAGGTGATCAAACTTATCTCAGGTACTTACGAATGATTTTTAATTTTTTTTAATTAAATGATATATCACTACTTGCACTGATAATTATTTTCACTAAAATTTCAATATAAAAGCACTATAAACACAATTTTTTTATAACTACTATTACACTAATAATTTATTAACTGAATTGTTTATTAAACTACCGATAAAATATTAATCATTACTAACCTTGGCTTTTATTTTTACAAGGAAGCAATTTTGGCAAGTCCATGCAGTGGACGATTTTTTTCACGTCTGAAACTCTCTCCTTAACTTTTTCTTCATGCGCAGATAGATGCGCCGTCACGAATAAAAACGATGTACCGAAGATCATAAACGATGTAGCTACAGCTCCTTTTGTTCGAAACGCAGTGCCTGGTCTTACTGATAAACTAGATTCTTCTGGAATCGAGACGTACCAAATTAAGTCTCTTCTTATGAATGTTGCTAGATGTATAGTACCTTTAAAAAATATATCGTATATTAATAAAAATAATGAAACTCAAAGTGGGGTCATTATTATGTTGAGTTTTAGACTCAGTTAAAGTTGTTTCAAACATCAATTCTCAACCTATTTTATAATTCCCCTTTTTTTTTGAACCTATCATTTTATCCCTACAAACTCAACCACCTTTTCTGATGCGCATCATCTTTATACAATTTTTAATTCAATTACTTCTTGTTACTTACAGGGCCTGATGATGGCTAATTTGGGATATGGATAACCTGTTACTTTTATATCGTATATTATTATAATTTTAAGTAATCTTCCTTGGATAGATAAATTAGAAGGGTTGAGGTTAGGTTAGGGAAGAGTGAGAAGAAAAAACTTTTAGAAGTGTCGCAGAATCCACATGGGTTATCTACTAAGTATTTATATCTAAATTATCGGATATTTTATGGGATTTATAAACTTCCATAAAAAAATAATAGTATACTGTGTTCAAAATCCGCATATTTTATCTACTGGAATCCACATAGTGTATCTACTAGAATTCGCATAGTTTATTTACTAGAATTGCATAGTTTATCTACTAGAATCCTCGTAGTTTATCTACTAGAATTCGCATAGTTTATTTACTAGAATTGCATAGTTTATCTACTAGAATCCTCGTAGTTTATCTACTAGAATTCGCATAGTTTATCTACTAGAATCCGCGTAGTTTATCTACTGATTAAATTATTGAATTTTTTTTATGAAAATTAGTATAATTTGTAGGATTTATAAACTTTTATAACAAATGAAATTTCCTGACAAATTAATAATAAAAGTTATAGAAAATAAAATAATAAATATGTCCTAGAACCCACATAGCTCATTTACGGTAATACTTCGTTCTTACGGATCATGCGATTTAAAAAAAAAAGTGGATCTTACGTATTTTGGTTTCCTGAACACGAATCCGAAATCAAAACGTGGCGCTCTCAATAATTTTCGTAGATACAGCTATATTTTGTTCACTATTTGGCAGCTCAAATTTCTGTTATTGTAAACACACAAATGTCTTCCTAATTATTATCAAAACACTACAAATGCTTGTATTTACTTGTTTTCAACACTTTGTAGCGGAAAAAACTACTATTTTTAAAAAAATTCACTCCAATTTGAATTTTTGACAGATCACCAAAGTTGGGTTAATCAGCTGACAATTATGTCTATTATTTTTTATTTATAGAATGTTGGCAAAAGTGACTACGTGATTGTTCGTTTGACTCCTTGCTGGATTTTTGATTTCCATTATGAAATGAAATACCTACCATTTTCTTGGTTACTTTTTTAATTGTATTTCTGAACGAAATCATAAAAAAATGGATCTCACAATAAAATTAAGGACGGCAAATTTTTATTCTTTTTTTTTAACGAAAAACTGTTTGTGGGTAATACAAGATTTAGTTGGATACTTTGAGCTATGACATAATAAATGTAAGGTTAAAATTTGGCTTAGCGGAAATCAGTTATGGGAAACTGTTGTTTTGCGAAAATGCGCTGTTGCCAAGTTACAGACGATAGTTATTGTTGAGAGATTTATGGCAATTAGTAAATAAAATATTCATACAAATCGGCATCTTCATTAACTGGTATGGTTTTCAATATTTGAAAATGCGCTGTTGCCAAGTTGATCACTTCGGATTACTGGAAATCTGATATGAGTCGATTCTGTACTATTGAATGCGAGTCTCGTTATAATATTGAAACTTTGCGGAAATGCGCTGTTGCCAAATTTGGGCGCTGAGCAACATCAAAAATCGCCCAAAGGATGGCTGATTATCGACAAATGGAAGGATTTCAATTTGATCACTTAATTTAAACCTATTTTTCTATAAAATAAAACGTACTTAAATTTCTGTCTTTACAAATTAAACGCTGTGGTCGGAAACTGTATTTCAAAAAGTGCTAACTTTCAGGTAATATATTGGAATTTTTAGAATCTAACTACCTATTAAAATTTTATATAAAAAATTTGGGTTTCAATTAAAAAAAAATGGATGACTCTAGATCCACCACTTTTTCTGCACTTACTGAAATGAATTCATCGTTTCCATCAATTAATTATGATTTGATCATATGATTGATTTATTGCTAAAGACTAATCTGAAATATTTATCGACAACACAAGACAAGCGAGCGAAGCGAGCGCGTCCCGTCGACATTTATGTTACTACCTTATCCGCTATTTAAATTTGACAACATGGTGGATAAGGCAGTAACATCATGTTACTACCTTATCCACTATTTGAATTTGACAAAATAGGGGACAAGGTAGTAACATTATTGCGCGCGTTCGGTCGACATTACGCAAATCCACGCTCAATCATGTTCCTACTTTGTGAACTATTTAAAATTGATAACATGGTGGATAAGGCAGTAACATCAGGCTACTTACTACCTTGTCCACTCTTTCTAAATTTGACAACATGGTGGATAAGGCAGTAACATCAGGCTACTTACTACCTTGTCCACTATTTAAATCATCTTACTACTGTGTCCAATATTTTGTCAAATTTAAATAGTGGACAAGATAGGACATTATTAGGTACGGATTTGGGTAATGTCGGCCGAACGCGCGCAGTAATGATTCTACCTTGTCCAATATTTAGCAAATTTAAATAGTGGATTAGGTAGTAACATAAATATCGGCCGGACGCGCTCGCTTGTCTTGTGTTGTCGACAAATATTTCACATTAGTCTTTAGCAAAGTTTCAAAAATGGGTTAGACAGTTTTAGGTCACAGCGTTTAATTTGTAAAGACAGAAATTTAAGTATATTTTATTTTATAGAAAAAAATGTTTAAATTAAGTGACCAAATCGAAATTCTTCCATTTATCGACAATAAGCCATCCTTAGAGCGATTTCCGATGTTGTCCAGCGCCCAAACTCATATTAGATTTCCAGTAATCCGAAGTGATCAACTTAGCAACAGCGCATTTTCAAATATTGAAAACCATACCGGTTAATGAAAATGCCGATTTGTATGAATATTTTATTTACTAAAATTTCCATAAATCTCTCAACAATAACTATCGTCTATAACTTGGCAACAGCGCATTTTCGCAAAACAACAGTTTCCCATAACTGATTTCCGCTAAGCCAAATTTTAACCTTACATTTATTATATGTCACAGCTCAAAGTATCCAACTAAATCTTGTATTACCCACAAACAGTTTTTCGTTAAAAAAAGAATAAAAATTTGCCGTCCTTAATTTTATTGTGAGATCCATTTTTTTATGATTTCGTTCAGAAATACAATTAAAAAAGTAACCAAGAAAATGGTAGGTATTTCATTTCATAATGGAAATCAAAAATGCAGCAAGGAGTCAAACGAACAATCACGTAGTCACGTTTGCCAACATTCTATAAATAAAAAATAATAGACATAATTGTCAGCTGATTAACCCAACTTTGGTGATCTGTCAAAAATTCAAATTGGAGTGAATTTTTTGAAAAATAGTAGTTTTTTCCGCTACAAAGTGTTGAAAACAAGTAAATACAAGCATTTGTAGTGTTTTGATAATAATTCGGAAGACATTTGTGTGTTTTCAATAACAGAAATTTGAGCCGCCAAGTAGTGAACAAAATAGGGCTATATCTCCGAAACTTATTGAGAGCGCCACGTTTTGATTTAGGATTCGTGTTCAGGAGACCAAAATACGTAAGATCCACTTTTTTTTTTAAATCGCATGATCCCTAAGAACGAAATATAAATTTCCTGGCCAATTAATAATAAAAGCTATGGAAAATAAAATACTATACTGTAATAATATAATTTGTAGGATTTATAAACATTTATAAACAATGAAATTTTCTGAAAAATTAATAAAATAGTGTAGAAAATAAAATAATATACTGTATCCTAGAATCCTCAGTTTATCTACTAATAAAATTATTGGAAAATTTTGACGTGAATTAATATAATTTTTAGAATTTTTAATATTTTATAAAAAATGAAAATATTTGACACATTAATAATAAAGGCTATAGAAAATTAAATAATATACTGGATCCTAGAATCGCCATAGTGTATCTACTAATAAAATTATTAAAAGTTTTAATGCGGATCAATATAACTTGTAGGATTTATAAATTTTTATAAAAAATAAAATTTTCTGACAAATTAATAATAAAAGCTGTAGACAAAATACTATACTGTGTCCTAGAATTCTCAGTTTTTCTACTAATAGTCCAGTAGATATAGACATAATATGACAAAAATTTAATCATAATTACAAAAGTTTTAAAACTTTAAATAAATTGAAGAGTACATTCGAATGATACCAAGTCTGATTTTGCAACCTTTTTTCTGAACGGAAGATATGGAAAATCGGCATTTAATGAATTTTTGCAATATCAGAGCGGAGAAATTTGCTTTCAAAGTTTTGAAAAATAGTAATTTACATCTTCAGATAAATTTATAACCATGTAAACAAAACGAAAATGATTGTTTTATCAAAAATAATGTTTGCCATACTAATTTTTCGATGAAAATTCCAAAAGTTCTGCAAATTCGAAAAAATATGTAAAATAATTTTCTAAAAAAGTGTTTTAATTTGCAACCTCATGTGTCAAACGGAACATATATTTATTCATAAAATTGGTTTCTTTTTATTAAAATAAGTTACATATTAATTCCAAAAGTTTTACATAATAGTTTCAAGAGAACATTTCCTCACGTACAACGTTTTCATTAATTTGCAACCTCGCCCGCAATAATTAAATGAGGATAAAATCAAAAACAAAAATATTTTCGTATTTGTACTCTCCCAAAAAAAGCAAATGTCCTGCCAGTCTGCCAATTGGTGGTAGTACAATAATTTGCAATCCATTTTATAATCCGGAACATTGTGGATTTTACAAAAATAGTATATACAGATATAAGTGGATATAAAGGTCTTTAAAACACGCGCAATTTTTCGAGCACGACGGCGGAGTTTAAAAATGAAAATTGCCCCAATTTTATTTAATTTTTGGAAAGATATGAAATGTTTAAACAAATAAGTACATTAAATATTTGTATGTTGTATCGAGTTTCCATTTTTACTTTCCATTTGTTTGCTATATCAACAGACACCCTCTTGATTAATTTAGAGAGGAAAATTTTATTTATAGAATCCTGATAATGATAATTGAGTTAAATAGCTTGTTGACCGTCTGTCTGTATGTTTGAAATATGAAAAGTCTCGGGCAAGCCTCCTTGCTTCTTTATGTAATTTAAAAAACTTCGGCACTTGTGTTATTAACATTTTAACATATTAGCATTAATTGCAGAGATATGTATATTGGAATTAAACATTAAACAATATTCGAATATCTTAAACTTATTTGCATTTTTTTTTACAATTTATGGCCAAATTATCAAAAAAACAAAAATATTTAATAAAAAAATGTTCTATTAAAAAACGATGGTTGCAAATTTCTTGTGTAACGTAAAATATTAGTTGTAATTATAATTACAATTTGCAGAACTTTTGCAAATATTTCAGCAGTTGTAAAAATGCAGAAAATTAATTATTAGTTAATAAATTAAATTTCCGTTTATCGTACAAGGTAGCAAAGTTACAAATTCATTGGGTCCGCTATTATCTTTATTTGCAACCAAGATAAAAAAACTTTTGTAATTATTTCGATGCTTGTGTGTATTAAAAATGGCAGCATCGAAGAAAAAAGTTTGATAAAAAATCATCCGTTTGTAAGAAATGGTTGCAAATCTACGTGAAGATGTTACAACTGTTTTTCCATGCAAGGTATCAATTTGCAGAACTTTTGTAATGTTTTTAAACAAATTACAATGTAAAACTTAAACAAATGAGACAAAAACAAGGTTCCGTAACTTTTACAAGGTTGGAAACTTTAATGCATGTTGTAAAACTTTAGTACTAGCAGTATTCCAAATTTGCAAAACTTTTGCAATTTTCAGTGCAGAAATAAAGCATTAAAACGTTTTTTCCGATTTAAACAATGTTCCGTTCATCCCAGACTTCTGCAAAATGTTATAGTTTGTTTTCATTAATGCACTAACGCACCATGAAAATTTGAAAACTTTTGGAATTAATGCGAATTGATTGGCCCATAATAATTTTTTTTTGAAAAATTGGATATGAATTAATATAATTTATGGCATTTATAAACTTTTATAAAAAATAAAATTTCCTGACAAATTAATAATAAAAGCTGTAGAAAATATAATACTATACTGTGTCCTAGAATCACCATAGTTTATCTCCTAATAAAATTATTTAAAATTTTGACGTGGATTAATATAATTTATAGGATTTATAAACTTCTATAAAAAATAAAATTTCCTGACAAATTAATAATAAAAGCTATAAAAAATAAAATAATATACAATATTATTTAAATAATTTTATATAAATTGCATTGACTTTAAATTATTATAAAAGGACAAAAGTAGTTCAAAATGACCTACTATAAAAAGTATTTTCCCATAATAATCTTCCTGAAGTAAATTCCAGATTACCAAAAAAAAAATATATAAAATTTAATAGTTACATTCCAAATGATCCTAAAGACGGATCTGGGTCATTTTTAAAGTTTAACATACATATAGACATATTATTATTTATTTTTTATGACTTTATTATTAATTTTAATGAATGTTGAGTTAATTCTCATACCTAAAGATACAGAATGAAGAAGTAGATGTGATGGTCCGATAGTTTCTTGTAAACTAGCTTCCCAATCGAATCTTTCCGAAGTAGATTCCTGCGTACCGAAAGATAATATATCAGGAACGTGTTCCATACTCACTGGTAAAACAAAATCATTTAATTCCCTAAAATTAAATAAATAAATATAAAATATATAAAACAAGAAAAAAAATCTTACTTAGGTGGAGAATGTCCATTCATATTCCAAGTACCTACAAAAATAGTAATTTCTCTATTTGGACAGATTCTATTAAGCTCATTTGGACCCAATAATGAATTAGCACCAATTCTACCTTGTAGGAAATTTCTTTGTCTAGCTTTACTTATCGGTATTAAATGAAACGCATTTAATCCTGAAATTTACTTAAGAAAATTAATTATTAATCATACATTATTATTATTTACCTTTAGAATCCAATAAATTATCGTGTGAAATTGACTTTTCTCTTACTTCATCATCTTCAGGATTATCACTATATTCGGCTGCACAAACATTACTATCTGACAAACTATTATGTCTGTCTAAATTCTACAAAAAAAATACATTACTGTGAAGATTTTTTGATACACACCGCAAATTATTTTATATAAATTTACTACTTACAGTTATTCCTAGTGTATTTTTGCCTTGCATTTTTTTTCTTTTAGTATCGAAACTCAGTGGTCTTCTAGAAACGGCTAGATCATTTGTGACTTCTGAAATAATTACGTGATCCGTACATTGGTCTTTAGCACTTTGACTTCTTGTAACAGATATTCCTACCTTATTCGGGGGCTTGCGTGGAAGAACAAAACTGGCAAATCCAGTCCTTTTATTCAATTTGTCTTTAGAATTCATAGCAACCAGCTAACACTTCGTTCTCCTATCGATTTTCTAAATATAGCATTAACGTGTACATTTAAATTTGTGCACATTTTACAGTTGTAGTAATTATGGTAGATTTTTTTAGAAAGTACTGTACAACCCTCATAGATTTTTAATTATTTTAACTGTTATAAAAGATTCATTTTGTTCTGTTTATACAAACAAATGTTTGTATTTTGGATTTAGAAAGTGCACAACTGTCAATGTCATTGTCAAGAATTTTGACAAGAGTGAACACGTGCGAATGACAGTAGCGATTTTTCACGTCGTAATAGGTTATGACGTCAGAATTCAATTTTCATTTAAGATGGCGGTTTTTAATGTTAGTACTTTTTAACGACGTTAAGCATCAAATTAATAATAATATTTTATCAGAAATATTAGCTATAATCTTTAAAATTTTGAAAATGTTTATATTTTATTGATACGCACTATTATTAATACAAGGTGAGTTCGTCTTGGTTATTCATTTCACTAATTTTACCTCGTCCTTGATCTATCCGCTCTGGAGCTGACAACAATATTTTATTCAATAAAAACAAGATTTTTTAATTAATTCAACCCGACACTTTAATTAACCCAATTTCATTCCACTGGAACAAGTTCTGAACTGTCAAATATACACAAAATACACTTTCTGATACCTTCAGAAATAATAAATGGCATGTGGCAACGTTGCATAATTAGTTTTAACCATAGAGCATTAAACGCTTCTAAGCTTAGAATATATAGTAAGTAGGAATGAGCAATTACCATCAAATATAGGTGGCAATGTTGCGAACACTCGACCATTACTAAAACCCTTGTATGACTAATAGTTAGAACGTTAAATTTATCATATCAGATGCGACACTCCGCCAACTTTCTTTGTTCTCCTGTCAAAAATGTATTTGACCTTGGCATGTACGCGACGTTGCCAAACTGTTTAAGAGTACATAATTGACTTAAATTATAATATAATTGAATTTTAGTAAACAGTTATTAGGAACTAACACAAATCAAATTGACAATATCCAAAACAAATATTAAAACAAACTACAATGAAATAACCACTGTGACCAACTTAAAGTGATCATTTTAAGGCCATTTGTTAACGTGACATAAAATCGGTGAGACTGACCAAACATGTTGCAATTCAAATTATATTGGTATCAATGACTAGTTTCAATATTTAGACAAGCGCAAGAAAGATAATAGCACGTGTTTTGGGCTTTAAATTAGTATGTAGTTTCTATCTCACTCTATTAAAATTGTCCTTGTATCACTGTCGCCTGTCTTATTATTTACTCTGTGACCATGGGACATCCGCCATTTGCAAGGCCCATCGCGTTCCACCCAAACAATTTGACAACGTGACAGTAATGTTAGAAATTCAGTGTAGACATTTAGCATAAAACATAAATAATATTAAATCTGGAATTACAAGAGATAAGTGAAATATAAATGAGACATTTGGCGAATATGATATAGAGCTATGAGAATTTACCCGTTTCAAAAGATTCTTAAATACTATTGGGTAAAAATGTGTAAATAAAACCATATTTAACTAAAAACAACCTATTGGCGAATCGTAAGAAGCGATACGCCCTCTGGCGCTGATATTATGATCCGCGTAACAGTGCAAACAACTATAAAAAACCAAAAGTATCCCGAAAGTGGGTTTGACAGGGATTTGGCATCGTTGCCACATTAATCGGATTCACCAATATTCCCCTTATTGTTAAGCCCCCATCGGGATAATTTTAGACATGTATATGTGCAAAAGAAATGTTTTATCCAATGCAATGATGTACTTGTCATTGGGATTAAAAAAATTGATTGCACGGGTAGGAATATTCTAATATTAACGACAGAGGGCGTATGTGTTAGACGTTTTGTAATTTTTGAAATATTTATTTAGTAGATCGTTTTCAGAATTATTATGCACTTAAAAAGAAATGGTAATGTCTTTATAAATGTATCGTATTCAAAAAATCGATAAAATGGTTTCTGTAGTGTAATGTATTTGGATAAAACATGGCGCAACCGAGCATACTCTCCGTACTCTATAAGTTCGATGTCCGGTAGGTGGTGCCCTCGTTAGGTGTTAGTCGGCACTGCATTGCGGTCGCCCTGTTTATATATAAAAACGGATATAAAAAAAATAAACATGTCGGTGTGGTAGTATGGCGTCGGGCAGCGAGAGTGCTAAAAATCTGAGTGGTCCATCGCTCGTCGCCGATGAATCATCGGAAAGTGATGGGGAAACGGAGCCGGCCAAGTCCTTTCACAGGCGATTATCAACAAATCGCGAAATTAACAATTCGGTATGTGTGTGCCTGAAAAGTTTCGATCAAAAAAAAATCACTGTCTTCATGGCATGCGTGTATTGTTTATTTTATATCTTAGGGGAAGTAGGCGTGGTGCACCGTTTGGTGAAACAAAAGAGGAGCACGTTTTTATAAGTCAGTCGCTTATTGGCACGAATCCCATTTTGCTTTGACCTAATTGTTGCGTTTTAATTTATTTTTACTTTTATGTACCTACTTATAGTTTTTTTTTGTAACTGTTAAATAAATGGTTTTGATTTTTACTCAAATTTTTAATCCTAACCTAACTTGGATTTGTTTCGTTGTATGCACGTTTTTCAGTTTTACGTTTATAATCGAAAGTCAGTAAACAAACAATGTATAATATTAGGAGTAACAGGTGTGCCATGTGCCACACAGCGTAAAGCGTAAACACGCTTCGGATCAGAGACGGCTGGGTCAGACTGTCAGTCGGTCCCTCGCTCGCGTCTCGATCGATAATTTACCTACCCGGCATGTTTTACCCCTTTTAGGAGGTCCTAGATGTAGAGTATAATAAATACATATTTTTTTAAAATCTTTGAAATTACCATAACAATGCGTAAAAATGTATGTTTGGTTGCCTAAGCATTAGTTTCATAGAGCCGAGGTCAGGTTTTAGCCGTTGCAATTACCTGTAAAATATTAAAATGTTTTCTGGCTGACCAGGAAAATAATACTATAAATATGATACATTTTCATTATATATTTTAGAATTAACTAAATTGACTAATTATAAATATGACATCGTTGTAACACTTTATGGTTATGGTTCTACGACCACCAACGGTTTTATAACAAATACAATTAAATGGTATTTCTATGGTCGAAATTTTTAATCCAACTAATTAAAATTATAGGTATTATTTGTTATATCGATAACCGGTGAATCGGTCTTATAGTCCTTCCTTTAGGTAATTACCAGTTTAAAAAAGATACAACACACGTCAAACTCAGCTTAGTCAGTTTTTTATGTAAACCTTACTTAGCCGAATAAAAGCAACGTTGTCACGTTGAATAATTTGGCATACATTTTAATTAATTTAAGTACTTTTATTTACTTATAGATCGTGTAATTTGGTTTTAAATAATTAAAAATTGATCAAAGAGTTATGTATTTAATTGAATTTAATAGAAGATAAATATAAACAGATATAAAAGTATCGCTACAATTTATTATTACTAACCTTACTTATTTTTGACAGATGACAACATACCGATAGTACTTACAGTACAACCAACGTAAATATCACGTTAAATTACTAAAAGAAAATTAATGTTTATTTTTAATACTGAATAAATCTGACTCTCTACGTCAAATATTCTATTTATAGCATGAGTATTTTACGACCACTGAACTCGTTGCATTGATATGAGTTAATTAAAATTGGGTCCGTATCTATTAAATGGAAAATGATTGGTTTTATTTACATGAGTTTTAATGGAAAATGTAAGCTTCATAGTTTTATTGAGACTTAAATTGATTCGTTCAATCTGCGAACGGGAAATATCATGCAGTGATTGGTTTTTGAGATTAATAAAAATTTAAAATAGTTTTATCATTGTTATAGAGAAATTAATATTGACGTCATCAAAAAAGAGGTAGCTGTCATATAAGGCATTTTTTCACGACACTAATCTTATGACAGTTATAGTGAAATCAAATTCTGTTTCATTCATTTTAAAAATAAATACATCGAGTTTAGTATATCTTTACTCATGAATATAAAATAAACGTTTTAACATTAAGAATTCTTTTAAGAGTCTCAGACAAGAACCCAATTACAACGTTTTTTATTTAGATTTTCCATTGTACAGAACTTTTTTAATTATGTCGTTATTTTCGGTGTATAACTTTGGAAAAAGTTTTAATTGTTGTGTTTCAACGTCGTTTAATGTTGATACAGAATTTTTAAGTGGGTTAGTTTATCTAATAATTCAGATTTTTAAGGACCTTTTTGATGATGGAGTGAGACGATTTTTGGCGATATTTTATAGTAGTAATATTAGGTCGGTCCGAGCCCAGTAGTAACAAAAGCGACCGTTAGATGGCGCTTGTAGTGAGTGGATCTGGTGGTGGCGATAAATTTGAATCTTTATTGGAAAATAAAAAAATTAAAAAAAAACTGAATATAAAGAAAAATTAAAAAAAAAAGGAAAAAAGGATTAAAAAAATAGACAAAATCGAAAAAAAGAAATCGAAAAAGAAAATTAGAAAAAAAAATGGAAAAAATTGAAGTAAATTGGAAAAAATCGAAAAATCGAAAAAAATTGTTAAAAAGTTAAAATTAACAGAAAAAAATTTAAAAAAATCGGAAAAATTCGAAAAATTTAAAAAACCAAAAAAATTAAAAAAAATTGAAAAAACCGAAAATTATATCAAAAAAAAATTTGAAAAATGAATATATCGTAAAATAGTCCAAAAAACAAAAAATAAATCGGAAAAAATGGAAAAAATAAAAAATTGGCAAAAACCGAAAATTTTTTTAAAAATCGCAAAAGATCGAAAAGAATCTAAAAAAGCGATTTCGGAAAAAACGGAAGAAAACCGTAAAAGTCTAAAAACAATGAAAAAAAAAAAAAAAATCTATAGTAATAAAAAAAAATCGTAAAAATGGAAATAATTCGAAAAAATTGAAAAAATAGGAAAAACCGAAAAAAAAAACGAAAAAAAGCAAAAGAAAATAGGAAAAAACGAACAAAAAAACGTAAAAAACAGAAAAAAAACTTAAAAAATCGGAAAAAATGGAAAATAATTTGAATAAAATAAAAAAATCGGAAAAAAAGAAAAAATCGAAAAATTAAAAAAAAATCTTAAAAAAAACAGGAAAAATTAAAAAAATTGAAAAAATCTAAAAAAGCGATTTTGGAAGAAACGAAAAATAAAATCGTAAAAAAGTCCAAACACAAAAAAATAGGAAAAAAATAGAAAAAATCGAAAAAAATTAAAAACAAATCGAAAAAGTGAAAAAATAAAAAAAAAAATTAAAAAAAAACCGAAAAAAATAAAAAAAACTGAAAAAACCGAAAAAAATCTAAAAAAAGCGATTTCGGGAAAAGCGAAAAAATAAAACCGTAAAAAAGTTCAAACACTACGAGAAAAAAATTGAAAAAATAGAAAAAATCGGAAAAAATGGGAAAAAAATAAAAACAAATCGGGAAAATTGGAAAAATCGAAAAAAGTCTTAAAAAACCTAAAAAATCAAAATAAAAATGAAAAAATCGAAATTTATAATAAAAAAGTAAAAAAAAACCCGAAAAAAAATCGGAAAAAATTGAAAAAATCGATAAAAACGGAAATTATCTAAAAAGTTAATAAAAAAATATAAAAAAAAAACCAAAAAAAATTTAAAAACAAATCGAAAAACATCGGAATAATAAAATATAACAAAAAAAATCCGAAAAAAATCGATTTCGGAAAAAATGAAAAACGCCGTAAAAAACAATTGAAAAAATCGAAAAAATAAAAAAAATCGTAAAAAGTCTAAACAAACCGACGAGAAATAAAAATAAAAAAAATCGGAGAAAACCGAAAAAAATTTAAAAATAATTTTAAAAATATCGTAAAAAAAACGAAAAACTTGAAAAAAGAAAAAAAAACAAAAAAAATCGGAGAAAAAAAAATCGCAAAAAAGTCCAAAAAACCGAAAAAAAAATTGAAAAAATATAAAAAAAACGTAAAAAGTCTAAACAAACCGAAGAGAAATAAAAATAAAAAAAATCGGAGAAAACCGAAAAAAATTTAAAAATAAATTGAAAAAAATCGTAAAAAAAACGAAAAACTTGAAAAAAGAAAAAAAAAACAAAAAAAATCGCAAAAAAGTCCAAAAAACCGAAAAAAATTGAAAAAAAATAAAAAAAATCGAAAAATGGAAAATCTAAAAAAACCGAAAAAAAATTAAAAATAAATCGAAAAAAATTTTAAAAATCCAAAAAAAAAAACGTAAAAAACCCGAAAAATTGAAAAAAAGAAAAATAATCGAAAGAAAACAAAAAAATCATGAAAAAGTCCAAAAACCGAAAAAAAAAAATCGAAAATACATAAAAAAAAAATCGGAAACAACCGAAAATTATTTAAAAATCGAAGAAAAATCAAAAAAAAATTATAAAAATCATAAATAAAGAAAAACTATAAAAAATTATTCTCGCACCTTATAATTTAACACTTTTACCGCCCAGTAACTGTTACGCACTAATTTTTTTTAATAAAAATATTCCTATTAGACCCTTCCAATTTCGATTTGACGAAACGGCCCACGGCACAAACATTGTTTTACTTTTTAGAAAAATATATCGTCGAACCGAATTAACGTTTCAATATATAATGAACGCCAATTAAAAACTTTTAATTGTTATAACAGAACCGAAATGTATTAATCAACGATTTGGGTTTGCACTAATTAGGAATTAGAAATTCTCAATTTTCAATAATCAATTTTAATTAAATATTCAAAAATATATATTTCTTATTCTTCCTTATTATATATTGTTGATTTTTGCATTTTGAGTGCATTTACGTTTAGAATCGATCAAGGTTATTTGGGAAACACTGTATTGTACTATTATGTCATCTGTCATGTCACTTGTCATGTCATTTGTAATGTCATTTGTAATGTCATTTGTCAACTATGTATTTTCGTTGAGTTTGCTTTTTGTATGGATGTTTGTTTGTTACGGTTGTAGCGCTTTGTATTGATGTTGAAAACATTTGAAAACATGGAAAGTTCGTTATGGTTATTTTGAATTTTAAATACAAAATGGCGAAAATAGCGACTCCAAGATGGAGGACAAGATTCATGATTATGAACCGATTCCATTCAAAATTGGTAGGTGGCGGTTTTTGGGGTTGGAGATTATGAATTTTTGGTCAAAATACATACAATCAAGATGGCGAGTCTAAGATGGCGGACGATATTTATGATTATTTACCGATTCCATTCAAAATTGGTATGTGGTGGTTTTTGGGGTTGGAGATTATGAATTTTTGGTCAAAATACATACAATCAAGATGGCGAGTCTAAGATGGCGGACGATATTTATGATTATTTACCGATTCTATTCAAAATTGGTATGTGGCGGTTTTTGGGGTTGGAGATTATGAATTTTTGGTCAAAATACATACAATCAAGATGGCGAGTCTAAGATGGCGGACGATATTTATGATTGTTTACCGATTTGATCAAAAATTGGTATGTGGTGGATTTGGGGTAGGAGATTATGATTTTTTTGGTCAAAATACAAATAATCAAGATGGCGACTCCAAGATGGCAGACGATATTTATGACTATTTATAGATTCTATTCAAAATTGGTATGTGGGAGTTTTTGGGACAGGAGATAATTTTTTTGTCAACATTAATAAAATCAAGATGGCGGCTCCAAGATGGCTGACGATATTTATGAATATTTACCGATTCTATTCAAAATTTGTATGTGGGTGTTTTTGGGGTAGGAGATTGTGAATTTTTAGTCAAAATTCATAAAATCAAGAATGTGATTCCAAAATGGCGGACGATATTTATAATTATTTACAGATTTTATTCAAAATAATCGGAAAAAGAGCAAAGAAAAAATGGGAAAATACGAAAAAAGTCGTAAAAAAGTCCATAAATAGAAGAAAAAATTTTAAAAACATTTAAAAAGATCGGAAAAATCGAAAAAAATTGATAAAAACCTTAAAATACCCGAAAAAAATTGAAAAAATCGACAAAGATCTAATAAAAAGCGTAAAAAGGTTAAAAACAACAAAAAAAAATTGAAAAGTTATAAAATAAAACAAATGGAAATAATTTAAAAAAATCGAAAAAATTGGAGAATACCTAAAAAATTAAAAAAATCGGAAAAACCGAAAACAATTTAAAAACAAATAGATAAAAATCGGAAAAATAAAAAAACAAAAAAATTCGAAAAAAGCGATTTCGGAAAAAACAAAAAAATAGTAAAAAGTCCAAAAAAACCGAAATAAAATTGAAAAAAATTGGAAAAAACCGAAAAAAATTAATTTGAAATGTGGGGTTTTTGGGGTCGGAGATTGTGAATTTTTTGTCAAAATTCATAAAATCAATATGACGATTCCAAAATGGCGGACGATATTTATAATTATTTAGAGATTTTATTCAAAATTGGTATGTGGGGTTTTTGGGGTCGGAGATTATTAATTTTTTGTCAAAATTCATAAAATCAAGATGGCGGACGATATTAATAATTATTTACCGATTTGATCAAAAATTGGTGTTTGGTTGTTTTTGGGGTCGGAGATTATGATTTTTTTGTCAAAATTCATAAAAACAAGATGGTGACTCCAAGATGGCGGACGATATTTATGATTATTTATCGATTCTATTTATAATTGGTATGTGGGGGTTTTTGGGATCGGAGATTGTAAATTTTTTGTCAAAATTCATAAAATCAAGATGGCGACTTTAAAATGGCGGACGATATTTATAGTTATTTACCAATTTTATTCAAAATTGGTGTGTGGAGGTTTTTGAGGTCAGAGATTTTGAATTTTTTGTCAAAATTCATGAAATCAAGATGGTGACTGCAAGATGGCGGACGATATTTATGATTATTCTCCGATTCAGTTGAAAATTGGTATGTATGGGTTTTTTGGGTCGGAGATTATGAATTTCTTATAAAAATTAATAAAATCAAGATGGCTACGTCAAGATAGCGGACGATATTTATGATTATTTATCGAATCAATTCAAAATTTGTATATGGGATTTTTTGGGATCGGAGATTATAAATTCATAAAATCAAGATGGCGACTCTAAGATGGCGGACGAGATACATAGACAAGTGTATCAAAAATTTTATCTCTGATTGTATATTTTTTACGTCCTAACACGTCTACGAAAATTTTTCTTCTAACTAAAAAAGTTATTTCCAGCTGTCTTTTTTTTTATTTAATAATACAGTCTACTATAAAAATTACTTGAAATTTAGCAGAGAATTTAACATGATAAATACTTTTCAATAAAGGATTAATTTGTCATTTATTCCTTGACGAACTGTACCTATTGAGAATTTAACACGATGAATGTTTGACTATATTCTATTTGGTAATTAAATGAGGTGATATTAAATCTGAACTGTGTGCACAGCCATTTACCTGGTAAACATTCCACATATTAGCATATAAATAGCTTTAGCTTATCCAACGAAATTTCGTTGGATTTTGCGAAAGCAAACTCTCCCCTATTCAAAGGTTACTGTATCAAGATTTAATTTATTTGGAAATAATTCGAGTGAAAAAACGAATTTTCTTTACGTTGCTTTTTTTTATTGAAAATTCGGATATAATGCGTGGTTTTGGATAAAAGGTTATTCCGGGAATTTTTTTATTGTGGAAATATCAACACGTTACAAAAAATTGTCATCGATAAATAAAAAAAAATATAATAAAAGCGATGTTCGAATTGGTAAATTTGAATAAAAATCGACATAAAATTTTTTTTTGCATATTATCGTTACACGTCATCACTTTAAGAAAATAAACGTTGCCACTTTAATAAAAAAAAATCCAATATTAGGTTTGTCAGATAAGTCTGGTAGCGCGCTTGGATTAGAATTTTTTGTATCTTTACAACGGATCTATATATCTGCGCGCGCAAACGAAATGGCGACGCTTATGGCTTGTTATCGCAACAGAGGTAACAACATAGCATTCTCTCGCTTTTATACATTGAATTTTTGCATTCTTTTTTATTCTTTCTCTCTAACATTGTGATTTATTTATAACAGTAGCAACGTAGATGATCTACTTTTCATTTAAAATTAATTAGAGGCAACTTTTGTAGTTATTAAGTTATGTAGCTTCTTGGTAATTAATTAATGCTTAATATATTTCCTGGTATATGCTCAAAGTATATATATTAACGAAGATAATATTTATATTAAAAGTTTTAATTATAAATTTCTAAAACTTTATATTAATTTAGAAATTAAAGAGAAAACACTAATTTTCATATATTTTCAAATAGAAAAAATCCCACTCAAGAGTGAGTGATAAATTTTATATATTTCTTCCTATAGCTTTTATTAAAAATTTGTCAAAAAAATTTATTGTTGATAAAAGTTTCTAAATTATCTAAGCTATACTATCCCACATCAAAATATCTTGTATTTTTAAAAATAAAAAAAATCCCACTCGAAACTGGACGATAAATTTTACATTTTTCTTCCTATAGCTTTTATTAAAAATTTGTCAAAAAAAATTATTGTTGATAAAAGTTTCTAAATTATCTAAGCTATAATATCCCACATCAAAATATATTGTATTTTAAAAAATAAAAAAATCCCACTCAAATCTGGATGATAAATTTTACATTTTTCTTCCTAAAACTTTTATTAAAAATTTGTCAAAAAAATTTATTGTTGATAAAAGTTTCTAAATTATCTAAGCTATAATATCCCACATCAAAATATCTTGTATTTTAAAAAATAAAATAATCCCACTCAAAACTGGATGATAAATTTTACATTTTTCTTCCTATAGCTTTTATTCAAAATTTGTCAAAAAAATTTATTGTTTATAAAAGTTTCTAAATTATCTAATCTATACTGTCCCACATCAAAATATATTGAATTTTTAAAAATAAATAAATCCCACTCAAAACTGGATGATAAATTTTACATTTTTCTTCCTATAGCTTTTATTAAAAATTTGTCAAAAAAATTTATTGTTGATAAAAGTTTCTAAATTATCTAAGCTATACTATCCCACATCAAATTATCTTGTATTTTAAAAAATAAAAACATCCCACTCAAAACTGGATGATAAATTTTACATTTTTCTTCCTAGAGCTTTTATTCAAAATTTATCAAAAAAAATTATTGTTGATAAAAGTTTCTAAATTATCTAAGCTATAATATCCCACAACAAAATATCTTGTATTTTTAAAAATAAAAAAAATCCCACTCAAAACTGGATGATAAATTTTACATTTTTCTTCCTATAGCTTTTATTAAAAATTTGTCAAAAAAATTTATTGTTGATAAATGTTTCTAAATTATCTAAGCTATAATATCCCACAACAAAATATCTTGTATTTTTAAAAATAAAAAAATCCCACTCAAAACTGGATGATAAATTTTACATTTTTCTTCCTATAGCTTTTATTCAAAATTTGTCAAAAAAATTTATTGTTGATAAAAGTTTCTAAATTATCTAAGCTATAATATCCCACATCAAAATATCTTGTATTTTAAAAAATAAAATAATCCCACTCAAAACTGGATGATAAATTTTACATTTTTCTTCCTATAGCTTTTATTCAAAATTTGTCAAAAAAATTTATTGTTGATAAAAGTTTCTAAATTATCTAATCTATACTGTCCCACATCAAAATATATTGAATTTTTAAAAATAAAAAAATCCCACTCAAAACTGGATGATAAATTTTACATTTTTCTTCCTATAGCTTTTATTAAAAATTTGTCAAAAAAATTTATTGTTGATAAAAGTTTCTAAATTATCTAAGCTATAATATCCCTCATCAAAATATCTTGTATTTAAAAAAATTAAAAAAAACCCACTAAAAACTGGACGATAAATTTTACATTTTTCTTCCTATAGCTTTTATTAAAAATTTGTCAAAAAAATTTATTGTTGATAAAAGTTTCTAAATTATCTAAGCTATACTATCCCACATCAAATTATCTTGTATTTTAAAAAATAAAAACATCCCACTCAAAACTGGATGATAAATTTTACATTTTTCTTCCTAGAGCTTTTATTCAAAATTTATCAAAAAAAATTATTGTTGATAAAAGTTTCTAAATTATCTAAGCTATACTATCCCACATCAAAATATCTTGTATTTTATAAAATAAAATAATCCCACTCAAAACTGGATGATATATTTTACATTTTTCTTCCTATAGTTTTTATTAAAAATTTGTCAAAAAAATTTATTGTTGATAAAAGTTTCTAAATTATCTAAGCTATAATATCCCTCATCAAAATATCTTGTATTTAAAAAAATTAAAAAAAACCCACTAAAAACTGGACGATAAATTTTACATTTTTCTTCCTATAGCTTTTATTAAAAATTTGTCAAAAAAATTTATTGTTGATAAAAGTTTCTAAATTATCTAAGCTATAATATCCCACATCAAGATATATTGTATTTTTAAAAATAAAAAAATCCCACTCAAAACTGGATGATAAATTTTACTTTTTTCTTCCTATAGCTTTTATTAAAAATTTGTCAAAAAAAATTATTGTTGATAAAAGTTTCTAAATTATCTAAGCTATAATATACCACATCAAAATATCTTGTATTTTTATAAATAAAAAAAATCCCACTCAAAACTGGATGATAAATTTTACATTTTTCTTCCTATAGCTTTTATTAAAAATTTGTCAAAAAAATTATTGTTGATAAAAGTTTCTAAATTATCTAAGCTATACTATCCCACATGAAAATATCTTGTATTTTAAAAAATAAAATAATCCCACTCAAAACTGGATGATAAATTTTACATTTTTCTTCCTATAGCTTTTATTAAAAATTTGTCAAAAAAATTTATTGTTGATAAAAGTTTCTAAATTATCTAAGCTATAATATCAAACATCAAAATATATTGTATTTAAAAAAATAAAATAATCCCACTCAAAACTGGATGATAAATTTTACATTTTTCTTCCTACAGCTTTTATTAAAAATTTGTCAAAAAAATTTATTGTTGATAAAAGTTTCTAAATTATCTAAGCTATAATATCCCACATCAAAATATCTTGTATTTTTAAAAATAAAAAAAATCCCACTCAAAACTGGAAGATAAATTTTACATTTTTCTTCCTATTACTTTTATTAAAAATTTGTCAAAAAAAATTATTGTTGATAAAAGTTTCTAAATTATCTAAGCTATAATATCCCACATCAAAATATCTTGTATTTTAAAAAATAAAATAATCCCACTCAAAACTGGATGATAAATTTTACATTTTTCTTCCTATAGCTTTTATTAAAAATTTGTCAAAAAAAATTATTGTTGATAAAAGTTTCTAAATTATCTAAGCTATAATATCCCACATCAAAATATATTGTATTTAAAAAAATAAAATAATCCAACTCAAAACTGGATGATAAATTTTACATTTTTCTTCCTATAGCTTTTATTAAAAATTTGTCAAAAAAATTTATTGTTGATAAAAGTTTCTAAATTATCTAAGCTATAATATCAAACATCAAAATATATTGTATTTAAAAAAATAAAATAATCCCACTCAAAACTGGATGATAAATTTTACATTTTTCTTCCTACAGCTTTTATTAAAAATTTGTCAAAAAAATTTATTGTTGATAAAAGTTTCTAAATTATCTAAGCTATAATATCCCACATCAAAATATCTTGTATTTTTAAAAATAAAAAAATCCCACTTAAAACTTAATGATAAATTTTACAGTTTTCTCCCCACAGTCGTTATTATCAATTTGTCAAAAAAATGTATCCCTAATAAAAGTTTCTAAATTATCTAAGCTAAACTATCCCATACCAAAATATTTCGTATTTAAAAAAAAATAGAAATCCCACTTAAGACGAAGTGATTTTCTCCTCTACAGAGCTTATTATCAACTTATCAGAAAATTTTATTTTTTATGAAAGTTTCTAAATACCCTAAAATATACTATCCCATATCAAAATATCTCTTATTTCGAGAAATAGAAAAAATCCCACTCAAGACAGGATGATAAATTTTACATTTTTCTTCACACAACTTTTATTATTAATTAGTCCAAAAATTTTATTTTTTATAAAAGTTTCTAAATAATCATCAAAATATTTAAAAAACATAGAAAGTTACTTAAACAATAAATTTTCGTACTATTTTATTTCTAATTTATTTGAATATATTTTTATAGGGATCAAATTTATTTTCGTTTAGGTCTAAAAATTTTTCTTTTTTTTTCCCCGTTTTTTATCTATTATATTGTCATTAAAAACTAGCACATTTTTATTGACTACACTTTATTTTTTTTTTTCATTTAAACCACTTTAATGAAAAGTCTAGGGAAAGAGCAAACGCAAAACAAGTAGGCAGATATTAATCTACACATATTTTTCTTGTCTCTGTACTTTGTACGGGTTTTATTATTAATTTTACTTTTAAAAAAAGGCTTCTGCGTTTTCCACTTTTGAATACGAAATGCAAGCTTGGATGAAAAGCCGCGGGAAACTAATTAAAAATGTATCACGTAAAAGATGTTTTTTTTTTTTTTATTAAATAAAGATTGTTTTTTTATTAGTTGTACATATTTTAGTTAATTAATTATTTTGAGCGGTTTGAAATTTTATTAAAAATAAATCTAGTAAGCTATAACAGTATCCAAGTAGCTTAGCTACGGACAGACAGACAGGCAGACTTTGGTCACTGAAACTAATAAAATTCGAAATCGATTACTGGAAATAGAAATCCAAAATTTGAAACAATTTTCGAGTTATAAACGGAAGGACGGACAAACGGACAGACAGACGGTTGAAGTTTGACTTTGGTCATTGAAAATAGTAGGGATGAGCTATTGTGATCAGCTTTCGATTGTTAAAAACAGAGTTCCATACTTTGAAACCGTTATCGAGTTATCGCTGTGACAAACGGACAGACAGACAGACAGACAGACGGACGGACATAAATAAATTTATATTAAACTAGTTGTCGCTTAATGGTTGAAATTCGACCGTGATTTATTAAATTTTAAATATTTTTTCTTTATTTTGTCCCATTTTTTCCTATTTTTCACCATTTTTTTTTATTGATTTTTTTTTAAATTTTCCAATTTTTGCTTATATTTACCTATTTTCTTATTTGTCTCTACTTTTTTCTCTTTTTCCTGTTTTTTTTTACTATTTTTTCATGTTTTTTTCTGTCTATTTTTTCCCATTTTTCCTATTTTTACCTATTTTTTTTTCTGATTTTTTTCGATTGTTTCTAATTTTTTCTCATTGTGTTTTTTTCTATTTCTTTCTTTTCTTTTCTGTTTTTTTTTCTTATTCCTCTGATTTTTTTCGATTTATTTCAATTTTTTTGATTGTTACAATTGTTTTTGGTTTTTTGGTTGTTTTTTGACATTTTTTACAATGTTTTGCGTTTATTTTTGCGATTTTTTTACCTATTTTTCTATTTTTCTCTTCTCTTTAATGTTTTTTTTTAAATATTTTATCATAATTTTTCCCATTTTTCCTGTTTTTACCCATATTTCGCTATTTTATATTTTTTTCTGATTTTTTTTCAATTGTTTCTAATCTTTACTCGTTTTTTTTATTCTGTTTTTTTTTTCGAATTCTTTTGTTTTCTGATTTTTTTGTTATTCCTCTGATTTTTTTCGATATATTTCACTTTTTAAAAATTTTTTCATTTTTTTAGATTTAGGTTTTTTTGTTTTCGGTTTGTTGGTTGTTTCGCGATTTTAAAAAAAATTTTCGATTTTTTTTCGATTTTTGCAATTTTTTAAAAATTCTTTTGCATTATTTGCATTTTTTGGGATTTTGTTTCGATTTTTTTGTGACTTTTTCCGCTTTTTAACGGTTTTTTTTATTGGATTTTTTTGTAATTATTTGCGATTTTTTACCATATTTTACGATTTTTTTGCAATTTTTTCTCGATTTTTTACGATTATTTGCATTTGCATTTTTTTGTGATTTTTTTACGATATTTTTCTTATTTTCTGCATTTTTTTTGCGATACTTTAGGATTTTGTTTCGATTTTTTGCGATTTGTTTTAATTTTTTTCATTTTCCTACTTTTGCGTATATTTCCCTATTCTGTTTTTTTCCTATTTTTCCTATTTTTTTTTTATTATTTTTTCACGTTTTTTCCCCATATTTCTTATTTTTATCCATATTTCATTATTTGTTATTTTTTTCGATTGTTTTTCTGTGTTTTTTTCTATTTCTTTCATTGTTTTCGGTTTTTCGGTTGTTTTTTGAGATTTTTTACAATTTCTTGCGTTTTTTTTTTCGATTTTTTAAATTTTTTTTTGCTATTCTTTGCGTTTTTTTTTGCGATTTTTTGGGATTATGTTTCGATTGTTTCCGCTTTTTTTTAACGGTTTTCTGTTTGGGATTTTTTTGCGATTTTTTTGCAATTTTTAATTTTTGCAACTTTTTTATTTTTTGCAACTTTTATCAATTTTGTGCGATATTTTTCAATTTCTTGCGTTTTTATAGCCAATTTTTTTTCGTTTTTGAGATTTTTAGAATTTTTTTTCGGTTTTTACATTTTTTTTTTGATTTTTTCGTTATTTTATTTTACAATTTTGTTTTTCATTTTTTTCCCAATATTTTCTGATTTCAACTTCCATTGTTTCCTTTTTTTCTCGATTTTTTTCCGAATTTTTACTCGTTTTTTTTTCGTTTTTCAATTTTTTTTCTGTTTTTTCCAAATTTTTGTTTTTTCTGATTTTTTTCTTACTCGTTGATTTTCTTTTAATTTTTTTTACATGGTTACAATTGTCGGTTTTTGTGATTTTTTTCCCATATTTTTTTTAATTTATTTTTGCTATATTCTGGGATTTTATGGTTTTTTCTTTAAGATTTTTTGCGACTTTTTTTGGAATTTTGTTTCAAATTTTTTGCGCTTTTTTATGATTTATTTGAAATATTTTTTCGATTTCTTGCATTTTTAGCGAATTTTTACCGTTTTTTTTTATTTTTCTCTCTATTTTTTCCTATTTTTTTGTTTTTTCTATTTTTTACTATTTTTCCCAATTTTTTTCTCGTTTTTTTATGTTTTTTTTTTTCCATTTTACCCATTCTTCTTAGTTTTGCCTATATTTTCCTCTTCTTCCCTGTTATTCCTGCTTTTTTCCATTTTTGGCTATTTTTGACTATTTTTCATATTTCCTTGTTTTGTCCATTTTTCCTTTTTTTTCCTGTTTTTTCCATTTTCCCCATTTTTACTAATTTTTGCCATTTTTTTGTATTTTTGTTACTTTCATGTTTTTACTTCGTTTTTGTTTTACTGATTTTTTAAATTTTTTTCCCATTTTCCTATTTTTTAAAGTTTTCACTTCAAAAATTAAATTGTAATAAAGAAAAGTAAAAACTTGCTTCCAAAAAAAAATACACATTGTATATATTACTTTTAGCTTTCTGTACTCTTCCTGTATATCAACTTTAACCACACAAAATCTCATACTCCTCCATTCACCCATTACGCTTAAAAAAGGATCAGAAATATTTTTTCTTAGCGTATTAAGATCTCTAGATTTTATCTAAACAATTTTATTTTAAGGATTTTATTCCGAATATACAAAAAAATACATCGTGATTTATTTACTACTAAACTTTTATAGAAACCCTAAAGATAGAGAAAAAAAATATCTCGAGGAAAACATCCTGATTTATAACTACGTCATATCCTTACACACAAATTCATAGTAATCATTATCCCTTCGATCCTTCCTTGACTTTTTGTTTTTCGACCTTTAACCTATTTCATCTTATAACAAATCAATAATACTAAGACGTAATAGGATTCGAATTTTATGTGCGCCACGTAAATTTATTTTCCTCCAAAATTGTTCCTATTCTAAAAAAATCAAAAATAAAACAAATGAATACTAAAGTTCTAATCCACCTTTGATTTCCTGATATAAAAATTACAATATCCTACAAAATTATTTAAAAAAAAATCTGAATTTCAGGAATATTTTTCAATAATTTTGGAACGTCCTGTATATATTATATCAATATTCAAATTATTTGGGATACTTGGTATATATCGGAAAAAATAGAAGTACGATTAAAATTTAGTTACTAAACTGCCAATTCTACGCCACTGGATATTGGAAAAAAAGAAGTACGATTAAAATGTAGTTACTAAACCGCCAATTCTACGCCACTGGATATTATTAAAATTTTTATGTACGCACCAAAATTATTTGGGACACTTGCATATTTTGGAAAAAAAGAAGTACGATTAAAATTTGGTTACCAAACTGCCAATTCTACGCCACTGGATATAATTAAAATTTTTATGTACCCACTAAAATTATTTGGGACACTTGTATATATTGTAAAAAAAAGAGAAGTACGATTAAAATTTAGTTACTAAACTGCCAATTCTACGCCACTGGATATAATTAAAAAATTTTATGTACCCACCAAAATTATTTGGGACACTTGTATATATTGTAAAAAAAGGAAGTACGAATAAAATTTAGTTACCAAACTGCCAATCCTACGCCACTGGATACTATTAAAATTTTTATGTACGCACCAAAATTATTTGGGACACTTGTATATATCGGAAAAAATTGAAGTACGATTAAAATTTAGTTACTAAACTGCCAATTCTACGCCACTGGATATTATTAAAATTTTTATGCAAGCAACAAAATTATTTGGGACACTTGTATATATTGGAAAAAAAAGAAGTACGATTAAAATTCGGTTACCAAACTGCTAATTCTACGCCACTGGATATTATTAAAATTTTTATGTACGCACCAAAATTCTTTGGGACACTTGTATATATTGGAAAAAAAGAAGTACGATTAAAATTCGGTTACCAAACTGCTAATTCTACGCCACTGGATATTATTAAAATTTTTATGTACGCACCAAAATTCTTTGGGACACTTGTATAAATTGGAAAAAAACCAAGTACGATTAAAATTCAGTTACCAAACTGCTAATTCTACGCCAATGGATACCATTAAAATTTTTATGTACGCATCAAAATTATTTGGGACCCTTATTTATTTTGGAAAAAAAGAAGTACGATTAAAATTTGGTTACCAAATTGCCAATTCTACGCCACTGGATATTATTAAAATATTTATGTAAGCAACAAAATTATTTGGGACACTTGTATATATTAAAAAAAGAAGTACGATTAAAATTCAGTTACCAAACTGCTAATTCTACGCCACTGGATATAATTAAAATTTTTATGTACCCACCAAAATTATTTGGGACACTTGTATATATTGTAAAAAAAAGAAATTCGGTTAAAATTTAGTTAAAAAACTGTCAATTCTACGCCACTGGATACTATTAAAATTTTTATGGACGCACCAAAATTATTTGGGACACTTGTATATATTGGAAAAAAAGAAGTACGATTAAAATTTGGTTACCAAATTGCCAATTCTACGCCACTGAATATAATTAAAATTTTTATGTACGCACCAAAATTATTTAGGACACTCGTATATATTGGAAAAATAGAAATACTAATAAATTTTAGTTACCAAACTGTCAATTCTACGCCACTGGATATCATTAAAGTTTTTCTGTACGCACCAAAATTATTTGGGACACTTGTATATATTGGAAAAAAAAGAAGTACGATTAAAATTTGGTTATCAAATTTCCAATTCTACGCCACTGGATACTATTAAAATTTTTATGTACGCATCAAAATTATTTGGGACACTTGTATATATTGGAAAAAACGAAGTGCGATTAAAATTTAGTTAAAAAACTGTCAATTCTACGCCACTGGATACTATTAAAATTTTTATGGACGCACCAAAATTATTTGGGACACTTGTATATTTTGGAAAAAACGAAGTACGATTAAAATTTAGTTACCAAACTGCTAATTCTACGCCACTGGATACTATTAAAATTTTTATGGACGCACCAAAATTCTTTGGGACACTTGTATATATTGGAAAAAAAGAAGTACGATTAAAATTCGGTTACCAAACTGCTAATTCTACGCCACTGGATATAATTAAAATTTTTATGTACCCACTAAAATTATTTGGGACACTTGTATATATTGTAAAAAAAGGAAGTACGATTAAAATTTAGTTACTAAACCGCCAATTCTACGCCACTGGATATTATTAAAATTTTTATGTACGCACCAAAATTATTTGGGACACTTGTATATTTTGGAAAAAACGAAGTACGATTAAAATTTAGTTACCAAACTGCTAATTCTACGCCACTGGATACTATTAAAATTTTTATGGACGCACCAAAATTCTTTGGGACACTTGTATATATTGGAAAAAAAGAAGTACGATTAAAATTCGGTTACCAAACTGCTAATTCTACGCCACTGGATATTATTAAAATTTTTATGTACCCACTAAAATTATTTGGGACACTTGTATATATTGTAAAAAAAAGAAGTACGATTAAAATTCGGTTACCAAACTGAAAATTCTACGCCACTGGATATTATTAAAATTTTTATGTACCCACCAAAATTATTTGGGACACTTGTATTTATTGGAAAAAAAAGAAGTACGATTAAAATTTAGTTACCAAACTCCCAATTCTACGCCACTGGATATTATTAAAATTTTTATGTACCCACTAAAATTATTTGGGACACTTGTATATATTTAAAAAAAAGAAGTACGATTAAAATTTAGTTACTAAACTAATAATTCTACGCCACTGGGTATTATTAAAATTTTTATGTACCCACCAAAATTATTTGGGTTACTTGTGTTTATTGTAAAAAAAAGAAGTACGATTAAAATTTAGTTACCAAACTGCCAATCCTACGCCACTGGATACTATTAAAATTTTTATGTAAGCAACAAAATTATTTGGGACACTTGTATATATTGGAAAAATAGAAATACGATTAAATTTTAGTACCAAACTGCCAATTGTACGCCACTGGATACTATTAAAATTTGTATGTAAGCAACAAAATTGTTTGGGACACTTGTATATATTGTAAAAAAAGAAGTACGATTAAAATTTAGTTACTAAACTGCCAATTCTACGCCACTGGATATTATTAAAATATTTATGTAAGCAACAAAATTATTTGGGACACTTGTATATATTGGAAAAAAAAGAAGTACGATTAAAATTTAGTTACTAAACTGCCAATTCTACGCCACTGGATATTATTAAAATTTTTATGTAAGCAACAAAATTATTTGGGACACTTGTATATATCGGAAAAAATTGAAGTACGATTAAAATTTAGTTACCAAACTGCAAATTCTACGTCACTGGATTTAATTAAAATTTTTATGTACCCACTAAAATTATTTGGGACACTTGTATATATTTAAAAAAAGAAGTACGATTAAAATTTAGTTACTAAACTGCCAATTCTACGCCACTGGATATTATTAAAATATTTATGTAAGCAACAAAATTATTTGGGACACTTGTATATATTGGAAAAAAAAGAAGTACGATTAAAATTTAGTTACTAAACTGCCAATTCTACGCCACTGGATATTATTAAAATTTTTATGTAAGCAACAAAATTATTTGGGACACTTGTATATATCGGAAAAAATTGAAGTACGATTAAAATTTAGTTACCAAACTGCAAATTCTACGTCACTGGATTTAATTAAAATTTTTATGTACCCACTAAAATTATTTGGGACACTTGTATATATTTAAAAAAAAGAAGTACGATTAAAATTTAGTTACTAAACTAATAATTCTACGCCACTGGGTATTATTAAAATTTTTATGTACCCACCAAAATTATTTGGGTTACTTGTGTTTATTGTAAAAAAAAGAAGTACGATTAAAATTTAGTTACCAAACTGCCAATCCTACGCCACTGGATACTATTAAAATTTTTATGTAAGCAACAAAATTATTTGGGACACTTGTATATATTGGAAAAATAGAAATACGATTAAATTTTAGTACCAAACTGCCAATTGTACGCCACTGGATACTATTAAAATTTGTATGTAAGCAACAAAATTGTTTGGGACACTTGTATATATTGTAAAAAAAGAAGTACGATTAAAATTTAGTTACTAAACTGCCAATTCTACGCCACTGGATATTATTAAAATATTTATGTAAGCAACAAAATTATTTGGGACACTTGTATATATTGGAAAAAAAAGAAGTACGATTAAAATTTAGTTAAAAAACTGTCAATTCTACGCCACTGGATACTATTAAAATTTTTATGGACGCACCAAAATTATTTGGGACACTTGTATATTTTGGAAAAAACGAAGAACGATTAAAATTTAGTTAAAAAACTGTCAATTCTACGCCACTGGATACTATTAAAATTTTTATGGACGCACCAAAATTATTTGGGACACTTGCATATATTGGAAAAAAAGAAGTAAAATTAAAATTAAATTACTAAACTGCCAAAACTACGCCACTGGATATTATTAAAATTTTTATGTAAGCAACAAAATTATTTGGGACACTTGTATATATTGGAAAAAACGAAGTACGATTAAAATTCAGTTACTACACTGCCAATTCTACGCCACTGGATATTATTAAAATTTTTATGTACCCACTAAAATTATTTGGAACACTTGTATATATCGGAAAAAAATTTTATTTTACAAACTACTAATTCTACGCCACTGGAAATTAGTACAATTTTAATGTACGCAACAAAAATATTTGGGACACTTGTATTCGCGAAAAAAGAAGGACGATTAAATTTTAGTTTCGAAACTACTAATTCCACGCCTCTGGAGATTATTACAATTTTAGGTTATTATACTTAAAATAAATTAACAACTGTCACCTGTCAAAAATAAAAAAAAATTCGAAGTTTGAAACACAGCCGATTTTTATTTTTAGAGGATAAAAACATTATTGTTTATTTAAACTCTTTTGTCTAAAAAAATATTTTAAGGTTAACTATTTTTTTTATGGGACAATCTATAAACATTACTACTAATAAACTAGTTTTCCGTATCTAATCTAAATGTTAATTATAAAAATAATTAATGTAAAATAAATGCACATGATAACGTTTGTATTTGTTAGAATTTTTTGTAAGGTAATTTTTAAATTCTCAACAAAAAAAAACCAGTTTCATTTTAACTTTAGAATATACAGTAAAGAGGAAGAAGCATCACTTTCGCTAGATGGGTCTTGCAAATGGCGGATGTGTAGTAAATAATCTAACATTCACAACGCATGCGCACAAACGTGAATATATGTCTCCCAATAACTCCTCATAGTAAATGTTTCTTCCTACTTATTAAATATTCTATGATTTTGACATAAAAATGACATTGACAGTTATTAACATTTTTTGAAGGTTATAATTAATGTTAATAATTCAGTGCGCGTTTTTAGTAAATTATTAATGATTTAAATTTAATTTGTTAAAATAAATATGTGTGAATCAAAGAATTTTAGTTATTTCGGTGACCATGTAAGTATTTTTATAAAAATAAAAATGTTTTTTTTATCGAAATTATTACAATTTAGATTTGCGCATAAGAAGTATATTAAGAATTTTTCAGCGGTTTTATTTTTGATAATTTAATTATATTAGCTTTTAATTTAACTATATACATGTATGGGGAGGGGGGGAGGGTGATTTAAAATGCCCCTACCTAACAAGTTTCTACATATATACGAAATTTTTTATCCAATATCATTACACCCTTAGAATATATAATAGGTGAGTTCGGCTTGGTAATTTTTTTCACACGTTTTACTCCGTCCTTGATCTATCACTACATTTCCAAATTATTAATTATTTTTTCCTACTTTTTTCTATTTATTCCCTATTTTTTACTATTTTTGCCCTACTTTTCCCTATTTTTTCTTATTTTTCTTGGTTTTCCAATTCTCTAGTTTTTCTCATTTTTTACCATTTTGTCAGTTTTCTCCAATTTTTTCCAATTCTTAACTATTTTTTTTTATTTTTCTTAATTTTTACCCATTTTTTAACTATTTTTTCTCCATTTTTCCTGTTTTCTCTATTTCTCTTTTTACCTTACTTGTCCCTGTTTTTCTTATTTTTTTTTCTAATTTTTTATTTTTCTCTAATTTTCCACTAGTTTTCTTTATTTTTCCCTAGTTTAGATATTTTTCAAAGAATTACAAAAACTCTGAAGATTTAAAAAAATCGAAAATTTCAAAAAAAAGTTAAAAATTTCGTTAATTTTGATTTTAAATATTTCAAAAATGGATTTTTGAAAATTTCAATTAAAAATGTCACATGTCAAAAATTTAGAGATTTCTAAAATTTCCAAATTTTCAAAAAAAAAAACCAGAAAATACATTAAAAAAATTCGAAAATATTAGTCATGAATTTCATAAAATTTTCAAAAATTTGGAGTTTTAGAAATTGGTACATCAAAAATTCCATTATTTCAAAAAAATATATCAAAAAATCGATAAAAAAAAACAAAAAAATTTTGAATTTTAGAAATTTCAACAAATTAAAAAAATTTCGAAAACTAAAAAAACTAAAATATTCCTTATTTTTCCCTGTTTTTTTGTATTCTTTTTTTTTCTGTAAAATGTAAAACTTTCCTTATTTTTCCCTGTTTTTTTCTATTTTTATTTTTCTCTAATTTTTTATTTTTTCCTATTTCGCCCTATTTTTTACCATCTTCCCCAATTTTTCCTAATTTTCCACTAGTTATCCTTATTTTTCCCTAATTTCCATATTTATTAAAGGATGACAAAAACTTTGATTGAAGAAAATCGAAAATTTCAAAAAAAAAACGTCATAAATTTCAACAAGTTTAGAGATTACAAAAATTTCCAAATTTCCAAAAAAAATTTCATTAAAAAAATTCGAAAATATTAGTCATGAATTTCAAAAAATTGTCACAAATTTGGAATTTTAGAAATGAGTACTTAAAAATTCAATTAACTCAAAAAAATATATCAAAAAATCGATAAAAAAAACAAAAAAATTTTGAGTTTTTTAAAATTTCTACAATTTTAGAAATTTCAATAAATTAAAAAAATTTCGAAAACTAAAAAAAATGTAAAATTTTCCTAATTTTTCCCTGTTTTTTTTTGTATTCTTATTTTTCTCTAATTTTTTATTTTTTCCCATTTCGCCCTATTTTTTACCATCTTCCCCAATTTTTCCTAATTTTCCAATAGTTATCCTTATTTTTCCCTAATCCCTAATTTCCGTATTTTTCAAAAGATGAAAAAAAAACTCTGATGATTTAAAAAAAATCGAAAATTTCAAAAAAAAAAGTCATAAATATCATCAAGTTTAGAGATTTCAAAAATTTCGGAATTTCCAAAAAAAATCAAGAAAATTCATTAAAAAAATTCGAAAATATTAGTCATGAATTTCAAAAAATTGTAAAAAATTTGGAATTTTAGAAATGAGTACATAAAAATTCAATTAACTCAAAAAAATATATCAAAAAATCGATAAAAAAACAAAAAAATTTTGAGTTTTAAAAATTACTACAATTTTAGATAATTCAAAAATTCGAAAATTAAAAAAAAATGTCAATTTGTTGCCCTATTTGTCACTATATGTATCCAATTTTCATATTTCTTCCTAATTTTTCATATTTCCCCCCTTTTTTTTCTATTTTTCCCGATTTTACTTTATTTTTCATTATTTTCACCATTTTTTCCTAGTTTTTTGAAATCTTTTACAATTTTTCTTTAATTTTACCTAATTTTTCCTATTTTTCCCATTTACCCCATTTTTTCCTAATTTTTTCCTAATTTGTTACTAATTTTTTCCTAATTTTTTCCTAATTTGTTCCTAATTTTTTCCTAATTTTTTCCTTATTTTTTCCTATTTATAAATAGGAAAAACTAGGTAAAAATAGGGAAAATTGGCAATAATGAGGAAAATGCGAAAAAGTAGTAAGAAATGAAGAAAAACTGGAAAAGATATGAAAAAGTAAAAACAGGGAAAAAAAGAAAAAAATAAGAAAAATAGGAAAAATTGAGAAAAATAGGAATAGGTCGGCAAAAAATGGGAAAAATTAAGAGAAACTAGAGAAAAATAAGGAAAATAGGAAAAAAGGAAAAAACTGGGAAAAAACGAGGAAAAACAGAAAAACATAAAAACAAATAGAAATAATATTGAAAACTGGACAAAGTAAGGAAAAAATGGGAAAAAGTAGTAAAAATATGGAAAAAAGAGAAAAATATAGAAAGTGGCGAACATAGGGATATAGAAAAATAAGGAAAAATGGAAAAGTGAGAAAAAATGGGGAAAAGTAGTCAAAAACAGGGAAAAATTGGAAAATTTTTTAGGTAACTAGGAAAAATAGGAAAATTAAGTATTCTCACATTACTTTAACAGATGCAATCGAAAGTTTTCTATTAGATTTTTCATCTTCTACTTTTTCCCTATTTTTCCTATCTTTTCTATTTTTTGCTATTTTTCCATATACTTCTTGATTTTTCTCTATGCTTTCCTACTTTTTTTAATTTTTTCCCTATTTTTCATTTTTCTCTTGTTTTCCTCATTTTTCACTATTTTCCCCATTTTTTCCAATTTTTCACTATTATTTTGCTTCCACTTCCCCCTCCTTTTTTCTTCTACTTTTTTCCACTTTTATTCATGGTTCAATTTTTTTTCCAACTTTTTCCACTTCCCCCCCCTCTTTTTTCTTCAACTTTTTCACCGTTTTCTTCATATTTCAAACTTCATTACTCCACCCTTTTCCCTTACTTTTTTAGTATTTTCTTCATGTACCAATTTTTTCTAACTTTTTTTTTCTACTGTGTCCCTCCCTACTCTTTTTTTCCTATATTTTTACCTTTGACATTTTAATACATCTTTCAAACTATTTCCTTGTTGTTAGACATTTTCCCGGTAATTTTCCGTCTTTACGGAAAATTTATCGAGGTACCTGTGTAAAGGTAATAATTTAACGACCAACCAAGCACGTATATAGAGTTTCTTCTAATTAAGAAACTTACTAATTATAGTTAACTCGTGTCTAAAATTAGTTACAAATTTATATAAATGGAATACGTAAGACGAATAAAATGGATGTTTAGATTAAAATATTTATATAATATTTTGTTATTAATAATAAAATGCGATTTTAAAGTGAGGTTATATATGTTAAAATGACGTATGATTGACAGATTTGACATATGTCACTTTCAAAGTGACAACTGACAACTACGACGTATACGCAATTTTTAATCAGGCACTTGTCAGTTGTCACTTCATAGAACGTAGTTAGTTCGATAATGAATGAGGTGAATGAAGACTTGGTGAAAGTGACATACGTCAAATCTGTCAGTCATGCGTCATTTTAACACATAACCTCACATTAATAAATAACTTTTAATGAGGTGTCATGATATTGGATAAAAAATGGCGTATACATGTGTATAATAATTTTTCGAAAAAAATGGGAAAAACTGGGGAAAAAAGGTTAAAATAAATTTGAAAACAGTAAAAAAGTAGAGGAAAAAGGGAGGAAAGTGGAAAACAATTGATACATGAAGAAAATACTAAAAAAGTAAGGGAAAAAGATATGGAGGCAAAAAGTTTACAACATAAAAAAAACGGTAACAAGTCGGGGAAAAAAGAGGGGATGAATGTGAAAAATAATAAGGGAAGTGGAAAAAAATTGTAATATTAGATACATGAAAAAAACACTAAAAAAGTAAAGGAAATAAGAGATGGAGGATTAAAGTTTAAAATATGAAGTAAACGGTAAAAAAGTAAGGGGAAAATGTATGAAAAAAAGTTTGAAATATGAAGAAAATAGTCAAAAAGTAAAGTGGAAAAAGGAAGGTAGGGGAAAGTGGAAAAAAATTTTGAAAAATTGGAAAAAAAAATAGATGAAAAATAAAATGGGTTGGGAAAATAGTGAAAAAAAAGTTTGAAACATGAAGAAGTATGAAAAAGGGGGGGGGGGAGTGAAAAATTAAAATGTTGGACAAAAAGCAGGGAAAAAGTAGAAAAAAAGTTTGAAACAAAGAAAACAGTAAAAAAGTAAATGAAAAAAGGGGAAAGTGGAAAAAAAATTTGAAACATAATGAAAATGGTAAAAAGTAGGGAAAAGAGAAATAGAGTGGAACGTAGAAAAAAATTGAAACAATAGGAAAACGGTAAAAAAGTTAGGGATAGAAAGTAGAAAAAAATTTTTGAAAGATAAAAAAAACAACAAAAAGTAGGGGAAAAGGATAAAAAAAATTGAAAAAGTTAGATTTTTCCTTATTTTTAAATATTTTTTCTTATTTTTCCAGGTTTTCAAATTCTTCACTATTTTTCTTCGTTTTTCTCTAGTTTTCCTACTTTTTCACTATTTTTCCCCATTTTTTCAGTTTTATCCAACTTTTTTCCTCTTTTTCCCATTTTTCCCTATTTGTTCGTATTTTTTGTTATTTTTCTCTAATTTTTAATTTTTTCCCATTTCGCCTTTACCGTTTTTCAAATTTTTTCTTATTTTTCCTAATTTTTCACTAGTTTTCCTTATTTTTCCCTAATTTCCATATTTTTCAAATATTGACAAAAACTCTGAAGATTTAAAAAAATCGAAAATTTCAAAAAAAAACGTCTTTCAACAAGTTTTGAAAAGTCAAAAATTTCCACATTAAAAAAAACAAGATAATGCATTAAAAAATCGAAAATATTAGTCATTAATTTCAAAACATTGACAAGGTGGGGGAAAGTGGAAAAAAATTGGGAAAAATTGGACAAAAAGTAGGGAAGAAAAAAAGGGTGAGAAAAAAAGGAAATTTAAAATTATAACATGAAAAAATCGTTAAAAAAGTAGGGGAAAAAGGGAAGAGAAGTGGAAAAAAAATTGAAACATGAAAAAAACTGTAGAGAAGTAGGAGCAAAAGGGAGGAAATGAAAAAGAACAAAGAAAAAATGGAAAAAAAAGTTGAAACAATAAAAATAGTAAAAAAGTAGGGGAGAAAAAAAGGGCGAGAAAAAAAGGAAATTTAAAATTATAACATGAAAAAATCTTTAAAAAAGTAGGGGAAAAGGGGAAGAGAAAGTGGAAAAAAAGTTTGAAACACGAAAAAAACTAGAGGAGTAGGAGCAAAAGGGAGGAAATAAAAAAGAAAAAAGTAAAAAGGAAAAAAAATTGAAACAATAAAAATAGTAAAAAAGTAGGGGAGAAAAAAAGTGTGAGAAAAAAAGGAAATTTAAAATTATAACTTGAAAAAATCGTTAAAAAAGTAGGCGAAAAAGGGAAGAGGAAGTTTGAAACAATGAAAATAGTTAAAAAGAAAAGGAGAAAAAAGAGGTGGGGAAAAAATGAAAATTCCAACTATGAAAATATCGTTAAAGAAAGACGAGAAAAAGGGAAGGGAAAGTGGAAAAAAGTTGGAAAAACTATAGAAAGTAGAGAAAAAAACGAGGGAAATGAAAATGAAAAGTTGGAAAAAAAAGGTTGAAACAATAAAAATAGTAAAAAAGTAGGCGAGAAAAAAGGGGTGGGAAAAAAGGAACTTTAAAATTATAACATGAAAAAATCGTTAAAAAATTAGGGGAAAAAGGGAAGAGAAAGTGGAAAAAAGTTTGAAACATGAAAAAAAATGTTGAGAAGAAGGGGCAAAAGGGAGGAAATGAAAAATAAAAAAGAAAAAATGGAAAATAAAGTTGAAACAATAAAAATAGAAAAAAAGTAGGAGAGAAAAAAAGGGTGAGAAAAAAAGGAAAGTTAAAATTATAACATGAAAATATTGTTAAAAAAGTAGGGGAAAAGGGGAAGAGAAAGTGGAAAAAAAGTTTGAACCATGAAAAAAAATGTTGAGAAGTAGGGGCAAAAGGGAGGAAATGAAAAAGAAAAGTTGGAAAAAAAGTTTGAAACAATGAAAATAGTTAAAAAGAAAAGGAGAAAAAAGAGGTGGGGAAAAATGAAAATTCCAACTGTGAAAAAATCGTTAAAAAAAGGGGAGATAAAGGGAAGGGGAAGTGGGAAAAAGTTGGAAAAACTATAGACAGTAGAGAAAAAAACGAGGGAAATGAAAAAGAAATGTTGGAAAAAAAAGGTTGAAACAATAAAAATAGTAAAAAAGTAGGGAAGAAAAAAAGAGGGTGAGAAAAAAAGGAAATTTAAAATTATAACATGAAAAAATTGTTGAAAAAGTAGGGGAAAAGGGAAGAGAAAGTGGAAAAAAAGTTTGAAACATGAAAAAAACTGTATAGAAGTAGGAGCAAAAGGGAGGAAATAAAAAAAAAGAAAAAATGGAAAAAAAAAGTTGAAACAATAAAAATAGTAAAAAAGTAGGGGAGAAAAAAAAGGGTGAGAAAAAAAGGAAATTTAAAATTATAACATGAAAAAATTGTTAAAAAAGTAGGGGAAAAAGGGAAGAGAAAGTGGAAAAAAAGTTTGAAACACGAAAAAAAATGTTGAGAAGTAGGAGCAAAAGGGAGGAAATGAAAAAGAAAAAAGAAAAAATGGAAAAAAAATTGAAACAATAAAAATAGTAAAAAAGTAGGGGAGAAAAAAAAGTGTGAGAAAAAAAGGAAATTTAAAATTATAACATGAAAAAATCGTTAAAAAAGTGGGGGAAATAGGGAAGAGATAGTGGAAAAAAAAGTTGGAATAAGATCTTTTTTTATAAAAATTTTTGAAGCCACAAAATTATTCTTTATTTCATCAAAGGTCGAGCAAAATCATATCGTATCTAATATTCCACCCTGTATATTTCTATTAAAGCCTACTTCTTTTTAACCAAAATAAAATAATAAAAATCCAGTTTTTTTACAAAATCATAAATTCTGAAATCGCTTTAAGCTCTTGTTTGTTTTCAAAATAAAGTTCTGGAACTTTTGCCCTTTTTGCAAAAGTTAATTTTGAAAATATTTTTACCGTCTAACGCGTAATATACGAAATAGGAAATTCAACAAAAGTGGCGATCAATTAAAAATTTTTGAAAGCGTAGAGTAGAGAGAGAGAGAGAGCATCGACCAAATTTACTTATCTTCTCCAATTTCCTTTTACAGGCTTCCATCAAGGAGGGTTATTTACTCAAGCAGACATGGTCGTTCCAAAGATGGAGGAGGAGATATTTCAAACTCAAGGGACGCAAATTATATTATGCCAAAGATACAACGGTAAGTTAGAATCGATTTAAAAAAAAAAAAAATGAATTATTTACGCTTGGTTAATTGAAAAAAAAAAATTAATAAATAATCCCGCACAATTATTGATATAAATTAAATAATTATATTTTGTTAGTATCTGTTAAAAATCTATAATGAAATATACAGGGTAGCCCATCATATCACATCACGGCCTATATGAGTATAATTTAAGAAAATTATAAAAAAAAAAAAAAAAAAAAAAAAAAAAAAAAAAAAAAAAAAAAAAAACCCGAAAAATTGAAAAAAAGAAAAATAATCGAAAAAAATCGGAAGAAAACAAAAAAATCGTGAAAAAGTCCAAAAACCGAAAACAGAAACAGAAAAACAAAACAAAAACCAGAAAAATGAGAAAAACAGAGAAAAGTCGAAAAACATCGCAAAAAACGAAAGAAAAACCAAAAAACCGAAAACGATGGGAAACCATAAAGAAAATTGAAATAAATTACAAAAGAGTGCAAAAAATCGCAACAACATTGTAAAAAATGACAAAAAAAATCGCGAACAAAAATTCAGAGGAATAAGAAAAATGAGAAAAAATTAGAAAACAAAAGAAAGAATTAGAAACAAAAAACAGAACAATAAGGAAAAATTAGAAAAAAAGCAGAAAAAAAATCAGAGAAATGAGAAAAAAAAACAAAAACTTTGGAAAAAATGAGAGAAAAATCATAAAATATTCTGAATAAATAAAATTATAAAATATGGAAAAAACAAAAAAATCAAAAAAATTGCAAAAAATTTGATAAAAAAGTTGAAAAAAACGCAGGAAATTGAAAAATATCACAAAAAAAATCGAAAATATTCACAAAATCAGAGGAATAAGAAAAAATTAGAAAACAAAAGAAATAAAAAACAGAACAATAAAGAAAAATTTGAAAAAAAAAAGAAAGCAGAAAAAAGAATGCAGAGAAATGAGAAAAAAAAAAGAAAAACTTTGGAAAAAATGAGAGAAAAATCATAAAATATTCTAAATAAATAAAATTGTAAAATATGGAAAAAACGAAAAAATCAAAAAAATTGCAAAAAAATTGATAAAAAAGTTGAAAAAAACGCAGGAAATTGAAAAATTTCACAAAAAAATCGAAAAACAACAGCAACACAATCCCAAAAAATCGTAAATATTCACAAAAAATCAGAGGAATAAGAAAAAATTAGAAAACAAAAGAAATAAAAAACAGAACAATAAAGAAAAATTTGAAAAAAAATTTGAAAAAAGAGGAAGCAGAAAAAAAAATCAGAAAAATAAGAAAAAAAAAACAAAAACTTTGGAAAAAGTGAGACAAAAATCATAAAATATTGGAAATAAATATCACAAAAAATCGCAAAACATCCTCAACAAAATGCCAAAAAATCGAAAATTATCACAAAAAATGAGAGGAGTAAGAAAAAATTAAAAACCAAATGAAAGAATTAGAAAAAACCAGAACAATGAGAAAAAAATGAGGAAAAATTAGAAAAAAATTGAAAAAATTAAAAAAAAACAGAAAAATTTTTTTATAACAATAAGAGGAAAAACGGAAAAAATCAGAAAAATCGAAGTCAGAAAAAATCGGAAAAAACAAGAAAAAAAATTTGAGAGGAAAATCAGAAAATATTGGGAAAAAAATAAAAAACAAAATTGTAAAATGCCAAAAAAAAAACGAAAAATAAAAAAAACTAAAAAAGCCGAAAAAAACGCAAAAAAAAAAACAATTAAAATTAACAAAAAAACGAAAGTAATCGAAAAATATCACAAAAAATCGCAAATAATCACAAAAAATCAGACTAATAAGAAAAAATGAAAAAAAAATAGAAAACGAAAAAAAAACAAAATGAGAAAAAAAATGGAAAAAATCGAAAAAAAAAAATTTCTGTTTCCTCATTTTTTTCCCATTGTTCTGTATTTTTTCTAATCCTTTCGTTTTCTATTTTTCTCTAATTCCTGTGATTTTTTTATTATATTTTTTTCTGATATTTTTGGATTTTTTGCTTTTTTTACGACTTTTTTTTCGGGTTTTTTTGCGATTTTTAGCGTTTTCTAGAATTTTATTCGGATTTTTTAAAATTTTTTTGTTGTTTTTTCTTTTACAATGGTATTTTTATTTTTTCCCCAATATTTTTCCGATTTTTTTCTGATTTTTTCGATTCTTCTAATTTTTTCTTGTTTTTTATTCTCATTTTTATGATTTTTTGTTTTTTTTTGTTTTTAATTTTTTTTCTTTCTTTTGTGTTTTAATTTTTTCACATTTTTCTTATTCTTCTGATTTTTGTGGTCATTTTGCAATTTTTGTGACATTTTTCGATTTCTTGCGTTATTTTACGACTTTTTTCGATTTTTTTTTATGATTTTTGCATTTTTTTAGCATTTATTTTTGGTTTTTTACATTTTTTTTGATTTCCCCTCCGTATTTTATAATTTTATTTTTTTATTTTTTACTCAATATATATTCTGATTTTTCTCACAATTTTTTCCAAAATTTTTTGTTTTTTTCTCATTTTTCTGATTATTTGTTTTTTTTATATTTTACTATTGTTCTGTTTTTTATTTTTAATTCTTTCTTTTGTTTTCTAATTTTTTCTTATTCATCTGATTTTTTGTGATTAGTTGAAATTTTTTTGCAATTTTTGGCGATTCTTTTGGGTTTTTCTGTAATATTTTTGAATTTTTTTTCAGATTTTTTTGCAATTTTTTTGATTTTTTCATTTTTCCCATATTTTACAATTTTATTTTTTTCCAATATTTTCTGATTTTTCTCTCATTTTTTTTTCAAATAGTTTTTGTTTTTTTTCTCATGTTTCTGATTTTTTTTTTTCTGTTTTTTTTCTAATTTTTTCTAATATTTTATTATTCCTCTAATTTTTGTGATTGTTTGCGAATTTTTTTTGGATTTTGTTGCGATTTTTTTACAATTTATATAAAAATAAGAGGAAAAACGAGAAAAAATCAGAAAAATCGAAAAGTCAGAAAAAATCGGAAAAAACAAGAAAAAAAATAAAAAAATTTGAGAGGAAAATCAGAAAATATTGGGAAAAAAATAAAAAATAAAATTGTAAAATGACAAAAAAAACGAAAAATAAAAAAAAACTAAAAAAGCCGAAAAAAAATGATAAAAATTAACAAAAAAACGAAAGAAATCGAAAAATATCACAAAAAATCGCAAGTAATCACAAAAAATCAGACGAATAAGAAAAAATGAAAAAAAAAATAGAAAACGGAAGAAATGGAAAAAAACAAAATGAGAAAAAAAATGGAAAAAATCGAAAAAAAAAATTTCTGTTTCCTCATTTTTTTCTCATTGTTCTGTCTTTTTTCTAATCCTTTCGTTTTCTATTTTTCTATAATTCCTGTGATTTTTTTGTTATTATATTTTTTGGATTTTTTGCGTTTTTTACGACTTTTTTTTCGGTTTTTTTTGTGATTTTTAGCATTTTCTAGAATTTTATTCAGATTTTTTAAAATGTTTTTGATTTTTTTGTTGTTTTTTCTTTTACAATGATATTTTTATTTTTCCCCAATATTTTTCTGATTTTTTGGATTCTTCCAATTTTTTCTTGTTTTTTATTCTCATTATTCTCATTTTTATGATTTTTTGTTTTTTTTTGTTTCCAATTTTTTTTCTTTCTTTTGTTTTTTATTTTTTTTCTCATTTTTCTTATTCTTCTGATTTTTGTGGTTATTTTGTGACATTTTTCGATTTCTTGCGTTATTTTACGACTTTTTTCGATTTTTTTATGATTTTTGCATTTTTTAACATTTATTTTTGGTTTTTTACATTTTTTTTTGATTTCCCCTCCGTATTTTATAATTTTATTTTTTACTCAATATATATTCTGATATTTCTCACAATTTTTTCCAAAATTTTTTGTTTTTTTCTCATTTCTGATTATTTGTTTTTTTTATATTTTACTATTGTTCTGTTTTTTATTTTTAATTCTTTCTTTTGTTTTCTAATTTTTTCTTATTCATCTGATTTTTTGTGATTAGTTGAAATTTTTTTGCAATTTTTGGCGATTCTTTTGGGTTTTTCTGTAATATTTTTGAATTTTTTTTCAGATTTTTTTGCAATTTTTTTGATTTTTTCATTTTTCCCATATTTTACAATTTTATTTTTTTCCAATATTTTCTGATTTTTCTCTCATTTTTTTTTCAAATAGTTTTTGTTTTTTTTCTCATGTTTCTGATTTTTTTTTTTTTTTCTGTTTTTTTTCTAATTTTTTCTAATATTTTATTATTCCTCTAATTTTTGTGATTGTTTGCGAATTTTTTTTGGATTTTGTTGCGATTTTTTTACAATTTATATAAAAATAAGAGGAAAAACGAGAAAAAATCAGAAAAATCGAAAAGTCAGAAAAAATCGGAAAAAACAAGAAAAAAAATAAAAAAATTTGAGAGGAAAATCAGAAAATATTGGGAAAAAAATAAAAAATAAAATTGTAAAATGCCAAAAAAAAAACGAAAAAAACAAAAAACTAAAAAAGCCGAAAAAACGCAAAAAAAACGATAAAAATTAACAAAAAAACCAAAGAAATCGAAAAATATCACAAAAAATCAGACGAATAAGAAAAAATGAAAAAAAATAGAAAACGGAAGAAATGAAAAAAAAAAAACAAAATGCGAAAAAAAATGGAAAAAATCGAAAAAAAAAATTTCTGTTTCCTCATTTTTTTCTCATTGTTCTGTCTTTTTTCTAATCCTTTCGTTTTCTATTTTTCTATAATTCCTGTGATTTTTTTGTTATTATATTTTTTGGATTTTTTGCGTTTTTTACGACTTTTTTTTCGGTTTTTTTTGTGATTTTTAGCATTTTCTAGAATTTTATTCAGATTTTTTAAAATGTTTTTGATTTTTTTGTTGTTTTTTCTTTTACAATGATATTTTTATTTTTCCCCAATATTTTTCTGATTTTTTGGATTCTTCCAATTTTTTCTTGTTTTTTATTCTCATTATTCTCATTTTTATGATTTTTTGTTTTTTTTTGTTTCCAATTTTTTTTCTTTCTTTTGTTTTTTATTTTTTTCTCATTTTTCTTATTCTTCTGATTTTTGTAGTTATTTTGTGACATTTTTCGATTTCTTGCGTTATTTTACGACTTTTTTCGATTTTTTTTATGATTTTTGCATTTTTTTATCATTTATTTTTGGGTTTTTACATTTTTTTTGATTTCCCCTCCGTATTTTATAATTTTATTTTTTATTTTTTACTCAATATATATTCTGATTTTTCTCACAATTTTTTCCAAAATTTTTTGTTTTTTTCTCATTTTTGATTATTTGTTTTTTTTTTCTATTTTACTATTGTTCTGTTTTTTATTTCTAATTCTTTCTTTTGTTTTCTAATTTTTTCTTATTCATCTGATTTTTTGTGATTAGTTGAAATTTTTGGCGATTCTTTTAGGTTTTTCTGTAATATTTTTGAATTTTTTTTCAGATTTTTTTGCAATTTCTTTGATTTTTTCGTTTTTCCCATATTTTACAATTTTATTTTTTTCCAATATTTTCTGATTTTTCTCTCATTTTTTTTTTCAAAAAGTTTTTGTTTTTTTTCTCATGTTTCTGATTTTTTGTTTTTTTCTGTTTTTTTTTTCTAATTTTTTCTAATATTTTATTATTCCTCTAATTTTTGTGATTATTTGAGAATTTTTTTGGGATTTTGTTGCGATTTTTTTACAATTTTTTACAATTTATTTCAATTTTTTAAAATTTTTTCATTTTTTATGGTTACAGTTGTTTCCGGTTATTTGGTTTTTCTTCTTTTTTGTTCATTTTTTTTAGTTGTTTTTCGATCTTTTCTGATTTATGTTTTTTTCTGATTTTTTCTAATTTTTCCTCATTTTTTTCTCATTGTTCTGTTTGTTTCGTTTTCATAGCAGAAAATTTAAATTTTAAAAAAATTTTTTTTGGTTAAAATTTGATTTACAGGGTTGTAACTTTTATGTTTGATCAAAATTCTTAACAATTACCTGTAATAAAGGGTAAACAATTAACAGACATAAAATATGGGACCATCCGGTATATATATTTACAAAATAAAATTAAGTTTTAATTATTTTGGGATAAAAATTAGTTAATTTTCATCAATTTATTATCCAGTTTCCATTAAAATAAAAAAATAAAATAAATTACCGCACTAAAAAAAAAAACGTTTCTTAATGCTATAGCAATTCTAGAGAATTTATGGAAAATCCGTTCGCATAACATTTACAAATCCCTTTTTGTGGTAATATCTAAATAGAGATCCTGATTTATCGTCAATAGTACGTCTACTGCGCAAATTCGAAAATATATTTCAGTCTGGCTTTTTATCGCGCCTGTTTTTTTCAACGTTAGAATCAAAGCGGTACAAGAGATTTTTGCATAAAGATATTTAGTGATTTATTTGCATAAAAAAAATTCAAATATATTCAACAAGAATGACGTAAAAACAATCATAAACAGCATTTTACATAACCACCAAAATGTTAAACGTAAACAAGTTTATTAATTCTAAAAATGTTTATTTTACACGTTTCTTATCAACCGTCGTGACGTCCGCTGATTTGTTCATATTTTTTTTTCTCAATCGTTGTATTGTATATAAAATATCCAGCTCACTTGTTTATTTCACACGTTTCATATCAAGTTTTGTAATCTTCGCTGATTTGATCGCTTGTTTATTTCTCAAGTTTCTTATCAATCATGTAATTTGGTCATTTATTAATTTATAAGTTTCTAATCAATCCCGAAACATAATCATGTTTATCGGTTTCAAAAATATCCAACTCACTTGTTTATTTCACACGTTTCTTATCATTTTCGTAATCTCAGCTGATTTAGTCACTTGTTTATTTCACAAGTTTCTTATCAATCGTGTAATTTGGTCATTTATTTATTTATAAGTTTCTAATCAATCCCGCAACGTAAACATGTTTATCGATTCCAAAAATATCCAACTCACTTGTTTATTTCACACGTTTCTTATCATTTTCGTAATCTCAGCTGATTTAGTCACTTGTTTATTTCACAAGTTTCTTATCAATCGTGTAATTTGGTCATTTATTTATTTATAAGTTTCTAATCAATCCCGCAACGTAAACATGTTTATCGATTCCAAAAATATCCAACTCACTTGTTTATTTCACACGTTTCTTATCATTTTCGTAATCTCAGCTGATTTAGTCACTTGTTTATTTCACAAGTTTCTTATCAATCGTGTAATTTGGTCATTTATTTATTTATAAGTTTCTAATCAATCCCGAAACGTAAACATGTTTATCGGTTCCAAAAATATCCAACTCATTTGTTTATTTCACAGGTTTCTTTTCAAATTTCGTAATCTGAGCTGATTTGATCGCTTGTTTATTTCCCAAGTTTCTTATCAATCGTGTAATTTGGTCATTTATTTATTTATAAGTTTTTAATCAATCCCGAAACGTAAACATGTTTATCGATTCCAAAAATATCCAACTCACTTGTTTATTTCACACGTTTCTTATCAAGTTTCGTAATCTCAGCTGATTTGGTCGCTTGTTTATTTCCCATGTTTCTTATCAATCGTGTAATTTGGTCATTTATTTATTTATCAAGTTTATAATCAATCCCGCAACGTAAACATGTTTCGCGATTCCAAAAATATCCAACTCACTTGTTTATTTCACACGTTTCTTATCAAGTTTCGTAATCTCAGCTGATTTTGTCTTGTTTATTTCCCAAGTTTCTTATCAATCGTGTAATTTGGTCATTTATTTATTTATCAAGTTTATAATCAATCCCGCAACGTAAACATGTTTCGCGATTCCAAAAATATCCAACTCACTTGTTTATTTCACACGTTTCTTATCAAGTTTCGTAATCTCAGCTGATTTTGTCTTGTTTATTTCCCAAGTTTCTTATCAATCGTGTAATTTGGTCATTTATTTATTTATCAAGTTTATAATCAATCCCGCAACGTAAACATGTTTCGCGATTCCAAAAATATCCAACTCACTTGTTTATTTCACACGTTTCTTATCAAGTTTCGTAATCTCAGCTGATTTGGTCGCTTGTTTATTTCACAAGTTTCTTATCAATCGTGTAATTTGATGATTTATTTATTTATCAAGTTTATAATCAATCCCGCAACATAAACATGTTTCGCGATTCCAAAAATATCCTGCTTACTTGTTTATTTCACACGTTTCTTATCAGTTTCGTAATCTCAGCTGATTTAGTCACTTGTTTATTTCACAAGTTTCTTATCAATCATGTAATTTGGTCATTTATTAATTTATAAGTTTCTAATCAATCCCGCAACGTAAACATGTTTATCGGTTCCAAAAATATCCAACTCACTTGTTTATTTCACACGTTTCTTATCAAGTTTCGTAATCTCAGCTGATTTGGTCGCTTGTTTATTTTCCAAGTTTCTTATCAATCGTGTAATTTGGTCATTTATTTATTTATCAAGTTTCTAATCAATCCCGCAACATAAACATGTTTCGCGATTCCAAAAATATCCTGCTCACTTGTTTATTTCACAAGTTTCTTATCAATCGTGTAATTTGGCCATTTATTTATTTATAAGTTTCTAATCAATCCCGAAACGTAAACATGTTTCGCGATTCCAAAAATATCCAACTCACTTGTTTATTTCACACGTTTCTTATCAAATTTCGTAATCTCAGCTGATTTGGTCGCTTGTTTATTTTCCAAGTTTCTTATCAATCGTGTAATTTGGTCATTTATTTATTTATCAAGTTTCTAATCAATCCCGCAACGTAAACATGTTTATCTGTTCCAAAAATATCCAACTCACTTGTTAATTTCACACGTTTCTTATCAAATTTTGTAATCTCAGCTGATTTGGTCGCTTGTTTATTTCACAAGTTTCTTATCAATCGTGTAATTTGGTCATTTATTTATTTATCAAGTTTCTAATCAATCCCGAAACATAAACATGTTTATCGGTTTCAAAAATATCCAACTCACTTGTTAATTTCACACGTTTCTTATCAAATTTTGTAATCTCAGCTGATTTGGTCGCTTGTTTATTTCACAAGTTTCTTATCAATCGTGTAATTTGGTCATTTATTTATTTATCAAGTTTCTAATCAATCCCGAAACATAAACATGTTTATCGGTTTCAAAAATATCCAACTCACTTGTTTATTTCACACGTTTCTTATCAAGTTTCGTAATCTCAGCTGTTTTGGTCGCTTATTTATTTCCCAAGTTTCTTATCAATCGTGTAATTTGGTCATTTATTTATTTATCAAGTTTATAATCAATCCCGCAACGTAAACATGTTTCGCAATTCCAAAAATATCCAACTCACTTGTTTATTTCACACGTTTCTTATCATGTTTCGTAATCTCAGCTGATTTGGTCGCTTGTTTATTTCCCGTGTTTCTTATCAATCGTGTAATTTGGTAATTTATTTATTTATAAGTTTCTAATCAATCCCGAAACATAAACATGTTTATCGGTTTCAAAAATATCCAACTCACTTGTTTATTTCACACGTTTCTTATCAAGTTTCGTAATCTCAGCTGTTTTGGTCGCTTATTTATTTCCCAAGTTTCTTATGAATCGTGTAATTTGGTCATTTATTTATTTATCAAGTTTTTAATCAATCCCGCAACGTAAACATGTTTCGCGATTCCAAAAATATCCAACTCACTTGTTTATTTCACACGTTTCTTATCAAGTTTCGTAATCTCAGCTGATTTGGTCGCTTGTTTATTTCCCAAGTTTCTTATCAATCGTGTAATTTGGTGATTTATTTATTTATCAAGTTTCTAATCAATCCCGCAACGTAAACATGTTTCCAAAAATATCTAACTCACTTGTTTATTTCACACGTTTCTTATCAAGTTTCGTAATCTCAGCTGATTTGGTCACTTGTTTATTTCCCAAGTTTCTTATCAATCATGTAATTTGGTGATTTATTTATTTATCAAGTTTCTAATCAATCCCGCAACGTAAACATGTTTCCAAAAATATCTAACTCACTTGTTTATTTCACACGTTTCTTATCAAGTTTCGTAATCTCAGCTGATTTGGTCGCTTGTTTATTTCACAAGTTTCTTATTAATCGTGTAATTTGGTCATTTATTAATTTATAAGTTTCTAATCAATCCCGCAACGTAAACATGTTTATCGGTTGCAAAAATATTTAACTCACTTGTTTATTTCACACGTTTTTTATCAAGCGCCGTAACCAGTGTTGATATGGTCGCTTGGGGGTCGTTTATAAAATACGTCACTCAGAATTTGACCTTCTAAAATAAAATTGATGAATACGAACATCACATTTCTTTAGACCCCCCCCTACCCCCTTGTTATATCCCGCCACGCTAAAATACCCCTCCTTTCCCCTTTTTGTGAACGTATTGCTTTTTTCTCAAGTTACTTATCAATCGTCGTAACGCAAACATGTTTATTAATTCCAAAATATAAAGCTCGCTTGTTTATTTTCCACCTTCCTTATCAAGCACCACAATCTCTGTTGATATAGTCGCTTGTTTATTTCACAAGTTTCTTATCAATCACCGCAATATGTAAATAATTACCGAAAATATCTAAGCTCACTTATTTATTTTACACGTTTATATTATTTAAAAACTTTGTCGATTATTAAAATGGGAATATTTATGATATTAAAATTAATGAGTTTAGTAATTACGACGCTTAAAATGTGCTGGGGGCGCTTTAAATGATCCCTACGGAATGTCTTAAATACGGAGCAAAGAATTTGTTAGGTTATATTGCCATTACAGTAAATCATATTTTATTACATTAATTTACGTCGCTTTAAATATATCTGAAGTTAGTAACGAGAGTAGATAGGTTAGGCGGATTCTAGCCCAGTTATAGAGAATTCAACGTGTTAAAGAGAGAAAGTCTGTATCTCAACGAGTCAGAGAGAGAGCGCTATAACGTCACTAGCCAGATTTATAGTTTCCTTTAATACAATTTTAGCTAGTTCGTCTACTATCCGACAGAGAGTGCTTTAATACAAGTTAGCGAGTTAGAGACCTATCCGGCAGAGGGCTCCACTAGCCAGTTTTCTGTAATACAATTTTAGCTAGTTCGGCTACTATCCGACAGAGGGACAAGGTGACAGGAATATTCATATCTTCGTTGCTATTGGTTCGATTTAATGTTTTGAAATGTGACGTAGAAAAAGTACGTATAGTTACTGCGCAGAAGGAAGGACAAAATGACCTTTGCTTATATATTCGTGACGTCATAGCGTGCTCTCTCTCTGACTTGTTGAGATACAGACTTTCTCTCTAACACCTGAACTAGAATCCACTTAACCTATCTACTAGGTAAATTAAAAACATATTTTAAATAGGAAATTAAAAATAATAATTAATATTTTTTAACACGTTATCTGCCACACATTATTAACATTACAATATATAATACCAAATTCTACTTGTTGAAAAATTGCATGTATGTTTTAAATTATATTAAAACCCTTTTATACGCTGTTTATACCAACAGAGGTTGGTTCTATTCTCTTCTGATAAATATTACGTCTGTAATACAAAGTGAATGTTTTTATTAATAAATCTAACTCATACATGACAGCGTATGAATAATAAAAAATGACAAAGACGAATGGTCGACCAAAAAGGGGAATTTTCACCTGCGGTTTTTCATTACAGTCACTGTTTGTATAAAAAATGACGGTAGTTGTAATATTCTGAACGATATTCGTTATATTTTACTTCATTTTCTTCTAAATTACTATTTAGTCTTTACTTATATTTTATTTGTTTATTTTCCGCTGATTAAGTCGCTTGTTTATTTCCCAAGTTTCTTATCAATCATGATTTATCAATATTTAACATGTATCAATTCTGATAATATTCAGCACACTTGTTTATTTCACACGTTACGTATCAAGTGCTCTGTCGCTTTTTTATTTCTCAAGTTCCTTATCAATCATATAATATAGTCACTCGTTTATTTATCAAGTTTCTCATCAATTACTATATATTTATTAATTCCAAAAATATCCAGCTTACTTATTTATTTCCCACGTTTCTTATCAATCTGTGACCTCTGCTTGTTTATTTCCCAAGTTGTTTATCAATCTTTGTGATTTGGTCTTTTATTTATCTATCAAGCTTTTTATTAATTACTGCGCCATAAACATGTTGATCAATTCCAAAAATATCAAGCTCACTTGTTTATTTCTCACGCTTCTTATCAAGCGGTCTAATCACTGCTGATTTGGACGGTTGTTTATCTCCCACCCTTCTTATCAATCGTTGTGATTTGGTCATTTATTTATAAGGTTATAATTAATCACTGCGACGTAAAGATCAATTACGAAAATATTCATCTCACTTGTTTATTTCCCACCTTTCTTATCAATCTGTGTAACCTCCGCAGTAGATATTAAGTAGCGGTACAAATGTGCACTTCAGGTCGCGTATTGACAAAGAAGCAATTCCTAAACTACCCTTAAAAAATATCCCTAAAAACATCCATAAAAAACCCTTAAAAATATCCCTCAACACCACCCCTAAAACCCTAAATCTGCCCTCAAAAATACCCCTAATACCAACCCATAACTTTACCCTCAAACCACTCCTAACTCTAACCCTAAACTGCACTTAAATTACCCCTAAAAACATACGTAAAACACCCTTTAACCTCTACATTAAAATACCCCTTTAAATATTCTTAAAAAATACCCTTAAAAACTACCCCTAAAAATACCCTAAACACAGACAATAAAAATAACCTTAAAAATCACCCCTAACCACTCCCATTTTGCATATTATTTTATAGTGGTGTTTTTAATATATGTTTTAGGAGTGGTTTAGGGGCAGTTTTACGGGTATTTTTTGGGGTAGTTTTCAAGTGTATTTTAGGGGTATTTTTAGGGGTATCTTTTAGAATATTTTTAGAGGTGTTTTTTTATTGATATATAGGGATATTTTTAAGGGCAGTTTTAGGGGTGGTTTTGAGGGTTATTTGTAACAGTGTTTTTAGAGGAATTTTTAGGGTATTTTAGGGGGGTTTTTCAGGTTTTTGTTTAAGGGTATTTTTATTGTGTTTTTAGAGGTGGGTTTTAGGGTATTTTAGAGGTGGTTTGACCTTGAGTTCAATGACCCCGCCAGATGTGGACACGTGACCAGAAGTGCACATTTGAATGTAAGCTTAATATCTACTCCAGGCTGATTTGGACGCTTGTTTATTTCCCAAGTTCCTTATTAATCTTTATGATTTGCTCACTTATTTATTTATAAAGATGAAAATTATACGGAGCCATTCGGTATATAAATAACGAACATTTCAATTTACTACGAATTCATAAAACATATTCAGTTTTATTAATTTAATAATAACTGAAAATTGAACAAAGTGATATTTTCATTTAGCAGCCTTTGAAATAAATCATTTGTTTAAACTAACACAAGCGTGAAATGTTTCCATGTGATCCGAAACAAATATGCAGGTCTGTAATTAAAAGTTTGTTTTGTTGAAATTTTAACATTTTGCCTAGCGAATAGCTGGTCTGTTAGGATACAGGGAGTCCCTCAGAAATATAAAATATATATATATATAAATATATATCAGGAAAATCGAGAGAAAGCGGCGTGAGCTGAGGTAATTCATACGGCTGCCGTATGTAGACGTCATAGTAGACAATATTTTATATAATCGAGAGAAAGCGAACTGGGCTGAAGCATTAGATATTGAAGCAATTGCTTTCGTCAATTGTATAATCTGGAAATAAAACTTTAGGAGTAATATATTTATTACTAATAATTCTTGTAAGGATGGTAATGGTGTGAATGTTTAGTTTTCAAAAACTTACTCTGTCTCTGGTTTATATTTAATCGACCTGATCCTAAAAATGTTGGGACTCAAAGTACGTCATCGATATCATAAAATCTTTATTGGAATAACCCGTTTTCGGTATTTGTAATTCCAGATTATATGTATCTTCCTGTTTTGTTTCCGTTCCGATCTAAATATATATATGTATATATATCAGGACAATCGAGAGAAAGCGGCGTGAGCTGAGGTAATTCATACGGCTGCCGTATGTAGACGATATAGTAGACAATATTTTATATAATCGAGAAAAAGCGGACTGGGCTGAAGGATTAGATATTGAAACAATTGCTTTCGTCAATTGTATAATCTGGAAATAAAACTTTAGGAGTAATATATTTATTACTAATAATTCTTGTAAGGATGGTAATGGTGTGAATGTTTAGTTTTCAAAAACTTACTCTGTCTCTGGTTTTTATTTAATCGACCTAATACTAAAAACGTTGGGACTCAATCTACGTCATCGATATCATAAAATCTTTATTGGAATAACCCGTTATCGGTATTTGTAATTCCAGATTATACGTATCTTCCTGTTTTGTTTCCGTTCCGATCGACGATGGTCGTCGATGAAAGGAAATCCGTATAAGGTAATCTCTTCGATGCATCGTTTTGACCGCAAATCCTAATGGGATATTTGCGTCCGCGATAGGTAACAAGGTCTTAATCGAGATTTTCCTTGTTTTCAAATAAACATTACGGTGATTGAATATTGTAACATCGTTATCGCATTAGAGGTTATTACATGAAACGAACTAACAAGCAATTCGTATTGTTGTGTGGAATTATTTGCATATCCTCATTCCCATTCCCATTAGTTAAAATTTTGATATCTTAAGAACCTATAAAAAAACATGTGGCTGGAGTAGGGGCACTTGAGTGTGGAAAATTTTCCTATCTCAATAACATTCTAAGCCACGTCCCATTTCCATGATGACCGCTCGATGCATGAACCACCATTTTTAATCCACGTCGATTGTCAGCCATTTTTGATCCGCGCTTGGTCAGGTCTCGAACAGCTCTCGAACAGCACTTGAACAGCTTTAAACAGCTCTCAATCACTTCCAATGCCATATTAGTCCTATCCACATGATCATCATCACTACTTGATAATGTTACTGTTCTGTTAACTTTTGATCAAAAGCTGTTCGAGAGCTGTTTAAAAATGTTCAAGAGCTGTTTAAAGCTGTTCGAGACCTGATCAAAAGCGGATCAAAAATGGCTGACAAAAGACGTGGATTAAAAACGGTGGTCTATGCACCGAGCGGCCATCTTAGAAAGGGGGCGTTGCTTAGAATGCTAGTGCCCCAACTCCTGCTGGCTGGATTTTTGAAATTTTTAAATTTTATTAAAAAAAAAAACGAGATAGGAAGTACCAAAAAAATAGCTTTCAGGAAGGAAACCAAAAATATTAGGGGAGCAAAAATATTCATATCATACTGTATTTAAATTGCAAATACTGCCGTTACTATATATTATTACTGCGCTTACGTAAAAGCAGCGAAGGTCTGGAAAAATCTGCGACTGTAAATTAAATTAGGCTATGCTTTTTTAGATAGCGCAATTAGTACTAAATATGATTTTGTAACGCTCTTTGCGTCTTTGCTCATCTAAAATTAGATGAACGGTAGATAAAATAAATTTTAAAGTAATACATGTATTTCGGTGGTTTAAAAGTTATTTTAATTTGTTATATACTTTCATACATGGTCCTTCGAGCTGAATATATTTTTTAAAATACTGCTCATAAAAGTATATATTTTAGTTCTATAAAAGCAACTCATGTCTAACTGTCAGTTGTCACATAACAAATTCATTGTACTATAAATACTTCTAAAGGGATTTTCAATTAGAGCTGGTCAAAGTTGACAATCATTGATACATACTCATAGACATGTAAGAGATGAAACGATATATCGGTCAATCTCTATCTCTCTCAAAACAGTATCGTATAGTTAGGATGTTAGTGATAGCGCTAGACCGAATCTACACGCCATCTTCCTCACTCTTATAAGAGTTGGACATATCCATGAGTATATGTCAATGTTGACAACCTGTGGCGGCCATTTTATTTGGATGGCAGTAGATAAGCTGAGTGCAAGCTAGATAATTTATAGACCGATAGATGGTGCTAGTGGTGGCGCTGCAACAAAGTATGCACCGCCATTTTTAATCCACAATCATTAGCTTCCAATTTCGTTATTAGTAGTTAGATTTACACCGGATAAATTTCATTGTATTATAAATGTGACGTACAATATATAAGTAAACAAAAATCATGAGCAGAAACAAAGATAAAAAAGCCTTAAGGTCAAACTTCGTTATTATTGGTTCAAATTGAACGCGAAAAACGGCATTGTATTATAAATGAGATGAAGAATACATACGTAAATAAAAATCAGATTCAGAACAAAGGAAAAAGGGCATTTGGGTCCAACTTTATTAGTAGTGGTCAGATTTGGGTGGGACAAACGGTACTGTATTTAGGACATCTCATAGCATTCATACTTAAACAAAAATTATATGCAATAGGAATGACAAACGAACATTAGCGTCTAACTTCGTTATTAACACTCTGATTTAGGTGGGACAAACGGTATTTTAATTGGGACACCTCATAGATTAAATACGTAAAGAAAAATTTGAGGCAGTTTTTGAGAGTCATATTTGTGACATTTGAACGTTCGACAATACTTTTAATTTAGTAAATAAACCAATTTTAAATATTTGTCTGTGAATAATTATTTTATAGTATACCAAATTGATTCTTTTTTATTATGAAATCATTTTTAAAGTTAAAAATTACGAAATAAATATTTGTTAAGATTATTACCATGTTTTCTTATCATATAACAACACGTGCATATAAACTCATTATTATCATATTTTATCTTATTTTAATCATTGCGGTTTCCTGCTTAACTAAGACGTATTGTTCATAATCTGATTTGTAGTTTATTATCAATCATTGATGCCAAAGCACGTCCAAATGATAAAACTTGGTTATGGCTATGTTAACAAGCATATTTGTTGTATATGAGACAACGCCAACCCAGACGAGGTTTACCAGGTGATAATGCATCCACAAAAAGTTACTGCTTGGTGCGCATTTTAGGCCGGCGGCGGCATTAGTCCGAATTTTTTTCAAAACGACGTTAAAGGCCGATTTATTCGCCAATAGTCCGCAAACGATCAATGTCCTTAAAGATAACCTAATACCATCGGTCAAATTCAACCGGATCTATGCGGCAGTCATTCAAAATTGGACCACTCGGATCACTGCCACACGCGACGGAAATTTAAACGATGTTATATTCCATACATAATTGATATACATGAGAATTTCAAATAAAAAATAATTTCGTTAATACCTCACATAAATCTTGTTTTAATCCATTTCAACATCGATTAGCCGTTATTAAAAAATCCTTTAGTATAGTTTTGTATTGAGTTCAAATACGTTATATAATATAATTACCAGTAGTGTAAGAAGTCCGGTTCTGGAGTGGAGGGGAAGTGACCTCGACCTCGTGCTTCAACTTGCCTTGATATTGACCCTGACCATGACTTTAACATTGAAATTGACATTGACCCTGATTTTGACCTCTCCTCCCATTCAGAACCGAACTTCATACACTACTATAACCCAAAATTTTTATTTGTTATTATTAAAGCTTGACAGTGACCTTGATTATGACCTCTTCTCTCATCCAGAACCGGACTTCTTACACTATTACAACCCAACATTTATATTATAGTTCCTCACAATCTTAATTACCAGAATTAGGTATAAATATGAGTTTAAATCGACTTCACAACATACCGATACCAAAAAACTTTCAATAGTCTAATCCTCTGACCAGAGTGAATATGATTTGCCTACTAAAGCGGCTTGATATCGATAACAGTAACAAAATCAGATGTTAGCTATGATTAGAAATGGCGCAATGAGCGTCTCGACGCGAATTAGTATTTTTTACCTTTTAAATGTCGCTTGTCAAACAAAACACTTTGAAAAATAAAAGTTATATAACATTTGCTGATTTATCACGTGTTTCATACAGAATATATATTTATCACATGATCGGTAATATTAAAAAAAACGTGCCAACATTGAATATATCTTTATATCCAGCCAATTACATCGTTCGTATATCATGCGAGTTACGTGCCTTGTCATAAGGTCCTCTTAACTTTGAAATACGACTGTATGTGTTTTGTATTCCAGACCGCCTTCAAAAAAATACATAATAGGATTATTAGGGTTAAGCTCGCTATAATACAATTGTGAATAAAACAAAATTTGACCGGCTGTTAACGTTTTTATCGCTCGCATAGTCTGGTGAACTGATTAATTAAAAAAATATATATATAAATAAATTTTCGTCTATTATACTACCCGCAGACAGCAGCCTTGTGATGTGAGGTGCATCAGCTCAGGCCGCTTTCTCTCGATTATATAAAAGGTCTGCGAGGAAGGAAAAATGGTGTCTAATCCGGATTTATTTCGGATTTCTCACTCGATTATCGTCGGCGTCGGTCTGAGAATGCTCTGCAGTTTGTCCTCTCTATCATATGCTATATTAATATAATATATTTTAATTATTAAATATTAAACTTTGACTTCAACATGTTCTAAAACTAATTTTTTTAAATTAGGAGTAAATTTCCTGTTTGGGACAACCTATACACCAACGCTTCATCATCTAAGCTGCTCAAAATGTCCACGAAAATGACTAAATTTAACCGCCTTAACCATTACGTATAGTAAACGCGTAAAAATTGATCCTAACGTTACTTCTTTCTCCTTTGTTATCTCTCCTATGACGCCACGAACCGACGGCGAATATAAAGCGAGACAAGCATTCTCAGAGGCTCAGAGCTCAGGCTTAAGGGATTTTATTACAATTCGTCTTAAATTATGACGGAGTTTCCTTTTCGCTTAAAAATCCCGGGAAACAAACACTGAGAAGAGATTATAATTACTAAAATTTCCAGAGATTAATTCCGGGAAAAAAGAATAGAAGCGGTAATGGAGATAATGAAAGATGAAAGTAACAGTAACAGTGGTGGCTTGTAAAATTATCATATAGGTTATTAATAAATTGAAACAATTATATAATAATTATCTGTACATTGTCGAGTCGAATAAAAATAGACTGATTTTTTTGTGGTTATTTAAACTCATATTTATACCTAAATTTGATAAATAAGTTTGTCAGGAACTATATTTTGTTTATTTCTTAAATAATAAGGAATATAAATTTTGGGTTATAGTAGTGTAAGAAGTCCGATTCTGGACGAGAAAAGAAGTCAAAGTCAAGGTTAAAGTCAAGGTCAACTTCCCTCCCCTCTAGAACCGGCTTTCTTACACTACTGGTAATTATACGAGACTGTAATGATAATATAATACTAGAATTGTTTTTTTTTCAATTCAGTTTGGTTTTCCAATGTCAATTCATCTTGTAAATTAAACACAAACTTTCTATTTGGTTTATCCAGCTCCTGTGACTCTGGGAATATCCTAAATCAATACTCCAAACCAACTAATGGGAATTGGGGTTAACAATAAGCAATAGATACCATATACCTACCAACTAAAGGTTTCCGCTACGGGAAATAATGGAAATTAATAGTAGTGGAAAATCCTGAATTACGAGCAAAACAGTGGATGCAATAAAATTGTTATTTATAATGAATTCATTAAGAAATAATTATAATATCATAACTAACAGAAAAATAGTTGAAGTTTATTTTTATTTCATTATCTACCATATATATTAAATCATAAAATTAATTTTATTTATTTTTATTATTGTTTATTAAATATTAAAACGCACAGTACCGAACACGCATCGAGAACGGTCAGTATTGACGATATAATGGACAATATTTGATATAATCGAGAGAAAGCATCCTGAGCAGAAGCATTTTAAAGGACTTCCATCTGTCGACGATGTAGTAGACAATATCTTATATAATTAAGAGAAAGCGACCTGAGCTGATGCATCACACAGGGCTGCCGTCTGTCGACAATGGAATATTTGATAATTAATATATACTGAGACAATCAGGAGAAAGTGGAATGAGCTGAGGCATTTCAAAGGGATTCCGTATGCTGATGATATAGTAGACAGTATTTTAAATAATCAAGAGAAAGCGGCATGAGCTGAGGCAATTTAAAGGACTGCAATCTGTCGACGATATAGTAGACAATATCTTATATAATTAAGAGAAAGCGACCTGAGCTGATGCATCACACAGGGCTGCCGTCTGTCGACAATGGAATATTTGATAATTAATATATACTGAGACAATAAGGAAAAAGTGGAATGAGCTGAGACATTTCAAAGGGCTTCCGTATGCTGATGATATAGTAGACAGTATTTTAAATAATCAAGAGAAAGCGGCATGAGCTGTGGCAATTTAAAGGACTGCAATCTGTCGACGATATAGTAGACAATATCTTATATAATCAAGAGAAAGCATCCTGAGCTGATGCATCACACAGGGCTGCCGTCTGTCGACAATGGAATATTTGATAATTAATATATACTGAGACAATCAGGAGAAAGTGGAATGAGCTGAGGCATTTCAAAGGGATTCCGTATGCCGATGATATAGTAGACAGTATTTTAAATAATCAAGAGAAAGCGGCATGAGCTGAGGTATTTTAAAGGACTGCAATCTGTCGACGATATAGTAGACAATATCTTATATAATCAAGAGAAAGCGGCCTGAGCTGATGCATTACACAGGGCTGCCGTCTCTCGACAATGGAATATTTGATAATTAATATATACTGAGACAATCAGGAGAAAGTGGAATGAGCTGAGGCATTTCAAAGGGCTTCCGTATGCCGATGATATAGTAGACAGTATTTTAAATAATCAAGAGAAAGCGGCATGAGCTGAGGCAATTTAAAGGACTGCAATCTGTCGACGATATAGTAGACAATATCTTATATAATCAAGAGAAAGCGGCCTGAGCTGATGCATTACACAGGTCTGCCGTCTGTTGACCACGGAATATTCGATAATTTATATATACTGAGATAATCAGGAGAAAGTGGAATGAGATAAGGCATTTCAAAGGGATTCCGTATGCCGATGATATAGTAGACAGTATTTTAAATAATCAAGAGAAAGCGGCCTGAGCTGAGGCATTTCATGCGCAGAACCAATCACAAAAGGGCATTATTATGGTCTAACTTTTAATGGGAAAAACGACACTGTACTATAAATGCGATGTAAACAAAAATTATGCGCAGAACTGACGATAAAAGGCGACTAGCGTCTATTTCCGTTAATAATGGACCAATTTTAATGAAAAAAAAACACGTGTATAATAAATACGTGTAGAAAAATCATGCGTAGAACCAACTACCAATTTTACGCGAAAAACGGTATTGTATTATAAATGTGCCGTAGAATAAATCCGTAAAAAAATAATACGCAGAACCAAAGACAAAAGGGCATTATTATATAACTTTATTATTAGTGGTTTAATTTAAATGGGACAAACATCACTATATTCTAAATGTGACGTATAGCAAATACGTAAATCAAAATCATGCGCAGTGGCTAAATTCGTTATTAATAGTCGGATTTTAACACTATAACCGGCATTGTATCTAGAACTTCTTGTATAATATAATATGGTCCATAATTAGTAAGATTTTCGTCGAGTGACAGTTCAAATTAAATCGTTCAAAGCGTAGATGCAGAATCTATAATTAAACATAATCTAAATGCATTTTGAGCTGAGAAACGATAATATTTAGTCATTAGATGTAACTTTTAATAACATTTATTTCATAATATACATACCAAATAGACTACGAATAATTTATATATACTGGGACAATCGAGAGAAAGCGGCTTGAGCTAAAGAATTTCATGATATATTAGATAGTATTTTATATAATTTTGAGAAAGCGGCCTGAGCTGAAGCATCTTAGAGGACTATATAATACGCGATAATTTATATGTACTAGGATAATAAGAGAAAGCGGAAAAATACTACTTCATATTAGATATAAAATAATTTTTAACAATATTCCTGGTCCTCGTTAAATTTTTTACATTCGTCTCTAATTTGAATTAATAATCCTTATTATTCTAATAGGATTATTTATTACAGACGAAAATTTACGGTCAATAAATTTCTGATCGAATTTCAATTAAGCTCGCACAAAGACGTAAAGGTAAGATATTAGAATTTTAAATGACACGATATTCCCGCAATTTGGATCGTTGAAGGGAATCACAGGGAAATTTCACTTGCAAATTTCCATTCTATGGGATTATTAAATGCACGAGGCGTTAGTTAAGAATGGATTTATGCAAGGTAATAGAATAATTAAGTTAGAATTTTAGTCGTTTGTCAATTTTCCCATTGACTTAACTAAAATTAGACACAATAATTAATTAAAAGTGCAAAATTTTTTTTTATATTTCTTATCGATTTAGTTTGGGTTTCAGGTGTGCGAACTAGATATCATGCTATAAATGTCTTAATAAATTGGACAGGTTGACCCAGTTTCACTTTCATAACTGGGAATATCGAGAAGAGTATTTTACTTTACTATCTACAAGGACGTTTTATTAATAGCATTAACTATTATTAGCAATGTGATATGGTTACGTCAGACATCATAAACGTAGATAAAAGATTTTAACAAAATTATGACGTTATGACACTTTATTATTGACTTAAATATAATCGCCGCCATTTTGAACTTAATATATTAAAAATTCATAGCTATGTCACTTTATTTTCATTCAGTGGAATTTAAAAGTTTAGTCTTAGGAGGGGAATGTAATGGACAGTAAAAGTCCATGTAAGTATAAAAAATCGAATTGATTCATATTATTCACCTTTCTTCTGAATAGGTAACGCCGCTGTCTTGTAGAATCATCATCCGACGTTATTGCTTTTTCAGGAATGCAATCTTTTGTATTTACTGGCGGTGATTACCCTATTTCTTTCTATACGCGAGCGAATACACGTGAACCATGACCTCTCACTTCAAACATCCAGTTATTTCAAGGAACTCGTTATTGGAAAAGTTTTTTACCGCTCTCTTGTATGTGAGTGTATTTGTTTTTATGATCATTTCGAACTATTTTTTAATAAAATTTCTTCAGATAATTAGTTTCACATAGTTGAGATTTTTGATGAACAGATTAGAAATCAATTAAGATAACTCGCAGAATATATCGTGTAAAGTCATCCAACTCTTCGGTATCAGTACTCTACCATATATCATGGCGGTTAGACTTGAAATCTGTCCAATGTCATATGTCATCTGTCATCTGTTATATTCTATCTGACATATGACATATGTCATCTGACATATGTCATCTGTCATCTATATCTGTCCTCCGTCATCTATATCTGTCATATGTCATCTGTCATATGCCATCTGTCTCCTTCTACGTGGCTTTAATCAGTTCCCTGCGCCATTTAAAAGCTTTCTGTGGGGGAATAGGGGATGGGGCGGGTCAGACCCATTTTTTGCTGCGCAAATCGATCATCCATAAATAAAATTCAATATGATGGTTATTAGGAGTCGTTCTTGCGATAATTATAGTCGAGTACTTTAAGAAATGATATTAGAAGGTATTATTAATTTTACTAGTTAAATTATCGCAAGAAAGATAAATTTATTAATCACGTTAAAACTAACCTAATATTTTTGACAGACATGTGTAAAATGGCGCACTATTTTCATCTAATTTAAAAAAAAAAACGTATTAGGCACTTCGTTCGATTTGCATGGTGTGTGTTAACTGTCAGAATCTTTCTCTACCTTCCTACATTTTATTAGTATGATCAGCGCAGTAAACGCACTCATCCTCTATGGCCTTATCTATTCTCAATAGGAGGACCTTGAAAAATCTAAATCCTGTTAACACCTGGGTAAAGAAATAGTTCGTTTCCTTATGCTTGATACACCTACAAGAACACTCCTCCCCCCAATCTGTAGTCACTGTATCTGTAAGTGAAGAGGGTGGGTTGCTCCACAAGTGAACTGTCCCACTTTACTTAGGCCCATTGTGCATCCTCCTTAGTAAGTGTTATGTAGTTGACAACGTCGCCTCTCTTACGAACCGGTGTTAGCCAACATTCATTGAACACAATTTTCCTAGTTGATGGAAGTGTTTGGAACTCATAGAGGATGTGCTCGTGTTCTTGTTCACATTCATATGTTACTGAGGAGCTTTCGTACTGGACAGGGATCAATCAAAATACCTGTTAGTAGGCCCAGACAAGCATTTGTTGGATATTGTGTTATCAGGGTAACTTAAGTGACTCTGCAGCTTCTTGTTTAATTTCATATTTCCTTAAATTCCTCTGATTTGGAATTAGGTCGTTACTCCAATAGAGTAGCCCGGTCTAAATAGTTTTTGGTTGGCTGGTTAGCGAGACGGTTATCTTTTGATGTGTCATAGCCTTTGATCCATCATAAGGTGACTACATTGTTGATGGATACTTCATCCAATGCTTGGTAACATTCTAGTACTAACTCTGAGTAAATTCGTAGCCTGTCCAGGGTGAGTATTGTTTATCTGCTATCTAGATAAGCATATTTCTTCCAGTATTATTATTTCTGGTGATATCTCTTGCTGCTATTAAGGCGTCATTGAGCTCCGTTTGAGCTACGTTGGTACTTTTTCCCATAGCACATTTTAAATTTAGGTTTAAGGATCTGGAGTATATCCCGCATCTTGAACCTTGTTTTGTTTTGGAACCACCAGTGTAAATATGAATCATACTTGCCACTTAGAGTTACTTGTAGCAGTGAAAGCGTATCAAGTGCCTCCGGCCAAAAGCGTTATCTCACCTCTCAGGATCCTACTACATGTTATATTCCAACCAAGCGGATTCTTATCATAGTCGTCATTTTCAGGAAAAATTACTATAAAGGCAAGTACGAACACTCAGCAAAAAAAAGCTAACTCGGCGTACTCCGGCATGTGAAACAGTAGATAGGCTAGGCGGATTCTACCCTAAGCATAGGGAATTTAACGAGAAAGCGCTATGACGTCACAAGCCAGCTTTATAGTTTGCTTTATTACAATTTTAGCTTGTTCGGCTACTCAGACAGAGGGCGCTACTACTAAGCTTTATAGTTTTCTTTAATACAAGTTAGCGAGTTCGACTACTATCCGACAGATGGCGTCACTGGCCAGCTTCGTTTAATACAATTTTAGCTAGTTCGGCTACTATCCGACTTCGCGGGGGGACGGGATTATTCGTATCTTTGTTGTTATTGGTCCGATTTAAATGCGGGAAACTATGGTACAAAATAGGCAATCAATCGAAGTCGTGAAAAAAATTGTACGAGTCGGTACACCAATGAGTGTCACCTTGTTCTCGCGATGTGGTTAGGATGGACAAGGAGACAAAAAATACCGGCAGTTAAGCCACTGAAGTTAAGTAATTAGAAACGAATACTCGAATAAATAATACCGTTGAAAACAAATTAGATATAATGTGGAGGAAAATAAACACCCATAATGTGAATACCATTTCTCGGTGCGTCAGACAGTTTTTATTTTTTTGAGCAGTCATGATCTATTTAAAGAAGTGACAGTTAAGATAAACAGCGAATCCTGACCACTCTCCATGTTCCAAAAATCAAAACTGGGTAGTAAAACACAACATGGAAGTAGAATAGGTATGACATTCAAGGTCACTCGTGACGTCATCTGACCCCACTAGTCGAGTCTCGACAACCTTCTAGCAGGTCACGAACAGCTTTTAACAGATCTCGAACAGCTGTTGGTATCAAACCTGATAAACGGATCAAAAACTGTTCGAGACCTGTTAAAAGCTGTTCGAGATCTGTTAAAAGCTGTTCGAGACGTGTTAAAAGCTGTTCGAGACGTGTTAAAAGCTGTTCGAGACATGTTAAAAGCTGTTCGAGTCTTGTTTGCAATTTGTTAAAAGCTGTTCGAGACTTGTCTAGTGGAGTCAGATGACGTCACGATTGACCTTGAATTTGGACAAAAATTAACAGAATGGACCTTAGCGATTTCCCATGTTATTTTCCATAAGGAGTGCGCCAGAATTGTCATAGCTATTCTACTCATGGAACTCACCTTTGGTGTAGATAATCCTTAATAATTCATTAATATTAATTTTTAATTTTCTTTTTAATTCACTATTGGATTGAAAAATAAAGTCACAAAGTACAATTTTTTTTGCACGGACCGGAATTTGATTTTTTTATATTGGGCGCTGGTAGCGATGTAAAAAAGTGACCCTTAAGACAAACGAAACTCTGACCGTTCTTCTCCTTCCAAAAATCAAAATTGTTTTCCCACATATTGGATAGTAACATTGAACTCATTCATGATGGACGTCAAGGAATTTAGTTGAAAACTTTGTTTTGTTTATCAATGGCACAACTATCAAGGCGGCAGTTCCTGTACTAATTAAATCAACTAATGACAAGTGCGTCGATAAATTTTTCCTGGGGGGGGGGTAATCAAATTTTTAGACAAATATATTTGTATATCATAAATACTAATCTAATAATATATATACAACAAAATACAAAAATAGGCTGTAGTCAACATAATACATTCTCGCTAGTATATACTAGTAGTAATCCATTCCCATTACATTTCCAACTAGTGTCTGGTGATGATTTTTAATAGTTTTTTACTTATATTTTCTATTGCGTCTATTTCTACTATTCATATAATTCATTTCTTCTTTTCGTTTTATTCTTATGATATCCTGGGGGGAGGGTACTCATATCTACGCCCTTTACCTATGGTCAAATTGAGAATGAATCTCCAGGCGTTCGCATCGATGTGAAATTGCTACAACTTAATTCTTATACGCGTTTCCAGTAATTCTGATTTGAATCATTATTAACGAAAATAGAGGCTAGTGCCTTTTTGTCTTTGCTATTGCGCATACCAGTCAATTTTCAATTTTTTGTCTTTGTAATTCTGATTTTTTATTAAAATTGAATCATTAATAACGAAAATAGAGGCTAGTGCCTTTTTGTCTTTCCTATTGCGCATACCAGTCAATTTTCAATGGTTTGTTTTTGTAATTCTGATTTTTTATTAAAATTGAATCATTAATAACGAAAATAGAGGCTACTGCCTTTTTGTTTTTGATATTGCGCATACCAGTTAATTTTCTATGGTTCGTTTTTGTAACCCTGATTTTTATTAAAATTGAATCGTTAATAACAAAAATAGAGGCTAGTGCCTTTTTGTCTTTGATATTGCGCATACCAGTTAATTTTCTATGGTTCGTTTTTGTAACCCTGATTTTTATTAAAATTGAATCGTTAATAACAAAAATAGAGGCTAGTGCCTTTTTGTCTTTGATATTGCGCATACCAGTCAATTTTCGATGGTTTGTCTTTGTAATTCTGATTTTTTATTAAAATTGAATCATTAATAACGAAAATAGAGGCTAGTGCTTTTTGTCTTTGATATTGCGCATACCAGTCAATTTTCAATTTTTTGTCTTTGTAATTCTGATTTTTATTAAAATTGAATCATTAATAACGAAAATAGAGGCTAGTGCCTTTTTGTCTTTGCTATTGCGCATACCAGTCAATTTTCGATGGTTTGTCTTTGTAATTCTGATTTTTTATTAAAATTGAATCATTAATAACGAAAATAGAGGCTAGTGCCTTTTTGTCTTTCCTATTGCGCATACCAGTCAATTTTCAATGGTTTGTTTTTGTAATTCTGATTTTTTATTAAAATTGAATCATTAATAACGAAAATAGAGGCTACTGCCTTTTTGTCTTTGCTATTGCGCATACCAGTCAATTTTCAATTTTTTGTCTTTGTAATTCTGATTTTTTATTAAAATTGAATCATTAATAACGAAAATAGAGGCTAGTGCCTTTTTGTCTTTCCTATTGCGCATACCAGTCAATTTTCAATGGTTTGTTTTTGTAATTCTGATTTTTTATTAAAATTGAATCATTAATAACGAAAATAGAGGCTACTGCCTTTTTGTTTTTGATATTGCGCATACCAGTTAATTTTCTATGGTTCGTTTTTGTAACCCTGATTTTTATTAAAATTGAATCGTTAATAACAAAAATAGAGGCTAGTGCCTTTTTGTCTTTGATATTGCGCATACCAGTTAATTTTCTATGGTTCGTTTTTGTAACCCTGATTTTTATTAAAATTGAATCGTTAATAACAAAAATAGAGGCTAGTGCCTTTTTGTCTTTGATATTGCGCATACCAGTCAATTTTCGATGGTTTGTCTTTGTAATTCTGATTTTTTATTAAAATTGAATCATTAATAACGAAAATAGAGGCTAGTGCTTTTTGTCTTTGATATTGCGCATACCAGTCAATTTTCAATTTTTTGTCTTTGTAATTCTGATTTTTATTAAAATTGAATCATTAATAACGAAAATAGAGGCTAGTGCCTTTTTGTCTTTGCTATTGCGCATACCAGTCAATTTTCGATGGTTTGTCTTTGTAATTCTGATTTTTTATTAAAATTGAATCATTAATAACGAAAATAGAGGCTAGTGCCTTTTTGTCTTTGCTATTGCGCATACCAGTCAATTTTCAATTTTTTGTCTTTGTAATTCTGATTTTTTATTAAAATTGAATCATTAATAACGAAAATAGAGGCTAGTGCCTTTTTGTCTTTCCTATTGCGCATACCAGTCAATTTTCAATTTTTTGTCTTTGTAATTCTGATTTTTATTAAAATTGAATCATTAATAACGAAAATAGAGGCTAGTGCCTTTTTGTCTTTGCTATTGCGCATACCAGTCAATTTTCGATGGTTTGTCTTTGTAATTCTGATTTTTTATTAAAATTGAATCATTAATAACGAAAATAGAGGCTAGTGCCTTTTTGTCTTTGCTATTGCGCATACCAGTCAATTTTCAATTTTTTGTCTTTGTAATTCTGATTTTTTATTAAAATTGAATCATTAATAACGAAAATAGAGGCTAGTGCCTTTTTGTCTTTAATATTGCGCATACCAGTCAATTTTCGATGGTTTGTCTTTGTAATTCTGATTTTTTATTAAAATTGAATCATTAATAACGAAAATAGAGGCTAGTGCCTTTTTGTCTTTGCTATTGCGCATACCAGTCAATTTTCGATGGTTTGTCTTTGTAATTCTGATTTTTTATTAAAATTGAATCATTAATAACGAAAATAGAGGCTAGTGCCTTTTTGTCTTTGCTATTGCGCATACCAGTCAATTTTCAATTTTTTGTCTTTGTAATTCTGATTTTTTATTAAAATTGAATCATTAATAACGAAAATAGAGGCTAGTGCCTTTTTGTCTTTGATATTGCGCATACCAGTCAATTTTCGATGGTTTGTCTTTGTAATTCTGATTTTTTATTAAAATTGAATCATTAATAACGAAAATAGAGGCTAGTGCCTTTTTGTCTTTGCTATTGCTCGTACTTATTTTTTTATTAGTCAATTTTCGATGGTATATCTTTTATTTTGAATTCCAAAATATTATTTGATTCTTTTATTTATTTACCAGCAGCTCTTAATTACATTTCATATTATCTGACTTTTGTAATAATTACGCACTTCAGAAACATTCTCATTTAAATATAGTTCGAGATACAAGTACTATCTCCATTGTTATCCACATTCATTTATTTCAACTCACTAACAAAGATATATCCTCGAATGAATAGGGTATAACTAGAAGAAATAACGAACAAAACCAGAACACAATACTCATAGTCATGGGCGTCGAAAAAAAAAATTAATTTAAGGGAAAAATATAAATTTAAATGTGCTTTTTTAATCTCTAGCGTCAATTATCAATAAATAACAATAATAGCGATCCCTTCCCCGCACAAACCTTGTCATCTGAGATTCACTCAAAAGGGATGAAATATAAGGAAAGTATTATTATTAACATTCTTGAATCGACATTTGAATTTAATGAACGGGAAAGTATAATGTTTGCTACATTTAGTTGCGTGGTGACGCGCCTTAGATTCGGATTGCCACGGGCGCCATCTTTGATTTATAGTGTTAAGGCAACTTGCTCCGGGCAGCGTCAGTAGTTATGTTCTAGAACGGAAATGACCTGTCAAAGTTATCAAAACGGCGACAAGTTAAAATAGGGCTGTGCGACAGAGTGCGCATTTGAGGGGCTGCCCCATATTTAAGGCCCCATTATACGTGACGTAATTATCCACCTTCAAATCTTACCTGTGTTGTAATATCAACATGACTTGAAAAATTCTTCCCTCCAGATGTGAGAGGACTCGTTACTAACTTCAGAGTACATTGACTGCCAACAAATGACGTAATTCTCCACCTCTCCATCCAATATAACCTAACAAATTTATTAGAATATCTTACATTTTTTTACTGCAATTTTTAATAGAACAAACTGCTGATAATATTGCAAATAACATTGAAAAGATTTTATAGAGTTCATTTTCAATGTTTTTATTATTACTCCATAGTAATGATGAAGCTTTATCGCTAGTACTTGTTAAATACAACTCAACAATAGGGTTGAATCATCTTCAGCTATGTTCGTTCAGATGTCCTCAAATATGACCTTGTTTAAATATATTATCTGCCACTCTGAACGTTGACACTCATATCCTGCATTAGAACATGCAGCCATATGTTGAACACCATAAGGAATATTAGTATAGAGCATATTGTTTAATACATCCATTTTTTGGTTGAATTTGTTGACGATTTTCAAATTTTCCTTCGCAAAACTTTTATTTAATTGTCTACGTTAAATCTTGACTTAGTTTTCAAACTTCCTCTCAGTGACATCATGCAATTAAGCAGTTCCAGTATATCATCTTGTTTTTGTTACTCACCTGTTTATTCAACATTGTTTCTTATCAGCCGCGGAAGACTGGTTTTCCGTTTTTCCTGGAGTCCTGCTCATTTCCTTTTTGGCTGGATTATTTCCGCCTTCCTCTTTTCCTTCTATTCCTGGGTCCATTTTTTGGTTCCCGAGTCGACATCCTTGTACTGACTGTACGACTCGCCCAAGGGGTATGGAACCTCTCTTCTTCTTCTCCTATGTCTACATTGGGAGGAGTGTTGACTAACGAGACTGGTCTTCCAAAAATTTTCTTTTCTTGATATCTTTTATTCCCTCTGTCCTTTGTTCTCCAGTTTCCTGTAATAAACTCATCAAACAGTTTCTATCCATCACTATTTGTACTTTCTTTTGATATGTTGCACTCTGGTCTGGTCGGACGGTACAGACACTATTAGTCCTGCTTGATGGTTCCGGCACAACTGAGCTTTCCTAGCTTTTGGTCCCTCCGGTCTACTGGAGATGGATCTGGTTGAGAATACATCGGATCGTAGTATAAGGTACTGTTTGCTGCTTGTGCAAAACTCGTATGCGAGTATTTCCATCTATCGGGTGGAGTATTTAACTGGTGCGACTGATCACTTTTATTATTATTACTCGAAACGAAGGAGGGTTCAGTTTCAGTTGATACGTGGTGAAGAGTACTTCGTCCACGCCACTAAAGAAACTCTTGGAAGTAACAACCAAAGAAGCCACGTGTAACACGACTTGTACCTAACTTCATATTTCACTTTAAATGACGTAAGGGACTCTTACACATGAAGAAAATAATTTGTTAGGTTATGTTGATATTACACCATGTGATAGATTGAATCCCATAATTGCAGAGCACTCTTACCGATATTTAAATTTTTGTTAAAGTTTATAAACCTTTAGTTAGAAATATATTGACGAACGTCACTGATTATGAAATTTGTCGTGAAATAGTAGGGGGTTGACGTCATTGAATACAGCTAAATGAATAATAACGTAACGTAGAACTGATTAGAGCTAAATTAATATGGACGGAATCGAATTATACTAAAATGTCGTTTGGAATTTCGCAGTCTATAGTAGGTCTAACTAGAAGAGACTATTGCTTAAGTTAATTATCCTTCGTCCTTTTCGCCAATGGCGTCTTATTTTTATTCTAATTTTAGGAAACAAGAGTTAGTTAAAAAGTTTTCATGTTTAGATTTATTATTTAAGAGTAAATTTGATTTTATAAAGAGCTACTTTTAGGTTATATTAACCGTTTTAATTTTCTTATAACATTTTAAATATATATTTTATAATCCCTTCCATTTATTTCTCCATTTTATAAATTACCCACAAAATATTTATTTTACATTTTCAAAATACGATCCTCGTAAGTTTTTTTGGGTTATGTCGTTATACAATCTGAAAAAAATTATCTTCCAAAACGGAGGTTTTAATTTATGGTCCTTCGAGCCGGAGGATTTAATTTGTTTATTTTACATAAAATCTGGTCCTAAAAATAATTAATGTATGTATTTGGTCTAGGAATTCAATTTAGATTTGTTTTCGTTCTACTGGAGTAAATAAAAAAACGTTTCCAGCTCGTATTAAAATACAATCCTCTTAAGTTTTTTGTTATTAATTGGTTATTTCGTTATACAATATGAAAAAAAAAAATGGTCCTCAGACACGGAGCTATTGATTTATGGTCGTTCGAATTGGAGATTCTAATTTATGGTCCTTCGAGCCGGATGATATAGTTTTTGTTTATTTGACATAAAATTTTTATCCTAAAAATAATTTTCCATCCTTGGCAATTCAATTTAAATTCGTTTTCGCTTTACTGGACTAAAAAAAACGAGCATTAGTAACTGGTTTTATTCAATAAAAGCGTTTCCAGCTCGTTTTTAAATACAATCCTCTTAAGATTTTTGTTAGGAATTGATTATTTTGTTATACAATCTGAAACAAAATGGTCTTCAGAGATGAAGCTTTTTGATTTTTGGTCCTTCGAATTGGAGATTTTAATTTATGGTCCTTCGAGCCGGATGATTTAGTTTTTGTTTATTTAACATAAAATTTGGTCCTTAAAATAATTTTCCATCCATGGTAATTTAATTTAAATTTGTTTTCATTTTACTGGACTAAAAATAAACGAGCATTAGTAACTAGTTTTATTCAATAAAAGCGTTTCCAGCTCATTTTAAAATACAATCCTCTTAAGTTTTTTGTTAGGAATTGGTTATTTCGTTATACAATATGGAAAAAAATGGTCCTCAGAGACTGAGCTTTTTGATTTATGGTCCTTCGAATTGGAGATTTTAATTTATGGTCCTTCAAGCCGGATGATTTAGTTTTTGTTTATTTGACATAAAATTTGGTCCTTAAAATAATTTTCCATCCATGGTAATTTAATTTAAATTTGTTTTCATTTTACTGGACTAAAAATAAACGAGCATTAGTAACTAGTTTTATTCAATAAAAGCGTTTCCAGCTCATTTTAAAATACAATCCTCTTAAGTTTTTTGTTAGGAATTGGTTATTTCGTTATACAATATGGAAAAAAATGGTCCTCAGAGACTGAGCTTTTTGATTTATGGTCCTTCGAATTGGAGATTTTAATTTATGGTCCTTCGAGCCGGATGATTTAGTTTTTGTTTATTTAACATAAAATTTGGTCCTTAAAATAATTTTCCATCCATGGTAATTTAATTTAAATTTGTTTTCATTTTACTGGACTAAAAATAAACGAGCATTAGTAACTAGTTTTATTCAATAAAAGCGTTTCCAGCTCATTTTAAAATACAATCCTCTTAAGTTTTTTGTTAGGAATTGGTTATTTCGTTATACAATCTGAAACAAAATGGTCTTCAGAGATGAAGCTTTTTGATTTATGGTCCTTCGAATTGGAGATTTTAATTTATGGTCCTTCGATCCGGATGATTTAATTTTTGTTTATTTGACATAAAATTTTGTCATGAAAATACTTTTCCATCCATGGTAATTCAATTTAAATTTGTTTCCACTTTACCGGACTAAAAAAAAAACGAGCATTAGTAACTGGTTTTATTCAATAAAAGCGTTTCCAGCTCGTTTTAAAATACAATCCTCTTAAGCTTTTTGTTAGCAATTGGTTATTTCGTTATACAATCTGAAACAAAATGGTCTTTAGAGATGGAGCTTTTTAATTTATGGTCCTTCAAATTGGAGATTTTAATTTATGGTCCTTCGAGCCGGATGATTTAGTTTTTATTTATTTGACATAAAATTTGATCTTGAAAATACTTCTCCGTCCTTGGTAATTCAATTTAAATTTGTTTTCACTTTATCGGACTAAAAAAAACGAGCATTAGTAACTGGTTTTATTTAATAAAAGTGTTTCCAGCTCGTTTTAAAATACAATCCTCTTAAGTTTTTTGTTAGGCATTAGTTATTTCGTTATACAATATGGAAAAAAAATGGTTCTCAGAGACGGAGCTTTTTGATTTATGGTCCTTCGAATTGAAGATTTTAATTTATGGTCCTTCGAGCCGGAGGGTTTAATTTTTGTTTATTTGACATAAAATCTGGTCTTGAAAATACTTATTTATTCTATGTATTTGGTTTACGTCTCCATCCATTGGAATTCAATTTAGATTTGTTTTCGCTCTACTGGACTAAAAAAAAAACGAGCAATAGTAAATACTGTTGTTCAATAAAAGCGTTTCCAGCTCGTTTCCCAGATTTTTCTCTATTGTTTTTTTTCTTTGTTTGCGAATTAAAATTATATGTGCTTTGTACAAACCAACGTAGACCGGGCTAATGGGCGATTATAAATGCATGATGGGACACGTACAGAAACAGGTGTAACGACATACGGGCGTAGCGAATGCGCAAAATCGCATTGATTGCCTCGTGGTTGTTCCATATTTTAGGATAACAACGGGCCATCCCCGGGAAGATGCTCAAAAAGCGAAAATAATATTAAATAGTAGAACTAACGGATTGCACAAACTTTACGAAAAATTTTCACATTAAAATAGTTGGAATTTTCCAGACTTTTATTTGCCTGTATGCTTTCATTTATAACCGCAGCAATTTAGGTATATATTGGGATTTTTTTTTCTTAAATATCACAAAAATAGTGTTCAAATTATCAAGATTGAAATTATAATCTCTCTTTTCGTCAATACAATAATATATTGCATTTAATTTTACTGTATATGAAAATATTTAATCATGCCATTGAAATAATCCGGTTCGAAGGACCATAATGACATAATCCGGCTAGAAAGATAATGAAATATTTGACCAGTTTTGGGGTCGATAGAGTAGATTGATTTAAAAAGCAGAAATAAAACATAATATTTATTGAAAAAAAGATAAAAGCCACCATTTTGTAAAAATACAGTGTTTTGATCCATCAAAAATAATTAAAATTTGTCACATTTTTTGGAAAAATATCGTTAGAATTAAATAGTGTACAAACGAACATTTTCAAGAAATAATCAGGGTCGCGGGATCATAGAGAAATAATCTTCAGCGATTTAAATCTAACATGAATCGTTTTTGTAAACACACCGCTCTTGAAGCGGTTTAAAAGATTATACATAAAAAGGCTTAAAGGACCATGAATAAACAATATCCGACTTGAAGGACCATGAAGAAACAATATCCGGCTCGAAGTACCATGAACAAATAATATCTGGCTCGAAGGACCATAAAGAAAAAATCTGAATCGAAGGACATGACTAGTACTGGAGTCGATATAATTAATTTAATTTTACTGTTCATGAAAATATTTAATCAAACCATTTGGTTAGATACGCCCACTTTTAACTTTGATTGTTTTTATTTTTGTTGGTTATGTTGCTATTTAAGGGTTTAAGGCGATTAATAAGCTAATTTTATAATTTTTGATCCAGGAAAACCTTACAGGCTTGTATGTCGGTTTACTTTTGTTTTATGACTTCAGTGAAGTCTTGGAACCGCCCACATAGTCACATGTATAGCTTTTTTAAAATACACGCCCACTTTAATACTTCTATGAATTTTATTGGATCGTTTTCCATAATTAAGAGATTGCTTCAGCGATAGTTTCGCATGCATCTTTCGAAGGACGATAAAGAAATAATCCGGCTCGAAGGACCATGAAGAAACAATATCCGGCTCGAAAGACCATGAAGAAACAATATCCGGCTCGAAAGACCATAAAGAAATAATCCGGCTTAAAAGACATGACTAGTACTAGACTTTTAATCCGTTTGTGGATTCTATTGGACCTTTTTCCATAATCAAGAGATTGAAACTGTGAGTTGGATGAATTTATAATCAAATCTCTGAAAACCTGTCAAAGGAATACAAACTTCAGCGATAGTTTCGCATGCATCTTTCGAAGGACGATAAAGAAATAATCCGGCTCGAAGGACCATGAAGAAACAATATCCGGTTCGAAAGACCATGAAGAAACAATATCTGGATCGAAAGACCATGAAGAAATAATCCGGCTTAAAGGACATGATTAGTACTAAACTTTTAATCCGTTTGTGGATTCTATTGGACCTTTTTCGATAATCAAGAGATTGGAGCTGCGAGTTGGATGAATTTATAATTAAATCCCTGAAAACCTGTCAAAAGAATACAAACTTCAGCGATAGTTTCGCATGCATCTTTCGAAGGACGATAAAGAAATAATCCGGCTCGAAGGACCATGAAGAAACAATATCCGGCTCGAAAGACCATGAAGAAACAATTTTCGAATCGAAGGACCATGAAGAAATAATCCGGCTTAAAAGACATGACTAGTACTAGACTTTTAATCCGTTTGTGGATTCTATTGGACCTTTTTCGATAATCAAGAGATTGGAGCTGTGAGTTGGATGAATTTATAATTAAACCCCTGAAAACCTGTCAAAAGAATACAATCTTCAGCGATAGTTTCGCATGCATCTTTCGAAGGACGATAAAGAAATAATCCGGCTCGAAAGACCATGAAGAAACAATATCCGGCTCGAAAGACCATGAAGAAACAATTTTCGAATCGAAGAACCATGAAGAAATGATCTGACATGATCAGTACTAGACTTTTAACCCGTTTGTGGATTTTATTTGCTAACTTCTCATATAAAATATGAATGCTGTCAATAACTATCATTATGTCATAAAGAATCCATTAAAAGATATTCTAATTGACAATAAAGAAGTATTTACTTATATGTTTTATAAATCTGATAAAATTACCCAAAATAATAAAAGTGCGTCGTCACGAATGTTCGGTTAAATAACCGCACGTGTATCACCATTGACGTAACGTGACAATGCCACTGTGTACCACGTGTAGGCGCAAGTTTAATTTCCTCGCAAAGCGACATAATAATTCGGTTAATTTTAATTGCATTACCGCATGGGTTTGGGTGTAAAGCAATGGACTAATAGTTAATCGAAATGTGTTAAAACGTTCGTTAAGAGTTTTCCATTTCGAAAATTTGTACGTGGGAAACCTGATATAATGTCAAATACACCAAACTTGAAGTATATTTAGAAAATTATATCGAAATGGGAAAAAACTAATAAAATATTTATTATTATCTATTCCATAAAAAATTGTTAAAACTCGTAGTTCATGTCTGTAATTACTATAACATGAAGAAATAATCCGGTTCGAAGGATCATGAAAAAACAATCCGGCTCGAAAGACCATGAACATACAATCCGGCTCGAAAGACTATGAAGATACAATCCGGCTCGAAAGACCATAAAGAAACAATCCGGATCGAAAGACCATAAAGAAACAATCCGGCTCGAAATACCATAAAGAAACAATCCGGATCGAAAGACTATTAAAAAACAAACCGGCTCGAAGAATCATGAAGAAATATTTGACTAGTGCTGGAGTCGATAGAGTAGATCGTATTTTCAGTTTCAAGTTTTTATTGATTTAAAAAGCAGAAATAAACAATTAAAAAACAATAATATAAACAGGATGAATGCGTCAATTTTATAAAGAGGAAATTTCTTTCTATACAAATGAATGAAAAGTCACAGAATTCTTGGATAGGAAACTGGATGATATAATCCGGTTTGAAGGACCATAAAAAATAATCCGGATCTAAGGACTATGAAGAAATAATCAGGCTCGAAGAACGATAATGACATAATCCGGTTCGAAGGACCATGAAGAAATATTTTATCAGTTTTGGAGTCGTATTTCGCTTTCAAGTTTTTTTTTTGTCACAGAATGCTTGGATAGAAAACTGGAACATATAATCTGGTTCGAAAGACCATGAAGAAATGTGGTTCGAAGGACCATAATGACATAATCCGGCCCGAAGGACCATAAAGAAATAATCCGACCTGACAGACCATGAAGAAATAATCCGGCTCGAAGAACAATAATTACATAATCCGGTTCGAAGGACCATGAAGAAATATTTTACCAGTTTTGGAGTCTTATTTCAGTTTCAAGTTTTTATTTTTCTTTTGTCACTGAATGCTTGGATAGGAAACTGGAACATATCATCCGACCCGAAGGACCATAAAGTAATAATCCGGCTCGAAGGACCATGAAGAAATATTTTACCAGTTTTGGAGTAGTATTTCAGTTTCAAGGTTTTATTTTCCTTTTGTCAGTGAATGCTTGGATATTAAACTGGAACATATAATCTGGTTCGAAGGACCATAATGACATAAACCTTCCCGAAGGACCATAAAGAAATAATCCGGCTCGAAGGACCATGGAGAAATATTTTATCAGTTCTGGAGTCTTATTCCAGTTTCAAGTTTTTCTTTTGTCACTGAATGCTTGCATAGGAAACTGGAACATATAATCTGGCTCGAAGGACCATGAAGAAATATGGTTCGAAGGACCATAATGACATAATCCGACCCGAAGGACCATAAAGAAATAATCCGACCCGAAAGACCATGAAGAAATAATCCGACCCGAAAGACCATGAAGAAATAATCTGGCTCGAAGAACGATAATGACATAATCCGGTTCGAAGAACCATGAAGAAATATTTTACCAGATTTTGAGTCTTATTTCAGTTTCAAGTTTTTATTTTTCTTTTGTCACTGAATGCTTGGATAGGAAGGACCATGAAGAAATATGGTTCGAAGGACCATAATGACATAATCCGACCTGAAGGACCATAAAGTAATAATCCGGCTCGAAGAACGATAATGACATAATCCGACTCGAAGGACCATGAAGAAATATTTTGCCAGTTTTGGAGTAGTATTTCAGTTTCAAGGTTTTATTTTTCTTTTGTCAGTGAATGCTTGGATAGGAAACTGAAACATATCATCCGACCCGAAGGACCATAAAGTAATAATCCGGCTCGAAGGACCATGAAGAAATAATCCGGCTCGAAGAACGATAATGGCATAATCCGGTTCGAAGGACCATGAAGAAATATTTTATCAGTTTTGGAGTCGTATTTCGCTTTCAAGTTTTTTTTTGTCACAGAATGCTTGGATAGAAAACTGGAACATATAATCTGGTTCGAAAGACCATGAAGAAATGTGGTTCGAAGGACCATAATGACATAATCCGTCTCGAAGGACCATAAAGAAATAATCCGACCCGAAAGACCATGAAGAAATAATCCGGCTCGAAGAACAATAATTACATAATCCGGTTCCAAGGACCATGAAGAAATATTTTACCAGTTTTGGAGTCTTATTTCAGTTTCAAGTTTTTATTTTTCTTTTGTCACTGAATGCTTGGATAGGAAACTGGAACATATAATCTGGATCGACCATGAAGAAATGTGGTTCAAAGGACCATAAAGAAATAATCCGACCCGAAGGACCATAAAGTAATAATCCGGCTGGAAGAACGATAATGACATAATCCGGTTCGAAGGACCATGAAGAAATATTTTACCAGTTTTGAAATCTTATTTCAGTTTCAAGTTTTTATTTTTCTTTAGTCACTGAATGCTTGGATAGGAAACTGGAACATATAATCTGGCTCTAAGGACCATGAAGAAATATTGTTCGAAGGACCATAATGACATAATCCGACCTGAAGGACCATAAAATAATAATCCGGCTCGAAGAACGATAATGACATAATCCGACTCGAAGGACCATGAAGAAATATTTTACCAGTTTTGGAGTAGTATTTCAGTTTCAAGTTTTTTTTTGTCACTGAATGCTTGTATAGGAAACTGGAACATATAATCTGGCTCGAAGGACCATGAAGAAATATGGTTCGAAGGACCATAATGACATAATCCAGCCCGAAGGACCATAAAGTAATAATCCGGCTCGAAGAACAATAATGACATAATCCGGTTCGAAGGACCATGAAGAAATATTTTACTAGTTTTGGAGTCGTATTTCAGTTTCAAGTTTTTCTTTTGTCACTGAATGCTTGCATAGGAAACTGGATCATATAATCTGGCTCGAAGGACCATGAAGAAATATGGTTCGAAGGACCATAAAGAAATAATCCGACACGAAAGACCATGAAGAAATAATCCGGCTCGAAGAACGATAATGACATAATCTGGTTCGAAGGACCATGAAGAAATATTTTACAAGTTTTGTAGTCTTATTTCAGTTTCAAGTTTTTCTTTTGTCACTGAATGCTTGTATAGGAAACTGGAACATATAATCTGGCTCGAAGGACCATGAAAAAATGTGGTTCGAAGGACCATAATGACATAATCCGACCCGAAGAACCATAAAGTAATAATCCGGCTCGAAGAACGATAATGACATAATCCGGTTCGAAGGACCATGAAGAAATATTTTACTAGTTTTGCAGTCGTATTTCAGTTTCAAGTTTTTATTTTTCTTTTGTCAATGAATGCTTGGATAGGAAACTGGAACATATAATCTGGCTCGAAGGACCATGAAGAAATGTGGTTCGAAGGACCATAATGACATAATCCGACCTGAAGGACCATAAATTAATAATCCGGCTCGAATAACGATAATAATATAATCCGACTCGAAGGACCATGAAGAAATATTTTACCAGTTTTGGAGTCGTATTTCAATTTCAAGTTTTTATTTTTCTTTTGTCAGTGAATGCTTGGATAGGAAACTGGAACATATAATCTGGTTCGAAGGACCATAATGACATAAACCGGCCCGAAGAACCATAAAGAAATAATCCGACCCGAAAGACCATGAAGAAATAATCCGGTTCGAAGAACGATAATGACATAATCCGACTCGAAGGACCATGAAGAACTATTTTACAAGTTTTCTAGTCGTATTTCAGTTTCAAGTTTTTCTTTTGTCACTGAATGCTTGCATAGGAAACTGGAACATATAATCTGGCTCGAAGGACCATGAAGAAATATGGTTCGAAGGACCATAATGACATAATCCGACCCGAAGGACCATGAAGAAATAATCCGGCTCGAAGAACGATAATGACATAATCCGGTTCGAAGGACCATGAAGAAATATTTTACTAGTTTTGGAGTCGTATTTCAGTTTCAAGTTTTTCTTTTGTCAGTGAATGCTTGGATAGGAAACTGGAACATATAATCTGGCTCGAAGGACCATGAAGAAATATGGTTCGAAGGACCATAATGACATAATCCGACCCGAAGGACCATGAAGAAATAATCCGGCTCGAAGAACGATAATGACATAATCCGGTTCGAAGGACCATGAAGAAATATTTTACTAGTTTTGGAGTCGTATTTCAGTTTCAAGTTTTTCTTTTGTCAGTGAATGCTTGGATAGGAAACTGGAACATATAATCTGGCTCGAAGGACCATGAAGAAATATGGTTCGAAGGACCATAATGACATAATCCGACCCGAAGGACCATGAAGAAATAATCCGGCTCGAAGAACGATAATGACATAATCCGGTTCGAAGGACCATGAAGAAATATTTTACCAGTTTTGGAGTCTTATTTTAGTTTCAAGTTTTTATTTTTCTTTTGTCACTGAATGCTTGGATAGGAAACTAAAATATAATCTGGGTCGAAGGACCATGAAGAAATTTTTGACTAGTTTTGTAGTTGATTTAACAAGCAGAAATAAAACACTTAAAATACACTAATAATATTTATTGAAAAAAGATAATAGCCTCCATTTTGTAAAATTTAAGGCAATTTCTATAAATAAATTACTATAATCACTTTTCTATTTTATTACTAAATGCTTGGATAGGAAACTGAAAGATATAATCCGGTTCGAAGGACCATCCAAAAATAATCCGGCTCGAAGGACCATAAAAATATATTGGAGTAGATCGTATTTTTCAGTTTCCAGTTTTATTAAAAAGCCAAAAAAATAACTTTTGAACAATTCTAATTAAAACGAAAATGCATCAAGAATATTTTGTTCTTTTCATTCCGAAATTCTAAAAAGCTTTGTGTTGGTGTTTTCCATTTAATTAATGGGCGATATGAAGTTTTGTATTTTGATTCAGTTTCTTTATTGAACGAATTTGAAGGTCTGACCTGCTTGAATAAAGCTTTGGTATCGCTTTGTCCATTGGTGTACTCAGAAATTTCTTTTATGTTAGTAGACGAGCTCGCTGAACAAAACGGCCTAACGATTTCCGTTTTATTATTGTGAAGTTAAAAAGGCCCGTAGAATTAATTTGTGGGTATAACGAAGGGGTCTGTTCGGTTTGTGATATAATACAGTGTGTATCATTTTTTTTATATCTCAGATTAATTCTAAATTAATAATAATAATAATAATAATAGTATATGTATTTGTGTGATTGTGACTTTTTTCTTTCTCATTGCGCCATCTACAAAGGCGAACTCTCATTATCGAAAATGTATAATTTGTCAGAAAATTCAATTATAGAACATTTATAATTATAATTTTAAACAATGTTGCCAAATTTCGAAAATTTAATAAAATGCTGAAATTTTTTTTTTACCTTAAATTTGATTTTAGCAATTTCATATATTTTTTTTGGTTGTAAAAAATTCCCAGATTTAACAATTTTCGTACATTTGACAATGTTGGTTCTAAAGTAATAAGATAAAAAAATTATATAAGGGAAATTTTTAGAAATTTGGCAACTGCACATTAAAAATTCTGTTTATTAATTTCTAAAAAAGAATGTCAAAGCTAAATTTGCCAAAAAAATCAATTAATAACATTTTTCTAATTTTTTTTTTACCAAAGTTAAGGAGATTTGGCAACCTCGCTTTAAAAAATTGTCCAAAATGAGAAAATTGGTTAAAAAAAAATTTCTTAAAATACGGAAATTTTGCAAACTTTGTTGAATTTAACAAAAATTTGATTTTTAGCATCTTTGATATATTTTTTTATGTTATAAAAATAAAATACCCAGATTTAAGAATTTTCGTAAATTTAACAATGTTGCTTTTAAAATATTTAAAAATTCAAAAAAGAATACTAAAAACTATAAAAAATTTAAAAAAAAAAACAATTATATAAGGGAAATTTTCAGAAATTTGACAACGGCGCATCAAAAATTCCATTTATTAAAGATAGATGGAAATTCTAAAAAAAATGTCCAAATAAAATTTGTAAAAAAAAAATAAAATTTTCTAGATTTTTTTTCCAAAGTTTAAAATTTTTAATAAATGTCCAAAATGAGAAAATTGATTAAAAGAAACTATTAAAAATGTTGCCAAATTTCGAAAAATTTCTTAAAATACGGAAATTTTTCAAACTTTGTTAAATTTAACAAAAATTTGATTTTTAGCATCTTTGATATATTTTTTTTATGCTATAAAAATAAAATACCCAGATTTAAGAATTTTCGTAAATTTAACAATGTTGCTTTTAAAATATTTAAATTATTACAAATTCAAAAAAAAATACTAAAAACTATAAAACATTTAAAAAAAAAAACAATTATATTATTGAAATTTTCAGAAATTTGACATTCAAAATGAGAAAATTGACTAAAAAAAACTGTTAAAAAAATGTTGCCAAATTTCGAAAAATTTCTTAAAATACCGAAATTTTGCAACTTTTGTTAAATTTACTTAAAATTTGATTTTTAGCAACTTTGATATTTTAATTGTAAAAAATCTCGAGATTTAAGAATTTTCGGAAATTTGACAATGTTGCTTTTAAACTATTAAAATTACTACAGAAAAAAATGAAAAAAAAATTATATACGGGTAATTTTCAGAAATTTTGCAACTGCGCATTAAGAAAATCTGTTTATTAAAAATCGGAAGTTACGGCAACCTCGCTTAAAAAATTTAAAAATTATTCAAAATGAGAAAATTGACTAAAAAAGACTGTTAAAAAAATGTTGAAAAATTTCGAAAAATTTCTTAAAATACCGAAATTTTGCAACTTTTGTTAAATTTACTTAAAATTTGATTTTTAGCAACTTTGATATTTTTTTTTGTTGCAAAAAATCCCCAGATTTAAGAATTTTCGGAAATTTGACAATGTTGCATTTAAACTATTAAAATGTCTACAAAAAAAAATTATATAAGGGAAATTTTTAGAAATTTGGCAACTGCGTATTAAAAAATTCTGTTTATTAAAAATCGATGGAATTTCTAAAAAAAAATAATTAAAAAAATGTCAAACGCTGTAAAATTTATGAAAAAAAAATCAATTATATAAAATTTTCTATTTTTTTTACCAAAGTTACGGAAATTTGGCAACCTCGCTTAAAAAATTTAAAAATTATTCAAAATGAGAAAATTGACTAAAAAAGACTGTTAAAAAATTTTGCCAAATTTCGAAAAATTTCTTAAAATACGGAAATTTTGCAACTTTTGTTAAATTTACTTAAAATTTGATTTTTAGCAACTATTAAAATGACTATAAAAAAAAAAATATTTAAGGGAAATTTTCAGAAATTTGGCAACTGCGCATTAAAAAATTCTGTTTATTAAAAATCGATGGAATTTCTAAAAAAAAATAATTAAAAAAATGTCAAACACTAAAATTTATCAAAAAAAATCAATTATATAAAATTTTCTAGATTTTTTTTTACCAAAGTTACGGAAATTTGGCAACCTCGCTTAAAAAATTTAAAAATTATTCAAAATTAGAAAAATGTTAAAAAAATGTTGCCAAATTTCGAAAAATTTCTTAAAATACGGAAATTTTGCAACTTTGTTAAATTTACTTAAAATTTGATTTTTAGCAACTTCGATATTTTTTAGCTGTAAAAAATCTCGAGATTTAAGAATTTTCGGAAATTTGACAATGTTTAAAGTATTAAAATTATTACAAATTAAAAAGAAAATTTAAAAACTATAAAAAAAAAAAAAAATTCCATTAGGGAAAATTTCAGATATTTGGCATTAAAAAAATTTAATAATTGTCCCAAATTTCGAAAATTTATTAAAATACGGAGATTTTGCAACTTTGTTAAATTTACCTAAAATTTGATTTTTAGTAACTTTGATATATTTTTTTTTTGGTTATAAAAATCCCCCGATTTAATAATTTTCGAAAATTTGACAATATTGTTTTAAAACATTAAAATTAATTCAAATAAAAAAAAATTAAAAAACTAAAAAATTCAAAAAAAAAACAATTATATTAGAGAAATTTTCAGAAATTTGGCAACGGCGTATTAAAAAATTCTTTTTATTAAAAATGGAAGAAATTTCTAAAAAAAATTGTAGAAAAAATGTCAAAATTAAATTTGTCAAAAAAATTAAATTTTCTAGATTTTTCCAAAGTTTAAAATTTTTTTATAATTGTCCAAAATGAGAAACTATTAAAAACGTTGCCAAATTTCTAAAATAACTTAAAATAAGGAAATTTTGCAACTTTCTTAAATTTGCCAAAATTTCGAATTTTAGCAACTTTGATATATTTTTTTTAATCCCTAAAATTTAAGAATTTTCGTAAATATGACAATGTTCCATTTAAAATATTAAAATTATTCCAAATAAAAGAAAAATAAAATTAAAAAACTAAAAACAAAAAAAAACAATTTTCAGAAATTTGGCAACGACGCACTAAAACATTCAGTTTATTAAAAATCGATTTCCAAAAAATAAATTGCAATAAAAAATGTTAAAATAAAATTTGTCAAAAAAATCAATTGCATAAAATTTTTTATATATTTTTTTAACCAAAGTTACAGAAATTTGGCAACCTGGATTTAATGAAAAATGAAAATTAAATTAAAATTTCGAAAAATTCTTAAAATACGAAAATTTTACAACTTTATAAAATTACCAAAAATTTGATATATTTTTTTTTGGTTGTAAAAAATCCCTAAATTTAATTAAATTTTCAGAAATTTAGCAACGTTGCTTCTAAAATATCGAAATTATTAAAATAAAGTATTATTTAGTATGATCCTCTTTAATTGTATCTTAAATTAATAATAAATCAGCTTTAATAAATAAATCGACTTTCATCTAAACTAATAAATTAATTAAACTTTTCGTTACAGGTAAGTGACGAGTCTGACGTAGGCGTAAGGGTAAGCACTTTTTTTTTAATTCTTTTATCAAGAAAGCTCAGACAAATTCCCAAATGGTCTAAATTAATAAGCGAATACTTTTGAGGGGATTTAACCCGAAACGATTCTCGATTTAAATCTGAAACCCAGATAGGATTGAATTACGAAAAAAAAACTAAATTTGATTAAATTAAATACAATTTGCGAGAGAAAATTGAAGCAAAAGAGTTTTGACTAAAAAAAAAAGAAGAAAACGCAGTGTTGACATTAAATAATTATAACTATATATGCAAATTTTTATGAAAAAAATGTGAGTGCGAATTAATTTAAATTATGCTCTAGTTGATGGCGCGATGAGTACTAATTTTGATTTATACAAAATTAAAATCTAGCACTCAAGACCACTTTTAAAATAAAATTAATAGTTTCTGTACTAGTTCCTTATGTTTCATCTACTAATAACAGTGTTGCCATTTTTTTGTAATTTGAAAAAAAATTGAAATATAAAAATAATCTTTTCAAATATCAAATGTGTTTTTAGGTAAAAATATACTATACAAAAATCACATCTATTTTTAGAATTTTTTCGAATCTATATATCTATCTCACTCTGTAATAAAAAACTCTCTCTCTATAAAAGTTTTTTAACTAATCAAGCAGCAAAAACCGTTAATTCTTCAACCAATTACAACATGTGCTAGTCAAAATCAGTCAAAGGTTAAGTTTGTCCTTAAGGCCCTTTAGTCTTTACTTCTGCGCATGATTTTTGTTTACGTATTTATTCTACGTCACATTTATAACACAATGCCGTTTGACCTGTTTAAATCTGCCTATTAATAACGGAGATAAAGAGTCAATACAGTCAAATGCCTTGTTGAGATCAATAAATGCGCCCGCACTGTCTTTGCTTATCTACTATCAAGGTTAAACGTTAAATGTCAAGGTCAAATGTCAAGGTCAAATGTCAGTCAAATGTCAATGTTATATGTCAAGGTCAAATGTCAAGATTAAAAGTCAAGGTCACCTCCCTTCACTTTGTAATAAAAATCTTTATAACATTTTTTAACCAATGAAGATGATCTAGTTGCCTAGCGGCGAAAACCGTTAATTCCTCAACCAATTACAACATGTGCTAGTCAAAGTCAGTCAAAGGTCAATATCAAGGTTAAATGTCAAGGTCAAATGTCAATGACGAATGTCAGAGTCAAATATCAATGTTATATGTCAAGGTCAAATGTCAAGATTAAAAGTCAAAGTCACCTTCCTTCACTTTGTAATAAAAATATTTATAACATTTTTTAACCAATGAAGATGATCTAGTTGCCTAGCGGCCTTTCACTACTGCTGATTTACTATTTGGTCAAATATCAAGATCAAAGGTCAAGGTCACCTCTTCATATCTAGAATCAGCCTTCTTATGCTACTGCTGATTTACCATTTTGGTCAAATGTTCAAGGTCAAGGTCGCCTATTTTCATATCTAAAATCAGCCTTCTTTCACTACTGCCGATTTACTATTTTGTTGAAATGTCAATGTCAAACGCCAAGGTCGCCTCTTCATATCTAGAATCAGCCTTCTTATGCTACTGCTAATTTACCATTTTGGTCAAATGTTCAAGGTCAAGGTCACCTCTTTTCATATCTAAAACCAGCCTTCTTTCACTACTACCGATTTACTATTTTGTTCAAATGTCAAGGTCAAAGATCAAGGTCATCTCTCTTCATATCTAGAATCAGACTTTTTACGCCACTGCTGATTTACTATTTTCGTCAAATATTCAAGGTCAAGGTCACCTCTTTTTATATCTAGAATCAGCCTTCTTTCACTACTGCCGATTTACTATTTTGTTCAAATGTCAAGGTCACATCTTCATATCTACAATCAGCCTTCTTATGCTACTGCTGATTTACTATTTTGCTCAAATGTCAAGGTCAAAGGACAAGGTCACCTCTTCATATCTAGAATCAGCCTTCTTACGCTACTGCCGATTTACTATTTTGTTGAAATGTCAAGGTCAAACGCCAAGGTCACAACTTTATTTACAATTTTTGTCAAATGTTCAAAGTCACCTCTTTTCATACCTAGAATCAGCCTTCTTACGCTACTGCCGATTTACTATTTTGTTGAAATTTCAAGGTCAAACGCCAAGGTCACCTCTTCATTTACCATTTTGGTCAAATGTTCAAGGTCACCTCTTTTCATAACTAGAATCAGCCTTCTTACGCTACTGCTGATTTACTATTTTGGTCAAATGTCAAATGTCAACGTTCAAGGTCAAGGTCACCTCTTTTCATAACTAGAATCAGCCTTTTTTTACTACTGCCGATTTACTTTTTTTTTATAAGATTTGTGCGAATTTATACCAAAAGCTAAACATTTTTAATAATAAATTAAAAATTGTCAAATCAAATTTATTACGCTGCAAACCTTTCGAGATATTTTTTTTAATAAAAACTTCCGAACGAATAATAACATCTAGTCTACTACACCATTTTAGGACGCACGTATCTTTATCACAGCAATTTAAGATCTTCCTGGAAATCTAACTTTAATCCAGGGATCAGCCAGAATAACGACCAAACCCGGCTTGTCAGCTCTATTATTTCACACTTTATTTTCACGGAAAAAATTATACTATAATCTTCCTGAAATTGACTTTTTCTCAACGTGGGAGTAAATGTAGTTTTTATACCTTTAAATAATAAAATATATAGGAATAATCAGTCAATTATTTAATAATAGATTAAATGATCATAAATATTAAAAACAAGGTACCTATTACTATTAGAATTCAAAATATTATAAATAATTAAAATTGGAATTTTGTCCGCCAATATTAGCCTTTCGAACCACTTAAAAAGTCGAAACTGCCCTACAACTTTTAAATGACGTCACTACGTTGTACGAGGGAAACTCTCATTTGCGGCGTTGTCAATGTGTCAATGTGAATCGAATCCATAATACGATTATTTTTTACAATAATACAGTGCAAAATATGAAAAAAAAATTATATATGGATCACAAATTTATTTTATATATAAATTTTACCCAACCTAACTTATAAAACTATTAAAAATAACCAAAAAAATCGGCAACACTGTTGGTTACTAAAAAAGGATTTATTAATTGCACTCAGTTAATTTAATAAAACTAATGATTGTTTATGGTTATTGGATGAAATGTTAGAAAAATTATATAATTTCTATATACAAATAACTTTCGCTACACTTTCTTATCACTATGTATTTTAAAGTAACATAACCTCAAAATTAATTTGTAAATTGTAAATTAAATACTTACTTTTAATTTTGTTTTGTATAAAAAAACTTTCATCTATTTGTTAAAATCAACTTCCTTTGTTCTTTTTTGTCCAAAAATTTGTAGTACAATATATAAAAAATAACATTAGTTCAATATGTTATGACAATCAAATAATTAAAGCGCTGTTGCCGTTACCAAATAAAAATTTATTTTCTGGAAGATACAAGTATAATTTAAATGTTGTTTATTACTTAAAATAATCTTAAACTAAACGTATGATATATAGAAATGTATACAAATAGACAGATAAAACTTAAATACATATGAAAAGCGAATAAAAAAAAACATGATTTCAAAAAAATCCAACAAATACTATTTTAAACTAAATATCGAACAAACTTTGGCAACGCAGCTGGATAGCCTGTTCTGCGGTAAATGTAGAGGTGGGACAAGTCTTTAATAAGTGCTAGTTATATTTATATGTTATTTGTAACGGTATAATCTTCAATCTATATATTGTAAAAAAAATGAAATTACTTTTACTTTTATATTGGTTTAAAATTTATGAACTGTTTTTTTTTCTTTAATGATTTAAAATCGTATAATTAACGATCTCATGCATTTAATTTTGTTCTAGAACTATTTATTGGTAACATTAAAGAGACTAAAAGCCAAAGAAATAAAGGGTAGAAAAATTTTATAAATCAGGAAATACATACAAATTACAACGGGTATAAAAACCGCAAATATATAAGGCTGATGCTCAATTTGTTGTTTATGCACTTTATTATCACTCACCAATAATAACAATTTGGTATAATCAACGCGATAAAAATATTGACAAATATAAATAACTATCAATAAAAAAAAAAATCGTTTAAACCTAGTAAGATTTCTTGTCTCAATTTTTTCGATAGTAATTGTAGGCTGCCACCTGTCATCAATATAAAAATTACAACATTCTAAACTTAAACAAAAACTATTATTTTTGTTAAATAAATCATTATCATCCAATGATAAAGATTTACAGGTATCTGTAAAAGAAATATTTTTTACATTATTATTAAAAACAATTTTATATTTATAATTAGAAGATTCTAAAGTATTTCCAATTATTTGGACACTGAAATAAACTTTTTGATGAACAATTTTACTACGATACCAAAAATAATTGTTAATCTGCTTTAATAATTGATCTTTCTTAATATTATTCATAAAAGTGATTTTTGATATGTTTAAATTGTGTTGAATTCCACAATGGCCTACGTGATCTTGAAGTATTCCTGTAAACGAACATTCGATCTTGGGACATTTTATCATTTTATAATGACAATGTTTTTCGTGTTCTGTTAGAGCCTCGCACTTTATTTTTTCTATACATCCATACTTGGCGTTTCCACATGGATATTTTATTTTTTGTGCTACACCCTCTAGAGTTATATTACGACCTTGAAAAAATATAAAATTAAAGCGGTTTTGATAAAATTTTATATCAAAATATATCCGCATATCAGAGTTGTAAAGTACTAAAGCACAGCAGCGGGTGAGAATTTGATCTCTAAGAGACTAAAAATTATTTATATAAAACACTCAATTAGAACTAACACGTACGTGTATTTTCATTACTAGTATTTATTTGACATTTAATATCTCCAGTTTTAGTCTAAATTTTAAAATCCAAGCTTCGTCACAAGCTGCATTTCGATAAGTTCTAGCTATGTACGAAATTTCGTGCAAATAAGCTATACGAAAGTATTCAAAACCCCGGCGTGACTTTTTGCCATTTGAGTTGAATCAAAAGAACGTTTCACCTTGAATATCTCAAATTCTAGACCAGATTTTAAAATCCGGGTTTCGTCAAAACCTGTATTTTGACGAATTCTAACTATGTATGAAATTTCATACAAATCAGCTGTACGATAGTATTTAAAAGCCAGGCGTCATTTTTTGTCATTTGAATTGAGACAAGAGAACTTAACATTGAATATCTCGAGTTCTAGACTAAATTTGAAAATCGGGGCTTCGATATAACCTGCATTTTGACGAATTTTAGCTATGTACAAAATTTCATACAAATCGGCTGTACGATAGTATTTAAAACTCCCCGGCGTTATTTTTTGTCATTTGAATTGAGACAAGAGAACTTTTAACATTGAATATCTCGAGTTCTAGACAAAATTTGAAAATCCGGGCTTCGATATAACCTGCATTTTAACAAATTTTAGCCATGTACAAAATTTCATACAAATCGGCTGTACGATAGTATTTAAAACTCCCCTGCGTCATTTTTTGTCATTTGAATTGAGACAAGAGAACTTTTAACATTGAATATCTCAAGTTCTAGACTAAATTTGAAAATCCGGGCTTCGATATAACCTGCATTTTGACGAATTTTAGCTATGTACAAAATTTCATACAAATCGGCTGTACGATAGTATTTAAAACCCCGGAATGATTTTTGTCATTTAAATTGAGACAAGAGAACTTTTAACATTGAATATCTCAAGTTCTAGACTAAATTTGAAAATCGGGGCTTTGATATAACCTGCATTTTAACGAATTTTAGCTATGTACAAAATATCATACAAATCGGCTGTACGATAGTATTTGAAACCCCTCGGCATCATTTTTTGTCATTTAAATTGAGACAAGAGAACTTTTAACATTGAATATCTCGAGTTCTAGACTAAATTTGAAAATCCGGGCTTCGATATAACCTGCATTTTAACGAATTTTAGCCATGTACAAAATATCATACAAATCGGCTGTACGATAGTATTTGAAACCCCTCGGCATCATTTTTTGTCATTTAAATTGAGACAAGAGAACTTTTAACATTGAATATCTCGAGTTCTAGACTAAATTTGAAAATCCGGGCTTCGATATAACCTGCATTTTAACGAATTTTAGCCATGTACAAAATATCATACAAATCGGCTGTACGATAGTATTTAAAACTCCCCGGCGTTATTTTTTGTCATTTGAATTAGACAAGAGAACTTTTAACATTGAATATCTCAAGTTCTAGACTAAATTTGAAAATCGGGGCTTTGATATAACCTGCAATTTGACGAATTTTAACCATGTACAAAATATCATACAAATCGGCTGTACGATAGTATTTAAAACTCCCCGGCGTTATTTTTTGTCATTTGAATTGAGACAAGTAACTTTTAACATTGAGTATCTCAAGTTCTAGACTAAATTTGAAAATCCGGGCTTCGATATAACCTGCATTTTAACGAATTTTAGCTATGTACAAAATATCATACAAATCGGCTGTACGATAGTATTTAAAACTCCCCTACGTCATTTTTTGTCATTTGAATTAAGACAAGAGAACTTTTAACCTGGAATATCTCGAGTTGCAGACTAAATTTGAAAATCCTGTGTTCGACATTTCCTGCATTTTGACGAATTTTAGCAATGTACAAAATTTCAAGCAAATCGGCTGTAGGAAAGTATTCAAAACCCCTGTGTGATTTTTTACCAATTCAGTCGAATCAAGAGAACCGTTCAGCTTGAATATCTCAAATTCGAGACAAAAATTTAAAATCCGAGTATCGTCACAACCTGCATATTGACGAGTTCTAGCTATGTACGAAATTTCATGCAAATCGGTTGTACGAAAGTATTCAAAACCCCGGAGTCATTTGAATTGAGACAAGAAAACTTGATTATCTCGAGTTACAGACTAAATTTTAAAATTAAAGGTTCGTCAAAACTGGCATTTAGATAAGTTTTAGCTATGTACAAAATTTCATTCTAATCGGCTTGTACCAAAGTATTCAAAATTTTGAAGCCACTTTGTGCCACTTGATACAAACCAAGAGAAGCTTTGTTCGCTAAAAATGTAAATCGATATGAACTAACCGTATTTTTCAATTCTGATCAATTTTTTTTATAATAATTTTCGAAATTTAAAAAAATAAAATAACAAAATTCACATTTTTTGACAAACCTCGTATACGACTGAAAAATATTGAGACCTGTATAATATATGTATTTTTACTTATACAGCTAAGTAAATAATTTTTTCTAATTTCTTTAACTCACATGCAGTGTTCGATTCCGACCGGACAAACAGCGAGAAGTGAGATAACAAACTATAATGTTTTTAAATAAAACACCCTATATATTTTGAAAATATCTACCTGTCATATTAACTTTGAATATTCATATATGGTAATAAATAATCTTTTTTTATTCAAAAATATTGAGTTTTAGTGAAAAACAATTTTATAAACTAAATAAATAAGTATTAACGTACCTGTAGAAAAATTGCTCTTACAAAATGGACAAATTTTCATTTGTTGTCTACATTCATCACATATACTATGCCCTGTAATACACATTCGAATAGGAGGTTTTAGATAATTGAAACATACACGACATTCTAATTCATTCAACATATCATTAATTTGTAAATCTTGAGCCATCTAAAACATAAAAAATTATCATTTTTTTCCGTTATTAAGTAACTTAATAATAAAACTGTTACTCGCCATCTCTAATATTTATAAGATAAATGTTTTGACAATCTGTCAAACTTGTCAAATTAATGATAATATTTCACTCAGTTTATTTAAATTGTTTCTTAATTTACGAAAATTGTTTATAAAACATCAATTATTAAATATTTAGAATTAGGAATGTGTGATAAAAATTAAAAATTAAAGAATTATACACAAAAACTATTTGTAAACAATAATGATGAATATTTAATATCATCGTGTAATAATAATCGCATTATTAATATAACTAATAATTAATATACATAAGATAATAAAGATCAATAAGTTTATAATTTTTATAGTAACTGTTAATAAAAGTAACCTAACCTCAAAATGACTTTAATAATGTTTGATTATGTACCTATAAATACGTAAGAAATAAAATGTACTTACTAAGAACTAATTTGTAAGAAAAACTAAAAAATCCTTTTCACAACACCCAATACAATTTAGACAACAATTAGCAAAAAAGAATACAATAATAATAATATAAAAACTAGATAAGCATTAGAAATATGCTGCTTAGCGCTGTTGCCAAACTGATAATTTTTTTTAGAAAGTTTATAAAAAAATTGTTAATAATATTTAATCAATTTATTATTCTATTAATGACGTGTAATATAAATATTTGTACTATTATTATGATTAAATATTATTATTTAATTTGTGTCCTTTCATTCATAAATAATAACAAAATGATAATTAATATTAATTTAATTTCTTAACAAAAATTAATTTTAAATAAATCATCACTATTTTTTTGTTAAGAACAAATTTGTATTAAAATTTTATTAATAAAAAAAGAAAAGGAATTAAAAAATAATGATCTTCAAACCTAAGAAATTTTAAAATAACATTGGCAACACTGTGGAATAGTCTGCTCTGCGCGTTAAAGTCGAATATAGAGGTGGGAATAAGTATGTTACTTTAATGTAACTGTTATCTCAAATTTGTTATATTATAAAATTATGAACAAAATAATAATAATAATAATTTTATAGTTTCTTAACTGAGATTTAAAATTCGCTTTGATTTATTAATTAAAAATACTTTAATTAAAAAAAAAACAATAAATTGGAGTACGTGATGTCTTTTTACATTGCATCAAAAATAATAATAATAATAATAATAGTAATTATCTTCCTATATTTCACCCCATTACGAGTGAATCCCAGAAGCTAAAGGTTTGTGCAGTGAAGGGACGGGTGACTTACTGATAATTGATGGCGCCATTTGGTTATAGGTGTAGAAAAACAAACTTCTTAATAAAATACCAACAATGGTATGTTATTTATTAACTACCGATCCCTGTGTACAGGGTAAAAAGGTGGAGGGGGAGGTAGGTCGAATGTTAAAATTAAAAAATCGATTTTTGTTAGGGTTAGTAAAGGGGGTGGATGGTCAAAGTTTAGATTAAACAATTGATTAAAAATATCGATTTTTTAATCGATTTTTTAAATAGATTCTTCTACTCGACATTTTTAATTGATTTTTAGTGGGTTTTGTTAATCGATTTTTTTCCACTCTAGTTATGTAATATACTATTTATTATCGATTCTTATTGTACAACGTGATCGGTGGTTGTTAGAATTTTACACTTCTCGTTCTATTTTTCCTGTGCCGACAAGATTTTATTAGTATCATTTCAACCCGTCATATCTAATTTCGCCAGGCGAATGATTTTTACCTTGGATTGACAGATATGGATATGAGCCGAATCCGACTCGAAGGACCATTTGAAGCGACTTTTTCCCTTGAAATCCCATAAATTAAATTTTTTGTAGGCCTTCCCGAATCCATTTTTTTTTAAAAATTATCAACAAGAGCTTTTTTTATCGGATAAATTTCTCCTTGTAATGAAATATTTTGCCAATTAGTAATTTTTGGAGGTCAAGCTATTTCGCCAACTCACAGCTACTAGATTTAGTTTGATTATGAGGAACAAGGTTATCACTACTTGTAAGGTAATTTTTAAAAAATTTCTTATCAAAACATCAAAATTAGGTTTTAACGCTCGGATATGAGGTCCTTCGAGCCGGATTTGACTCGAAGGACCATATATGAGCTTTTTTTCTGTAACTAATTTTAGACGAAAAATCATAAATTATAAGAATATTATGGCGAAAATAATTCATAGCACTGATATCCTTTAAATAATTTAAGTTAGAAATTTGAGAACATACAAAATATAAATTTTATTAAATTGTAATATTAAAAATGTTGGTCCTTATAATTTCTTTGTACGAAAAAATTTCACAATTAAAATATAAAACTAGAATCAATATATATTGAGTTGAATCCGGCTCGAAGGACCATATGTCACAAATTATATTTTTATATAATTAAAAACAGTAAATTTTTTTGGTAACCTGTAAATTACGAATTTTATTAAATTGAACAAGTAAACTATGAAACTAGGATGGATAAGCATAAATATAAGGTCTTTCAAGTCGAATCCGGCTCGAAGGACCATATATGGAGACTTTTCTCTGTAATGTCATAAACTTAATTTGTATACAATTAAAACTAGTAATTTTTTTTTGAAGATCTGTAAGTTGCAAGTTTTAAATATGAAACTATGATAGATAAGCGTAAATATAAGGTATTTCCAGCCGAATCCGGCTCGAAAGACCATATATGGAGACTTTCCTCTGTAATGTCATTAATTAAAGTAGTATACTATTAAAACTAGTAATTTTTTTTAAAGATCTGTAAGTTGCAAATTTTAAAATATGAAACTAGGATGGATAAGCATAAATATAAGGTCTTTCCAGTCAAATCCGGCTCGAAGGACCATATATGGAGACTTTTCTCTGTAATGTCATTAATTAAATTAGTATACAATTAAAACTAGTAATTTTTTTTTGAAGATCTGTAAGTTGCAAATTTTAAAATATGAAACTAGGATGGATAAGCATAAATATCAGGTCTTTCCAGTCAAATCCGGTTCGAAGGACCATATATGGAGACTTTTCTCTGTAATGTCATTAATTAAATTAGTATACAATTAAAACTAGTAATTTTTTTTTGAAGATCTGTAAGTTGCAAATTTTAAAATATAAAACCAGGATGGATAAGCATAAATATAAGGTCATTCCAGTCAAATCCGGCTCGAAGGACCATATATGGAGACTTTTCTCTGTAATGTCATTAATTAAAGTAGTATACTATTAAAACTAGTAATTTTTTTTGAAGATCTGTAAGTTGCAAATTTTAAAATATGAAACTAGGATGGATAAGCATAAATATAAGGTCTTTTCAGTCAAATCCGGCTCGAAGGACCATATATGGAGACATTTCTCTGTAATGTCATAAATTAAATTAGTATACAATTAAAACTAGTAATTTTCTTTTGAAGATCTGTAAGTTGCAAATTTTAAAATATGAAACTAGGATGGATAAGCATAAATATAAGGTCTTTTCAGTCAAATCCGGCTCGAAGGACCATATATGGAGACATTTCTCTGTAATGTCATGAATTAAATAAGTATACAATTAAAACTAGTAATTTTTTTTTGAAGATCTGTAAGTTGCAAATTTTAAAATATAAAACCAGGATGGATAAGCATAAATATAAGGTCTTTCTAGTCAAATCCGGCTCGAAGGACCATATATGGAGACTTTTCTCTGTAATGTCATTAATTAAAGTAGTATACTATTAAAACTAGTAATTGTTTTTTGAAGATCTGTAAGTTGCAAATTTTAAAATATGAAACTAGGATAGATTAGCATAAATATAAGGTCTTTCTAGTCAAATCCGGCTCGAAAGACCATATATGGAGACTTTTCCCTGTAATGTCATTAATTAAATTTGTATACAATTAAAACTAGTATTTTTTTGAAGATCTGTAAGTTGCAAATTTTAAAATATGAAACTAGGATGGATAAGCATAAATATAAGGTCTTTCCAGTCAAATCCGGCTCGAAGGACCATGCATGGAGATTTTTATTTGTAATGTCATAAATTAAATTTGAAAAAAAGGAAAAAAAATAAAAAAACATGTCGGCGAACCGAACAAACAAACGTATAAAATATTCCCTAACTGGCCTATTTAAAATTCGACGCGTGCACCGTACCCGTAGGGCTGTAAATTCGGCAACAGTGACGAGAAAGTTCCCCACATTCGACGTCACAACGTTCCGAGCTTTTCGTCTGCTTTCCACTTTCCAGTAACGACTAAGCTTTCCGGCCGGTTAGTCGCATCGAAGAAAATGCTTTGATCGTTCGACATCCCCCCATGTGCTTCTATTTCGCTGGCAGTTTTTTCCTAAATTTCGCAACTTCCGCTGATTTTTCTTCGCCATACGTTTGAGCTTCAAACAGGTAAAAATGCATGTCATTTATGTTATATTAACACGTTGGATGATAAACACCATAATCAATAAAAAATATGAAAATTTATAATAATAATAATAACAATAAGTGTAATGCTGAGATAATGTCTAGGAAATTTGATCATAATAATAATAATAATAATACTCTTTCTATATTTCACCCTTTTATAAGTGAACCACAGAAGCTGAGACTTATGGAGGGAATGAACGATTATTATTTATTAAACAAAAAAAAAAAAAAAAAAAAAAAAAAAAAAAAAAAAAAAAAAAAAAAAAAAAGATTGGAATTTAAGCAGTGTCGTACAAAATAATAAGACTTAAAGGGTCACATATGCCACTGGTAAATAAAAGTAAGTGAACGTATCTGTCGATTCAACTATCAAGTTTAATAAAAAAAAAAATATAAAATTTCAGTCATGGAAAATAATTATTTTTAAATAAAACACCCTGTATTTTGACTAGAAGTCAAATTGTGTTAGCTGTATATTTTAAAATATTTCTATTCAATCAATTCTATTTATATCTTTTATCATCCGCTTCTTGTAGAGTTTTTTTTTTAAGGGTTCTTCAAATTCTGAAATCCTTCTAGCCATGGATGACTGTCTTTATTGTCAAAAGGACACAATCCTTTTGTGATATAAATTCGATAAAAGAGTATCGAGCGGAGACCTTCGACGCTATCACTTTTATCCCTTTAATATTTAGGACAAAACATATAAAATGATACATTATAATATATAGATATATATATAATAAAATTTAAAATTAAGAAACCTGCGACAGGGATATTTACTCCACTTATCACATGAGACAGGACAATCTGCCCTACCAGAATAAAAAACAATACAATTAAAATAATATAATATAATATTAAATTATAATGTTTTTTACTTCATTAGTCCTGATGTTTTTTTTTCATACATATTTTTCTTACAATTCTGGATATTACAAAAATTATTGATTTATTTTTTTTTACTTTAAATTTTTCAACTACTACATTTTTTTTAACAATTATTAAACATCTACTATAACTTCCTCTATGACTTCTTATTACTTATAAATTTTCAAATATTTTATAATTTAACTTCCTATATAATTTTGAAATAATTTCCCATATATCACGTCACAAAATATTACCTTCATTTTTTTAATACACAGGGTGTAATAAACTTCACTACAATATATATTATTATAAGAACGCCCGGTATAGTAAATTGTATTAAAAGATATTACCGTATAATTAGAAATTGATAACAAAATCTGATTGGGTATTGGTAAAATAAAAAAAGTAACAAAAATGAAAAATATTATAAAGAAACAAAAATAAAATTGCACCCAAAACGAACCCATTCTAAGAAAAAAGAAGGTATATAAGGGCATTTAAATAATATAAATTTTACGTCATAAAAATAATTAAATAATGGAAATTAAAAATAAATAAATAACAAAAATAAAAAGAACACTAATATATGAAAAATTTTCTGAATGGATAATAACTTTGCTGACCTGGCACCCGCATAGCTTATCTACTTTTTTAAATATTTTTTTAGGCAAGTAGATAAATTAATCTGGAATAGTATGGTTTAGGTGGTTTACAGTTTTTTATGAAGAATAAAATTTTCTGACACGTTAATAATCAAGGCTATAGAAAGGATAATATCTTTGCTGACCTGGCACCCGCATAGCTTATCTACTTTTTAAATATTTTTTTAGCAATGGGATATATTGATGTGTTATAGTATAGTTTATATGATTTAGAATCTTTTATGAAGAATACAATTTTCTGACACGTTAATAATAAAGGATATAGAAAGGATAATATCTTTGCTGACCTGGCACCCGCATAGATTATCTACTTTTTTAAATATTTTTTTTGGCAATGGGATATATTGATGTAGTATATCATAGTTTATATGATTTAGAATCTTTTATGAAGAATAAAATTTTGTGACACGTTAATAATAAAGGCTATAGAGAGGATAATATCTTTGCTGACCTGGCATCCGCATAGCTTATCTACGTTTTTAAATATTTTTTTTAGGCAATGTGATATATATATATATATGTGTTATAGTATAGTTTATATGATTAAGAATCTTTTATGAAGAATAAAATTTTCTGACACGTTAATAATAAAGGCTATTGAGAGGATAATATCTTTGCTGACCTGGCACCCGCATAGCTTATCTACTTTTTTAAATATTTTTTAGGCAATGGGATATATTGATGTAGTATAGTATAGTTTATATGATTTAGAATCTTTTATGAAGAATAAAATTTTCTGACACGTTAATAATAAAGGCCATAGAAAAGATAATTTCTTTGCTGACCTGGCACCCGCATAGCTTATCTACTTTTTAAAATATTTTTTAGGCAATGGGATATATTGATGTAGTATAGTATAGTTTATATGATTTAGAATCTTTTATGAAGAATAAAATTTTCTGACACGTTAATAATAAAGGATATAGAAAGGATAATATCTTTGCTGACCTGGCACCCGCATAGCTTATCTACTTTTTTAAATAAAACTATTGATTTTACAAAAACAGGTTATGACAGAAAATTGAGGAAATTTTTTCAAGTTTAATTTATTATATAACTTTTTATCGTAAAAAGAGTCGGAAACGAGATATTGTCAAAAAAACTGTTTTTAGGCGCCATTTTTCCAATATGACAGCGAGATTGGCAAACATACAAGATGGCAACGTAGAAATTCGGAAAGAGCACATCTTACCAATTTTCAAAACTTCCGAAAAATTTTTCAGGTAAAACTATCAAATGATTGTACTAGAATATTAATTCTAAACATATGGATCGGCTTCAGGGGTGAAGGGCCCAAATATTTCTTCTATACAGCAATTATTTTAAGACATAAGTGGCTTATATAAATAAAGGACCCAAGATTTTCAAGTTACCAACATAACACTTTCCCTCTACTATACCAACATCATACTTCCTTATCGGTATGAAAGTATATATAATTATAGAGGTATCATTTTAACTATCAATAAGTAGACAGTCTAAGAAACGTTGGATTTATCAAAATATCCAAAATTATCGATGTTAATTCATATCATAATGCTTTTATTGCAAAAAAATCGCTGACTATACGAAATTTTTATTATATTGATTCCATTTTATTCGGAATAAATTAGATAAGAAATATTAAAATAGATGCATTCAGATAAACAAGTACGGTTATGCTCGCCAAAATGGCGTCGTAAATTCTTAGAATAATTATATCATTGTATTCAGCGGAAATAAGATAAGTATTAATTCGCTACGATATTATTGAAAAGAAACATAATAATTATTTATGTATTACAGATACTGTATAAATAAGATAAGAAGATTATTAATTTTTAAATATTAAGTAATATAATACATTCTTTGTTCTAAAATAATAACACGTGATAACCTTGTTATTATTTATAGTTGGGAATTATAATATTGGATAATTTTTGGTATTTTATAAATAAAAAATATTATTGGATGTGTGATTCGAATTTATGCACTCACGGATATACGTATATGCTAGTGTTCTTTTGGCAAAGATACTGTGCATGATTTTTGTTTACGTATTTAATCTCAGTTCAATTTTAAAATCAAATAAATGTCATATTTATGTGTGCATATGGAGGAATATATTCTCTATACTTTCTCTTAAAAAAATTCCTTCCATTTATAGACGGCCATTACTCAAATAGTAGCAGAAACATATAACGATTATTCGTGCGAAACATGAAGTTCATAAAGGAAACTGTAAATGGACTGTCATGGAATACAAATAACCCTAAATTTATGGAAAATTCTAAGAATTATAGTCACGCTATAAGGAGGAAAGAAATTATACATAGTTTCTTAATTTCTAACGTCTATAATTCCCGGAAATATCGGGAAAAATCAGTGTCGTTTCTGGAAATTTTACCACCGATAAGAATAAGATACTAAAATGAACTAACTTAAGTAAAATTACAAGTACGTTAGGTAATCTATATTTTCTATCTCAGTTAATCTCATCATGATTGGGTTATTCTATTCTGTCATTTTTCATTGTGCCATTTGTATGTCTGTCGTTTGTCATTCTGTCATTTGTCATTCTGTGGTTGGTCATTCTGACGTTTGTCATTTTATTATTTTATCGTTTGTCATTCCACCGTTTTTGTAAAATAAAGTCAAGACTTGTTTATATTTAATTCGGTTCAATGTTGACCGATAGTTGTTTAAAGAAGGGGGAATAAAAACATGAACTTTTCATTCAATTAAAACAGCAACATGGAAGTTACTTTCTGAGCTATAGCAATTGTTTATTTAATATTACAAAAATTGCTTTTCGTCGCGATAATATTTATCTAACTTTGGAGGAAATATTTCTCGTTCGAAAATATTTTTACTGATCAATAGATCAGTCAGTTTTATTGGCTTTTGAGCTGATTAAACTCGCGTTTTGCTATTTGCTCTAATTTTCCCAGAAAGTCGCTTTCAGTAAAGGCATTATGTAATTTTCCTAAGCTATCGTCGTCGTCGGTTGAATTTAAAATTAAAAGAAAATTTCTAATTAACGGTGGTTAAATACCTACTGAGAGGTAATATTAGATTAAAAGAACATTTTTTAATTAAACGGTATAATTAAATTAATGAAAAAAAAATATGAAGGAAATTTATACTGATTATTACTATAAAAATGTAGAAAAAAATCAATGTCATCTAAATTTGTTTATTTTACGTTCGATCAATCGACCAATGGTCAATAATTTGAATTGCTGGATATTTTACATAAATGTAATTAAACTATAAAGTATTAAAAAGTACTATAAGGTAGTATAGGGTAGTATAAACTGTGTGGTGGTAAAAAGTACTTAAGGTAGTATAGGGTGCTATAAATTACCTGGTGGTGCAAGTAGAGTTTCGCATATAAAATAACATAAAACACAAAAATATAATCCCATTCTGAGTAAAACCACTCCGGTTTGTATAATTATTTTTAATACTTCATGTCGAACGTATTTTCTTACATACCCAATTACGTTCATCGCTACTGTTATTAAAATTTAAAAAAAATATATATTTAGCAAACTCGAGATTTCTATTTCTTAGAGAAAAATAGAAAGAAAATAATTACAGTCGGAAAACGAGCGTCTGAGCCATCCACTTAAATTATTTCTAGAGTCTAGTCTTTTCAAGATAATAAAAGAGGGGATCTTTCATAAAATGGGTAAAATCAACTATATACATGGTGTTCAGATATGAATAAGAGCATTAAATATAAGTGCTGTATTTCATTTGATTTAGTTTTGTCCTTGAGCAAGTTGCTTGTACATATTGTATATATAATACACAAAAATGGAGAACTTATCAGCTAGACTAGTGGATGATTAATTAAATTTTTTTCTCTGGGGTAATATATATAAAAAAACAAGAAATGAATGGTTATTGGGGTAGCAGCGAAACGAAAAGTGTACTCTTTAAAGTTATTTAATCCAAGCTTTCGAATAAGATTTTACTCATCATCAGGGAAGCTACAAAATGAGTGAATTTAGGAAACAATTTCTACAATTAAAATTGAAGTACTTACAATTTATTGAGGATGTTTCGTAAATTGATATTCATAATAAAATTTAAAAACACACATTAGAACCTCTGACACACATAACATTTGATAAAAATTATTGTTAAAAAATATTAAAAAACTTTTAAGTAAAATGTCTACTTGGACATTTTATTAATGCGTTCTAGCATAAACAAATTTATTTATGAAGTAGACATAAGTCATACTTGTCACTTTGGGAAAAGAATAAAGACAACAAATGGCCTTTTACTAATGAGGTATAAGGTCACTTGTTGGCAATTACTGAGGGTTAATGACTAATGAGTCCCCCCTAGGAAGTGACATATACAGTGTGTTCACAGATGGGATTCACAAGAGGAGAAAAAAATTGTTGGTTGGTTGTTGGTTTTATCAAAAAAATTTATTCTTGATAAAAAGGTTTGTTTATTTATTTAAAACCCCATAAAACGAAAGAAAAATCATGTTTTATCGTGACTTCTTTATTTTGTAGTCAATTTTCTATCATTATCAAAAGAAAAATTAAAAAGTACATGAGCTATGCGGGTGCTAGGTTAGCAAAGTTATTATATGTTCTATAGCGTTTATTATTAACGTGTCAGAAAATTTTATTCTTCATAAAAAATTCTAAATCACCTAAGCTATACTATACCACACCAATATATCCCATTGCCTAAAAATTTTTTTAAAAAGTAGATAAGCTATGCGGTTGCTAGGTCAACAAAGGTATTTTCTTTTCTATAGCGTTTATTATTAACGTGTCAGAAAATTTTATTCTTCATAAAATATTCTAAATCACCTAAGCTATACTATACCTCATCAATATATACCATAGCTAAAAAAATATTAAAAAAGTAGATGAGCTATGCGGTTGCAAGGTCAGCAAAGTTATTATCTTTTCTATAGCGTTTATTATTAACGTGACAGAAAATTTTATTCATTAAAAAATTCTAAATCACCTAAGCTGTACTATACCGCATCAATATATGCCATGGCCAAAAAAATATTTAAAAAAGTAGATGAGCTATGCGGTTGCCAGGTCAGGAAAATTTTTATCTTTTCTGTAGCGTTTGTTATTAACGTGTCAGAAAATTTTATTCTTCATAAAAAATTCTAAATCACCTAAGCAATACTATACCATACCAATATATCCCATTGCCTAAAAAAATATTTAAAAAAGTAGATGAGCTATGCGGTTGCCAGGTCAGGAAAATTTTTATCTTTTCTGTAGCGTTTGTTATTAACGTGTCAGAAAATTTTATTCTTCATAAAAAATTCTAAATCAACTAAGCTATACTATACCACACCAATATATCCCATTGCCTAAAAAAATATTTAAAAAGTAGATAAGCTATGCGGTTGCTAGGTCAACAAAGGTATTTTCTTTTCCATAGCGTTTATTATTAACGTGTCAGAATATTTTATTCTTCATAAAAAATTCTAAATCAACTAAGCTATACTATACCACACCAATATATCCCATTGCCTAAAAAAATATTTAAAAAGTAGATAAGCTATGCGGTTGCTAGGTCAACAAAGGTATTTTCTTTTCCATAGCGTTTATTATTAACGTGTCAGAATATTTTATTCTTCATAAAAAATTCTAAATCACCTAAGCTATACCATACCAATATATCCCATTGCCTAAAAAAATATTTAAAAAAGTAGATAAGCTATGCGGTTGCTAGGTCAGCAAAGTTATTATCTTTTCTATAGCGTTTATTATTAATGTGTCAGAAAATTTTATTCCTCATAAAATATTCTAAATCACCTGAGCTATACTGTACCATATCAATATATCCCATCGCCCAAAAAATATTTAAAAAAAGTAGATAAGCTATGCGGTTGCTAGGTCAGCAAATGTATTATCTTTTCTATAGCCTTTATCATTAACGTATCCGAATATTTTACCCAAGCTATACTGTACCACATCAATATATGCCATCGCCAAAATATATTAAAAAAAAGTAGATAAGCTATGCGGGTGCCAGGTTAGCAAAGTTATTATCCTTTAAACATCTCTTACTATTAACTTTTCAAAAAAATGTTATTCTTAATAAAAGTTTATAAATTATCTAAACTATAAGATACAATATCAAGATATTCCATCGCCAAAAAATATTTAAAAAAGTAGATAAGCTATAGGAGTTCCAGATTAGACTTTATTATGAACTTTTCAAAAAATTTTATTCTTTATAAAATAATCTAAATGGCCTAATCAATATTATACAATATCCCATCGCCCAAAAAAATGTTATTCTTCGTGTTTCTAAATCACGCAATCTACACTCTATATCATATTAATATATCCCATTAATATATCTCACAGTCCTTATTATCAACTTATCAGAATATTTTTTCTCCCTAAAAACTTCTAAATCCCCTAAACTATACGAATTCACTTGAAAACATGCAATATTTACAAAAAATATAAAAGATTGTCGTAGTACAAGCCTGTAAAATTTTATTTTCTTTTCAACAGCTTTTATTATTAATGTGTCAGAAAATTTCACTCGTTATAAAAGTTTCTAAATCACTTGTACAAATTTATTTATGTTTTGTAATCCGAATAAAAAAACTTATAAACCATCTAAAATATATGGCACTAATAAATAATCGTCTACCGTAATTGATGCGCTAATTTAAGCCCCAAATACACGTTGGAGGTACTTAGGTACGTGCTTTTACAATTCGATAGTCTCTCTCTTGGGTGATTAAATAATTATAATTATATTATCGATTAAATAAATACATGACATATTACTTTGGCGACGTTCAATTTGAATTAAAATTTTAATTGAAATTGTCGAGGTAAATCGATGGGCGCCAACAAAACTTAAGAGTTAGAAAATTGGTAAAGTTTCGTCGACTTAATCTTAGTTGATGTTTATTTTCGACCAAAAACAGTACAATCAAAATGAAATGAAATCGTCTAGTGATAAAGTTTTGATGAAAAATGTTCTTGTCATTCGAAACTTTAATTACTACCCAAGTTTTTTGAGCGCAAAGAGAATTAAAAACTAAAAGATCAAGAAGATTTAAATTTAGTTTATAAAATTTATTATTATTTTCCTTATCTCTTGTACTTCAAAAGGTAAAAGACTTCTTAATGAAATTCAGTAACTAGATTAATTAAAGATAAGCGTTCATAAACGTCTTAAAGTTGACTTTGTCGAAATTAATATCGTCTCTTTAAGGTTGTTGACATGTTGTTGTTGTCAGTCTAGTGGATTAACAAACTTTCGGGTATAGTTTAGATTTTAGAATATGTCTCAGTTGCGATTAATTTCGAAAATGGAATTTTTCCAGCGTAAATTTTTTTCATTATCGGTTGAAATCCTTTCACAGCTGTCTAAATGTCCGCTACCCCCAAGGGAGAAATAACCACTATAAAACCTAACGGATGTCGATGTCTGAATCGCGGAGTGACGTAACGATCCATTGGAGTGACCTACTTTACCTTGTAATTTGACGCGGCTCGATGGTAGTGCATTGTAAAGGCCATAGGCAATTTTTGGCAGGTCTATAGCTCGACGAAGGATGAATGACCATAAAATATAGTCAAAAATACTATAATTCACTCTGATGATGGCTTGTCAATAAAAATATTATCTTAATGTAAAATACATGGCAGTGAATGTGTTAATTAAAATCATGACTATCAGAATTTCTTGTTTTCCTTTTTTTTAATATATTTAGATTTATTGATCAAAAATAATCAATTTCTTAAATTATTTATCTGAAATGGATGACGTCAATTCAGTCAGAGCAAGAACCTTAGAGGCCAAACAACTATAAATCATATTTTTATGTATCATAGTAAACTGTTATATTAATACACGTTTATTTATTTATTTCAATCATTAGAATGATACAATTAATTTTTTTATAAAATTGTGTAGATTTTTATAATCATTATCCTATTATTTAACGTTTCTAAAAGTAAAAGCAGTAAAAAATAATATTATGGTCTTTTATAATCATTTTAAAATAGAGCCCTTTATCCTCTAAGTCTGATACTATCAATACCATTGCGCATTAAATATTATCGGATTTTTTAAACAGAAACTCCGAAATTATGTGCCAAGTCCTTTATAATAAAAATACGCATCAATATTTCTTTAAGTATAACATCCATGTTTTATTTTAAATCAAATAACGTTAATCCGGTTAAAATCAGACCAATAATAACGAAACGTTGCAAACATGCTTTTTTAACATTGTTACTGTACATGATTTATCTTTAAGTTTTATATATTAGTTCTGAATTACTAACCAACATCCTATCATTTTGGTACGCTATCTTTAGGCACCTTCGATTTATAGTGAAAGTCACTTGCCCCGGGCAGCGTCAGTGAAGTTAGAGGTGGTTGCTGGGTAATGGCGTCGGTCGGGAAATTCGGTCCTCTCTATTATCTACTCGATATGAATTGGGTCTGCTTGGTTTCCCTCCTTTTAAAGGTCGCTGAATCGGTACTACAGCTGGATATGGATCTAGGCTCAAACTCATGAGAATGAATCGAATCGTAGTAGAAGGTACTGTTTGTTTCGTGTGCAATTGTTTCCATATGTCGCTCCACTTCTGATCCACTTTTGAACCTCGATCAGATTTTACCCGAGTACGCTGATGACATCACTAGTGACCTTGATATGAATAAAAATTATCAGAATGAACTTAGATGTACTTAGATGCTAATGCCATTTTGTCGTAACTGCTGCGCATTATTTTACATCCTCATTTACAATACAACGTTTTTTTTTAATAAATCTGATCAATAATAACGAAAATATCGTGGTGTTTCTGCTAAAAGTGACCAAGTTAGTTTTATTGCTTTTTCAAAAATATTTTAAGTGCTCAAAAAAATTTCGGGTAAGTTCTAGTATAGTATAACATGTAAAATCTGATTGTTCAACTTAAATTTTCACATGCAATTTGTCGGAAAGTATCAAAGCTGAATAATAATATCATTGCATTTCGAATAAATAAGATAAGATGGAAATTGCAACTCCAACGCTAAAGATAACTTTGAAGCAATTATAATTAATCATTTTCAGCAAATTTAGTTTAGTGCCTTTATTTTTAGAGTCCCGATCTGACTATCTAATCAAGGTTTGACTGGCTGACTAATCAAGGCTTGACTGACTAACTAAGACCTGACTGACAGACTAACCAAGGTTTAATTGACTAACTAACCAAGGCTTGACTGACTGACTGACTAAGGCTTGACAGACTAATTAAGCAATTAAAGCTATTTATGTTCTAGAACGAAAGTGACCTGTCAAAGTTTTCAAAACGGCGGGAAATTGAAATATGACTGCGCGGCAGGGTACTCCGTATTGGAGGGACTGCGCAGAGTTCATTTAAGGGGCTACATACTTAATGCCCATCATAAATGACGTAAATCCCCACCTACCAGTCTTACACGTGTTGTAGGATTGGGCGGTGCGACAGGGTGATCCGTATTAGAGGGGCTGCGCAGGGTTTATTTAAAGGGGCTACATACTTAATGCCCCATCATAAATGACGTAAATCCCCACCTACCAGTCTTACACGTGTTGTAGGGTTGGGCTGCGCGACAGGGTGATCCGTATTAGAGGGGCTGCGCAGGGTTTATTTAAAGGGGCTACATACTTAATGCCCCATCATAAATGACGTAAATCCCCACCTACCAGTCTTACACGTGTTGTAGGGTTGGGCTGCGCGACAGGGTGATCCGTATTAGAGCGGCTGCGCGGGGTTCATTTAAAGGGGCTACATACTTAATGCCCATCATAAATGACGTAAATCCCCACCTACCAGTCTTACACGTGTTGTAGGGTTGGGCTGCGCGACAGGGTGATCCGTATTAGAGGGGCTGCGCAGGGTTTATTTAAAGGGGCTACATACTTAATGCCCCATCATAAATGACGTAAATCCCCACCTACCAGTCTTACACGTGTTGTAGGGTTGGGCTGCGCGACAGGGTGATCCGTATTAGAGCGGCTGCGCGGGGTTCATTTAAAGGGGCTACATACTTAATGCCCATCATAAATGACGTAAATCCCCACCTACCAGTCTTACACGTGTTGTAGGGTTGGGCTGCGCGACAGGGTGATCCGTATTAGAGGGGCTGCGCAGGGTTTATTTAAAGGGGCTACATACTTAATGCCCCATCATAAATGACGTAAATCCCCACCTACCAGTCTTACACGTGTTGTAGGGTTGGGCTGCGCGACAGGGTGATCCGTATTAGAGCGGCTGCGCGGGGTTCATTTAAAGGGGCTACATACTTAATGCCCATCATAAATGACGTAAATCCCCACCTACCAGTCTTACACGTGTTGTAGGGTTGGGCTGCGCGACAGGGTGATCCGTATTAGAGGGGCTGCACAGGGTTTATTTAAAGGGGCTACATACTTAATGCCCCATCATAAGTGACGTAATTCCCCACCTACCAGTCTTACACATGTCGTAGGGCTGCGCTACAGGGTGATCCGTGTTGGAGGGGCTGCGCAGGGTTCATTTCAAGGGGCTACATACTTAATGCCTCATCATAAGTGACGTAATTCCCCAACTACCAATCTTACACGTGTTGTAGGGATGCGCGACAGGGTGATCCGCGTTGGAGGAGATTTGCACGGTTCGTTTAAAGCGCCCCCATGATTAAGGCAATCTTTGATGTGTCATAATGTCAACGTAACTTAAAAAAATCTTCTCTCCACGTATATGAGAGGTCATGGCTACCTTCAGAGTTCATTGACAGCGAACAAATGACTTGATTGACTGTGTAACGCTCTTTCGGTTTGGTGCCTTAGTCCAGATTTCGGATTGCCTCGGGCGCCACTTTCCGTTTATGGTGTGAATACCACTTGTTCCGGGCAACGTCAGTGGAGATTTAATACTCCGTACAGGGGTGATTATGGTATCGTCAAGGCGCTAGCAATAAAAATGAAATAAGTCAGCAAGTAGAAATAATTCTTTATTCAGAAACTAAATGTGGAAAATGGTGTTTAACACGATTCTTAGTGTGTCGTATCGGACGGTAAAGGTACGACTGCCAGGCTGGTATGGCGGTTGAATTGACGGTTCCTAGATTTTGGTCAAGCGGCTTGCGATCGACTGAGCTTGGCTAAGCACCACTTCCAGGCTGGTGTGGCGGTTGAATTGAATGTTCCTAGATTTTGGTCAAGCGGCTTGCGATCGACTGAGCTTGGATTGGCACCACTTCCAGGCTGGTGTGGCAGTTGAATTGACGGTTCCTAGATTTTGGTCAAGCGGCTTGCGATCGACTGAGCTTGGCTAAGCACCACTTCCAGGCTGGAGTGGCGGTTGAATTGAATGTTTCTAGATTTTGGTCAAGCGGCTTGCGATCGACTGAGCTTGGATTGGCACCACTTCCAGGCTGGTGTGGCAGTTGAATTGACGGTTCCTAGATTTTGGTCAAGCGGCTTGCGGTCGACTGAGCTTGGCTTGGCACCACTTCCAGGCTGGTGTGGCGGTTGAATTGATGGTTTCTAGATTTTGATCAAGCGGCTTGCGGTCGACTGAGCTTGGATTGGCACCACTTCCAGGCTGGGGTGGCGGTTGAATTGATGGTTTCTAGATTTTGGTCAAGCGACTGGCGGTCGACTGAGCTTGGCTTCTCCTTTAACTCGACCTATTTCTAAAGGTCACTGAATCTGGTTCTTGGCTTAGGCTCAAACTGGAACTGATGAGAATAAATTAAATCGTGGTATACGGTAAGGTTGTCTACGAAGCACGTACTTGATTGTTTTCATCTGTCGGGCGGAGGTTGTTTTTACCAGAATTTTAGGTTAATTGTTATCCAGTGCCGTACGCAATATAATTAATATAGTTTAAGTAATGAAAAGAATTCCGATAAAGCATTCGTTATAACTGACTAACTAAAACCTAACTGACTGACAGACTAATTATGATCTGATTGATTTTATAAATTTTCCACCCTGTATATACTTTCAGAGATCTCTTTGTTTAATTTTGCCCGAATTCCAGTTCCAGTAATTACTTGCACAAAGGCATTGTACATAAGTTGTTGAGCCGAGGGTAAACGCACTCTACAACTTATTGAACAACCCTTTGTCTATTCGATATTGCTTGATTGGAATTCGACCGATAATTCATTGAATAAATTGCGTCCGATACAATATCAATTCCAATTACTTATACCTATATTGGCTGAATTGTCCGATCGTGCGGTTAAGCCCACGTTATCAGACGCATTTCGAATTATAAGTAACTTAGTTATAAAAGTATTAGATATCGTTTACTGATGGGAAAAGAAATTAGTTATATAAAATGTAAAATAAAATAATTAAAATTTAATTCATTATTTAATTGGTTTTGTTGCTCAGAGTCGTTATAGATATTTATGAAGTAGCTTATGTGTTAAACTGGACTGAAAATCACGTTCGCTGGCTTAGTTGATTTTATCCATCTAACGACTTTTCTGTTTTACATACAGTGTAGAGTGGGAACGCGATGGCTCCATTGGCTTAAATTGATATTGACAGGATAATAAATGTTTTGTAGTTTTAATACTTACTGGAATTTTACTTCTATGGAGAAATTCAGATTTTGGGGAAACTTTTTTTGCTATTGTTCCTTAACGCGGCTTGTTTTAATGAAATATAGGGGAAAATAGGAAAAAGTAGAGAAAAAGATGGAAAAATAAAGGAAATGGGGAAAAATAATGAAAACAAGGGGCAAAATAGGAAAAAATGAGGAATAAAATAGAACAAGTAATAAAAATAGAGAAATTAGGAAAAAATAGGGAAAAATGGGAAATAATTTGGAAAAATTGGAAAAAACTGGAAAAAATCGGAAAAAATTGAAAAAATCGATGAAATAGAAACACTTAAAATAAATCGAATAAATCCCGGAAAAATCGGAGAAAATCGAAAATATGAGAAAAAGTTGTAAATATTAAAAAAAAATCGGAGAATTCGAGTAAAATTGAATAAACGAGAAATTTAAAATAAAATCTGAAAAATCCAGAAAAAATCGGAAAAAATAATAAAAAAATGGAAAAAATTGGAAAAACAGATAAATTAGAAAAAATATGGAAAATTGGGAAATACAGAGGAACGCAGAGAAAATATTTAAAAAATTGGAAAAAAATCAAAAAACTGGAAAAAATTTAAAAAACAGAAAAAATTGGAAAAAAATCTGGACATTTAAAAAAATCCAATAAATTCAGGAAAAATAGAAAATAAAAAAATTTGAGAAATTCGGAATAAATCGAAAAAATTGGAAATAAAAAAAAAATCGATGTATCGAGTATAATCGAATAATGGAGAAATTAAAAAAACTGAAAAATCTGATAAAAACGCAAAAAAAATTGGAAAAAATTGAGAAAAATTGGAAAAACAGAGAAAACTAGAAAAATCGAAACATTAAAAAAAATTGGAATGATCGAAAAAAAAATCGAAGAATTCGAGTTAAATCGAATAAATCGAGAAATTTAAAATAAAATCTGAAAACTCGTGGAAATATCGGAAAAAAATAAAAAACATTGGAAAACAGAGAAATTAGAAAAAATATGGAAAAATGCAGGGGAAAATTGGAAAAAATGGAAAAAAAATTGGAAAAAACATTGGAAGAAATTGGAAAAAATTGGAATAATTGAAAATATCGAAAAAATCGAGACATTTAATAAAAACCGAATATATCCAGGAAAAACAGGAAAAAATCGAAAAAAATTTTGATAAATTCGAAAAAAATTGAAAAGATGGGAAAAAATGGGAAAAATCGAAAAAAAATCGAAGAAATCGAGTATTAAGAAATTAAAAAAAAATCTGAAAAATCGATAAAAAACCGGAACAAATAAAAAAATTGGGAAAAAAATAATGGACAAAAATGGAAAAAAACTGAAAATCGAAACATTAAAAAAAATTGAATAAAACCAGTAAAAACCGTAAGAAAACAAAAAAAATTTGAGAAAACCAAAAAAAAAAATTGAGAAATTCGGAAAAAAATCGAAAATATCGGAAAAAGTTTTAAAATCGATAAAAAAATCGAAGAATTCGAGTTAAATCGAATAAATCGAGAAATTTAAAATATAATCTGAAAATTCCAGAAAAAATCAGAAAAAATAAAAAAAATGGAAAAACTGAAAACAATTGGAAAATAGAGAAATTAGGAAAAAAATTGGGAAATTTAGGTAAAAACATGGAAAAACTAAGAAATTTGGAAAAAATCGGAAAAAAATTACAAAAATTGGAAAAACCGGAAAAAAAGGGGAAACATTTGGAAAAAATGGAAAAATCAAGAAATGTAAAAAAAATCTGAAAAATTCAATCAAAATCGGAAAAAATGGTAAAAGAGATTAAATCACTTTGTAACATTTAAAAAAAATTGAAAATCCCGGAAAAACCAAAAAAAAAAGAGAAATTCGGTAAAAATCGAAAATATCGAAAAAACTTGAATAAATCGATAAAAAAATCGAAGAATTCGAGTAAAATCGATTAAAACGAAAAATTTAAAATAAACTCTGAAAAATCCAGAAAAAATCAGAAAAAAATTTTAAAAAATGGAAAAAACTGAAAACAATTGGAAAATAGAGAAATTAGGAAAAAATTGGGGAAATTTAGGTAAAAATATGAAAAAACTGGGAAATTTGAAAAAAATCGGAAAAAAATTACAAAAATTGGAAAAAATTAGAAAAAACTGGAAAAATTTGGAAAAAATGGAATAAAACGGAAGAACCAAGCAATTTCAACAGTATTTGAAAAAATCAATCAAAATCGGAAAAACTGGAAAGAGATAGTGATAGAGATTAAATCACTTATTAAAATTAGTTCCTGACTGGGCTTCCCCGACCGCACAAACTTTTTTTTATTTAATTCCTACACTTTTTGCATGATTTGGATTTTCTATATATCTCGTCAACACTTTTCTATCTTTTAAGAAATAAAGTAGGTAACTCAATTATTTTAACTTCGACCGTTCGTTTCAGTCCAATCACGAATGTCGATGGCGGTATTTACTTTTGGGAAATGTTCAAAGGCCCCAAAGAGCTTTTTACTGATTGATTAAGAATATCTAAAAATACGAATTGGTGGAAATTTTTTAGAAGACTTTGGGATTAACTGAAATTTAATTATAAAATTATAAAAATAAATTAAAAATATCTACATTATTTGATAATACTGTTCAGAGATGGCAGTAGGTATATACGAACTGAATTCCTTATTACATAGAGGCCAGATGTAAACATGAGGAAAGAAGAAAATTGTATTGTTTTTATTTTCGACGTGACTAGCAGTAAAAAAAATGAAGAAAAAAAACACTTTACTGTACAAAAAAAAAATAGAAAATATCGGAAAAAAATTAAAGAAAATTTGGAAAAAAACGCTTAAAATTTCAAAAACAAAAACGACGCACAAAAACGTAAGAAATCGAAAAATATAGCAAAACAGAAAAAATTTAAAAAAAAATTAAAAAGTTGAAAGAATTGAAATAAATTGTAAAAAAATCTCAACAAAATATCAAAAAAATGAGAAAAAAATCGGAAATAATTGCAAAAAATTAAAAGAATAAGAAAAATGAGAAAAAAAATAGAAAATAAGATTAGAAAAAAAAAGAACAATGATGAAAAAATGTGAAAAATGAGAAAAATCGACAAAAAAAACGAGAAATCAGAAAAATAAGAAAAAGACGAGAAAAAATTTTAACAACGAAAAAAAAAAGAACAACCAAAACACCAGAATAATTGTAACGATAAAAAAAATTAAAAAAATCGAATGAATTAAAAAAAAATCGCAACAAAATTCAAGAAAACGGCAGAAAAAAAAGCAAATAAACAGAGGAATAAGAAAAAATGAGGAAAAATTAGAAAAACTCGAAAAAATACCAAAAAAAAAAACAAAAAATCATAAAAATGAGAAAAAAAACGAAAAACTATAAAAAAACTTTTTGTCTCTTCCAAAAATAAGGGAAGAAAATGGCAAATTATCGCAAAAAATAAAGGAATAAGAAAAAAATAAAAAAAAAGAACAATGATGAAAAAATGAGAAACGATGAGAAAAAAATCAGTAAAATGTGAAAAAGACGAGAAAAAATTTTAACAACTCAAAAAATCACAAAAAAATCGAAGTACTTAATAAGAAAAACAGAAATCAAATTTAAACAAAAATATTAAAAAAAATGAAAAATAAAATTGTAAAATACGGAAAGACCAAGCGCTCTAAAAATAGCAAAAAAAAAACGATGTAAAACAACGAAAAAAAACACAAAGAACAACGAAAATACCAGAAAAAATTGTAATAAGAAAAAATGAGGAAAAATTAGAAAAACTCAAAAAAAAACCAAAAAAAAAAACAAAAAATCATAAAAATGAGAAAAAAAACGAAAAACTATAAAAAGACTTTTTCTCTCTTCCAAAAAAAAGAGAAGAAAATCGCAAATTATCGCGAAAAATTAAAAGAATAAGAAAAATGAGAAAAAAATAGAAAATAAGATTAGAAAAAAAAAGAACAATAATGAAAAAATGTGAAAAATGAGAAAAATCGATAAAAAAAACGTTAAATCAGAAAAATAAGAAAAAGACGAGAAAAAATTTTAACCAAAAAAAAAAGAACAACCAAAATACCAGAAAAAATTGTAACGAAAAAAAAAATTAAAAAAATCGAATGAAGTAAAAAAAAATCGCAACAAAATTCAAGAAAACGGTAAAAAAATCGCAAATTAACCGAGTAATAAGAAAAAATGAGGAAAAATTAGAAAAACTAGAATTAAAAACCAAAAAAAAAAACAAAAATCATAAAAATGAGAAAAAAAAAAACGAAAAACTATAAAAAAACTTTTTCTCTCTTCCAAAAATAAGAGAAGAAAATCGCAAATTATCGCAAAAAATAAAGGAATAAGAAAAATGAGAAAAAAATAGAAAATAAGATTTGAAAAAAAAAGAACAATAATGAAAAAATGTGAAAAATGAGAAAAATCGACAAAAAAAAACGATAAATCAGAAAAATAAGAAAAAGACGAGAAAAAATTTTAACCAAAAAAAAAAAAAGAACAACCAAAACACCAGAATAATTGTAACGATAAAAAAAATGAAAAAAATCGAATGAATTAAAAAAAAAATCGCAACAAAATTCAAGAAAACGGCAAAAAAATCGCAAATAAACAGAGTAATAAGAAAAAATGAGGAAAAATTAGAAAAACTCGAAAAAAATACCAAAAAAAAAACAAAAAATCGTATAAAAATGATAAAAAAAAACGAAAAACTATAAAAAAACTTTTTCTCTCTTCCAAAAATAAGAGAAGAAAATCGCAAATTATCGCAAAAAATAAAGGAATAAGAAAAAATTCAGTAAAATGTGAAAAAGACGAGAAAAAATTTTAACAACACAAAAAATCACAAAAAAATCGAAGTACTTAATAAGAAAAACAAAAATCAAATTTAAACAAAAATATTAAAAAAATGAAAATACAAGAAAAAATTGTAACAAAAAAAAAATTAAAAAAATCGAATAACGTGCCCCAAGAAAATATAAAATTATTATTACAAAATTACTCGGCTTGTAAAACGTTTGAAATTAATTTTTTACTGATTGTATTTTTATCTCTAGTGACTTTTATTTAATTTATTATACAATTAAACAATTTTTTTGCTAAATCAGCAGTATGTGCCCCAAGAAAATATTTATTATTTTTTAAAATTATTATTACAAAATTACTCGGCTTGTAAAACGTTTGAAATTAATTTTTTACTGATTGTATTTTTATCTCTAGTGACTTTTATTTAATTTATTATACAATTAAACAATTTTTTTGCTAAATCTGCAGTATGTGCCCCAAGAAAATATTTATTATTTTTTAAAATTATTATTACAAAATTACTCGGCTTGTAAAACGTTTGAAATTAATTTTTTACTGATTATATTTTTATCTCTAGTGACTTTGATTTAATTTATTATACAATTATACAATTTTTTTGCTAAATTTGCAGTATGTGCCCCAAGAAAATATTTATTATTTTTTAAAATTATTATTAAAAAATTACTCGGCTTGTAAAACGTTTGAAATTAATTTTTTACTGATTATATTTTTATCTCTAGTGACTTTTATTTAATTTATTATACAATTATACAATTTTTTTGCTAAATCTGCAGTATGTGCCCCGAAAAAATGTTGATTATTTTTTAAAAATTATTAATATTAATTTTTTACTTTTATTTTTATTTCTATGCGACTTTGATTTAATTTATTAAATATCAAGTGAAATACTTTTTTATGTATAACTTACGGTATGACAATTATTTAATAATATACCATATATTTTACTTTATATGTATCTCGTGAGTTTAAAAATTTATTTAACTATGGAATTATTTAGTTTCGTTTTAATTAATTTTAAAAATGTTAAATTGCCAAAAATATTGTTTATATCTAGAATATATCAAAACGGAAAAATATTGAATAAAAATTCTATTTATAGTTCAATTATTTCCGATATAAATAGAATTTCAAAGCCTAAAAATCCATTAAAATCTAATTATCTAAATTTTTATGGGTCACTCGGTATCAAAACTAAAATAAAAAATAGTTCTATTTCCGTATGAATATTAAATAAAATTTACATTTGAATGTGAAATCAGAACGGAACTCTCGGCCAGAACCGTAAATAAATAATGAATTTTTACTATCGCCATTTTGAAATTGAAAAGCCAATTTCAATTCAAACTATCGCGGGTCGGAAAATTTGATTATCGTCGACAATACGCGTGTACCAAATATTAAAAGAATTAGGTCAACCAAATAAAATACGTTTTCGAAATTCAGAGTTACTGCCTATTGACATGGAAAAAATCGTTTAAACTTTGTTCATTAATCCGGTTCTATATGTTATTTAGAATATTTTACGTCATCTCATTTTTCAATATATTAAGTTTCCAAAAAAAACTTATAACTCATCAAAGTATCCGTTACTTTGTATATTTGTCAACGCTGGAAACAAGTAAATTTAGCAACGTCGGAATATCTGTCATATATAATTAAAATAATAGATTTATTATAAAATATCGCTGACTAAACATAATTCTTATAATAATTATATCAGTAGATACTCTATACCACTCCTACCGCTACTATAGAGAGAGAAAGAGGATGCAGAGATTCAATGTGTCAAAGAGAGATTGATATATCAATAACATAGTAAATACCAAAGGTCTGCCGGACCTAATGACCGGTTCATATGCATCTGGTCTAATCTTCAGGTCTGTCAGATCCTTCTGCCCTTTCAGCATCGTCTGGTATCTACTCTGCATCCTCTGCATCCTCTCTCTCTCTAATACATTGAATTTCCTATTGTGGCGATTTGAAGTATTCAATTCACATATGAGTACTATTAATTTTATTAAGTATCATACGTGCATCAAGTTACATATACGCCCACGCTAACATAATTGGATTACCAATTTACGATTCGACTAATTATTAAATGACTATTCAACGTAGAAGCCAACTATAGTATTTGAGTTATAACCAGTTTATAAAGTTTTCAAGTTGAGTGATCGTAGGCAGCTACGCCCTCGCTAAAATTAGAAACAAACTAAAATTTAAGTTAGGTACAACTTTAATCAAATTTTCATTTTGTTCACAAATTGAAATCGATTAGTTTTTGGCGTCAAACGAGACCTATTAACCAAAAATTAACTTTTTAATTAAAATCTTATATTCAAAGTATAATATTTGGCAGTGTTGCCAAATTATATATTAAATAAATTTAATCTATTCATCGTCGCCCTAAAAGAAAATATCAGTGTCCCTATTACGCTATTAGTCATATACAGAGTCCGAGATTTTACTACCGCGCCGGTCTGTAACAGAAAAATTTCCTCCAAGGTTTTAGTAAGAGTAGGAAAAAGAAGAGCTTTACGCATTAAAAACCATAAAAAATACTTTAAAAAGACTTAAAATATGTTTAAAACTGTAAAAACATTTAAACATATTCTCAGACTTGAAAAAAATCTTCCAAAGTCTTTTCGAGCACTTAAATAACTTGGGTAGATCTCAAACATATTTAAAAGTGCTTAAAATGTTTTAAAATTTTAGTAACCAATCAAAAAAATTCGAAAGGAACTTTTTAAAAAGACTTACAAGCATTTTAAAGACTTTAAAGCATTTAAAAGACTTGAAAATTATTCTCCGATTATAAAAATGTTTTTGAAAGTTTTAAAGAGTGTCAATTGCCCTATTTAAATCGGCCTAACCCAAGCTACTACACATGCTTTTTTTATTACTTATTTATTCTACATCAATTTTATAATACGGCACTGTTTGTCCTGTCAAAATCTAACCACTAATAACGAAATTAGATGCTAGTGTTTTTTTGCCGTTGTTGCTGCACATGATTTTTTTCATGCGTATTTAATATACATCACATTTTAAATAAAGTATCAATTGCTCTGTTTAAATCTGCTTAATAATGACGGATATAGACGTTGGTGTCATTTTGTCAAAGCTACTGTACATGATTTTTTATTGTTCATTTATACTACGTCAAATTTATAATACAGGACTATTTTTCCTGTCAAAATCTAACCACTAATAACAAAATTAGATGCTAGTGCTCTTTTGCCGTTGCAGCTGCGCTTGATTTGGTTATAGGCGTTAGTGTCGTTTTGGCAAAGGTACTGCACATGATTTTTTATTGCGTATTTTTTATACGTCAAATTTATTATACAGAACTATTTGTCCCGTCAAAATCTGACTTATAATAACGAAGTTAGATGATAATGTTCTTTTGTCGTTGCTGCTGCGCATGATTTTTTCTTGCGTATTTAACATACATCACATTTTAAATAAAGTATAAATTGCCCTGTTTAAATCTACTTAATAATAACGGATATAGGCGTTATTATCATTTTAGCAAAGCTACTGCACATGATTTTTTATTGCTTATTTATTCTACGTCAAATTTATAATACAGAACCATTTGTCCCGTCAAAATCTGACCAATAATAACGCAGTTAGATGACAGTTTTCTTTTGTAGTTACTGCTGCGCATGATTTTTTCTTGCGTGTTTATTATACATCACATTTTAAATACAGTATCAATAACTTACAAAAACAACCGCTAGATGGCGCTAGTGGTGGCGCACGAACAAAGTTGAAGTATGCAATGCACCGCCATTTTGAATCCACAATAATTTGCGTCAAAATTCGTTATTAGTAATCAGTTTATTATAATTGTGACGTAGAATAAATGCATAAACAAAAATCATGCGCAGAACCAAAGACGAAAGGACATTAGGGTGTATCTCCGGTATTATTGGTCCAAATAGAACGTGGAAAAAGTCAATATAGTTGAAATGCGACGTAGAACAAATACGTAAAGAAAAATCATGCGCAGAACTAAAGACCAAAGGGAATTAGGATCTATCTCTGTTATTATGGGTCCAAATTGAATCCGGAAAAAGGCAATTTATTTGAAATGTCACGTAGAATAAATACGTAAAGAAAAATCATGCGCAGAACTAAAGACCAAAGGGCATTAGGATATATCTCTGTTATTATGGGTCCAAATTGAACCCGGAAAAAGGCAATTTATTTGAAATGCGACGTAGAATAAATACGTAAAGAAAAATCCTGCTCAGAACAAAAGTCAAAAGGGCATAAGTATCAAACTTTGTTACTATTTGTTCAAATTAAACACGGAAAACGGCGTTTTATTTGAAATGTGACGCGAAATATATACGTAAAGAAAAATCATGCCCAAAACCAATGGAAATTAATTCTGGTTAGCGTAAATATAAATAAATTTAAATATTTATAGTTTGAACCAGTTCAAAATTACCATATACTTCTACTTTTGCGAACTCAAAGGTCTGAACCCTTTTTAGTTAACAAGAAAGGATTGGCCATTTGAATTTTTTTTACAAGTAGGCGTTATTCTTGTTGAAAGGTAAAAATTGTTTGGCCTACCCACTCATCCTTTTGTTTTTATCCCTTTTACAAAATTAAAATTACTTTCTGTTTGATATTTTCGTCTCGCATGGCCGTCACAGCTATAAATTTCGACGTTCCCTTAGCTGTTGACTATCGATGTTCCATCTGGGGAATATAAAATAAATGTACTAAATTCTTCTCACCTATTTCAGCACCGTATAAAACGTACGGTAAAAAATATTGAACCGAGTCCGTGTTTTATCTAAAAACCTTTCGAGCCAAGCAAAGTAAAATAAATCTGCCACTTTTACTTAAACAAATGGATTTTATGGCGGGACTCCTTTTTTGAAAGCGGCTTTTATCTTTAATTAGAGATGAACTCTTATATGTCTTATCCGGCTCGAAGGACCATATGTAATTTTTTTTAATACTTTTAAAATGCAAATTTTATTAAATTGCAATAAATCATGTGCAGCCGCAACGACAAAAGAGCATTAGCATCTAACTTCCTTATTAGTGGTTAGATTTTGATGGTGCAAATAGTTATAAAATTGAGGTGGAATAAATAAGTAATAAAAAAATCATGTGTAGGAGCTTTGACAAAAATGACATTAACGTCTATCTCCGTTATTATTAGGCCGATTTAATTAGGGCAATTGACACTGTATATAAAATGTTATATACATTAAATAAACAAGCAAAAAATCATGCGCAGCAGCAACGACAAAAGAGCACTATTATCTAACTTCATTATTAGTAGTTAGATTTTGACGGGACAAACGGCTATGTATTATAAAATTGACGTAGAATACATAAGTAATAAAAAAATCATGTGAAGAAGCTTTGTCAAAATAGCACTAACGTATATCTCCGTTATTATAAGTTCGATAAACAGAGGTCAACTGACACTATATTTAAAATGTTATGTATAATAAATACGCAAGTAAAAATCATGTATAGCAGCAACGACAAACGAGCAGTAGCATCTAACTTCGTTATTAGTAGTTAGATTTTGACGGGACAAACGGACATGTATACATAAGTAATAAAAAAATCATGTGAAGAAGCTTTGTCAAAATAGCACTAACGTCTATCTCCGTTATTATAAGTTCGATTAACAGAGGGAAATTAACACTGTATTTAAAATGTTATTTATATTTAATACGCAAGAAAAAATCATGCGCAGCAGCAACGACAAAAGAACACTAGCATCTAACTTCATTATTAGTGGTTAGATTTCGACGGGACAAATAGTCCTGTATTTTAAAATTGACGTAGAATAAATACGCGATAAAAAATCATGTGCAGTAACTTTGCCAAAATGACACTAACGTCTATTTTCGTTATTATTAGGCCAATTTAAATTGGAAAATTGGCAGTGTATTTAAAATATGATGTACATTAAATATGTTAGCAAAAATGATGCGCAACAGCAACGACAAAAGAGCACTAGCATCTAACTTTGTTTTTATAAGTTCGATTAAGAGAGGGCAAAATCATGCACATAATCAACGACAAAAGAGCAGTATCATCTAAATTCGTTATTAGTAGGTATATTTTGACTAAATAAACAGTTCTATGTTATAAATTTGACGTAGAATAAATACGCAATAAAAAATTATGTGCAGTAAATTTACCAAAATGACCCTTACATCTGTCTCCGTTAGTATTACACAGATTTAAACAGTGCAATTGATACTGTATTTAAAATGTGATATATATTAAATACGCAAAAAAAAATCATGCGCAGCAGCAACAACAAAAGTGAATTAGCATCCAACTTCGTTATTAGTAGTTACATTTTGCTGGTACAAACAGTCCTGTGTTGTAAATTTGACGTAGAATAAATACGCAACAAAAAATGATGTGTAGTAGCTTTGACACATTTCTATAACCAATTTCGTTATTTTGTGAAATAATAATAAAATTTTGACTGTTTAACTTTAATTGTTGGTAAATTAATCAAATAAGAAACAATTTTTTTTTAAGAAACATGATAAAGAAAATACTAAACAGTGATGTCATTAATTTTGAGTTTGATGTCACTATATTATAATGGAAATTGAAGAGTGGAAAGAGTACGTCAGTATGTAAAATATTAATTTATTAAAATTCGGCTGAATAAATTATTATTTTATACACTGACGTACTGTTTCACTCTTTCCACTCTTCACCTTATATTTAGTGTCTATACGAGCCTCAGTTTTCTTTTGTTTATAATGAAAAAAAAAAAAAAAAAAAAAAAAAAAAAAAAAAAAAAAAAAAAAAATGAATAGAGCTAGTTTATATAATTAATTGACTGGAATAGTGCCAGAGGAGCTGTTTAAGAAGAAATTTATAGAAGAAAAAAAATATCAAGACTAGAAAGAGAAATCTTGTATTAGAAACACTTTTTTTTATTTGGGCTCGTAAGATTTTTTTTTTTTTCGTAGACCCCAACTCAAAATGTAAAGTTCAAATACCATTACAATATATTTATATATTAATGTTTCCGTATTTTTCTAGTACTTGTATACGCTGTTTAGATATGTGTACGTTGTATATTTTACTTTGAACTTTCTTTGAAGTTGCTTTTGAACGCTCTTAGAAAAGACTTAGGGCGCTTTTTCAATTTATTTAGTTATTTTTACGTTTTATTGAAGCCATAACGGGTCGTTTATTGTGCCTCAAAACTAATTTTGAAGCTATACAGAATACGAGTATTCGATAATCTCTCTAGACGTTTTATAAATTGATGTCGCCGTATCGATTTTTTTGGTATATGAAATTTTACCGAAAATTTTAGAGATCGTTTAAGCTAAATAATAAAAGGTAAAATTTGAAATGCGCACTAAAATAAATAAACCCAGCAAGCTAACAGTATCCAAGCAGCTCACCTACGGGTAGACGGACAGACAGACGGTTGTAGTTGACTTATATCATTAAAAACAATGGGTAAGCGAGCTATGATAACCAGCTAGTGATTGCTGAAAACAGAAATCCAAAATTCAAAACCGTTCGCGAGTTATCGCTGTGACAGACGGACAGACAGACAGTACCTTCGCTACTTAATAATGAATGAAAAATTATACGCAATAGATATGTCAAAAGGACATTAATGTTACTATTAGTCCGATTTAAATAAGAAAATAACATCGTATTTGAAATCTGACGTACATTAAATACGAAAATACAATTCATGCGCAGCAGTAGCCAAGACAAAACGGCATTAGTACCTAACTGCGTTATTGGTGGTCAGATTTTTAAACGGTAAACTAACCTGTATTATAAATTTGACGTAGAATAAATACACAATGAAAAATTATGTGCAGTGCCTTTATCAAAAGTACATTTCATGCGCAGCTGCAACAACAACTACAAAAGGGCGTTAACATCTAACTTCATTATTGGTGGTCAGATTTTGATCAACAATTTGATGTAAAATTAAGTTCTCTATTGAAACCTGGCAACATCGTATTTGAAATGTGACGTACATTAAATACGAAAATACAATTCATGCGCAGCAGTAGCAAAGACAAACTGGCATTAGTACCTAACTGCGTTATTGGTGGTCAGATTTTTAAGCGGTAAACTAACCTGTATTATAAATTTGACGTAGAATAAATACACAATGAAAAAATATGTGCAGTGCCTTTATCAAAAGTATATTTCATGCGCAGCAGCAACAAAAGGGCGTTAACATCTAGATTCTTTATTGGTTGTCAGATTTTGATCACCAATTTGATGTAAAATTAAGTTCTCTATTGAAACCTGGCAACGCTGAATTACTATTGGCAGAAACCGGAAAAATCTGCGTCAATTGTCATTTGTCAGTTAAAAATGTACGTTATAAAAAATAATAAAAGATAAAAGCTTAAAAAACAAATGGTTTTTATTAAGGCATCCACCTGATGCTTATTTTTCATTGACAAGTGACAATTGACGTACCGTTTCCTGCTTTCTGTCAATAGTAATCCAGCGTTGCCAGATTTAATTATCGACTATCTAGAACTATCCGCTTGTACAATATCTAATTATTGTTATTACTAACATTACTTATTATTATTATTAATATAAATCTAAAATACAAGTTATATACAAAGAGTTATTTTGAAAATGATTAATCTTTTATAAATGTTTGTTTTTATTTAGATTAAAATTTAGATGTGTCTCAGATACGCAAATTAACGTTGTCGATCAATATATTGATTGATTTCTAAGCTTTTTAGTCAAACGAAGCAATTAGAACCCTTTTCAAATGTTTCTTGAGAAACGAAAGCAACCCTCATAGCAATTAACGATCAAAGTCAGACATTTAAATAAATTGCTAATATTCTTTTTAATATTCCGGTTTGCGTTTTAATCGTTAATTAATCTTTTGATTAAAGAAAAATAGTTTCGTTGATTAAAAAATTGTTTTGATGATTGATTACTTTTTAAAAAATTAGAATATCCATAGTCGTACTGAAAATTAGTAGAATATCTATAGACGTACAGGAAATATTTATAGATTTTTGCTCAACTTGAAAAATTTACAATAAATATTAAGTACGCCTATGGATTCACGTTCAATTTGAAAAATCCCAAAACAAAAACTATGAATTTTTATTCACTTAGCAAAATATTCGGTACGCCTATGGATTCTCTTTCACTATGAAAATATATCTAGTACGACTATGGATTTTCGCTCACATTAAAAAATTTACAATAAATTTTAAGTACGCCTATGGATTCGCGTTCAGTTTGAAAAGCGCAAAACAAAATCTGTGAATTTTTAATTACTTAACAATATATTTAGTACGCCTATGGATTTCCTTTCAATATGAAAAAAATCTAGTAAGGCTATGTATTTTCGGTCGTATTAAAAAAATTACAATAAATTTTAAGTACGCTTATGGGTTCACATTCAATCTGAAAAATCCCAAAACAAAATCTGTGGATTTTTGTTCACTTAAAAATATTTAGTACGCCCATGGATTTCTTTTCACTAGTACGGCTATGGATTTTCGCTTATTTAAAAAAAATACAATAAATTTTAAGTACGCCTATGGATTCATGTTCAATTTGATAAATTCCAAAGCAAAATCTGTGGATTGTTAACTTAAAAATATTTAGTACGCCTATGGATTTCTTTTCACAATGAAAAAATATCCAGTACGGCTATGGATTTTCGCTTATTTAAAAAAATTACAATAAATATTGAGGACGCCTATGGATTCGCGTTCAATTTGAAAAATTCCAAAACAAAATCTGTGGATTTTTGTTCACTTAAAAAATATTTAGTACGTCTATGGATTTCCTTTCACTATAAAAAAATATCTAGTACGGCTATGGATTTTCGTTTATTTTAAAAAAAATACAATAAATATTAAGGACGCCTATGGATTCGCGTTCAATTTGAAAAATTCCAAAGCAAAATCTGTGGATTTTTGTTCACTTAAAAAATATTTAGTACGCCCATGGATTTCTTTTCACTAGTACGGCTATGGATTTTCGCTTATTTTAAAAAAATTACAATAAATATTAAGGACGCCTATGGATTCGCGTTTAATTTAAAAAATCCCAAAACGAAATCTGTGGATTTTTGTTCACTTAAAAAATATCTAGTACGTCTATGGGTTTCCTTTCACTATGAAAAAGTATCTAGTACGGCTATGGATTTTTGCTTATTTTAAAAAATTACAATAAATATTAAGGAAGCCTATGGATTCGCGTTCAATTTGAAAAATCCCAAAACAAAATCTGTGGATTTTTGTTCACTTAAAAAATATTTAGTACGTCTATGGATTTCCTTTCACTATTAAAAAATATCTAGTACGGCTATGGATTTTCGCTTATTTAAAAAAAAATTACAAGAAATATTAAGGACGCCTATGGATTCGCGTTCAATTTGAAAAATCCCAAAACAAAATTGTGGATTTTTCTTCACTTAAAAAATATTTAGTGCGCCTATGGATTTCCTTTCACTATGAAAAATATCCATAGGCGTAGTAAATATTTTTTAAGTGAACAAAAATTAACAGATTTTCTTTGTGGATTTTTCAAATTGAACGAGAATCCATAGACGTACTTAAAATTTATTGTAAATTTTTAAAAGTAAGCGAAAATGCATAGCCGTACCAGATATTTTTCCATAGTGGAAGGAACATAGACGTACTAAATATTTTTTTAAAAGAATATAAATTTACAGATTTTGTTTTTGGATTTTTCAAATTGAACGAGAATCCATAGGCGTACTTAAAATTTATTGTACATTTTTAAAATTAAGCGAAAATCCATAGCCGTGCTAGTTATTTTTTCATAGTGAACGGAAATCCATAGACGTACAAAATATTTTTTAAAGTGAACAAAAATTTACAGATTTTGTTTTTGGATTTTACAAATTAAACGAGAATCCATAGGCGTACTTAAAATTTATTGTACATTTTTAAAAGTAAGCGAAAATTTATAGTCGTACTAGATATTTTTCCATAGTGAAAGGAAATCCATAGACGTACTAAATATTTTTTTAAGAGATCAAAAATTTACAGATTTTTTTTTGATTTTTTCAAATTAAACGAGAATCCATAGCCGTACTTAAAATTTATTGTAAATTTTTTAAAGTAAGCGAAAATCCATAGCCGTACTAGATATTTTTTCATAGTGAAAGGAAATCCATAGACGTACTAAATATTTTTTTAAGTGAACAAAAATCCACAGATTTTGTTTTTGGATTTTCTCAAAATGAGCAAGAATCCATAGGCGTACTTAAAATTTATTGTAAATTTTTAAAAGTAAGCGGAAATCCATAGCCGTACTTGATATTTTTCCATAGTGAAAGGAAATCCATAGACGTACTAAATATTTTTTTAAGTGAACAAAAATCCACAGATTTTGTTTTTGGATTTTTTCAAAATGAACAAGAATCCATAGGCGTACTTCAAATTTATTGCAAATTTTTAAAAGTAAGCCAAAATCCATAGCCGTACTAGATATTTTTTCATAGTGAAAGGAAATCCATAGACGTACTAAATATTTTTTTAAGTGAACTAAATTCACAGATTTTGTTTTTGGATTTTCTCAAAATGAACAAGAATCCATAGGCGTACTTAAAATTTATTGTAAATTTTTAAAAGTAAGCGGAAATCCATAGCCGTACTTGATATTTTTCCATAGTGAAAGGAAATCCATAGACGTACTAAATATTTTTTTAAGAGATCAAAAATTTACAGATTTTTTTTTGATTTTTTCAAATTAAACGAGAATCCATAGCCGTACTTAAAATTTATTGTAAATTTTTTAAAGTAAGCGAAAATCCATAGCCGTACTAGATATTTTTTCATAGTGAAAGGAAATCCATAGACGTACTAAATATTTTTTTAAGTGAACAAAAATCCACAGATTTTGCTTTTGGATTTTCTCAAAATGAACGAGAATCCATAGGCGTACTTAATATATATTGTAAATTTTTTTAAGTACTCGAAAATCCATAGCCCTACTAGATTTTTTTTTATAATGAAAGGAGATCCATACGCGTACTGAATATTTTTTAAGTGAACAAAAATCCACAGATTAGGTTTTGGGATTTTTCAAATTAAACGCGAATCCATAGGCGTACTTAAGTCATAGTAAAATTTTTAATGTAAGTAAAAATCCATAGCCGTACTAGATATTTTTGCATAGTGAAAAGAGATCCATAGATATACTAATTATTTTTTTAAATGAACAAAAATATACCTACAGATTTTATTTTGGAATCTTAAATTGAACGAAAATCCATAGGCGCACTTCATTTATTCCATATTTCTCAATATATATAAATATATATTTTCAGGTTGAAAGGAAATCCTTAGACGTACTAAATATTTTTTTAAGTGAACAAAAATCTACGGATCTTATTCTGGAGTTTTCCAAATTGAACGCGTATCCATAGGCGTACTTAAAATTCATTGTAAATTTACCAAATAGAGCAAAAATTCATAGGCGTACCAGATATTTTCTTATATTTAAAGGAAATCCTTTTAAGTGAACAAACATCTACAATTTTTTTTGGGGGTTTCCAAATTAAACGCGATATTTTTTGATAGTGAAAGGAAATATTTCTACGCTACTGTACGTTTTTCCCAACTTATTTTTTTTTGACGTTTTATATGCTTTAGTGATTCGATGTAGACATATATATGATTAGCCGTATTTTTACGTTTATGTGAAATAAATCCCATATGAGACAGCAACAAAATTAAAAAGAAAACTCGATCTAAGCCTAATCCCGCCGGATTTGTTATTTGGACGTTATTCCAGCGATGAGATGAAACTTGCTGAAAATAATAAAAATTTTTATCTCAAAAATACGTTTTGAAATTTATTAAACGGATTGAAATAGATTTTTTTTTGAATTTAATGAAAAATGAATTATCGATTCGGTCTGACTTACATTCCCTTAATTACAAATTTAAATCCACACGTGCCGTTCTATCTTATATGACATTAAACCGATCACACTAACTTAATCAATCATTATTGATTCACACTTCGTTAAATGGATCGTTAATCCTAGGAGGTCGTTTTAGCTCCAACACCATCCATCAATTTATAATTTGTTCTTTGTTTTTTCTTCTTTTTTTAGTTTTTCCACATTCGTAAAGATCAATCGATCTTGACTAAAGTTTTTATTCATTACGCAATTTTATTGGATAAGAAAAGTTTGAAATATAATATAAAATAAAGTAAACATGTAATAACAATAACAAAATGACATATAGTTTTATTATTATTAAAATAATAATAAAAAATATTTTGCTTTTTACTACTACTTTTATTTTATATTATACAAATTACATTTATTACTTAATATGGTACAATTAATACATATTTAAATGAAAATCATGAATGTAATAGATCAGAGTGGCAGATTATAACTAAAAAATATTAACTGTATTTTCAATGAATGACAATTAAACGAGATATAAGTTTAAGTTAACTTGCGTCGTCAAACGATTACCTCGGGCGCCACCTTCCGTTTATATTGTGAAGGAGACTGCACGGGCAGCTTCAGTGGAGAAAAAGATACTCCAGGGGTCATTATGGCATCGACCAAAATCACTTTCGGTCAGAAGGGCGATCTTTACTTACCCTACCTGGGTATTCTGCTGCTATATATATTCCAAAATAAATTAAATTCGTAAAAAAAGTATTATGTTGGTAGCGAAAAAGTATCACGTTGGCGCTATGTAATAGGAACCGTTAAATTATTAAAAATCGCTATTGCACATGTTTTATTGCACACGTTGGCAACACTGTTTTGATCTTCACCATAACGAGAAAGTATTGCATTGGTGCGTGTCATTTACCGCCGCGAGATCAGCTGTTGATAATATTAGTGTTTAGACAGTCTGCCCCATGGCAAATGTAATGGCGATGACGGTTTAGATAGAAAGTATCATGTTGGTAAAGTTTCGCGAAATAGTGCCAGTTAAAAATGGGGATTACTTCATTATGTCGCGAGAAAGTAAAAATTGTAGGTCATGAACCTGACCATATATATTCGTCTAGATGAATATGTAGGGAAAGTATCATGTTGATGTTCAATATTTATAGGTTATATGCGTTGCTGCTGTTAGAGGGAAAGTACATGGTCTTTTAATACATAAATTGTAATCATGTTGATAAATTATTAGCGAGAAAGTATCATGTTGGCGACACTGTTCTCCTTCATATTTCGGAAAAAGTACTATGTAGGTAAATTATTAAATGGTAGAAATTTAAATATTATAGCGGGAAAGAAATTTGACGATAAAGTACTCATTGTATTAAAATATTATAGCGGGAAAGAAAAGTGATGAGAAAGTACTCATTGTATTAAAATATTATAGCGGGAAAGAAATTTGACCAGAAAGTACCATGTTGGTAAATTATTAAATGACAGAAATTTAAATTTTATGGCGGGAAAGAAATTTGACGAGAAAGTACTATGTTGGTAACGATATTTTAAAATATTATACTGTTTATTATTAGCATTTTCGGGAAAGTATCATGTTGGTAACACTATTTGATGAAAGTATGTTGGCAACACTGTTCTCCTTTATATTTCAGAAAAAGTACAATGTAGGTAAATTATTGAATGACAGAAATTTTAAAATTATAGCGAGAAAGAAATATGCTGATGAGATGACGAGAAAGTAATATGTTGGTAACGTATCGAAAATTATTCTAAGTTAAAATGACAGCTGACAGCTATTTAAATATAGCGAGAAAGTATAAATTATGGGTCTATCAGAAAGTGCATTTTAATAATTTTTTCGTAAACACAGGGGTGTGGGGCTGAAGGGGGTAGTTGGGATTTTTTTCATTATTTCTGTTGGGGGTTGATATAATTTTTTTAATTATCGTTTAATCCCTAACTTCGTTGCTATTGGTCGGATTTAAACGCGGGAAACGGCGCTATATTTGAAATGTGACGTTTTATAATAATTTCCTAGCTAAACATGTCTAACTCCCCCGTTGCACTTCGTAGCTTCCCCTAACACTATTAAAATGGAACTTGTGACATATCAAATTAAAGGTTTTGACGTGTACAGGATGAGAAAAATATTGATATCTGTCAACGTAAGAAAAAAACCTGCGCAGAAACAATACAACGTCATTAATGGTTCAAATTGAACGTGTAAAAGTCTTAGTTCTCAGCCAATCATGTTGCAGGATTTGTGCCATCTGTGGAATAGTAGTTGAACTAGCAAAAATTGTATTAAAGGAAACTGTAAATGACGTCATGGCGCTCTATCTCTCTCTAACTCGCTGAATTTCCTATACGTCTCTCTCGCACTCATTGAATTCCCTATACCTGGGCTCGAACAAACGTAGTATATCTACTGAAAGCCAATGAAAACAAATGAAAACAAATGAAAACAAATGAAAACAAATGAAAACAAATGAAAACAAATGAAAACAAATGAAAACAAATGAAAACAAATGAAAACAAATGAAAACAAATGAAAACAAATGAAAACAAATGAAAACAAATGAAAACAAATGAAAACAAATGAAAACAAATGAAAACAAATGAAAACAAATGAAAACAAATGAAAACAAATGAAAACAAATGAAAACAAATGAAAACAAATGAAAACAAATGAAAACAAATGAAAACAAATGAAAACAAATGAAAACAAATGAAAACAAATGAAAACAAATGAAAACAAATGAAAACAAATGAAAACAAATGAAAACAAATGAAAACAAATGAAAACAAATGAAAACAAATGAAAACAAATGAAAACAAATGAAAACAAATGAAAACAAATGAAAACAAATGAAAACAAATGAAAACAAATGAAAACAAATGAAAACAAATGAAAACAAATGAAAACAAATGAAAACAAATGAAAACAAATGAAAACAAATGAAAACAAATGAAAACAAATGAAAACAAATGAAAACAAATGAAAACAAATGAAAACAAATGAAAACAAATGAAAACAAATGAAAACAAATGAAAACAAATGAAAACAAATGAAAACAAATGAAAACAAATGAAAACAAATGAAAACAAATGAAAACAAATGAAAACAAATGAAAACAAATGAAAACAAATGAAAACAAATGAAAACAAATGAAAACAAATGAAAACAAATGAAAACAAATGAAAACAAATGAAAACAAATGAAAACAAATGAAAACAAATGAAAACAAATGAAAACAAATGAAAACAAATGAAAACAAATGAAAACAAATGAAAACAAATGAAAACAAATGAAAACAAATGAAAACAAATGAAAACAAATGAAAACAAATGAAAACAAATGAAAACAAATGAAAACAAATGAAAACAAATGAAAACAAATGAAAACAAATGAAAACAAATGAAAACAAATGAAAACAAATGAAAACAAATGAAAACAAATGAAAACAAATGAAAACAAATGAAAACAAATGAAAACAAATGAAAACAAATGAAAACAAACGAAAACAAATGAAAACAAATGAAAACAAATGAAAACAAATGAAAACAAATGAAAACAAATGAAAACAAATGAAAACAAATGAAAACAAATGAAAACAAACGAAAACTAATGAAAATAAACGAAAACATATAAAAATAAACGAAAACGAATGAAAACAGTAGATATATTACGTTTGTCCGAGCCCAGGTATAGGAAATTCAATGAGTACGAGAGAGAAGTATACGAAATTCAGCGAGTTAGAGAGAGAGAGCGCCATGACGTTATTAGCCAGTTTTACAGTTACCTTTAATACAATTTTTGCTAGTTCGACTACTATCCGACAGAGGGCGCAGCTTTACAGTTTCTTTTAATACAATTTTTGCTAGTTTGACTAGTATCTCCCTGCAATATTTAGAAAAATATAATTTAACAAAAAAATAATTTGCGCAGAAAAAACTAACACTTATAGCATATCAAATTAAATTTATTGACTTGTATATCATGAAAAAAAATTCCATCTGTCAATTTAAGAGGAAAAAACATGCGCGGAATGAATGAATCATGTATAACTCCCCCGTTCACCCCCGTTGCACCACAGAAAGAACGCTTAATCCCTAACTTCGTTGCTATTGGTCGGATTTAAACGCGGGAAACAGAATCTTCGTAGCTTCCCCCAACACAGTTAAAATGGCACTTGTGACATATCAAATTAAAGGTATTGACGTGTACAGGATGAGAAAAATATTGATATCTGTCAACGTAAGAAAAAAAACCTGCGCATAAACGATACAACGTCATTAATGGTTCAAATTGAACTTTTAAAAGTCTTAGTTCTCAGCCAATCATGTTGCAGGATTTGCGCCATCTGTGGGATTGTAGTCGAACTAGCAAAAATTATTTTAAAGGAAACTGTAAATGACGTCATGGCGATCTATCTCTCTCTAACTCGCTAAATTTCCTATACGTCTCTCTCGCACTCATTGAATTCCCTATACCTGGGCTCAGACAAACGTAGTATATCTACTGAAAACCAATGAAAACAAACGAAAACAAATGAAAACAAATGAAAACATATGAAAATAAACAAAAACATATGAAAATAAACGAAAACGAATGAAAATAAACGAAAACGAATGAAAATAAACGAAAACAAATGAGTGCGCCAGAATTGTCATAACTATTCTACTTGATTATCTTTATCAGCTTAATGTATTAATCGTACCATATCAAATTTCCTGTTTATATTATATCTATTTTATTAGTGAAATATTATCAAAATCCTTAAACTATCTTTTCTATAAAGGAAGAAAGGACAGAAAGGAAATTATAGTTTCACACGAAGACGGTGTAGAATTTCGGTTACAATTTCACGGAAGGACAACCATTCTTTGAATCCCTTTCACGGTGTTTTCCAGTGAAAAGAGCTATTCTTGTGAAATCGTTAAGTATGGTAAAGTTGACCGAGAAATTTTTGATCGCGTTTACCGCAATTCGTGCAAATCCTACTAACTGCGCCAATATTTATTTTTCTAACTAGAAAACCGTTTTTTTTTATTCAGGGGCCGAATATTTTAGAAAAGGAAAAACGATTCGTTCATTTCCCTCGGGAAATCAAACAATACATTACCGACGTTTTATATTTTCAAAAGTGGAAATTTTTCCATCTCTGATGAACGGGAACAAGTAGATTCCAATGAACAAGCTGTCGACAAGGGTTTAAAAAAATAAAGTGACTATATTCGCTTTGCGCTTTAGACGGACGTCAATCGAATTTAACAAAGTCCTTTTGACATTTTAAGTTATAAGAGCCTAGTAATCGGCTAAAAGCTGAGGCGTATGGGAAAGAATCGTTTATAAAGAATTCAAATTTTTTGCACAATAAATCGGTATTGTTTTATCAAAACTAACATATTAAAGATGTACAATGTAAAAAAAAATCATGCGCAGTTTCAAACTCGGTTATAGTCAGTTTTTGGGAATCGTCACTATTACCGTCATCTGTTTGTTATTAAATGTTTGAGGTATGTAGCGTTCTACTATCGGCGCCATTTTACTTTTCCCGACCCACCTCCGAGAAAGGAAAGTAAACAAAAAAAAATTTCGAGATAAAGATGAAAATATCTATTTTGAGGTCCCCTGAGATGATTAAGACCATTTCCAGATGGAAGTCTGTCTATCTGTCTGTCTGTTTGTATTCTTCCACGATAGAGTCCACACGTTTAATCCGATTGAGCTGAAATTTGGTATATTGGTTTGGGTTACCCGTTGGAAGAACCCATTAGTTTTTGTACATCTGTCAAATGTCACTATCAAAAAATGACAGATGCAATATGTCACGGAATTTGACTTGCAATATGTCATTTGACAGCCCTTGAAAAATTCTATTCAGAACAGTTAAAATTATTTCTCCAACTGTCACCCGTCAAAAATAAAAAAATGTAAAAATTTGAAACTTTTAACATTAAATATCTATAAACGTATTCAGATTATTTTTCGACTTTATCCTATTGTATTTGACTTTTTTCGATTTTTTCGGTTTTTTTTTCGGTTTTTTTTTTCAAATTTTTTTTATTCTTTCGATTTATGTTTAGATTATATTTTATTCTTTCGATTTTATATACATTTTTTTCCAATTTATGTCGATTTTTCCGGTTTTTTCCTTTTTTTTCGATTTTATCCGATTTTTTGGGATCGTATTTGATTTTTGACTATTTTTTTTTTGATATTTTTTAATTTTATCCGATATTTATGATTACATTAAATTTTTTCAATTTTTTTTTGTTTTTTTCCATGTTTTTTAATTTTATCCAATTTTTTTCAATTTTTCTGATTTTTTCAACTTTTTTCGGTTTTTTAAACTTTATCCATTTTTGTCGATTTTGTTTGTTTTTTTTTCATCGTATTTGATTTTCTTCGATTTTGTCGATTTTATTTAGTTTTTTATCGATTTTGGTCGATTGTATTTAATTTTTTAGATTTTATCGCTTTGTTTAGATTTTTTTTCCGATTTTTTTTCGATTTTTTTTTTCGATATTTTTCGATTTTATTTGAGTTTATTCGATTCTTATCAATTTTTGTCGCTTTTATTTGGATTTTTAAGATTTTTGTCAATTTTATTCAATTTGTTACTTTCCGAACAACAGAGTTGTATAGAAGGAAAGTATTGCGATCATGATATTTTGACCATACCCAGATTTTAACGGATCTTTACGTTTTGAGGTCACCTGAATCCATTTATACCATTTTTAGCATGATGTCTGTCTGTGTGTGTGTCTGTGTGTGTGTGTGTGTCTGTGTGTCTGTGTGTCTGTGTGTGTGTGTGTGAACACGATAGCGTCTAAACGGCTAAACCGATTTAGATGAAATTTTATATACATATTTAGGGTAACAAGGAGACGACCTGTATAGATTTTGGAGTTAATCGGACAACCGGAAGTGACAGTTGCTATAAGTGATGACGTCATTACCTAACATGATGACAATAAAGTTTTACACATATATTTTTTATACGTTATAGTTTAATTTCGAATGTTTAAAATATTCAAAAACTTTTGCCATTGTTGCCAGATATATGAAAAAGTAATTTTTTTTCATATTTTTCTTAAATAACCAAAATAATGCATTTTTATGAAAAATTACAGGATATGAAAGTTGTAGAACATAAAATTTTCTACACATTTTGTCATTACTGGTTTTTTGAATTCCTGATAGTTTCGCCGCTAGAGGGCGTGAAAAAAATTTATATTGACATTTTTGTGACTTTTTTAGATTTTGAGACAAAATTATGGAGTTTTATGAAAAATTACATGGTATCAAAATTGTAGAACATAAAATTTTCTATAAATTTTGTCATGACTATTTTTTCAAGTTGCACATAGTTTCGCCGCTAGTTTTTATTTTAATTTTTATCTTTATTAAATTATAATTTTTTAGTTAAATTTTTATATTAAAAATTTAAAAAAAATATCTTTAAATTTGTAATAATTAATTTTATAATTATAATTTTTTTCAAAATTTTTTTACAAAAATTTTGGAATTTTTAAAAAATTGGCTAAGAAATGTAAGATTATATTACGATTTTAAACTAAATTGAATAACTTTTAAAATATTAAAGTTATTGAAATGTGATTTTCACCAATCGAAAGATAATATAAAACTCTAAATTTTAAATGTATTTTGGTTTCTTAAAATTTAGAATTGTAATTATAATAGAAAAAATTAAGAATTTTTTTTAAATTTTTTGTAATTTTGTTATATCAATAAGTATAAAATAAATGAAAAAAGTAAATAGCATATCCGAAAAGGATCCAAAAGTACTATGTGTGTAAATTATTTCATAATTTTCATATAGTATTTGTAAAAGTTATAGCAAAAAATGAAAAACATTTAAACAATTCAATGGCCATGAATTTTTGGAAAAAAATTTGATTTTTTTTTTGTTTTTTAAACTAACTTTATTAATGCATTTTGATCCAGAAAACCTAAAAAAAGGTCTGTTTCCAATTTTGAATAAAATTGAATGAGTTATTAATTATTTATTGATTTTAAAATTATTTAAAAATAGGTTTGATTTGTTTTAAGGTTAAAATTAATATTAAAATTTTTAAAAAAGTTACCCTTAAATTTGTAGTAAAAAACTCTATAATTGTGATTTTTTTTCAAAATTTTATTCAAAAAATTGTAGAATTCCTCATTTTTTTTTTGAAATTTAATATAAGTTTAAAAAAAAATTGAATAACTTTAAAAATATTGAAGATAATAAAATGGGATTTATACCATTCGATAGGTAATATAATTAATGTATTTTAATGCAGAAAAACTAAAATAATCGATTAAACTTTACTAGGAGTGTTCGGAAAGTTGGGTGGGATTACCCCCTCATTTTTTTGTATTGTATTTGACTTCTTTCAGTTTTTTTTCGGTATTTCTCGTATTTATTTTTTGTCGGTTTTTTAGATTTTTATCGATTTTATTTGGTTTTTTACGATTGTTGTCGATTGTATTTGATTTTTTCGATTTTATATCCATTTTTTTTTCAATTTACGTCGATTTTTCCGATTTTTTCCTTTTTTTTCGATTTTATCCGATTTTTTGGGATCGTATTTGATTTTCGACTATTTTTTCGATGTTTTTTAATTGTATCTATTTTTTTCAATCTTGTCCAATTTTTTTCGATTTTATCCGATATTTTCGAGTATATTATTTTTTCAATTTTTTTCATAATTTTCATTTTGTTTGTTTTTTTTTCGCAGTTTTTTAATTGTATCCAATTTTTTTTCAATTTGTTACGATTTTTTTAAACTTTAATAATTTTTGTCGATTTTATTTGGTTTTTTTTTTCATCGTATTTGATTTTTATCGATTTTGTCAGAATTTATTTGGATTTTTACGCTTGTTCGATCCGAATGAATTATATTTGGTTTTTTCAATTTTTCTCGACTTTATTTGGTTTTTTTCGATTTTGTCGATTTTATTTGGTTTTTTTATCGATTTTGGTCGATTGTATTTAATTTTTTAGATTTTATCGCTTTGTTTAGATTTTTTTTTCGATTTTTTTAAGATTTATGTCAATTTTATTCGATTTTTTTGTATTGTATTTGACTTCTTTCAGTTTTTATTTTTCGGTATTTCTCGTATTTATTTTTTGTCGATTTTATAGATTTTTATCGATTTTATTTGGTTTTTTACGATTGTTGTCGATTGTATTTGATTTTATATCCATTTTTTTCAATTTATGTGGATTTTTCCGGTTTTTTTCCTTTTTTCGCGAACGTATTTGATTTTCGACTATTTTTTCGATATTTTTTAATTTTATCCCATTTTTTTTTCAATTTTGTCAAATTTTTTTCGATTTTATCCGATATTTTCGATTACAATTAATTTTTTCAATTTTTTTCATGGTGTTCATTTTTTTTTTGTTTTTTTCCATGTTTTTTATTTTTATGCCATTTTTTCAATTTTTCTGATTTTTTCAACTTTTTTCGGTTTTTTTAAACTTTATCCATTTTTGTCGATTTTGTTTGGTTTTTTTTCATCGATTTTGTTAGAATTTATTTGGAATTTTTCGCTTATTCGATCCCATCGAATTATATTTGATTTTTCAATTTTTTTCGATTTTATTTGGTTTTTTTCGATTTTGGTCGATTGTATTTGATTTTTTAAATGTTATCGATTTTAGATTTTTTTTTCGGTTTTTTTCAATTTTTTTTTATTCGTTCGATTTATGTCTTTTCGATTGTGTTTGATTTTTTCAATTTTATATACTTACATTTTTTTGAATTTATGCCGATTTTTCCGATTTTTTCCTTTTTTTCGACTATATCCGATTTTTTGGGTTCGTATTTGATTTTCGACTATTTTTTCGATGTTTTTTAATTGTATCCATTTTTTTTTCAATCTCGTCCAATTTTTTTCGATTTTATCCGATAGTTTTGATTATATTTAATTTTTTTCATTTTCATTTTTTTTTTGTTTTATTCGATGTTTTTTTAATTTTATCCCATTTTTTTTTCAATTTGTTCCAATTTTTTTCATTTTTTTTTTGTTTTTTTTTAATTTTATCCAATTTTTTTTCAATTTGTTACGATTTTTTTTCGTTTTTTTTAAACTTTATCAATTTTTGTTGATTTTGTTTGTTTTTGTTTTCATTGTATTTGATTTTTATCGATTTTGTTAGAAATCCAGGGTTCAAATCATCTACTAATATGCCCTAGCGATTGACAAGGCTACATCATTATTGAAAATTTTTAGTTTAACCGGATACGGAAAGTAAGTTGGTAAAAACATGCGCAGTAGCACTAAAAAAGAACACTTGCTTCTAACATCATTTATTTATGGCGCCCAACTTAGGGTTCTTTATTTAAAAGCTAACAACTCTTTGGTACAATTTTTCAGTTTTGACTTTAAGAAACCTTTCACTGTAAAAAAAATTGTTTTTACTAATTTTTCTTTTATTTTCAGGCTGTGATTTTCGATGAAATCGAACTCACCGACCTGTGCCTAGCCGAGTGTTCAACAAAAAACGTCAATCATAGTTTTCAGGTAAGTGAAAATGATAAATATATTTCGTTGTAACGCTATTTGTGTCGTCAAGCGGTTTTTTGGCACCTTGGTCCAGGTTTCTGATTGCCTTTGGGACACCTTCGGACAGCGCCAGTGGAGAAAAAATACTCCAGGGGTTATGACATCGACAAAATCACTAGCCGCCAGATTAGGACGGGTAATTGGGTGAGCTTGCCCCGTTTATTCTAGGGGTCCATAGCGTATCTACATACCTAGTCCAAGCTTCTACATGACAGGCACTTCGTCACGACCATCCCCACTAACCAATGCAGGCGTGGCGGAGGGGTAGATGTCTTGCTAGGGACAAACAAGAAAAAATGCTTGGTCACCACAAAAAAAAGAAGAGCCCTTCTGTTACCCTCTGTGGGACATCTTCCTCCTCTATCGGTGTCGCTTCCCTTATAAGGGGACTTGCTTCGCTTCCGGAGGGTTCCTCTTCTAGAAGGGATTCTTCTTCGTCTATATCGACGACTATGTCTTGTATATGTCTTGCTTGCCTCTTTTGGGTCATATTATCTTGGTAGAGTGCTCCTATTTGTCCGGAATTTCAACCTTCCTAAGCTATAAAAGGGAAGCACCTCCAATTTTTTTAATTCCTCGAAAGACTCCTTCTCTATCGAGAAAGCCCACGTTTGGCAGGTATTTGCAGGGGTTTTGCCCAACACCGTCCACAGTTTTGTTTTCAGTCCTCTTTGAAGCCTTGCAAGGATCTCTTCTACATCCAGCCGTTGTCCCCTTTCATCCGGAACATAGCTGCTGTAAGCAAAGTGTCTCGAAAGACCACTCCCCTCTAAAACCCCCAGGGTTGTCCCAGAAGAACAATCCTGCCCAGCCAATCTGTGATAATGCGATCTGCACATGTCATAACTAAACTAGACTCTTGGACTATTTTCAGCCCCTCTGGAGCTAGTTGGATCGCCGGGAAGTTTCCATCAGCCACAGTAACCTTAACTGGGGATAAAGTATCTTTGTAGCAAAGAGAAGAAGTAGTAATTTCTTTCTCTTTCCATGCCTTTTTCTTCAGTTGGTTTTCCTGTGGTGGAGTGGTGCGAAGGGTTCGAGGCCGCTTTTTTACCTGTGTGCCATTACTGTCAACTTTGCGCTGCTCCGCTCCCTCAGTTCTAGGTGGATGAAGGCGGTTTTGTGTTATATCGCCTTTCTTAGCAGCCTCTTGCGTCTCATCTTCCTCCATTTTGCGTTGCGCATTTAGGAAGTTTTCCGAATTTCCCCCATCTATAGGCGCCCACCCACCAAAGATTGGGATTTTTATAGTGGTTCTCGTACACGCAGGCCGGGCGGTTAAGCCAAGCCCCCCGATCCAGATAATTCGGCATATCTGTCACAGGCCACTTACACCGGGCAGCGTCAGTGGATAAAAAATCACTAGCGGCCAGATTGGGACATGTAAACGGGTGAGTTGGTCCTTTTTAACATGTGGAGCAGTAGTAAGCGGCCTGCCGGACTCAACTGAGACCCATAGGCGTGTTACATCCAGGTCTGGTGATGTACACGAACAATGAACCGGTTAGTGAGCAATCATGAACAGCGACTAGTCCAAGGTCGGCTACTTCCTAACATAATCTGGTATCTCGGTGATAGTAAGTACCCATCGTCACTGGTTTGAAATTCTTTCTATCATTGGTGTTGGACTCGAGAGGGCACTATAAACGTCTAGTACTTACCAATCAAATCTGCAATTATTTCTGGTTCAAAAATTGGTTCAATTTCCAATACATCAGCTATATCTTGTTGTTCCAAAACTTGGATCGTTCCTTCCCAGCCAGATTCGCCGTAATAAATAGTTGCGCTAACCTCTTTGTCCACAAAGTCTGCGACTCCAAAGCCAACTGTAACTTGCAAACTTAAAATGGTAATGTCCAAGAGTTTGGTTTCCAGTTCCATATGTTCAATAAAACCGATCTATGTTATGAAGCTCAGGCGCAGCAGTGCCCGTTAGGGATGCTCTTGCTACCACTTTTGGTGGTAGGGCTCCAACTTGAGTGGAATCTCAGGGAAATAAACCGTAGGGTCTATTGAGTATCGTAAGGGGTTGCACTCATGAGTAACTTGCCTTAATGGGTTCAGCACCGGAATATTCGCTGCTGGGATGTTGAAATAAAATAAAGGAATTGCTTTTATTTAATACTAGAACTCCGGCGATAAAGAAGTGTGCAATTATGTTTAGTCGGTGACGTATTGGACAGTACACGTACGACTTCCAGGCTGGTTTAGCGGTCGAATTGATGGTTTCTAACTTTCGGTCCCTCTGGTCAAGCAGATTGCGGTCGACTGGGCTTGGCTTCTCCTTCAACTCGACCTATTTTTAAAGTTCGCTGGATCTGGTGTTCTCAGCTCAAACTCCTACTCGAATTGGTACTGCAACTGCTAAAAGTCTATCTGGCTGGTGTATAAGAAACTGTTTGTTGCGTATGAAGACACTGTACACAACTATCTCCATCTTTCGGATAGAGGTTCAACTGATTGCGTTTGACCTTGTAACGTCGTCAAGCGGTCTTTTGGTACTTTGATCCAGGTTTGGCATTGACTCGGGCTGAACCAGTACTACAGCTGGATATGGTTGTCACTGGACCTGATTAGATCGACTCCGGCTGCGGTATACCATAAGGATGGCTGAGTATGCGAAACACATACGCAAATAACTCCATCTTTCGGCAGGGGTGTTAACTGTTATGACTGATTTTATATTTGAAGTTAATTCTAGTCCAGTGCCGTGCGCGATATCATTAATATATTTTAATAATCACAGTAATTAAGTAACTTCGTTACAAACTTATATTCGGTGGAATATTGCCTTTGGTACATTCCTGAACAAATTTCATAATAAAAAAGAAAAACCTTCATTATACTGAGCAAAGGATGCAGAATTCTTTATGTAAAATGGCCATAGGTTAATATTTTATGATCGTTCGAGAGCATTCGACACAATCAATCTTGACATGATTCCAAATCATTTAGAAAAAAAATATTTCCCATCTTGCTTCATGCATTTTTTGTGGTTTTGTTAAAAAAAATTGTAGAGTAGATATACTAGGAATGTTTTAACTCAGATCTTTTTCCCATGTAATCGCCGGCTGGCAGCGCGAAAGTAAATTTTTTATTATGCTATATGTTAAGAAAAAGAGATAACGCTGAGAAAATAACATTGAAAGATCCTTTACGATGATAAGCAAATTTTGAAGTCACAATAGAAAAGATCCTATTTATTCATCATAAATTTTAAGCATTTTACTGATGATCGGTAGATTCGTTTATTTCTGCGTACCTCAAAAATCCTTATCAGTATTCTATTTCTAATTTTCAGGTGATAACTCCTTTCCGATCACTAGTGCTTTGTTGTGAATCAAGAAGAGAGATGGAAGAGTGGCTTGGTGCACTCACTGCCGCTTCACAGCGTCGATACCACGAACCAGAACAACCGGATTGTCTTTCCGGACAACACCATTGGTAAGAAATATTAAATACATAACCAAATTTAATCCTGATCACTTGTCCACTCAATTCTAACCCTATTTTCATCTTTCAACTGTCAAATGTCAAGTAATAGCCAACTTAAAATAATATTTGTTAAGGTATGCGACGTTACATGTGAAGCAGACATATTGTAACGTGTGCCGAGATTAATACTGATCACGTATCGACTCAATTCTAACCCTATTTTCGTCTTTCTTCTTAACTGTCAAATGTCAAGTTATAGCCAACTTAAAATAATATTTGTTAAGGTATGCGACGTCACATGTGAAGCAGACATATTGTAACGTGTGCCGAGATTAATACTGATCACGTATCGACTCAATTCTAACCCTATTTTCGTCTTTCTTCTTAACTGTCAAATGTCAAGTTATAGCCAACTTAAAATAATATTTGTTAAGGTATGTGAAGTGACACGTGAGACCGATAAATTGTAACGTGTGCCGAGATTAATCCTGATCACATCTCGACTCAAATCTAACCCCATTTTCGTCTTTCTTCTTAACTGTCAAATGTCAAGTTATATCCAACTTAAAATAATATTTGTTAAGGTATGCGACGTCACATGTGAGGCAGACATATTGTAACGTGTGCCGAGATTAATCCTGATCACATCTCGACTCAATTCTAACCCTATTTTCGTCTTTCTTCTTAACTGTCAAATGTCAAGTTATATCCAACTTAAAATAATATTTGTTAAGGTATGTGAAGTGACACGTGAGACCGATAAATTGTAACGTGTGCCGAGATTAATCCTGATCACATCTCGACTCAAATCTAACCCCATTTTCGTCTTTCTTCTTAACTGTCAAATGTCAAGTTATATCCAACTTAAAATAATATTTGTTAAGGTATGCGACGTCACATGTGAGGCAGACATATTGTAACGTGTGCCGAGATTAATCCTGATCACGTATCGACTCAATTCTAACCCCATTTTCGTCTTTCTTCTTAACTGTCAAATGTCAAGTTATATCCAACTTAAAATAATATTTGTTAAGGTATGCGACGTCACATGTGAGGCAGACATATTGTAACGTGTGCCGAGATTAATCCTGATCACATCTCGACTCAATTCTAACCCTATTTTCGTCTTTCTTCTTAACTGTCAAATGTCAAGTTATATCCAACTTAAAATAATATTTGTTAAGGTATGCGACGTCACATGTGAAGCAGACATATTGTAACGTGTGCCGAGATTAATACTGATCACATCTCGACTCAATTCTAACCCTATTTTCGTCTTTCTTCTTAACTGTCAAATGTCAAGTTATATCCAACTTAAAATAATATTTGTTAAGGTATGCGACGTCACATGTGAAGCAGACATATTGTAACGTGTGCCGAGATTAATACTGATCACGTATCGACTCAATTCTAACCCTATTTTCGTCTTTCTTCTTAACTGTCAAATGTCAAGTGTCAAATTTGAATTTTCTTATTTTTACATTAATATTATTTGTTAAGGTATGCGACGTCGCACGCGAGGCCGACATATTGTAACGTGTGCCGAGATTAATCCTGATCACATCTCGACTCAATTCTAACCCTATTTTCGTCTTTCTTCTTAACTGTCAAATGTCAAGTTATAGCCAACTTAAAATAATATTTGTTAAGGTATGTGAAGTGACACGTGAGACCGATATATTTTAACGTGTGCCGAGATTAATCCTGATCACGTGTCGACTCAATTCTAACCCTATTTTCGTCTTTCTTCTTAACTGTCAAATGTCAAGTTATAGAAAACTTAAAATAATATTTGTTAAGGTATGCGACGTCACATGTGAGGCAGACATATTGTAACGTGTGCCGAGATTAATCCTGATCACATCTCGACTCAATTCTAACTCTATTTTCGTCTTTCTTCTTAACTGTCAAATGTCAAGTTATAACCAACTTAAAATAATATTTGTTAATGTATGCGACGTCACATGTGAGGCAGACATATTATAACGTGTGCCGAGATTAATCCTGATCACATCTCGACTCAATTCTAACCCTATTTTCGTCTTTCTTCTTAACTGTCAAATGTCAAGTAATAGCCAACTTAAAATAATATTTGTTAAGGTATGCGACGTCACATGTGAGGCAGACATATTGTAACGTGTGCCGAGATTAATTATGATCACATCTCGACTCAATTCTAACCCTATATTCGTCTTTCTTCTTAACTGTCAAATGTCAAGTTATAGCCAACTTAAAATAATATTTGTTAAGGTATGCGACGTCACATGTGAGGCAGACATATTGTAACGTGTGCCAAGATTAATCCTGATCACATCTCGACTCAATTCTAACCCTATTTTCGTCTTTCTTCTTAACTGTCAAATGTCAAGTTATAGCCAACTTAAAATAATATTTGTTAAGGTATGCGACGTCACATGTGAGGCAGACATATTGTAACGTGTGCCAAGATTAATCCTGATCACATCTCGACTCAATTCTAACCCTATTTTCGTCTTTCTTCTTAACTGTCAAATGTCAAGTAATAGCCAACTTAAAATAATATTTGTTAAGGTATGCGACGTCACATGTGAGGCAGACATATTGTAACGTGTGCCAAGATTAATCCTGATCACATCTCGACTCAATTCTAACCCTATTTTCGTCTTTCTTCTTAACTGTCAAATGTCAAGTTATAGCCAACTTAAAATAATATTTGTTAAGATATGCGACGTCACATGTGAGGCAGACATATTGTAACGTGTGCCAAGATTAATCCTGATCACATCTCGACTCAATTCTAACCCTATTTTCGTCTTTCTTCTTAACTGTCAAATGTCAAGTTATAGCCAACTTAAAATAATATTTGTTAAGATATGCGACGTCACATGTGAGGCAGACATATTATAACGTGTGCCGAGATTAATCCTGATCACATCTCGACTCAATTCTAACCCTATTTTCGTCTTTATTCTTAACTGTCAAATGTCAAGTTATAGCCAACTTAAAATAATATTTGTTAAGGTATGTGAAGTTACACGTGAGGCAGACATATTGTAACGTGTACCGAGATTAATCCTGATCACGTATCGACTCAATTCTAACCCTATTTTCGTCTTTCTTCTTAACTGTCAAATGTCAAGTTATAGCCAACTTAAAATAATATTTGTTAAGGTATGCGACGTCACATGTGAGGCAGACATATTGTAACTTGTGCCGAGATTAATCCTGATCACATCTCGACTCAATTCTAACCCTATTTTCGTCTTTCTTCTTAACTGTCAAATGTCAAGTTATAACCAACTTAAAATAATATTTGTTAAGGTATGCGACGTCACATGTGAGGCAGACATATTATAACGTGTGCCGAGATTAATCCTGATCACATCTCGACTCAATTCTAACCCTATTTTCGTCTTTCTTCTTAACTGTCAAATGTCAAGTGTCAAATTTGAATTTTCTTATTTTTACATTAATATTATTTGTTAAGGTATGCGACGTCGCACGCGAGGCCGACATATTGTAACGTGTGCCGAGATTAATCCTGATCACATCTCGACTCAATTCTAACCCTATTTTCGTCTTTCTTCTTAACTGTCAAATGTCAAGTTATAGCCAACTTAAAATAATATTTGTTAAGGTATGTGAAGTGACACGTGAGACCGATATATTTTAACGTGTGCCGAGATTAATCCTGATCACGTGTCGACTCAATTCTAACCCTATTTTCGTCTTTCTTCTTAACTGTCAAATGTCAAGTTATAGAAAACTTAAAATAATATTTGTTAAGGTATGCGACGTCACATGTGAGGCAGACATATTGTAACGTGTGCCGAGATTAATCCTGATCACATCTCGACTCAATTCTAACTCTATTTTCGTCTTTCTTCTTAACTGTCAAATGTCAAGTTATAACCAACTTAAAATAATATTTGTTAATGTATGCGACGTCACATGTGAGGCAGACATATTATAACGTGTGCCGAGATTAATCCTGATCACATCTCGACTCAATTCTAACCCTATTTTCGTCTTTCTTCTTAACTGTCAAATGTCAAGTAATAGCCAACTTAAAATAATATTTGTTAAGGTATGCGACGTCACATGTGAGGCAGACATATTGTAACGTGTGCCGAGATTAATCCTGATCACATCTCGACTCAATTCTAACCCTATTTTCGTCTTTCTTCTTGACTGTCAAATGTCAAGTTATAGCCAACTTAAAATAATATTTGTTAAGGTATGCGACGTCACATGTGAGGCAGACATATTGTAACTTGTGCCGAGATTAATCCTGATCACATCTCGACTCAATTCTAACCCCAATTTTGTTTATCTTATCAACTGTCAAAAGTCAAGTGTCAAATTTGAATTTTCTTATTTTTACATTAATATTATTTGTTAAGGTATGCGACGTCGCACGCGAGGCCGACATATTGTAACGTGTGCCGCGATGCCCTTAGCGGGGTCACTAGCCACGGCTTATCCTGTGAAGTGTGCAAGAGTAAAGTACACAAAAGATGTGCCGCCAAAGCCATTAATAACTGCAAGTGGACAACGTTAGCGTCCGTTGGAAAAGACATTGTGGAGAATCAAGATGGAGTAAGTAGAAAAATATTTTATAAATTTGGCAACAATGGCTTTAATTAACTATACACTTTATCCAATACCTGTTACTTTATTTTCTTTTATTATCTAATTGACTGTATTCAAAATTAGTTAATAAAAAAATTCGTTTCAGATTTTCTATTGATACACCTACATTTTTCTTTTCTTTCTTATTCTCTGAATTTTCAGCCACTCGCACACGTATAATGATGTGAAAATGTCACTGGGTCGAATTTAAATGTCACTCACTCATTCACTCGCTCATACTTTACCCCGAGCTAATAAATTCTATAGGGTATTAAATATAATCACTTCATTTTTTCGATTCATATGCCAGCTCGCGTAGGTATATTTAAATGTGATGAAGAAGAAAAAAGATAAAAGATATCCATGTCATATTTCTTATTAAAAACACTAAATTATATTTTATAAAATATTGAATGCATTAAAATGGTAAAAAATGCCAAAATTTATAGTAAAGTTTTATTAGGTGTCAATGTCAGTTTTTCTAGCTGTCAATGTCAGTTTTTATAGCTGTCAATGTCAGTTTTTATAGCTGTCAATGTCAGTTTTTATAGCTGTCAATGTCAGTTTTTATAGCTGTCAATGTCTGTTTTTATAGCTATAAATATCGTATTTTATAACTGTCAAAGTCAAATTTTATGACTCTCAATGACAGTTGTTATAGATGTAAATGTCAAATTGTATGGTTGTAACGTTCTCTGCGTCGTCTAGCGATCTGTTAGCACCTTAATCCAGGTTTCGGATTGGCTCGGTCGTTACCTTCCGTTTATAGTATAAAGGCTACTTATACCGGGCAGCGTCAGTGGAAAAAAATACTCCAAGGGTAGTTATGGCATCAATAAAATCTCTAGAGGGGTAGGACTGTTTCTGAACGAGGAATGCGTTATGAGGTGGACAGAACAGACGCCTGGATGAGTTCGATCTATGATCGGAGTAACTTATATTCTCGAACGGCCTTGGTAAGTCCCTTCATGTCACTGAAGTCTGTTCTGTTGATATGACATCGAAATTCTGGGCGTAGGTTTCTTTCAGTTTTTATTCCGGCCTCCTGACTCTACAGAGAAAAAGTTTTCACTAATTAAAATGGTATCTATAGGATTTTAGACAATTTTAGTCGATTTTGGACAATTTTATATCATATTGGACAATTTTGGACTATTTTGAAGAGGTTCTGGAAATTTAGACGATTTTTTTATTTAACACAATTATTTTGGACAAACATAGAGAGTTATAGACGATTTTTAGAAGATTATAGACAATTTAAAAAAAAATTCAAGGAGAAGTTCAATATTTTTAGACTATTTTAGATCATTTTAGACAAATTTAAACCTACATTATAGACCATTTAAAATGGTATCTATAAGATTTTAGACAATTTTAGATGATTTTGTAGAATTTATATCATATTGGACAATTTTAGACTATTTTAAAGAAATTTTTTGACGTTTTTTTTATTTAACACAACTTTACATTATTTTGGACAAACAAAGAGAGTTATAGACGATTTTTAAAAGATTATAGACAATTTTAAAAAATTTCTAGAAGATATTCAATGGTTTTAGACTATTTTAGATCATTTTAGACAAAATTAAACCTACATTATAGACCATTTAAAATGGCATCTATAAGATTTTAAACAATTTTAGATGATTTTGGACAATTTTATATCATTTTGGACAATTTTATATCATTTTGGACAATTTTATATCATTTTGGACAATTTTATATCATATTGGATAATTTTGGACTATTTTGAAGAGGATTTGGAAATTTTTAGACGATTTTTTTATTTAACATTACTTTACATTACTTTGGACATACATAGACAGTTATATACTATTTTTAGAAGATTATAGACAATTTTAAAAAATTTCTAGAAGATGTTCAATGTTTTTAGACCACTTTAGATCATTTTAGACAAATTTAAATCTACATTTTAGACCATTTAAAATGGTATCTATAAGATTTTAGACAATTTTAGATGATTTTGGACAATTTTATACCATATTGGACAATTTTAGACAATTTTAAAGAAGCTTGGAAATTTTTAGATGTTTTTTTTATTTAACACAACTTTACATTATTTTGGACAAACATAGACAGTTATAGACGATTTTTAGAACATTATAGACAATTTTAAAGAATGTTTTTAGACTATTTTAGATCATTTTAGACAAATTTAAACCTACATTATAGACCATTTAAAATTGTTTCTATAAGATTTTAGACAATTTTAGATAATTTTGGACAATTTTATATCAAATTGGACAATTTTAGACGATTTTTTTATTTAACATAACTTTACATTATTTTGGACATACATAGTCAGTTATAGACTATTTTTAGAAAATTATAGACAATTTTAAAAAAATTCTGGAAGAAGATGTTCAATGTTTTTTAGACTATTTTAGATCATTTTAGACAAATTTAAACTTACATTATAGATCATTTAAAATAGTATCTACAGGATTTTAGACAATTTTAGATGATTTTGGACAATTTTATATCATATTGGACAATTTTAGACAATTTTAAAGAAGCTCTGGAAATTTTTAGACGTTTTTTTTTATTTAACACAACCTTACATTATTTTGGACATACATAGACAGTTATAGACTATTTTTACACGATTATAGACAATTTAAAAAAAATTCTAGAAGAAGTTCAATGTTTTTAGACTATTTTAGATCATTCTGGACAAATTTAAATCTACATTTTAGACCTTTTAAAATGGTATCTATAAGATTTTAGACGATTTTGGACAATTTTATATCATATTGGCCAATTTTAGACCATTTTGAAGAGGTTCTGGAAAATTTTAGTTTTTTTTTATTTAACACAACTTTACATTATTTTGGACCAGCATAGACGGTTATAGACGGTATTTAGAAGATTATAGACAATTTTAAAAAATTTCAAGGAGAAGTTCAATATTTTTAGACTATTTTAGATCATTTTAGACACATTTAAACCTACATTATAGATCATTTAAAATGGTATCTATTAGATTTTAGACGATTTTGGACAATTTTATATCATATTGGACAATTTTAGACTATTTAGAAGAGGTTCTGGAAATTTTTACACGTTTTTTTCTATTCAACACAACTTTACATTATTTTGGACAAATTCTAGACAGTTATAGACGATTTTTAGAAGATTATAGACAATTTTAAAAAATTTCAAGGAGAAGTTCAATATTTTTAGACTATTTTAGATCATTTTAGACACATTTAAACCTACATTATAGATCATTTAAAATGGTATCTATTAGATTTTAGACGATTTTGGACAATTTTATATCATATTGGACAATTTTAGACTATTTAGAAGAGGTTCTGGAAATTTTTACACGTTTTTTTCTATTCAACACAACTTTACATTATTTTGGACAAATTCTAGACAGTTATAGACGATTTTTAGAAGATTATAGACAATTTTAAAAAAATTTTAGACTATTTTAGATCATTTTAGACAAATTTAAATCTACATTATAGACCATTTAAAATGGTATCTATAAGATTTTAGACAATTTTAGATGATTTTGGACAATTTTATATCATATTGGACAATTTTAGACTATTTAGAAGAAGTTCTGGAAATTTTTACACGTTTTTTTCTATTCAACACAACTTTACATTATTTTGGACAAACATAGACGGTTATAGACGATTTTTAGACAATTATGGACAATTTTAAAAAATTTCTAGAAGAAGTTCAATATTTTTAGACTATTTTAGATCATTTTAGACAAATTTAAACCTACATTATAGACCATTTAAAATGGTATCTATAGGATTTTAGACAGTTTTAGATGATATTAGACAATTTTATATCATATTGGACAATTTTAGACTATTTTGAAGAAGCTCTGGAAATTTTTAGACGTGGACAAATATCGCCAGTTGTTCCTAAACCGCATAGCAAGGGCGTAGATATGGGGCGGTAAAGGGGGTAATTACCCCCTGGATACCAAAAAACAGCACGAAAAGAAGAAATAAAATATAAGAAATGTAGAAACGGACAAAAATATTTGTCTAAAAGTTTGATTACCCCTCAGGAAAAAAGTTATCTACGCTCTTGCATGGCGGGCATCCCTTGTAGTAGATACGGACAGGAAACAGTGTCTTTATTGGTAAATAAGTGGGGGTAATTGCTTCTGCCCATTCGAAAGTATGTTTGACTCAGTATTATTTAAAATTCCTTGTGGTTTCTAGTTTGAAGTCAAAATTACTGCCTTATCGGATCGGTAAACGGATATCGCCAATCGATTCTACGTCCTCGTAAACCTATTAAACGAGGGGTCACTCGGTATACTTTTAGAGTCTGTCAAAAATGACAGATCCGTGGTTTTCGACGGATTTCGTGGATTTCGGCGTCTCTACGTGTTTGGACGTGTTTTTGCTCTAGTTGAGCAAAAATGGATAATCTGTCAATATGACAGGTGACGGGTTTTGACAAATTTCGTTATACCCCGATCTCCTGTAGCGTTCTGCAGCGGTTTCAGTACTCTACACCATTAAAACTTCTTCAACTGGACTTACCTTTAAAGAGCTCCTACTCGAGATGATAAGAACGAATTGAATCGTGGTATACGATAAGGTTTTCTACGTTTGCGCATCATGTAAGTGAGTTAATTGGTAAGTAAAAGTATAAAAATAATAACAATAACTAAGTAACTTCGGTACGTTATTATAATGTCAGGTTTTATTAACTGCCAATGACAACTTTTATAGTTGTCAATGTCAAAATTTATAATTGTCAATGTCAGTTTTTATTAACTGTCAGTGTCCGGTTTTATAGTTGTCAATGTCATATTTTATAACTGTCAATGTCAGTTTTTATAGTTGTTAATGTCAAATTTTATAGTTGTCAATGTCAGTTTTTATAGTTGTCAATGTCAAATTTTGTAGTTGTCAATGTCAAGTTTTATTAACTGTCAATGTCAGGTTTTATAACTGTCAATGTCATTTTTATAGTTGTCAATGTCAATTTTTATAGCTGTCAATGTCAAATTTTGTAGATGTCAATGTCAAGTTTTATTAACTGTCAATGTCAGGTTTTATAACTGTCAATGTCATTTTTTATAGTTGTCAATGTCATTTTTTATAGTTGTCAATGTCAATTTTTATAGTTGTCAATGTCAAATTTTGTAGATGTCAATGTCAAGTTTTATTATCTGTCAATGTCAGGTTTTGTAACTGTCAATGTCAGTTTTTATGATTGTCAATTAGTTTTTAGAGTTGTCAATGTAATTTTTTTAAATTTTCAATGACAAATTTTCCTCCTGTCAATATAAATATCCGCAAGTGTTTTTTTTTTTGGTTTTTTTCACACTTCATGGACACATTTTTCCGTTTTTAACGCAAACAACGAATAAATATTGTTAAGCAAATAAACCAATAATTTATACATTCATAAAGAGGTTGTAAATTATGAATGTTATCTATAATATTCAATGTTTATTGATCTCTCGTTTTTTTTTTTCGGAAAAAATCCCATATGCTCACTCCATTATCTACGCATTAAAATTTTTCCGCAAAAATTTTGATTATAATTAGGAAAGGAAGATAACAAAACTGATTTTGATAAAGGGTTAATAAATGATTTAACAAGCGCAATCGCTGCAATTTTTTAACTAGTATTAAAAAAAAGCCATTGTTGCCAGATTTACTAAAAAAGTGCTTACTTTAATAAAATTATCAAAATCATCACAATTATTTTGAGTTTTTAAATATCATAAAAATGATATTTTTACTTTCCCGCTACATTAATCATATATCAATAGTATATGTCAATTTTTATAGTTGTCAACGTCATATTTTCTAACTGTCAATGTCAGATTTTATGACTTTCAATGACAGCTTTTATAGATGTGAATGTCAGGTTTTATTAACTGTCAATGTCAGTTTCTATAGTTGTCAAAGTCATATTTTATAACTGTCAATGTCAGATTTTTTTATGACTCTCAATGACAGCTTTTATAGAATGTCAATGTTAAAATAGGAACAAATAGGGCAAAATAGTGAAAAATAGAGAAATTTGAGACTAAGATTGAAAAACAGGGAAAAAACAGAGAAAATTAAACAAAATGTGTGAAAAATATTGAAAAATCCTGAAAAATAGCGAAATACGGGAAAAACAGAAAAATTGGGAAAAACAGGGAAAAGAGGAAGAAATAGGGCAAAATTAGGGACAAAAATTGGGTTGATTGAACAAAATAGGAAAAAACAATGAGAAGTGGGGAAAAATCTGGAAAAGCAGAAAAAATAAGAAGAAATTGTGAAAAATATGGAAAAATAAAGAAAATAGGGAAAAATTGGAACAAATAGAAAAACACTCAAAAGTATTAAATAATAGAAAATAATAGGAATAAATGGGTAAAAAATAATGAAAACCAGGAAAAATGTGAATAAATAGGAAAAATAAGTAAAATTTGGAGAAAATAGATAAAAGTACGTCCAAATAGGGGCATATAGAAAAAAATAAAGAAAATGGGGAAAAATGGAAAAAACAGTCAACAATAGAAAATAATAGGAATTAATGGGGAAAATAATGAAAAACAGAAAAAATATGAATAAATAATAAAAATAGGTAAAATTTGGGGAAAATAGAGAAAAATAAGTCATAATAGGGACATAAAAAAAATAAATAAAATAGGGAAAAATAAAAAAAAAATGGGAAAAATATATAAAAAACAGTCAAAAATATTAAATAATTGAAAATAATAGGAATAAATGGGGAAAAATAATGAAAAACAGGAAAAAAATGAATAAATAGGAAAAATAGTTCATATTTGGGGAATATAGAGAAAAATAAGTCCAACTAGGGAAATAGAAAAAATAAGGAAAAATATAAAGAAAATATTGAAAAGTGGGAAAAAATGGGAAAAAATAGAAAAAAACAGTCAAAAAATTAAATAATAGAAAATAATAGGAATAAATGGGGAAAAATAATGAAAAACAGGAAAAAAATGAATAAATAGGAAAAATAGTTCAAATTTGGGGAATATACAGAAAAATAAGTCCCACTAGGGAAATAGAAAAAATAAGGAAAAAGATAAAGAAAATAGGGAAAAGTGGGAAAAAATGGGAAAAAATAGAAAAAAACAGTCAAAAAATTAAATAATAGAAAATAATAGGAATAAATGGGGAAAAATAATGAAAAACAGGAAAAAATTGAATAAATAGGAAAAATAGTTAAAATTTGGGGCAAATAGAGAAAAATAAGTCCAACTAGGGACATATAGAAAAATAAGGAAAATGGGATAAAATAAAAAAAAAATCCTGTCGGTAGGGTCGACAGGGGAGGTAGATTTCTATTGTCTAAATTTGAGCTTCCCTCCCCACTCCACGATATGGTCAGATCGGAAAAAGTTTCAAACAAATAAATTTTATAATAATTAGGACATGAAAAAAGTCTAATGACCTGTTTCAATATTTTTTAAAATAACGGAGAATATTTCCATATTTTTGAAAATGGCGGAGATATATTTTTTTTGAAATTTCAACCCCCTCCAGGTCCATCCCCGTGGGTCAGATGAAAAAAAGTTTCATTTAAATTAATTTCATAATAATCAGAGCATAGAAAAAGTCTAATGGTCTTTTTTAATATTTTCAAAAATGGCGGAGATCTGAATTTTTTCAGATTTCAACCCCCTGCAATTCTCACCCCCTTAGAGGTAGAATGCCCATTTGTGGCGAATTACTGCCCCAAAGAATTTTTGTACCAAATTTGGTGTCGATAATTTTTTTTTTACTGATTCTTATTCAGAAGGTCACAAACGGCGTAGCGCCCCTATTCCCGGTTCTGGGTCCCGTCATTGAATCGATTACAATAGGTAGATTCCATATATGGAAATCTACCTAAAAAAAGGAACAAATAGAAAGAAATAGAAAAAATGGGAAAATAGAGAAAATAGGGGAAAAATAGTGAAAATATGGGAAAAATTGTGAAAAATTGAAAAAAATAGGGTAAAACAGGGAAATTTAGGAAAAATAGGGAAAAGCAATGAAAAACAAGAAAAATAGGAAAAACCAAGCAAATTTTGATTTTTCTTTAGGTTTGATTTTTAATTTATTTTTTAAAACATAATATGTTATTATTATTATTATTATTATTATTATTTTCAGACAATAATGATGCCTCACCAGTGGATGGAAGGAAATCTACCAGTTTCGGCCAAATGTGCTGTTTGTGATAAAAATTGTGGTTCTGTTCTTAGGTAAAACTATTTAATTATTAAAAATAAATTTAATTCTGAAGTGGGACGGGGGGAAATAAAAAATTTTGATACAAAAAAAAATAATTATTATAATTTTAAACCTTAGATTACAAGACTGGCGATGTCTGTGGTGTCGGATAATGGTGCACACCCAGTGTAGACCCCAAATGGAGACTAGATGCCCCCTAGGCCCCGCCCGGGTGAGTGTAGTGCCCCCCACAGCGCTACATTCGATACAGGACGAGGCCTGGGACGCCGTTCGACCGCAGGCCTCATCCCCCCTTTTAGTATTCGTTAATTCTAAGTCAGGTAAATCTAATTTTATTTATACATACAGTGTGTTCAAAAAATTAAACTAATTAAAATTATTTGTTATAGGCGACAACCAAGGCGTAAAATTTCTTCGAAAATTTAAGCAACTCCTTAATCCGGCCCAAGTATTCGATTTGATATCGACCGGGCCCCGTTTGGGCCTAAAACTTTTTAGACACTTCGATCCATTCCGAATTTTAGTTTGTAGCGGAGACGGATCTGTAGGATGGGTCCTATCCGAAATCGATAAATTAGATATGCACGTAAGTTTTTTTTTTGTCGATATTATTTTTATTTTATTATAAACGAAAATTCTGAGCCTAAAATATTTGTAAGATATTTTTCAAATCTAATTTTTTTTAAAAATTGCTGTGGTTGATATTTTAGTCACATTTTTCTGAGCAAAATTTTTCTGAGCCAATTTTTAATCCAAATTTGTTTTAAACCAATATCTGAGCCGACATTTATAAGGCAAATTTTTCTGAGCCAAAATATTTCCAAGTTATTTTTCAAATTTAATTTTTAACTAACTTTTGCCTAAAGAAAATTTTTCTGAGCCAATTTTTAATCCAATTTGTTATAAACTAATATCTGAGCCAATATTTAAATGGCAAATTTTTCTGAGTCGAAATATTTCTAAGCTATTTTTCAAATATAATTTTTAACCAACTTTTGGCTGAAGCAAATTTTTCTGAGCCAATTTTTAATCCAAATTGTTATAAAGTAATATCTGAGCTAATATTTAAATGGCAAATTTTTCTGAGTCGAAATATTTCTAAGCTATTTTTCAAATATAATTTTTAACCAACTTTTGGCTGAAGAAAATTTTTCTGAGTCAAAATATTTCTAAGCTATTTTTCAAATACAATTTTTAAAAAAATATGCTTTTGTTGATATTTTAGCCAAATTTTACTGAAGAAAATGTTTCTGAGCCAATTTTTAATCAAATTTGTTATAAACTAATATGAGCCAATATTTATAAAGAAAATTTTTCTGAGATAGTCAATTTTTATTCCAAATGAGAATCCAATCTGTTATGAAAAATATTTTTGATGCTAAAAAAGGCAAATTTTTCTGGGCCATTTTTTAAATGAAATTTGTTATATATGAGCCGACCTTTTTCTGAGCAAATTTTTTAACACTTCAAAACTGATTTTTTTTCTGGAAATATATTTTTTAAGGCAAATAAGACAAATTTTTCTGAGCCAATTTTTAATACAATTTGTTATATATGAGCCGATTTTTAATCCAATTTGTTATAAATGAGCCGACCTTTTTCTGAGCAATTTTTTTAACACTTCAAACTAATTTTTTTTCTGAAAATATATATTTAAAGCCAAATAACGCAAATTTTTCTGAGCCAATTTGTAATCCAATTCATTATTAACTAATATCTGAGCGGAACTTTTCTGAGCAATTTTTTTAACGTTACAAACTGAATTTTTTCATAAAAATATAATATTTTTGTTTCGCTATTTTGTCGACAGCAGACATTTTTCTGATCCAATTTTTGGCTGAAGAAATTTTTTCTGAGCCAATTTTTAATCCAATTCGTTATAAACTAATATCTGAGCCAATATTTAAATGGCAAATTTTTCTGAGTAAAAATATTTTTCAGCTATTAGTCAAATTTAATTTTTAAACAGCTTTTGGCTGAAGAAAAATTTTCTGAGCCAATTTTTAATCCAATTTGTTATAAACTAATATCTGAGCCAACATTTATAAGGCAAATTTTTCTGAGTCAAAATATTTCTAAGCTATTATTCAAATTTAATTTTTAAACAGCTTTTGGCTCAAGAAAGTTTTCTGATCCAATTTTTAATCCAATTCATTATTAACTAATATCTGAGCTGAACTGTCTTTTTTTTTTAATATATTTTTTTAAGCCAAATGAGGTAATTTTTTCTGAGCCAATTTTTAATCCATTTTTGTTATAACCTAATATCAGACCCAAACGTTTTCTGAGTTACTTTTTTAACGTTTCAAACTGAATTATTTTATAAAAATATAATATTTTTGTTCTGATAATTTGTCGACAAGTGACATTTTTCTGATCCAATTTTTTAAATTTTAATACCAAATTTTTTTTCTGAGTTAATATTAATCAGTAGTAAAATTGTTAGAAATACATTTTTTTCTGATCTGATATTTTATACAACATTGTAACAGCCAACAATTATTTTTTATGACAAAACATTTTTTTCTGAGCTAATTTTTAATTAATACTTATCTGAAATTTCATTGCAGGACCAAAATGGTCAATATTTACTAATTTTCTGATCCATTTTCAAAGTTAAAATTTCATCAGTTTGTATTGAGGAAACATAAGGAAATTTTTTCTGAGTTAAAAATGTTTCTGAACCAATTTTTAAACGAAATTGATGTTGCGATTCGAGCCATAATTTTTCTGAGCAATTCTTATAAATTAGGATCTGAGCCGAACTTTTTCTGAGCAATTTTTTTTAACACTTCGAAGTGATTTTTTTCTAAAAACATATTTTTTAAGCCAAAACATTTACGAATTAAATTTTTCTGATCCAAAATTTTTTCTAAGCTATTTTTTAAATAAATTGCTGTGGTTGATATTTTAGATAAATTTTGTCTAATTTTTTTTCTGATCCAATAATTCCCGACACAATTTTTCTGAGCCTTATTTAAAAAAAAAAAAATGTATTTAATCTTATATTCTGAGTCAAATGTTGCACATAGAGAAAATTTTTCTTATCAGGCATAATATTTTAGTAGAATTTTTTTCTGAGTTTGCTATTTTTCTAATTAAAATTAGATTAATCTAATTTTCCAAGTTAAATTTTGCATTGGCAAACACAATCTTTCAGTAAAAAAAATTCTGAGCCAATACTTTTCTGATCCAATTTCTCATAGAGCTACAATTGTTTAAATCCTTTTTTCTCCCTTCAAATAAATTGTCGTCTGTTGGAGCCATTATTAGTGTAAATTTTTCCTGATCTGATTTAATACTTTTTTCATAAATAATAATTTTTCTGAGCTAATTTTTCAATTAAAGCTTGTTTGATTTAGTTTTCTTAGTTCAATTTGGCTAATCCACGTATCGGCATTTTTCATTAAAAAAATTTTCTGAGGCTCTTTAAAAAAAATTGTTAAAAAATAATTTACATTTTCCAATTCAAAATTTTTCTGAGCCACTTTTTCAATCAAAATTTGTTTCTGAGCTAATTGTGCTAGCAAAATTTGTTTTTGTACGCCGATATTTTTGAGCCAGTTTTACTATTTTTATCTGAGCTTACATTTTATGTCTTTGTCGATATTTCTTATAGATCCATTTTTCATAGGTAAAATCGGATTTTACTGATCTAATACTGATAATTTTTCTGAGAAATATTTTTTTTAGGGCAAATACGTTTCTGTACGGTAGCTATAAAAATCACCATCATATTTGATACGACTTTTAACCGCCTAAATAAGTTCATTTATTGTTACGCTATTGTCTCAGATTGTATTCAAGCGAGTAGATATTAAATTCTGATACCAAACTTTTGTTCTCTCTATATTATCAAAATTTACTTGTTTATAAAGATAATCACAAACTTCTCAATTCAATAGAATAGAAGCTCGTGTTATTATATTTGTTCGACGAAATACTAGCATCTGGTAAAAGGCTCAGAAAAAAATTGTATCTAAAAAATATTGACTCAGAAAATTATTTTCTAAGAATAAAAATTTTAAAACATAAAAAAGTGCTCAGAAAAATTATAGCTCAAATCTCAACATCAATTTCGTTTAAAAATTGGCTCAGAAACATTTTTAACTCAGAAAAAATTTCCTTACAATACAAACTGATGAAATTTTAACCCTGAAAATGGATCAGAAAATTAGTAAATAACGACCAATTTTAGTCCTGCAATGAAATTCCAGATAATTATTAATTAAAAATTAGCTCAGAAAACAAATGTTTTGTGATAAAAAATAATTGTTGGCTGTAACAATGTTTTATAAAATATCAGATCAGAAAAAAATGTATTTCTAACAATTTTACTACTGATTAATATTAACTCAGAAAAAAAAATTGGTATTAAAATTTAAAAAATTGGATCAGAAAAATGTCACTTGTCGAAAAATTATCGGAACAAAAATATTATATTTTTATAAAACAATTCAGTTTGAAACGTTAAAAAAATTGCTCAGAAAACTTCATCTCAGATATTAGTTAATAATGAATTGGATTACAAATTGTGGCTCAGAAAAATTTGCGTTATTTGGCTTAAAAAATATAATTTTAGAAAAAAATTTAGTTTGACGTGTTAATAAAATTGCTCAGAAAAAGGTCGACTCATATATAATAAATTGGATTAAAAATTGGCTCAGAAAAATTTGTCTTATTTGCCTTAAAAAATATATTTTCAGAAAAAACTTCAGTTTGAAGTGTTAAAAAAATTGCTCAGAAAAAGGTCGACTCATATATAATAAATTGGATTAAAAATTGGCTCAGAAAAATTTGTCTTATTTGCCTTAAAAAATATATTTTCAGAAAAAACTTCAGTTTGAAGTGTTAAAAAAATTGCTCAGAAAAAGGTCGACTCATATATAATATATTGGATTAAAAATTGCCTCAGAAAAATTTGTCTTATTTGCCTTAAAAAATATATTTTCATAAAAAAATTCAGTTTGAAGTGTTGAAAAAATTGCTCAGAAAAAGGTCGACTCATATATAATAAATTGGATTAAAAATTGCCTCAGAAAAATTTGTCTTATTTGCCTTAAAAAAATATATTTTCAGAAAAAACTTCAGTTTGAAGTGTTAAAAAAATTGCTCAGAAAAAGGTCGACTCATATATAATAAATTGAATTAAAAATTGCCTCAGAAAAATTTGTCTTATTTGCCTTAAAAAATATATTTTCATAAAAAAATTCAGTTTGAAGTGTTAAAAAAATTGCTCAGAAAAAGGTCGACTCATATATAATAAATTGGATTAAAAATTGGCTCAGAAAAATTTGTCTTATTTGCCTTAAAAAATATATTTTCAGAAAAAACTTCAGTTTGAAGTGTTAAAAAAATTGCTCAGAAAAAGGTCGACTCATATATAATATATTGGATTAAAAATTGCCTCAGAAAAATTTGTCTTATTTGCCTTAAAAAATATATTTTCATAAAAAAATTCAGTTTGAAGTGTTGAAAAAATTGCTCAGAAAAAGGTCGACTCATATATAATAAATTGGATTAAAAATTGCCTCAGAAAAATTTGTCTTATTTGCCTTAAAAAATATATTTTCATAAAAAAATTCAGTTTGAAGTGTTAAAAAAATTGCTCAGAAAAAGGTCGACTCATATATAATAAATTGGATTAAAAATTGGCTCAGAAAAATTTGTCTTATTTGCCTTAAAAAATATATTTTCAGAAAAAACTTCAGTTTGAAGTGTTAAAAAAATTGCTCAGAAAAAGGTCGACTCATATATAATATATTGGATTAAAAATTGGCTCAGAAAAATTTGTCTTATTTGCCTTAAAAAATATATTTTCATAAAAAAATTCAGTTTGAAGTGTTAAAAAAATTGCTCAGAAAAAGGTCGACTCATATATAATAAATTGGATTAAAAATTGCCTCAGAAAAATTTGTCTTATTTGCCTTAAAAAAATATATTTTCAGAAAAAACTTCAGTTTGAAGTGTTAAAAAAATTGCTCAGAAAAAGGTCGACTCATATATAATAAATTGAATTAAAAATTGCCTCAGAAAAATTTGTCTTATTTGCCTTAAAAAATATATTTTCATAAAAAAATTCAGTTTGAAGTGTTAAAAAAATTGCTCAGAAAAAGGTCGACTCATATATAATAAATTGAATTAAAAATTGCCTCAGAAAAATTTGTCTTATTTGCCTTAAAAAATATATTTTCATAAAAAAATTCAGTTTGAAGTGTTAAAAAAATTGCTCAGAAAAAGGTCGACTCATATATAATAAATTGGATTAAAAATTGGCTCAGAAAAATTTGTCTTATTTGCCTTAAAAAATATATTTTCAGAAAAAACTTCAGTTTGAAGTGTTAAAAAAATTGCTCAGAAAAAGGTCGACTCATATATAATATATTGGATTAAAAATTGCCTCAGAAAAATTTGTCTTATTTGCCTTAAAAAATATATTTTCATAAAAAAATTCAGTTTGAAGTGTTAAAAAAATTGCTCAGAAAAAGGTCGACTCATATATAATAAATTGGATTAAAAATTGGCTCAGAAAAATTTGTCTTATTTGCCTTAAAAAATATATTTTCAGAAAAAACTTCAGTTTGAAGTGTTAAAAAAATTGCTCAGAAAAAGGTCGACTCATATATAATATATTGGATTAAAAATTGCCTCAGAAAAATTTGTCTTATTTGCCTTAAAAAATATATTTTCATAAAAAAATTCAGTTTGAAGTGTTGAAAAAATTGCTCAGAAAAAGGTCGACTCATATATAATAAATTGGATTAAAAATTGCCTCAGAAAAATTTGTCTTATTTGCCTTAAAAAAATATATTTTCAGAAAAAACTTCAGTTTGAAGTGTTAAAAAAATTGCTCAGAAAAAGGTCGACTCATATATAATAAATTGAATTAAAAATTGCCTCAGAAAAATTTGTCTTATTTGCCTTAAAAAATATATTTTCATAAAAAAATTCAGTTTGAAGTGTTAAAAAAATTGCTCAGAAAAAGGTCGACTCATATATAATAAATTGGATTAAAAATTGGCTCAGAAAAATTTGTCTTATTTGCCTTAAAAAATATATTTTCAGAAAAAACTTCAGTTTGAAGTGTTAAAAAAATTGCTCAGAAAAAGGTCGACTCATATATAATATATTGGATTAAAAATTGCCTCAGAAAAATTTGTCTTATTTGCCTTAAAAAATATATTTTCATAAAAAAATTCAGTTTGAAGTGTTGAAAAAATTGCTCAGAAAAAGGTCGACTCATATATAATAAATTGGATTAAAAATTGCCTCAGAAAAATTTGTCTTATTTGCCTTAAAAAATATATTTTCATAAAAAAATTCAGTTTGAAGTGTTAAAAAAATTGCTCAGAAAAAGGTCGACTCATATATAATAAATTGAATTAAAAATTGCCTCAGAAAAATTTGTCTTATTTGCCTTAAAAAATATATTTTCATAAAAAAATTCAGTTTGAAGTGTTAAAAAAATTGCTCAGAAAAAGGTCGACTCATATATAATAAATTGGATTAAAAATTGCCTCAGAAAAATTTGTCTTATTTGCCTTAAAAAATATATTTTCATAAAAAAATTCAGTTTGAAGTGTTAAAAAAATTGCTCAGAAAAAGGTCGACTCATATATAATAAATTGGATTAAAAATTGCCTCAGAAAAATTTGTCTTATTTGCCTTAAAAAATATATTTTCATAAAAAAATTCAGTTTGAAGTGTTAAAAAAATTGCTCAGAAAAAGGTCGACTCATATATAATAAATTGGATTAAAAATTGCCTCAGAAAAATTTGTCTTATTTGCCTTAAAAAAATATATTTTCAGAAAAAACTTCAGTTTGAAGTGTTAAAAAAATTGCTCAGAAAAAGGTCGACTCATATATAATAAATTGAATTAAAAATTGCCTCAGAAAAATTTGTCTTATTTGCCTTAAAAAATATATTTTCAGAAAAAACTTCAGTTTGAAGTGTTAAAAAAATTGCTCAGAAAAAGGTCGACTCATATATAATAAATTGGATTAAAAATTGGTTCAGAAAAATTTGACTTATTAATTTTAGCTTAGATATTAGTTTCTAACAATTTGGCTCAGAATACAAAATCAGAAAATTTTTGATTATTATATATTTTCGTTGAGTTTGCTTTTTTTTGTATGTTTGTATTTGTTTGTTACGGTTGTAGCGCTCTGTTTTGCTGAAAACATTTGAAAAATTTGTTCGATATGTGCAGAAAACAAATTTTGAATTTTAAATACAAGATGGCAACTCCAAGATGGCTGCCGAGATTTATGATTATTGACCGATTCAATTAAAAATTGGTATGTAGGGATTATTGAGGTAGAAAATTATGAAATTTTTATTAAAATTCATATAATCAAGATGGCCTCTTCAAAATGGCGGACGATTCTTATGATCATTTGCGGATTCTATTGAAAATTGGTACGAGGGAGTTTTTGGGGTCGGAGATTATGAATTTTTTACTAAAATTTAAAAAAATAAGATGGATTCCAAGATGGCGGACGATATTTATGATTATTTACAGATTATATTCAAAATTGGTATGTGAGGGTTTTTGGTGTCGGAGATTATGAAATTTTTGTCAAAATTCATAAAATCAAGATGGCGATTCCAAGATGGCGGACGATATTTATGATTATTTACCGATTCAATTAAAAATTGGTTTGTAGAGGTTATTGGAGTCGAAGATAATGAATTTTTTATTAAAATTAATAAAATCAAGATGGCGATTCCAAGATGGCGGACGATATTTATGATTATTTACCGATTCAATTAAAAATTGGTATGTAGGGGTTTTTGGGGTAGAAAATTATGATTTTTTATTATAATTCATACAATCAAGATGGCCTCTTCAAAATGGCGGACGATTCTTCTGATCATTTACGGATTCTATTGAAAATTAGTATGTGGGGGTTATTGGAGTCGAAGATTATAAATTTTTTATTAAAATTCATATAATCAAGATGGTGACTCTAAGATGGCGGCTGATATTTATAATTATTTATCGATTCTATTCTAAATTGGTATGTGACGATTTTTGGGATCCGACATTATGGTTTTTTTGTGTCAAAATTCGTAAAATCAAGATGGCGACTCCAAGATGGCGGACGAGATACATAGGCGAGAACAGGCGGCCGTTCGAGATAGTTAATAATAATTATATTCGAAAAATATATAGATTTAAAAAGAATCAACATTGTCTCAGTAAAAAATGTCTATGTTAAAAATATATCAGGTTAAAAAATATCGTACATTTACAAGACTAAACATTTTTCAACAAAAGATATTAATACAAAACTAATAAATCGAACACCCAGTAGACCGACTAAAGTCCCTTTTCCAAATAAACTACAATAGCACGCTTTAAGTCTAAAACCTAATTGGGAAACCGTTATATCTAAAGTCTCAGGAGTTTCGTATTGTTCTCAACTACACAATAATTTATAGTTATGAGACAGACGACTACAAATGGCTCTAAAGGTTGGCCGTGCATTAAATTTTGATAAACGATAGAGAATATTTGTACAAAGTACAAATTGAAAGGTCCGAAGGTCTATTGGCTTTTGCGAAGGATTATTATTTAAATTAGGGAAAATTGAGGTGAAAAGTTAACCATTATATTTCGGTGAATCACGTTGACTATTATTATTAGATAAAGACATTTTCATTTACATTTTAATCAAATATACAAGGTCCTTTGGTATTGGCTAATAGATAAATAGATAAAATGTCTAGCTCTCTACATAAATGTGCTTACTTATCATTCTAGCGGATCTATTGTAAATTTATGAAAAAAGAGATGGAATGTAATTGTTGGGCGAAAAAATAATTAAAATACCTTTTAATTTTATAAATTCGTGTAAATAACTCACAGATTGTAATTTATTTTAAACTTTATATTCTTGTTGCACAACAATTTTCTTGACACACAAATATTCAGTAGAAAATTTCTTTGAGCCCATTTTTGCATGAAGAAAATTTATTTGGCCCCATAATTTTCTTGGTAAAAACAAATTTTCAGTATAGAATTTTTCCGACACAATTTTTGCACGAGAAAAATTTTTTTGACCCAATAATTTTCTTGACAACAATTTTTGAGTACATAATTTTTGTGTTCCCATTTTTGCTTAAGAAAAGTTTTTGTTGCCCAACAATTTTCTTAACAAACAAATTTACAGTAGAAAATTTTTCTGAGTCCATTTTTGCATGAAGAAAATTTATTTTACTGAATAATTTTTTTGGTAGAATCAAATTTTCAGTATAGAATTTTTCTGAGCTAATTTTTGCACGAAAAAAATTTATTTTACCTACTAATTTACTAAAAATTATTTGACCTAATTTTCTTGACAGAAAAATATTTGAGTACATAATTTTTCTGAGCCAAATTTTACATCAGAAAAGTTTTTGTTGTCCAACAATTTTCTTGACAAACAAATATTTAGTAGAAAATTTTTCTGAGCCATTTTTTGGACGAAGAAAATTTATTTGACCCAACAATTTTCTTCGCAGAAACATTTTTTCAGTACAAAATTTTTCTGAGCCAATTTTCGCATAAGAAACGTTTTTCTTACCCAATAAATTTCTTAACAAGCAAAATTTTCGGTAGAAAATTTTTCTGAGCCCATTTTTGCATGAAGAAAATTTATTTGACCCTATAATTTTCTTGGTAAAAACAAATTTTCAATATAGAATTTTTCTGAGCCAGTTTTTGCTTAAAATTTTTTTTCTTACTAAATAATTTTCTTAACAAATTTTCAGTAGAAAATTTTTCAGAGCCAATTTTTGTATGAAGAAAATTTATTCGACCCAATAATTTTCTTGGTAAAAACATATTTTCAGTACAGAATTTTTCTGAGCCAATTTTTGCATAAGGAAAGTTTTTGTTGTCCAACAATTTTCTTGACAAACAAATATTTAGTAGAAAATTTTTCTGAGCCAATTTTTGCAAAAAAAAATTTTTATTACCCAATAATTTTCTTAACAAAGAAATTTTCAGTAGAAAATTTTTCTGAGCCCATTTTTGCATGAAGAAAATCTATTTGACCCAATAATTTTCTGGGTAAAAACAAATTTTCAGTATAGAATTTTTCTGAGCAAATTTTTGGACGAAGAAAATTTATTTAACCCAATAATTTTCTTCGCAGAAACAATTTTTTAGTTAATAATTTTTCTGAGAAAATTTTCGCATAAAAAAGTTTTTGTTATCCAATAATTTTCTTAACAAGCAAAATTTTCAGCAGAAAATTTTTCTGAACCATTTTTTGCATGAAAAAAATTTATTTTACCTACTAATTTTCTTTAGAGAACAATTATTGAGTACATAATTTTTCTGAGCCAATTTTTGCACGAATAAAATTTAATTGATTCAATAATTTTCTTGGTAAAAACAAATTTTCAGTATAGAATTTTTCTGAGCCAATTTTTGCACGAAAAAAAATTTATTTGACCTAATAGTATACTTGACAGAACAATTTTTGGGTACATAATTTTTCTGAGCCAACTTTTGCATAAACAAAGTTTTTGTTGCCCAACAATTTTCTTGACAAACAAATATTCATTATAAAATTTTTTTGAGCCAATTTTTTAATGAAGAAAATTTGTTTGACCCAATAATTTTCTTGATAAAAAGAAATTTACACTATAGAATTTTTCTAAGCCAATTTTTGCACGAAAAAAATGTATTTGACCTACTAATTTTCTTGACAACAATTTTTGAGTACATAATTTTTCTGAGCCAATTTTTACATCATAAAAGTTTTTGTCGTCCAACAATTTTCTTGACAAACAAATATTTAGTAGAGAATTTTTCTGAGCCAATTTTTGGACGAAGAAAATTTATTTGACCCAATAATTTTCTTCGCAGAAACAATTTTTCAGTAATTCTTCTGAGAAAATTTTCGCATGAGAAAAGTTTTTGTTGCCCAATAATTTTCTTAACAAACAAATTTTCAGTAGAAAATTTTTCTGAGACAATTTTTCCACGAAGAAAATTTATTTGACCTCATAATATTTTTTACCGAACAACTTTTGGGTACATAATTTTTCTGAGCTAATTTTTGCAAAAAAAAAAAATTATTACCCAATAATTTTCGTAACAAATAAATTTTCAGTAGAAAATTTTTCTGAGACAATTTTTCAACGAAAAAAATTTATTTGACCCTATAATTTTCTTGGTAAAAACAAATTTTCAATATAGAATTTTTCTGAGCCAATTTTAGCACGAAAAAAATTTATTTGGCCTAATAATTTTCTTGACAGAATAATTTTTGGGTACATAATTTTTCTGAGCTAATTTTTGCAAAAAAAAAAAATTATTACCCAATAATTTTCGTAACAAATAAATTTTCAGTAGAAAATTTTTCTGAGACAATTTTTCAACGAAAAAAATTTATTTGACCCTATAATTTTCTTGGTAAAAACAAATTTTCAATATAGAATTTTTCTGAGCCAATTTTAGCACGAAAAAAATTTATTTGGCCTAATAATTTTCTTGACAGAACAATTTTTGGGTACATAATTTTTCTGAGCCAATTTTTGCAAAAAAAAATTATTACCCAATAATTTTCTTAACAAATTTGCAGTAGAAAATTTTTCTGAGCCAATTTTTGCATGAAGAAAATTTATTTTTCTCAATAATTTTCTTGTTAAAAACAAATTTTCAGTACAGAATTTTTCTGAGCCAATTTTTGCACGAAAAAAAATTATTTGACCTAATTTTCTTGACAGAAAAATATTTGAGTACATAATTTTTTTCGCAGAAACAATTTTTCGGTGCTTAATTTTTCTGAGCCAATTTTCGCATAAGAAAAGTTTTTCTTAGTAAATAATTTTCTTAACAAGCAAAATTATCAGTAGAAAATTTTTCTGAACCAATTTTTGCACAAAAAAAAATTATTTTACCTACTAATTTATTTTCTTGAGAGAACAATTATTGAGTACATAATTTTTCTGAGTCAATTTTTGCATAAAAAAAGTTTTTCTTACAAAATAATTTTCTTAACAAACAAAATTTCAGTAGAAAATTTTTCTGAGCTAATTTTTGCATGAAGAAAATTTATTTGACCTCATAATATTTTTGAAAGAACAACTTTTGGGTACATCATTTTTCTGAGCTAATTTTTGAAAAAAAAATTTTATTACCCGATAATTTTCTTAACAAACAAATTTTCAGTGGAAAATTTTTCTGAGACAATTTTTCCACGAAGAAAATTTATTTGACCTCATAATATTTTTGAAAGAAAAACTATTGGGTACATCATTCTTTTGAGCTAATTTTTGCAAAAAAAGAAATTTATTACTCAATAATTTTCTAACCAAACAAATTTTGATTAGAAAATTTTTCTGAGTCAATTTTTGGACGAAGAAAATTTATTCCACACAATAATTTTCTTCACAGAAACAATTTTTCAGGATATAATTTTCTTAACAAACAAAATTCTCAGTAGAAAATTTTTCTGAGCCAATTTTTGCTCGAAAATAATGTATTTGACCTATTAATGCTCTTGACAGAACAATTTTTGGGTACATAATTTTTTGGGTACATAATTTTTCTGAGCCAATTTTTGCTTGAAGAAAATTTATTTGACCCAATAATTTTCTTGGTAAAAACAAATTTTCAGTATTGAATTTTTCTGAGCCAATAATTCCTAAACAATTTTTCTGTACCAATTTTTCAACAAAAATGTATTTAATCTTGTATTCTGAGCCAAATGTTGTATAGAGAAAATTTTTCTTATCAGGCACAATATTTTAGTAGAAAATTTTTCTGAGTTTGATATTTTTTTAATTAAAATTAGATTAATCTAATTTTCTAGGTTAAATTTTGCGTTATCGATTAATTGTTAGCATTTTTCTTGACAAACAAATTTTCTACTGAAAATTAGCATTTTTGCAAGTTTAAGTAATTGCCCCAGCCAAACGACATAAAATCGGATAAAACGGCTTACATGTCCTTATTTTAACTTTTTGAGTTACACACCCTGTATAATGACTTAAATAGTACTTTTAATATTGCTTAATAATAAAAAACTATTATCTAACTTATTTAGAAACAGTGCCAAGTAGCAGTATTACCTTTGGGAACCGGAAACGATTTAGCTAGAGTCTTAGGGTGGGGATCTTCCTGTGATGACGACACACACTTACCCCAACTCTTAGAGAAATACGAGAGAGCTAGTACCAAAATGTTAGATAGGTAAAAAAAAAACTATACAATCGAGCTATTGTTATACAGCACTGTTTCATCCTATTTTTATTTAGATGGAGTATAATGGCTTTCGAACGAACTATCGCAATGCCGAAATTATCATTGACTCCAGGTATACAGGACGGTCAATTACACAGCCAAATTAGCCAATACGAAGATTCGCTGGTCACCCACTTGCAAAATATTCTCCAATCAGACGAGACTTCCGTTATTTTAAATTCCGCTAAAAGACTTTGCGAAACCGTTAAAGATTTCGCGACGCAATTAATGGAAAGTTCGCTTACGCAAGGTAATCCGTTATTATTTATCGATTGCGATATTTTATTTATTTATTTTGCAGGAGATGATCAGTTGGCCAAAAAGTGTGATATACTACAACAAAAGTTAGAATTATTATTGAAAACGTTGACCAGCGAACAAATAGACGCTACGACTATAACGCACCAACAATCGTTCGAAGATTCCAGTGGCACGGGAACGGGGAAAAATACCGACGACACTGACAGCGAAATATCCTTCGACAAAATGAAAACCGATAAAGTAGAAAAGGATCTTAGTAATTTTAATTTTAGAAAACATAGAAGAACGTCTAGGTAAGTTTAAAATGTAGATTTTTTTTATAGATTTGATTAGATTAATCCGAGAGGCAGATATGTTTTAATGATTGATTGAGTATTTATTGCTTTCTTTTATTTTTCCAAGCTTAGTACTTTTTTATCATCATAACGGATCTATTTTCTAAGCTTCCTTTCCCATATAACACGAGACATCCTGGGGAAGTCCATTTTAGGTCTGAACGATCCTGGACCATTTTTTTACGTATCTAACCTGACAAACGTAATATTTTTTTTAAATTTTTACTGAAAGTAATCACCTTATTTATATATGTTTCAATATCGGGCGGAACAAACTCTCCTCCCCTTATTGTCCCTTTTAATCAGTGCTGTACTTATTGGGGTCGGAATGTGCCTTAACGGCGTTCCGGTAACTTTTTCCAAAACCGGAGCATGTTCCGGTACTTTTATTCAAAACAGATATTTTTTGGTAGGAGTTAATTGGCAGAAAGCGTAACGCAAGGAAAAAGCGTTATGCCCACTCCGGCCGACCTTCCCTCTCTTTATCTTACTAATTTTCAATTGTTATTATGTTCTCTTTCTCTCTCACTGTCACTGTCACTGTCACTGTCACTGTCACTGTCACTGTCACTGTCACTGTCACTGTCACTGTCACTGTCACTGTCACTGTCACTCTCACTCTCACTGTCACTGTCACTGTCACTGTCACTGTCACTCTCACTCTCACTCTCACTCTCACTCTCACTCTCACTCTCACTGTCACTCTCACTGTCACTTTCACTCTCACTCTCACTGTCACTCTCACTGTGTCACTGTCACTTTCACTCTCACTCTCACTCTGACTCTCACTGTCACTCTCACTCTCACTCTTAAAAATTGTAAAAAATAATAAAAAACAGGTAATAATAGTAAATAATAGTAAAAAACAGTAAAAAACAGTAAAAAACAGTAAAAAACAGTAAAAAACAGTAAAAAACAGTAAAAAACAGTAAAAACAGTAAAAAACAGTAAAAAAACAGTAAAAAAACAGTAAAAAAACAGTCAAAAGCAGTAAAAACACAGTCAAAAACAGTACCTTTTCCAAAACCGGAGCACATTCCGGTACTTTTTTTGAAAACAGATATTTTTTGGTAGTAGTTAATTGGCATAAAGCGTAACGCACGGAAAAAGCGTTATGCCCACTCCAGGCGACCTTCCCTCCCTTTATCTTACTCATTTTCAATTGTTATTATGTTCTCTCTCACTCTCACTCTCACTGTCACTCTCTCTCTCACTGTCACTGTCACTCTCACTGTCACTCTCACTCTCACTCTCACTTCACTGTCACTTTCACTCTCACTCTCACTCTGACTCTCACTCTCACTCTCACTCTTAGAAATTGTAAAAATTGTAAAAAATAGTGAAAAACAGTAAATAATGGTAAATAATAGTAAAAAACAGTAAAAAAACAGTAAAAAACAGTAAAAAACAGTAAAAAACAATGAAAAACAATAAAAAACAGTAAAAAACAGTAAAAAACAGTAAAAAACAGTAAAAAACAGTAAAAAACAGTAAAAAACAGTAAAAAACAGTAAAAAACAGTAAAAAACAGTAAAAAACAGTAAAAAACAGTAAAAAACAGTAAAAAACAGTAAAAAACAGTAAAAAACAGTAAAAAACAGTAAAAAACAGTAAAAAACAGTAAAAAACAGTAAAAAACAGTAAAAAACAGTAAAAAACAGTAAAAAACAGTAAAAAACAGTAAAAAACAGTAAAAAACAGTAAAAAACAGTAAAAAACAGTAAAAAACAGTAAAAAACAGTAAAAAACAGTAAAAAACAGTAAAAAACAGTAAAAAACAGTAAAAAACAGTAAAAAACAGTAAAAAACAGTAAAAAACAGTAAAAAACAGTAAAAAACAGTAAAAAACAGTAAAAAACAGTAAAAAACAGTAAAAAACAGTAAAAAACAGTAAAAAACAGTAAAAAACAGTAAAAAACAGTAAAAAACAGTAAAAAACAGTAAAAAACAGTAAAAACCAGTAAAAAACAGTAAAAAACAGAAAGAGAGAAAGAAAAAGAGAAAGAGAAGGAGAAAGAGAAAGAGAAAGAGAAAGAGAAAGAGAAAGAGAAAGAGAAAGAGAAAGAGAAAGAGAAAGAGAAAGAGAAAGAGAAAGAGAAAGAGAAAGAGAAAGAGAAAGAGAAAGAGAAAGAGAAAGAGAAAGAGAAAGAGAAAGAGAAAGAGAAAGAGAAAGAGAAAGAGAAAGACAAAGACAAAGAGAAAGAGAAAGAGAAAGAGAAAGAGAAAGAGAAAGAGAGATTTTTTTTGGAAATTTGTTGTGATTTATTTCAATTTTTTCATTTTTTTTTATGGTTACAATTGGGATATTCGATTTCTTTCGTTTTTTTTTCGACTTCTTTTTCGTTTTTTTGCGATTTTTAGCGGTTTTTTTTTCGGTTTTTTACCATTTTTTTTTTGAATTTTTCGTTATTCCCTTATTTTACAATTTTATTTTTCATTTTTTTCCAATATTTTCTGATTTTTTTTTAATGTTTTTAACCTGATTTTTCAATGTTTTCTGTTTATTCTTATTTTTTCCATTTTTTCTAAACTTTCCTCATTGTTCTGTTTTTTCTTTCTAATTCTTTCTTCTGTTTTCTAATTTTTTCATGTTCCTCTGATTTTTTTGATTTTTCGGTTTTTTTTTCTCATCTTTCTGATTTTTTGATCTATTCACGTTTTTCTCATTTTTCGATTTTACCTCATTTCCAGTTGTTGTTTTTTTTTATTTCTTTCTTTCTTTCGTTTTTTATTTTTTTCTTATTCCGCTTCCGATTTTTTTTGGAAATTTTTTGTGATTTATTTCAATTTTTAATTTTTTTTATGGTTACAATTGTTTCCGGTTTTCTTTATTATTTCGCGATTTTTTGCAATTTCTCGCGATTTTTTGGGATATTCTATTTCTTGCGTTTTTTTTCCGGACTTCTTTTTCGTTTTTTTCCGATTTTTAGCGGTTTTTTTTTCGGTTTTTTACCATTTTTTCTTTTGAATTTTTCGTTTTTCCCGTATTTTACAATTTTATTTTTCAGTTTTTTCCAATATTTTCTGATTTTTTTTCAATGTTTTCTGTTTTTTACCTGATTATTCAATGTTTTCTATTTATTCTAATTTTTTCTGATTTTTTCCATTTTTTCTAAACTTTTCTCATTGTTCAGTTTTTTCTTTCTAATTCTTTCCTCTATTTTCTAATTTTTTCATATTCCTGATTTTTCGGTTTTTTCTTTATTTTTTCTCATTTTTCTGATTTTTTCAATTATTTGATTTTTTCAAGTTCTTTCAAGTTTTTCTCATTTATTCTTATTCTTCTGAATTTTCAATTTATTTTAATTTTTTTCCGATTTTTTCGGTTTTTTTCTCATATCAAAAATTTTAAATAGTGAAAAACTCTTCATTCCTGACGGGAATCTCCCGATCGCACAATTTTGTATTTCATATCAAATCAAAATTATATTTTAAATTAACGAATAAGAAAAAACTAATGCATTTTTAAGATAATCAGCTTTACCCCTCACCCCTCCAGCTATAACCATACGTTCCGGTACTTTTTATTTTATCAATACACCACTGCTTCTAATTATATTTAATAAGACAAGGAACTTAATTACGTTGCTCGAAGGGTGACTTTATAAAAGTCGAAACGTCGGCATTAGATCTAATTTTAGTTCGTACGTCCCTAGTAAGCTTATTTTGGGTCCTCAAAAAGTCCTGTTTAGGTACTTGAGGACTCAAAACGGACGTACTGGGGATATACGAATCCGCGTCAATTGGACATCCCCAATACGTACCTGGGGTGTCGACTGTACTTATCCTGGACATCCCCAGTACGTACATTTTAGGGACATACTTGTGCTATTTCTAAATTTCTTAGCTTAAATAAAAAATATGTATGTATGTATGTAAAAATCCCGTGGTGTGTACATATTGTATGGTTTTAAGATTTATGGAACGTGAAAAAGATGCTCTAATCCACAGAGCAAATAGCTTGAAGCGGGCGATTAGGAATTTGGTCGAACACACCGAGCAAGCTGTCGACGAGCAAAATAGACAATCATCAGTAGCAATACCCGCCGTGAAAATATCGCTAAGCACCGATTTAGATAAAATAGATTCGCCTGCGGCTACTACGAAGAGGGATTCACTCAGACCGATGCCGACGATAGAGTCCGGGGGAAGTACAGACGTCAGTTCGTGTCCTTCTCCCACAAGGTAAAATTCTTTTGAGATATTTAATATTTTATCAGTCCTCAAAAAATTCTTGAATATTCTTAAGCATCCTTGAAACTATAAAAATCCCTCCAAACATCCTAGAAAAAAAAATTAAACCTTTAATAAGTCTTTGAAAGTCCATGAAAAATTCTAGAAAGTTTCTAAAATTGCTTAAAAATTTAAAAGTCAATAAAAATCCTTTCAAAGATTCTTTAAAAGTCTTAAAAAAAACCTTTAAACACGAGAAGTCCTTAAAAATTATTGAAATTCCTTGAAACTTAAAAATCACTCTGAAAATCTGAGAAATGAAATCCTTAAACCTTTAAAAGTTCTCGAATAGTACTTGAAAAATTCCTAAAAATTATTAAAACTTAGTTTAACAGTCCAAAGAAATTCGTTCACAAATCGTTGAAAAGGCTTAAAAAAACCTTTAACCTTGAAATGTCTTTAAAAAACCTTGAAAAATTCTTTAAAAAAATCCTAAAAATCTTTGAATCATTCTAACTTGTTTGTTTCACACGTTTTTTATCAATTATATATCATTATGAGGTCGGTTGTTTTTTTCCAACGAATCTTCTCAGTCGTCGTGATTTGGTCACTTTTTATATCCTACGTTTTCTTATCAGTCCTCGTCACTTGGTCACTCGTTAATTTTTACATTTATTATCTTATCTTTGTTGCTGCGCAGGATTTTTTAATATGCATTTAGTCTACGTCACATTTCAAATACATATCTGTTTTCCGCGTTCAAATCTGACCATTATTAACAGAAATAATCGTTAAAGCCCTTTTACCTTTGTGACTGCGCATGATTTTTCTATATGCATTTACTCTACGTCACATTTTAAATATATCGCTGTTTTTCGCGTTCAAATCTGACTATTATTAACTGAAATAATCGTTAAAGCCTTTTTGTCTTTGTGACTGCGCATGATTTTTCTACATGCATATATTGTACGTCACATTTCAAATACATGGTTATTTTCTGCTTTCAAATCTGACCATAATTAACGAAAATAATCTTTAATGCCTTTTTGTCTTTGTAACTGCTCATGATTTTTCTATATGCATTTATCCTACGTCACATTTCAAAAACATTGCTATTTTCCGCGTTCAAATCTGACCATTATTAACGGAAATAATCTTTAAACCCTTTTTGTCTTAGTGACTGCGCATGATTTTTCTATATGCATTTATTCCACATCACATTTCAAATACGTCACATTTCAAATACATATCTGTTTTCCGCGTTCAAATCTGACCATTATTAACGGAAATAATCTTTAAAGCCTTTTTGTCTTTGTGACTGCGCAGGATTTTTCTATATGCATTTACTCTACGTCACATTTTAAATAAATGGCTGTTTTCCGCGTTCAAATCTGACCATTATTAACGGAAATAATCGTTAATGCTTTTTGGTCTTTGTGACTGCGCATGATTTTTCTATATGCACATTTCAAATATAGCTCCGTGTTATTAACGAAGATAACGGTGAGTGCCTTTTATCTTAGCTACTGCTCAGGATTTTTCTATATCACAAATCTACGTCACATTTCAAATATAGCGCCGTTTTTTTCATAAAAATTGGACCAATAGTAACGGAGATATTAAATAATGCCCATTTGTCTTATTATATTTTAACACTCGGGCTGGAGATTTCGTTATCATCGTAACGCATCTCTGCAGCGACGTGATGATGAGCATGACGTCATAGAGCTCTCTTTCTGTATCTTCTCTGTTCAACACATTGAAATCCCTATAGTGGCGGTCTTAGCAACGTAAACTATCTACTGTCGTCGTGATTTGGTCACTTGTTTATTTCACACATTTCTTATCAATCATCGTAATTTGTTCACTTATTTATTTCTCACGTCTCTTATCAATTATCATGATTTGGTCACTTCTTTAACTTCCACGTTTCTTATCAGTCGTGATTTGCTCACTTGTTTATTTCACACGTTTCCTATCAATCGTCGTGACCTCCGCTAATTTAGTCACTTCTTTGATAAAGTCCTTACTGCCGTTGCTTTAAGATTAACAATATTACTCGATTGAGTTAGTAGATAAGCTATGTGGGTTCTAGTTCAGGTTAGTAGATAAGCTATGTGGGTTCTAATTCGGGTTAGTAGATAAGCTATGTGGGTTCTTGTTCAGGTTAGTAGATAAGCTATGTGGGTTCTAGTTCATGTTAGTAGATGGGCTATGTGGGTTCTAGTTCAGGTTAGTAGATAAGCTATGTGGGTTCTAGTTCATGTTAGTAGATAAGCTATGTGGGTTCCAGTTCAGGTTAGTAGATAAGCTATGTGGGTTCTTGTTCAGGTTAGTAGATAAGCTATGTGGGTTCTAGTTCATGTTAGTAGATGGGCTATGTGGGTTCTAGTTCAGGTTAGTAGATAAGCTATGTGGGTTCTAGTTCATGTTAGTAGATAAGCTATGTGGGTTCCAGTTCAGGTTAGTAGATAAGCTATGTGGGTTCTAGTTCAGGTTAGTAGATAAGCTATGTGGGTTCTAGTTCAGGTTAGTAGATAAGCTATGTGGGATCTATTTTCGGGTAGTAGATAAACTATGTGGGTTCTATGTCAGATTAGTAGAACTATGCAAACAATTTAACATGTTAAGATGTTACATTATCAGAGCTCTGAAATGTGTGTGAATGATAAAAATGACTGCCATGGCAACGTTAACTCAATAATCGACAATTGTAAACTATCATTGGCCGTATCTCGTCACCCCAATTGAAACAAGCACACGAAGAAATGCGCGCAAGCGCTGTTTTCGAAGTTTTCGAACTGACTTATACGGGGCTCTATATATCACTATTTTTTTTACAGTTCAATAATAACTACGAGATTAGCAAATATATCGCCAATGCCCGATGTGAGACGAGATTCAACTTTCGGTACCGAAGAAACCGATTTAGTTCCATTACCAGTACCAGAAGGTTTCGCCGACAGCCGAAGAGCGAGTCAAGTTCATCAACAACAAAGGTAAAATATTTGACGAAACTTTATCTCTACTATAATTATTTTTAATTAGCTCCGAAACGACAACGGAAAAGGTCCTCATCGAAACGGCAACGTCGCTAATGAAATTCGAAATGGAGCAAAATACGATAAAAGAAGAAACGGAAAAAGAATTGTCACCACCAACGACGAAACAAGTGGACGCAGATCCGGGGGATAAAGTGGGCGACGATGATAAAGAATGTAGCAGCATACTATCCGTACTATCGAACGAAGAAGTAAGCATAACGTCCGAAATCCTGGACCAAAAATCGTTCATGCCGCGCAAAGACAGCGACGGCGAAGACATGAACGGTCACATATGCCACATTGATTCGCCCGAAACTGACACTTACCAGTCCACTTCGGACGTCATCCATGGTGAGTCTTTAATGGACGATATTAGTTCCATGTTAGGTGAAGTGTATGGATACGGTCTGGATAGTGTTGACAATACTTACACTGACGACACGACGTTGTTTCCGAGCGATATAGGTAAGGAGGAGACAAAAACCAAAGTCTTATTCGGAATGCTTTGATTTTTTTTTTAAATTAAGGAATGGTTTTTCAATAGTCTAATATAAAATGGAAGAAATTTTTCGTGGTAAAATTCTAAAATTTAACGAATTTTTTATTACTTTAATATTTTATTTGTTTCAGATTTAATCAAGTTTATTAATTCCGAAAATATTTATTTCCCACGTTACTTATCAGTAGTCGTGATTTTGTCACTTGTTTAATTCCTACGTCTCTTATCAGTCTTCGTGACTTGGTCACTGGTTTATTTCACACGTTTCTTATAAATCATCGTGATTTAATCACTTATTTATTTCACACATTTCTTATTAATTAAATTCATTTTGGTCGCTTGTTTATTTTCCACGTTCCTTATCTGTCCTCGTGCGTGACTAGGTCACTTCTTTATTTTCCTCTTGTTTATTTCACACGTTTCTTCTCAGTCCTTGTAATTTAATCACTTGATTATTTCCCACGTTTCTTATTAGTCCTCGTGACTTCATCACTTGTTTATTTTCCACGTTTCTTATCAGTCGTGACATGGTCATTTGTTTATTTCACACATTTCTCATTAATTAAATTCATTTTGATCACTTGTTTATTTTCCACATTTCTTATCTGTCCTCGTGCGTGACTGGGTCACTTGTTTATTTCACACATTTCCTATTAATTAAATTCATTTTGGTCGCTTGTTTATTTTCCACGTTTCTTATCTGTCCTCGTGCGTGACTAGGTCACTTGTTTATTTTCCTCTTGTTTATTTTACACGTTTCTTCTCAGTCCTCGTGATTTAATCACTTGATTATCTCCCACGTTTCTTATTAGTCCTCCTGACTTAATCACTTGTTTATTTTCCACGTTTCTTATCAGTCGTGACATGGTCACTTGTTTATTTCACACATTTCCTATTAATTAAAGTCATTTTGGTCACTTGTTTATTTTCCACGTTTCTTATCTGTCCTCGTGCGTGACTAGGTCACTTGTTTATTTTCCTCTTGTTTATTTCACACGTTTCTTCTCAGTTCTTGTGATTTAATCATTTGATTATTTCCCACGTTTCTTATTAGTCCTCGTGACTTCGTCACTTGTTTATTTTCCACGTTTCTTATCCGTCCTCGTGCGTGACTGGGTCACTTGTTTATTTTCCTCTTGTTTATTTCCCACGTTTCTTCTCAGTTCTCGTGATTTAATCACTTGATTATTTGCCACGTTTCTTGTCTGTCCTCGTGACCTTGTCACTTGTTTATTTTCCACGTTTCTCATCAGTCGTGACTTGGTCACTTGTTTATTTTCCACGTTTCTTATTAACCATCGTTATTTGGTCACTTGTTTATTTCACACGTTTCTTATCATTGATTGTGATTTAATTAATTGTTTATTTCCCACGTTTCTTATCAGGCCTCGTGACTTCGTCACTTGTTTGTTTACCACGTTTCTTATCAGTCGTGATTATTTAATCACTTGTTTATTTGCCACGTTTATTATCAGTCCTTATACTTTAATCACTTGTTTATTTCCCACATTTTTATCAGTCTTCTTGATTTAGTCACATTTTTATTTCTTATATTTTCTTATCAGTCCTCGTGACTTGGCCACTTATTTATTTCACACGTTTTTTATTAGATCTCGTGACTTGGTCAGTAGGGATCGAGACATTTTGGAGACCCCCTCCACTTGTCTAATAGGGTGGGGAAAGACACGCCCCTTTTGTATGGGGGAAAATACGTTCCTATTGGTCGGGGGAGATGCCACGTCAGTGATATTATTTTGACATATACGTCACTAACTCCATCCATACATGGAGTTAGTATGCGTCAGAATAATACCAGTAACAGCAGCCATTTATAAATGGAGTTAGTGACGTATATGTCAAAATAATATCACTAACGTAGCGTCTCCCCCTACCAATAGGAACGTGTATTTCCTCACCCAAAAGGGGCGTGTTTACACTTATTTATTTCACACTTTCGTCACTTGTTTATTTCGCACGTTTCTTTTCAGTCCACGTGATTTGATTATTCTAAACGTTTCTTTTTCTTATTTTTTTTTAGGATATCCTGCTTAAAATTTCTTTAAAATCATTGACAATAAATATTAAAAAACTTGACCTAACATAAAACATAATTTTGCATGATTCAGTAGAATAAAAGTACTTTTTATTTAGGCTTCCGAATAAGACGAACTTTAAACCTTTACCGCTCCCCAATAACGCCATGCCATTGAGTGATCGTTACGTTATTGATAAAATTGCTTGGATTGATTTATTTATTCTAATTCTATTTTGTGTTTGATGTTTTTTTATTTTTAATAAGAAGTTACTAAAAGTAGGTAGGCAATAATTTGTTAATAGAATTTGTCAGGGGGTGATTATTCGTTTAATAAATGTTGGTACTACTGTTGACGTAATTTTTACTAGAATTTATTAGGGGTATGTTCCGAAATTATAAAATAATTTTAAAATAAGTGAAAACATAAATCTAGTTATAATATTTTAAAGTGTGTTTCTGCAATATTATTTTTACTCTAATTACTATTATTATTAGTAATTAATTCTTTAATAAATAATTTTTAACTAGTACAATATTCATATGCTTTAGTAGATAGTCTAGGCCGTTTATAACCCAGGTATAGGGAATTCAATATGTTAGAGAGAGAACGTATACGTCGCAGAAGAATCTGACAGAGCAAAAGACTAGATCAAACGTATCTGAGTCATATACGTTTGATATAGTCATCAGATGCTTCTGGTCAAGTCTTCAGCTCTCTCAGATACGTCAGGTATGGTCTTCAGCTCTCTCAGCTCCTTCTGCAACGTAGACATTCTCTCTCTAACACGTTGAATTCAATATACCTGAATTATAAACGGCCTAGACTACATATTTGCTTCGGTTTCATATTAGTAGATTACGCAATGAGTACACATTAATTTAAACTAACTAAATTTGGAATTATAAATAATTTTGCAAGTAACCACTAATAGTTATTATTTTTTAAGTTGCATCCAGTTGTATAAAATTTTCGATGACACTATTTATTTGTATATACAAAACATTTTTCTGCATGTAATTATTCACTATTATAATGGTACATTTTTTTGAATCTATAAGTTGGTAACATGATCTTCTTATTCTTTTATTAAGGCCTCAGCTGCCTGAGCTATCCGGCCAACATGATTTCAGTTGACAGCTGACAGTTGACAAATTTTGTACCATAATAAATCTGAATGAATATTTTAAAACACTCTCTAGCACATATAAATTTCCATCGATCTCGTAACTCGACACTGGCATATCTGCGATTTCAGAACGAAAAATGAGCCTCAAAAGAGACTCTCTGGAGCGAAAACAATCAGAGAAGAGACGTAGATCTTCTAGAAGTAAAGTTGAAGTTGCCTTGACTGTAGAAGACGAAAGTCAGTTCGGATTTGAAAATAGAGCTTTTCCGCATATATTGGATAAAATAGAGACTGAACCGCCGCGATATTGTAGCTTAGCGCAATTCGTAGAAGGTAAGAAAATTTTCTTTTTCAAAAATTTCCCATTGCAAAACATAAATGAACTTTTATAAGGAATAAAATTTTCTGACAAGTTGATAATAATTGCTGTAGAAAAGAAAATACTATACTCTGCCCTAGAATCCACATAGTTTATCTACTAATTAAATTAATTAAAATTTTTATGTGAATTAATATAACTTGTAGGATTTATAAACTTTTATAAAAAATAAAATTTTCTGACAAGTGAATAATAAAAATTATAGAAAAGAAAATACTATACTGTGTCCTAGAATCCGCATAGTTTATCTACTAATTAAATTAATTAAAATTTTTATGTGGATTAATATAACTTGGACGATTTAAAAACTTTTATAAAAAATAAAATTTTCTGACAAATGAATAATAAAATTATAGAAAAGAAAATACTATAATGTGTCCTAGAATCCGCATAGTTTATCTACTAATTAAATTAATTAAAATTTTTATGTGGATTAATATAACTTGGACGATTTAAAAACTTTTATAAAAAATAAAATTTTCTGACAAATGAATAATAAAATTATAGAAAAGAAAATACTATACTGTGTCCTAGAACCCGCATAGTTTATCTACTAATAAAATTATTGAAAATTTTTATGTGGATTAATATAATTTGTAAGATTTATAAATTTTTATAAAAAATTAAATTTTCTGACAAATGAATAATAAAAGTTATAGAAAAGAAAATACTATAATGTTTTCTAGAATCCGCATAGTTTATCTACTAATAAAATTATTGAAAATTTTTATGTGGATTAATATAATTTGTAGGATTTATAAATTTTTATAAAAAATAAAATTTTCTGACAAATAAATAATAAAAGTTAGAAGTGTCCTAGAATCCGCATAGTTTATCTACTAATAAAATTATTAATAGTTTTAATTTATATTAGTATACTTATTTCTTTTGTTTTCTAATTTTTTCTCATTTTTTTATTCCTTTGATTTTTGCTATTTTTTGTCATTTTTTTGGACTTTGGTTGCGATTTTTTCGATTTATTTTTTGAATTTCTTCAGTTTTTTTTTTTATTGGTTGTTCTATGTTTGTTTGCTATTCTTTGCGATATTTTTCGATTTTACTCGTTTTTTCTCATATTTCTGATTTTTTCTGCCTGTCAGTTTTTGTTTCTGAATTTTTTAGATTTTTACTAATTGTTTCTCATTGTTCTGTTTTTTTTTCCATTTCTTTCGTTTTCTAATTTTCTCTCATTTTTTGTGATATTTTTCGATTTCTTGCATCTTTTTGCGACTTGTTTTTCGTTTTTTTGCGACTTTTAGCTTATTTTTTACTTTTTTACCAATTTTTTTTATTTTTTCATTTTATCCGTATTTCTCAATTTTTATTTCAATTTTTTCCCATTTTCCGACTTTTCTTTCAATTTTTTCCAAAGTTCTTTGTTTTTTTTTCTTGTTTCTGATTTTTTAAAAATTTTTTGATTCATCTATTTTTTTTTCATATTTTCTATTTCTATGAGTTTTTCGATTTTTCGGTTTATTCATTTTTTTTTCATATTTTTCAAATTTTTCGGTTGTTTTTTAATTTTTAAAATTATTGAAAATTTGTAGGTGGATTAATATAATTTGTATGTTTTATAAACTTTTATAAAAAACAAAAAAATCTGAAAAATGAATAATATAACCTGTAGAAAAGAAAATTCTGCCTTAGAATCCGCATAGTTTATCTACTAATTAAATTAATGAAAATTTTTATGTGGATTACTATAACTTGTAGGATTTATAAACTTTTATAAAAAATAAAATTTTGTGACAAATGAATAATAAAAATTATAGAAAAGAAAATACTATACTGTGTCCTAGAACCCGCATAGTTTATCTACTAATAAAATTATTGATAGTTTTGATGAATTTTAGTATAATTCTTTCTTTCGTTTTCTAATTTTTTCTGCTTTTTTTCCTTTGATTTTTCTATTTTTTGCCATTTTTTTGGACTTTTGTTACGATTTTTTTCGATTTATTTCAATTTTTTTGAATTTTTTCTTCAGTTTTTTTTATATGGTCACAATTGTTTCCGGTTTTTTGGTTGTTCAAAGTTTTTTTGCGATTCTTTGCAATATTTGTCGATTTTTCTCGTTTTTTTTCTCATTTTTCTAATTTTTCCTTTCTTTCTGTTTTTTTCTAAATTTTTCGATCCTTTCTAATTTTTTCTGTGTTTTTTTTTCTATTTCTTTCGTTTTATAATTTTTCTCTCTTCTTTTTTTTATTTTTCTCTTCTTTTTTTTTTATTTTTCTCTCTTCTTTTTTTTTATTTTTCTGATTTTTTGCGATATTTTTCAATTTCTTGCGTTTTTTGCGACTTCTTTTTCGTTTTTTTTGTTGCAATTTTTAGCTTTTTTTGGCTTTTTACTATTTTTTTGATTTTTCCGTTTTTTTCCGTATTTTACAATTTTTATTTCAATTTTGTTTCCCATTTTCTGATTTTTCTTTCAATTTTTTCTAGTTTTTCGATTCTTATTATTTTTTTCTCGCATTTTCTTATTTCACTGATTTTTTGGATTTTTCGGTTTTTTTCGTTTTTTTTTTCTATTTTTTTTTGTTTTTTGATTTTTTCTGTTGTGTTTTGATTTTTTCTGTTGGATTTGATTTTTTCATTCTTTTGCTTTCTAATTTCACTCATTTTTTATCACGATTTTTTTGGACTTTCGTTGCGATTTTTTTGCGATTTATTTCAATTTTTTTAGATTTTTTTTTTAAGGTCACAATTGTTTCCGGTTTTTTTAGTTCCATGTTTTTTCCGATATTTTTCGATTTTTCTCGTTTTTTTTTTCATTTTCTGATTTTTTTCTTTTTTTTTCTAATTTTTTTCGATTCTTTCTAATTTTTCCTCATTTTTTTTTCTATTTCTTTCGTTTTCCAATTTTTTTCTCATTCCTCTGATTTTTTGCGTTTATTTTTTGGCTTTTTTAGATTTTTTCATTTTCCCTACTTTACAATTTTATTTTTAATTTTTTTTTGCCATTTTATAATTTTTCTTGCAATTTTTTCCAAAGTTTTTTGTTTTTGTTTTCTTATTGTTTCCGATTTTTTCTGATTTTTTCGATTCATTCTAATTTCTCCTCATGTTATTTTTTTTCTATTTCTTTCGTTTTCTAATTTTTTTTCTCATTTTTTTAATCTGATTTTTTGCTATATTTTTTTGGTTTTCTTACAATTTTTTTGACTTTTTCGTATTTCACAATTTTTTTCCCCATTTTATAATTTTTCTTTCAATTTTTTCCAAAGTTTTTTTTTCTTGTTTCCGATTCTTTTTTATTCGTTCTAATTTTTCCTCATCGTTCTTTTTTTTCTATTTCTTTAGTTTTATAATTTCTTTCTCATTTTTTTCTTATACCTCTGATTTTTTGAGATATTTTTTTGGTTTTTTTTTAGATTTTTTCGTTTTTACCGTATTTTACATTTTTTTTTAAATCTTTATTCCCATTTAATAATTTTTCTTTCAAGTTTTTTGTTTTTTTTTTATTGTTTCCAATTTTTTTTGATTTTTTCAGTCCTTATAATTTTTTTTCATATCTTCTTAATCCTCTGATTTAGTCGGTTTTTCATTTTTTTTTCTTATTTTTGTAATTTTTTCTGTATTTTTGATTTTTTTTAAAATACTTTCAGATTTTTTCTCATGTTTTCTTATTCTTCTGGTTTTTTCGTTTTTTGTCGATTTCTCTCGTTTTTTTTTCAATTTCTTTCGGTTTTCCCGTTTTTTTCTCATTTTAAACTAGTCATAGCAGAAAAATTAAACTTTTAATTACTTTTAATAATACAAACAACATAAAATTTTCATTTCTTAACATTTTGTGCGAAGTTTTATTCTAAAAAAATTATAATAAGTGATGTAGAAAATTTGCAGGGTTGTACTACGACAATCTTTTTTTTGTAAATATTGAATAAACTTTTCTGGCAAATGTAAAAAAAATAAAATAATATATTGTGTCCAAGAATCCGAATCCAACTTTTATACGGAATTAAATTTTCTGACAAATTAATAATAAAGGCTATAAAAATAAAATAATATATTGTCCTAGAATCCGCATAGTTTATCTACTAATAAAATTATTGGAAATTTTTATATGGATTACTATAATTTATAGTTTTGGATTAGTATTAATTAGATGATGTAAAAGCTTTTACAAAGAATGAAATTTTCTGACAAATCGATAATAAAGGCTGTAGAAACAAAAATGACTTTTCTGACCTTGCACCCGCATAGTTTATCTACTTTTTTGGAAATATTGGATATATTGATCTTGTTACAGGTTCCTAGTAATTCAACTATTACCTGGGTACCCTGGCTACCCCATGCACCACCCAGTATCGGGGGAACCCAGTATTACTCTAAAATTACCCTCTTTTATCCGGATGCTGGTTCTTTTTTTTCCCGCTTCTTTTTTCCCAGCGACACCTCAACCTCTTATGCTTTTTATACATTTCGATTTTGTTCTATAGCACCCACTCCGTAACTCTAGTCCCTTGCACTAGTCCATTTAGGTTCTTAACCAGTTGGATGTTGTATTATTCGGGGGTTAGTCTAGGCTGTCCAAATAAAGCCTCGCATTCTAACAATATTTATTTGGCCGTTTTTATCCTTCTTCCGCATTGTCTGCAGGAAAGTTCTTCGTTGTACAGCCCCATTTTAGGTGTTTTCTCATGGGACTGTGACCAGTGAGGAGACAAGTTATAATTCTAGCTTGGTTCCTACCCATTATTAGCACTTATTCAGTTTTCTTTTTGACGATTATTTAATGAATGTTTTCCAGTGGTGCATGAGACGGGGCTTAGGTTAGGTTAGGTTCAATGTGAGTGGAGCGTTTGCTCGCCCCTCCACTGCGGCCAACAGAGGCCTATTGTGGCTCACCCCTATGGGCTATAATTCACCATACAATCCACACCTTCTTACGAAGTCTATGGTTGATTTAGGTGAAGCTTCCTTGAAGTCGGTAGGCTCCAGCTGTACAAAACCAAACGTACTAAGCCTATTCATTTCCAGGGCAGGGCAGGAGCATAAAATATGCTTCGCCGTTTCGTCTTCCACACTGCAGAAGCGACAGTCCGATGTTTGACTCAGACCTAGCTTCTTCGGATGGTATCGCAGACGACAGTGCCCTGTAAGCAGTCCAATTAGGATGCGTAGATCACTTCTACTCCATTCTAGGATCTGCGATAGGGTGCTACCTGAGGGTTTGACTATAAACGCCTTAGAGTGAGCTAACCCAGGAATATCTTTCCAGTGCTGGAGAGTTTTCCTCTCGGCCCATTTCCAGATAGTGTCTTTGGCACTGCTTTTGGCTATGCCAAAAAATGGTTCCGGTCCAATGAACTCGGATTCTGCACCTCTTTTCGCAAGGGTGTCGGCTTTCTCATTGCCCTCCACCCCTTCATGCCCAGGTACCCAGAGTAGGGTTACTCTGTTACTGGTAGCAATGCGATCCAGGGATTCGATGCAGTTCCATACCAGCTTCGACTCCAGCCGTCTGGAGCTCAGTGCTTTTAAAGCTGCCTGGCTGTCTGATAAAATACGGGGCTTTATTCCATCTCTGTTTTTGTTTTCGTTTGACCCAGTCCAATATTTATCTTCGGGTGACCCCAAGTGCGGGTTCTGATCCCACATATGGAGTTGATGCATCTTGTCTGGATAGTTAATTAGATTTTTCGTTGCCCTTAATGCCACAGTATCCTAGAACCCAAGTCAAAGTTATTTTGGTATGGTCTGATAGGACACTGAATTCTTCCCGGCATTCCCATGTTACTTTTGAGTTCATAAATGACTTCCCTCGTATTATTTCTTCTCGCTCATTGGGATGCTCCTTAGCTATAGATTTCAGCACCAGTTCCTTCCCTGGTCTTGGATCCGTTTGTATAAAAGATCCTCCCTCCAGGTTTGCCCTTGATTTTGTCATCTATCTATCCATTTCCTTCGGTCTTTCATGTTCACCTCGAATGTTGAAAAAGTACATAGTGGTCCTTTGGTTACATTTTAAGAATGTTGCCTCAAATTTTTTCCTTTATCTTCTTTTGTAGCCTTGAAAGTCACATGCTTACCTTCCCTATAATTGTTAAGTCAATCGGGGGAAGATCCGGCAGAGCTTCCATGGTTATGCTGATGCAGGCAAGTCTTTGTACCTTGTTGAACCCAGTCGTGGCTGTTTTTATGTATAATATTTGTCCACCATACCAAAGATGCGTAGGTGATCATGGGTTTCATCACAGTGTTATATGTCCAATACACCATTTTGGGACTTAGAGTCCGCTTTTTTCTTAACTTTTGCTAGTTGTTAGTTCCAGGTAAGTTTCGAGTCTAAAATAAGACATTTGATCCAGCAGCTGGATGTAAAATCTTTGGGGGGTTACTTATCAGGGTGGTAACAAAAATATAGTTAATAATATTTTAATCATTTATGAATTATTTTTTTAATGTTGATCATCAGACCAGTCTTGCCATACATTAAGATTATGTCAGGGTTAATTTCTTAAAATATATGAATATCCAGATCTTGTTATCTGGTTTAACCAAATTTTCTTCTATGAAAAACTGAATGCCCAAAAATCTCCATATTTCCTCCACCTACCAAATCCCTTCGATCAAAACATCTTAACTTCCTTTATCACTGGGAATTTATAGATTGTTTTTTAGGCAACGATATAGCTAGGAGATCGTTCAAAAAACGACCGACGAAATGTACAAAAACTGACGTAAACATCAACAGACAGAGTACCCTAATCGAAGAAACAGACGTCGTCCTATCGAGCAATAAAGGAAGTCAAACGAGCCTCAATAAAATGCAAAAAGAACTCTCCAACATATCGTTATCTCACGACGAAAAAGATAAAGATGATGTGGTAAGTACGAAATACCTGAGCATGATTTCTCCCAAGCTAAATTTAGTGCTCAAAGAAGCATCCTTTATCCTTCTATTCCAGTGTAAATTCCCCCAAGTAAGCGTAATAGTAGAACCCCCGTCTCCCGTCCTCACCGAGCAGATGCGCTCCGAACGTTTGGAGCACATCCGCGTAGAAATCGAAGGCGAACTAGATCATGACCTGGAGCTGCTCTGTTCAAAGGACCGCGATCGACTGAGCGACAAAAGCGTCAGCAACAATAGCTCCAGCTCGAATCTACTAGGCATCAGTCCCGAGAATTTCTTAACGAGATCGCCGGCCGCCACCCGAAGGATATCCTGTTGCAGCATGCTGAATCCAGCTGAAGCCGCAGCTTTAGCAGCCGCCGCGGCTACCAGTAAATTTTATGAAGCTTCAGCCGAGAAGAAGGATCCAGATAAAAAGGATAAGGACAAGGATAAAGAGGAGAAGGAGAATAGGAAATTGCCGATTATTAATCCATTGGTTAGACTTCCTAGTTGGCCTAGTAAGTATCATTTATTATTATTTTAAAAAATGTTTAACATACAATTTATTTAACTATTAAAAAAAAATCCGGCTCAAAGGACCATATACATTGAGCAAAAACAGTTTATAAATATTGTTCTATAAAAAAATAAAGATTAATATAATATTAGTAGTCTAGCTATGACAGTACTGGCACACTCCTTCTGGTCAGTTTTTTATCCACGTCAAGGTCACTTTCCGATTCGCTTCTCGTGACGTCATCAGCCTCCGTTAAACGAAATTCGATCCGCTTCTGATCAGTTTAGGTTAGGTTCCGATCCGCTTCCTAGTTTGATCAGAAACAGATCGGAACGTGACATCGACTTGTCCAAAAAGTGCCCAGTAAAGTCCTTTTCCATAAGGAGTGTACTAATACTCAATCAATTTTTAGATGTAACGACTGGAAGCGGTTTCATAGGAAAATGTCTACTAGCAAATGCCGATACTCTTTGCGCAGCCGTCAGTCCGCTAATAGATCCGGATGAAACTTTGTCTGAAGGTTTTTACGAACGTTGCGTCATGAATAACTATTTCGGTATCGGTATCGATGCTAAAATATCTCTGGATTTCCATCATAAACGCGAAGAACATCCAGAGAAATGCAGATCTAGAGCCAAAAATTATATGTGGTACGGAGTACTTGGGAGTAAACAATGGTTGCAAAAAACTTATAAAAATTTAGAACAGAGGGTCCAACTAGAATGTGATGGTCAGAGGATACCGTTGCCCAGTTTACAGGGCATTGTGATATTGAACATTCCAAGGTAAGAAAATAAAAATGTATCATATTAAAACCCATCAAGTGCTAAATTTTATCCTCAGCTACCTCTAGAACTCTTATTTTTCTTAATTTTATTCTGTTCATTAGTTTCGTCTTACAATGTAGATAGATAGATAGAAAAATGGTTGTTGTTGTCCTTTCGATTAAAGAACCTTATCCCGATTTGTTTTAGTTATTAGACTCCATAATCTACTAAGTGTTTCCTCTTAGTCGAGGCAATGAAGCAAAAAAGTTCGGAATTTTCCTGAAGGTTTTCGAGGTCGCTGATCACGATTATGTTGTTTAAATTGACCCACAGGAGCTCAGGAACGCCGATGAACGTCATCTCCGTGACACTCTTTCGAAATTCACAGGAAGAAGGAGAGAAACTCGGCGCCAGGGGGTTTTTGGGTCGCTGAATTCAAATATGACATCGGCGAACACCTGGACGTGGACGTCATCCCCGAGAATTTTCCTAACAAGATCGCCAAAAATAACAACCCGAAAATCATTGTGAGGGCGTTTTTTGGTACGCTGAATCCAAATTTCACGTCGAAAACGACCCCCTGAATACCTGGTGTACCTAAATCTGGACGCGGACCTCATTTGCGTGGGTTTTCCTCACACAATCGAAAAAGACGAATCAAAAATCGTTAGGGGGGGTTTTTTGATGCGCTGAATCAGAATTTTCCGTCGAAAACGACTCTCCCAATACCTGGTGCACCGGAACCTTTATCTTGACATCAATGAATGTCAACCAAACCTGATGTTTTAGAGAACCCTCGTCTCCAACCGATATTCCGGTGCACCAGGTGTTGGGAAGGTCGTTTTTGACGTGAAATTAGGATTCAGCGCCCCAAAAAACGCCCCTACAATGATTTTTGGGTTGTTTTTGGCGATCTTGTCAGGAAAATTCTCGGGAATGACGTCCACGTCCAGGTTCGGGCGCACTAGGTATCCTGGGGTGTTCGACGATGCCACATTTGAATTCAGAGACACAAAAAACCTTCGGGCGCCGAGTTTCTCTCCTTCCCCGCATGAATTTCTCCCACGGAGATGACGTTTATCGGCGTTCTTGAGCTCCAGGTCGGCTGTGGGTCAATTTGAACATCATAATCGTGATCAGCGTCCTCGAAAACCAGATTTGGGCCAGTTCTGACTCTCTTATTTACAAAGTTCTTTAATCTTGCAAAAGCCGTCTCAAAAAATGCATTTTTGGCTGCAGCAATGCAATTTTCGGAACTTTTGGCCTTTTTAGTGCGGTTTCCTCCACTTCCTGACAATTCCTGTAAATAACTTCCTATGTCAGACTCATTATATTTATAGGTTTATTCAGCCTATTTGGCCTGTCTCTGCCTTGATGAGTTCTTTCACCAAGAAATCTAAAATACAAAGTTCAGATTTTTTTTGCTCAATGGCTACTGCATCAAGTTCAGTGATCAGGAACCCATTTAAGTGTTTGCTAGAACAAGTATGGTTTTTATGGATTGTTTTCCATTTATAGCCCCTATCAATGTTCTCCCTCAGACATAACTCTAAAGGCGGCCATACACGCTCCGGTTTGCCTGAGAGGTTTGACTTTGGGATAAGTGTTAATCTGAAGTCTTATGAAGGCATTCAGCCGGTTCCACTCGGTCTTAAGGACTCGATCTTGGGTTCTGATAAACTCGCGGTATAGCTGGCGTTTACGCCGAATATTTGAAAGGATATGAGGAGGAAGGGGATTTATCTGCTCGAAAATCAGCCTTTTATATTTTTTCGAGTTCTGACGTAATCCCCCTTCAATTGTCTTCGTTATCCAACAATGAAATAGGCAGCTCCATATATTCTTATCCATGGTTTTCCTACCTAGCATGTTGCTTTCTTCCATATTCTCCAATCACCAAAAAAAAACCAATCCTTATAATAAATATGTAAATATTCCCCATTATAGCAAATAATCTTTATTAATAAAACATTGTCATTGTATGTATTCTTTATAAATGCTCACATCGGCAACCCTGTTGCACGTATTAGGTCAAATATATGTCTTGTCATCCGTCACGGTATGTCAACGTCAAATGTCTTGTCATTGAATTATTTGGTTAGGTTGGTGATTCATGGCTGAAGTGACCCCTACGAGAGACGAGCTGCAACTGATTTCTCTGCTTGAATTCCCCCTTTTTATACTTTTCCGGGGTTATGACGTAAACTCACATTCATCTGTCTTTGTTTGCATTAATCTCATAATAAAATAGGTAACTATATTGACATTTTTATATGTATTTTAGCAAACATAGCCTAATTTATTCTTGATGACATGGAAGGATTTGAACCGATATTTTATGGGATTCCCGTGTTTTTCTGCATTACTACATGGGGCTTTTCCTGCAATATAATTTATAAGGAACAATTCTAACCTTAAAAAGGATTTCTCCAAGTTGATTTTAAAGTGCTAAAAGTGATTACTGTAAACTTATTTAGTGTTTCTTCGAAGTGTTAGGACTAATTCTTTAACTGGTGTGTTTTCAATATCCTTTTTTCTCTTATATTAATTCAGTATAAATATAATATACAAGGTAATTTAAAAAACTGTGACATTAAAAGAAATATTCTCAGAAATTTCTTATTCTGATAGGGCCCAAGTTTATCGGCATATATTCCAGCACTTGTTCCATTGTCAGTTTTAGATCCATCGGTATACCATACCAGTGTTCTTTTTCGACAGTTTGATATGTATTCACCTTCCCATGGTTCCATATAATCCAGTCTAAGAGTTTAACTACTCAATGTTTAGGTATATTTTCCATAGTTTTCCCAAATACTGAATTGTTACGTAAAAGTTTCAAAATTATTATTAAAGTTATTTTATGTGAAAATTGTATTTGTTTCAGTTTTATGGGTGGGATCAACTTTTGGGGTAACTCCAAAGACGGAGACATATTTTTAGCGCCGTCATTCGACGATAAAATTTTGGAAGTGGTCGCAGTTTTCGGATCAGTACAAATGGCCGCATCTAGACTAATCAACCTACAACATCATCGTATAGCGCAATGTCAAAGCATCCAAATTAATATTTTAGGCGAAGAAGGAGTGCCGATTCAAGTAGACGGAGAAGCTTGGATTCAACCTCCCGGTATTATTCGGATTATCCATAAGAACCGGATGCAGATGTTGTGCAGAAATAGATCGTTAGAAAATTCGTTAAAATCGTGGGAGGAGAAGCAGCGTCAAAGTATATCAGCTCAAGGGGCTAAACCTCGTTCTTCGATATCTCACGATAAGGGAAGATCTAGTCTTACTAGACAAAGTATGCCGTCGCATGAAAAATCGTTCCTCGGTGTTAATATCGAGAAGATTAGGCAACATTCGTTTAGCGGGGTGGTACCTACGCATCACTCACATGCGCATGCGCATGCGCATACGGAAAAGGATAAACCTACAGTTACATTTATGGAGAAACAAATGCCACATACCGATCCAGACGTGATTTTCTCCGATGAAGAACACCATATTCTTATTAATTTTATAGAATGCGTCATTACTCTAACTAAATGGATCAAGATATTAGCGATAAGTCATAATTTGGAGGTCGATTTATATTCGCTGGCGAACAAAGTCGATGGTTGTTTAGAAAATATCCATCCTAACGGTAAAATATTAGAAGGACCTCGATTGCGTGAAGAGTTCACGAAGCTCGTGTCTGCCATTAAACAATTGTACGAGGATAGTTGCTGTTTATTGCACGATAGAGGGGATAAATTGAAGCTTAGAGAGGATCTCGAGAGTAAATTAAGCGCAAGTTTGGCTAATACCGAGCTCGAGTTAAGACGGTGTGTCATGTACGAAACGTCTTCCGGTAGTTTGGTGTATTTACAAGCTATTCAAGGAGATCAGGTGAATATATTCTTATACGTATATAAAAACTAACTGAATACCTATTTTTTTCCCTATTTTTTATCATTTCTCCTCATTTTTAACATTTTTTTTTTAAATTTTATCCCTATTTTCCTATTTTACTCTGTTTTCCCCATTTTTACATATTTTTTCCTGATTTTCCACAGTTTTTTTATATTGTTCCCTATTTTTCTTATTTATCATTATTTTTTACTGTTTTTCCATATTTGTCCCAAATAAAGGGGGCAAATTAGGACATAAAGTTGTATTAAAATGGGGGAAAAAGTGGTGGAAAAAATATTAATTATAAAAAAAAGAGTTGAAATACTGGGGCAAAAAATTATTTAAAAAAAAGGAATAAAAATTGGATCAAAAAATTATAGTCGCAAAAAAGGGGGGAAATTGGGGCATAAAGTTGTATTCAAAGGGGGGAACAAGTGGTGGAAAAAATATTTATTGTAAAAAAAAGAGTTGAAATACTGAGGCTAATAAAATAAGTAAAACAAAATGAATAAAAAATGGATCAAAACATAACAATCGCAAAAAAAAGGGGGGGGGGGGGGAATTGGGACATAAGATTGTAAAAAAAGTTTTAAAAAAATTGAAAAAAAAGAAGCAAAAAAAAACTGGAAAAAATAGGAAACACTGCAAAATACGGAAAAAACGGAAATTAGAGAAAAATAAGGGAAAATGGGTACTCATATAGGCAAATAGTGTAAATATGGAACAATTTTAAAAATGGGGAAAATAAAGAAAAATTGGGAAAATGGTTGAAAATAGGAAAAATAAGAAATAATTTAGAAAAATTGGACAAATAAGGAAAAATATAAGGAAAAATAAAAAAAATAGGAATTAATAAAGGAGATCAGGTAATATATTCTTATACGTATATGAAAACTAACTGAAAACCAATTTTTTTCCCTATTTTTTTTTTAGTTTTCCCTATTTTTCACCATTTCTACTCATTTTTTTTCAATTTTTCCCTATTTTTTTCTATTTATCTGTATTGTCCATACTCACATATTCTCTCCTGTTTTTCCTAATTTTTTTATATTTTTCTTGTTTATCATAATTTTTTAATGGTTTTCCCTATTTGTCAATATTATTATCTACTATTTTACTCAATTTTTACATATTTTTTTGTGTTTTGTCCCTATTTTTTTATATTTTTTGTTATTTTCCTTAGATTTCTTGTTTATCCGGTTTTTCCCTATTTGTCTCTATTATTATCTATTTCTCCCTATTTTTCCTGCTTTTCCCTATTTTTTTTATATTTGTCCCTATTTTTCCTAGTTTTCTAGCTAATGCATAGTTGCTTTTTTTCCTAATTCGAGTGGAGAAAAATGCATTGTTCGTTTGTTTTAAAACTTTTATTTGGAAAAATCCATTATTGCTTCGTTTTTCAATTTACTATGTGAAAAAATGGACTGTTGCTTTATTTTCCTAATACGAGTGAAAATAAATAAATTGTTGAGTTTGTTTTTAAATTTGTATATTTTTTCCTATTTTTATCTGTTTTTCACTATTTCTTCCATTTTTAACTACTTTTCCAATTTTTTCCATATTTATCCCTATTTTCATTATTTTACTCCATTTTCCAAATCTTTTTATATTTTTCTGTAGTTTTCTCTTTCTCAAATTTTTTCACTAATTTCCCATACGTTTTTCTATTTTTGCAGATTTTCTCTAATTTCCCCATTTTTCGCAAATTTTTCGATTTTTTCGAACTCTTCCTTGTTTTTCTCAATACACCTCTATTATTTCCTATTTTGTCATATTTTCCCTTTTTCCTATTTTTTCATGTTTCGCTATTTTTCTGTTCGCCCTATTTTTTCCAATTTTTTTCCTATTTGTCCCTATTTGTACTTATTTTTCCCTGTTTTCCCCATTTTCCCTTATTTTTTTCTTTTTCCAATTTCTTTCTATTTTTTCCTGTTTTTCATTATTATTTCCTGTTTTCTTTATTTTTCCCCTATTATTCATATTTGTACTTATTTTTCCCTATTTTGCCATATTCTCCCCATTTTTAATACTTTTTCCATATTTCAACTATTTTCCCCATTTTTCGTTATTTTTCCCCATCTTCCCTATTTTTTTTATCTATATTTTTCTAATTTCCGTTTTTAACTATTTTTTCCTTTTGCCTTCTTTTTTTGTGCTCATTTTTTTTCTACTTTTTTTTACAACTATTATCTTATGTCCCCATTTCTACCCTTTTGCCACTATTATTTTTTGATCCATTTTTTCTTCCTTTTTTTAAAAACTTATTTTTTGCCCCAGTATTTCTCCTATTTTTTTTTCAATTAATATTTTTTCCAACACTTTTCCCCCCTTTGTATACATCTCTATTGTTTTATGTCCCATTTTTTCTATTTTTCACTTATTTTTTTTGCACAATTTTAACACCTATTTTAAATTATTGTTTTATGCCGATTTCTCCCCTTTTTTTAAAACTGTTATTTTTGGGCCCAGTTTTTTTTTTAATTTATTTTTTTGCCCCATTTTTACCATTTTTTTACAACTATTGTTTTATATCCCAATTTTTATACAGCCATTTTATTTTTTGCTTCTCGATTTTTCAAAATTGTGTTTTTTGGTCTTTTTTTTTTGTTTTTTTGTCCTACATTTTTTCCAACTATTATTTTTATGTTACATATTTTTGTTCCCCCTTTTTTTAAATTATTGTTTTTTTGCCCTATTTCTTCCTTATTCCCCCTATTACCCATCTATTCTTCTCCTATTTTGTTCGGTTTTCCCCTTTTTCCTCACTTTTTTCTTTGTTCCTCACTTATTTCCTTTGTTTTATCATTTATCGCCCCCTTTTTTCCACTTTTTCCCCCCTTTTACTTATCTCTAATTTTCTCTATTCTTCCTATATTTTTTATTTTTCCTATTTTTGTTTTTTCAAGTTGTTCCTTATTTTCGTTATTTTTTTTAATCTGTCCTTATGTTTTCCTCTTTTTCATTTTTTTTCCTAAATAATCAAATGAGAGAATATCCGATAATACAGAAGACATAAAAGTCTTTACATCGTCGTGTATATACTTATTCTATGTACGCCACTGTTTTTCATCCTATTCTAATCCTTAAAATCAAAATTTCGTTTATGTCGATTTTGGAATTTTTTTCTCATAGGAACATAAACGCAAGGGTCTATTCTGGTTGAAATTCCGAGCTAGAGGATCGGCCCCCTCACAACAACAATCGTCTCAAAAACGCGAAGTAGCCTCCTGGGGCACCCAGGAAGTAGCGACGTGGTTAGAGACGCTTCAACTATCCGAATACGTAGAAAGCTTCGAGAAAAACGACATACGAGGACGCGAGTTACTTACTCTAGCTAGAAGAGACTTGAAGGACTTGGGGGTGACCAAGGTGGGTCATGTCAAGAGGATACTGCAAGCCATTAAGGATTTGACACAAGGATTATAAGTAAAAGATTATATATTTATATAAGTGTTTTTAACTTGATCTCGGCATGGCGGGATATTGATTTATTTTATTTATTGAACAAGAAGAGCAATAATTACAATAAGATATTCTGATAAACGTATTTCGTCTACATAGAAATTCCATAGAAATGAATAATTCTTGACATTAAATCTAATAAAAACCAGTTTTTCTCGATTATCAAAAGGCTTTGTTATATGGGACTATCGACGTGACAGTGGCAACTCATAATTTACTTTTTATCCGTTGGTATGAACCCTATCATGTTGGGTATCAAATTAAAAGATTTCATCTACCTAATTCAAATATATTACCAGATTTATCCTACCTAATTTCTACACCTAGAAAACAATCATAATTATTATTTAGTAAATTTTTATATATTGATGACTGTTTTCTCCGTGTAGAAAGTAGGTAGGATAAATCTGGTAATATATTTGGATTGAGTAGTTGAAATCCTTTAATTTGATACCCAACACGATAGGGTTTGCAGTAACGGATAAAAAGTTAGATATGGGCGCGTTTATGTCAATCTAACATTTGGAAATTGTAAATTTTTACGGATTTGGATTTATTATAATGTCATAATTATTACTTTATAAATTTTAAATATATTGATGACTGTTTTCTCCGTGCAGAAAGTAGGTAGGATAAATCTGGTAATATATTTGGATTGGGTAGTTGAAATCCTTTAATTTGATACCCAACATGATAGGGTTTCGAGTAACGGATAAAAAGTTAGATTTGGGCGCGTTTATGTCAATCTGACATTTGGAAATTGTAAATTTATACGGATTTGGATTTATTATAATGTCATAATCATTATTTTGTAAATTTTAAATATATTAATGACTGTTTTCTTCGTGCAGAAAGTAGGTAGGATAAATCTGGTAATATATTTGGATTGGGTAGTTGAAATCCTTTAATTTGATACCCAACATGATAGGGTTTCGAATAACGGATAAAAAGTTAGATATGGGCGCGTTTATGTCAATCTGACATTTGGAAATTGTAAATTTATACGGATTTGGATTTATTATAATGTCATAATTATTATTTTGTAAATTTTAAATATATTGATCACATTATAATAAATCCAAATCCGTAAAAATTTACAATTTCCAAATGTCAGATTGACATAAATGCGCCCATATCTGACTTTTTATCTGTTGGTATGAACCATATCATGTTGGGTATCAAATTAAAGGATTTCAACTACTCAATCCAAATATATTAATAGATTTATCCTACCTACTTTCTACACGGAGAAAACAGTCAATATATTTAAAATTTACAAAATAATAATTATGACATTATAATAAATCTAAATCCGTAAAAATTTACAATTTTCAAATGTCAGATTGACATAAAAGCGCCCCTATCTACTAGATTTATCTTACCTACTTTCTACACGGAGAAAACAGACATCAGTATATTTAAAATTTACAAAATAATAATTATGACATTATAATAAATCCAAATCCGTAAAAATTTACAATTTCCAAATGTCAGATTGACATAAAAGCGCCCATATCTAACTTTTTATCCGTTGGTATGAACCCTATCATGTTGGGTATCAAATTAGAGGATTTCATCTACCTAATCCAAATATATTACCAGATTTATTATACCTACTTTCTACACCGAGAAAACAGTCATTAATATAAAAAATAATTGAATTCTTGTATATGAAATTAAAATAAATCCAAGCCCGTACAAATATACCATTTACAAATGTCAGATTGACATTCATGCGCCCATATCTAACTTTTTAACTGTTGGAATGAACCCTATCATGTTGGGTATCAAATTCAAGGATTTCATATACCTAATCCTAATAAATTACCAGATTTATCCTACCTACTTTCTACACAGAGAAAACAAACATCAATATATTTAAAATTTACAAAATAACAATTATGACATTATACTAAATCCAAATCCGTTAAAATTTACAATTTCCAAACGTCAGATTGACATAAAAGCGCCCATATCTAACTTTCTATCCGTTGGTATGAACCCTATCATGTTGGGTATCAAATTAGAGGATTTCATCTACCTAATCCAAATATATTACCAGACTTATTATACCTACTTTCTACACCGAGAAAACAGTCATTGATATAAAAAATAATTGAATTCTTGTATATGAAATTAAAATAAATCCAAGCCCGTACAAATATACCATTTACAAATGTCAGATTGACATTCATGCGCCCATATCTAACTTTTTAACCGTTGGAATGAACCCCATCATGTTGGGTATCAAATTCAAGGATTTTATCTACCTAATCCTAATATATTACCAGATTTATCTTACCTACTTTTTACACGGGGAAAACAGTCATCAATATATTTAAAATTTACAAAATAATAATTATGACATTATACTAAATCCAAATCCGTTAAAATTTACAATTTCCAAACGTCAGATTGACATAAATGCGCCCATATTTAACTTTTTAACCATTAGTATGAACCCATTCATGTTGGGTATCAAATTAAAAGACTTCATCTACTTAATCCAAATATATCACCAGATTTATTCTATCTATGTTTAGTCAGATTCGAATAGTAATTTTAAATACTCAGAACAAGATATTAGGAACCACTATCCCGCCAATGCAATTTTATTATTTTTTTAATATACCTGTATGAATGTACTGATATTGTAAGTTATGTAAACTTACTGTGATTCTCTAAAAAATTAGGTTTAAAATTTAGATATTAAGTAGATGTATGAAAAATGTTCAAGTACATTCGGGACTAACAAATCTATATTTCTTCAAAAAAAAAATCTCCTAAATTCTTTTCCCCGACTTTATAAAATTAGGTATTAACGTTTCAAATATATATGAGACAGTTAATGTAATTGTTGACCAAAAAAATAGTTATATATAATATATTTTATCGGAATGGTTTAAACTGGTCGACACGTTTTTGAAAAATAAAATAATTAAACGTGACTACAGTTTATCAAAAAAAATTGATTAAATAACCTATATTCTAAATTAGAAAAGCAATTATCTATCCCTTTAGCAATATATTCGTATCTATTCCTTACTTCATCTATTTAGCTGAATAGTTTTTGGTACAAGGCACTTCCGATACATTATTATTATTTATTGTTCTAGATAATAAATAAGCACTAAAATAATGCTATTTTCGTAAAAATTTAAAAAGTTCACAAACATAACCTATATTGACAATTGACAGTGACAAGTGACATTTGACACAATTGAGTACGTTCCGTCTGATATAACAGCGAGAATTATATTCGGTCAAAATGGCATATTCTAGCGCCCATTTCTAACTTTTTAACCGTTAGTAAGAACCCTATCATGTTGGGTATCAAATTAAAGGATTTCGTCTAATTAATCCGAATATATCATCAAACTTGTTCTACCTGTTTTATAAACGGAGAAAATAGCCATCAGTATATTTAAAATATAAATAAGTAATAAAATTTTTGTATATGAAATTATAACAAATTCAAATCCGTAAAATCTGCCATTTGTACATGTCAAACTGACATCAAAGCGTATATATCTAACCTATTAACCGTTGGTATGAACAATATCATGTTGGGTATCAAATTAGAGGATTTAATCTACTTAATCCGAATATGGCATCAGATTTCTTATACCTAGTTTCTACACGGAGAAAACAGCCATCAATATATTTAAAATAAAATAAATAATTAAATTCTTGTATAAGATCTTACAATAAACCCATATCCATAAAATCTTCCATTTCTAAATGTCAAATTGATATAAAAGCGCCTATATCTAACTTTTTAACCGTTGGTATGAACAATATCATGTTGGGTATCAAATTAGAGGATTTCATCTAGTTAATCCGAATATAGCATCAGATTTCTTCTACCTACTTTCTACACTGAGAAAACAACCACCAATAAATTTAAAATATAAAAAATAATTAAATTTTTGTATAAGAAATTATAATCAATCTAAATCCATAAAATCTGCCATTTCTAAATGTCAAATTGACATAAAAGCGCCTATATCTAACTTTTTAACCCTTGATACAAACCCTATCATGTTGGGTATCAAATTAAAGGATTTCATCTACTGAATCCAAATATATCATCAGACTTGTTCTACCTGTTTTATACATGGAGAAAATAGCAATCAGTATATTTAAAATAAAAAAATAATTAAATTCTTGTATAAGAACTTATAATAAATCCAAATCCATAAAATTTGCCATTTCTATATATCAAATTGACATAAAAGCGCCTATATCTAACTTTTTAACCATTGGTATGAACAATATCATGTTGGATATCAAATTAGAGGATTTCATCTAGTTAATCCGAATATAGCATCAGATTTCTTCTACCTACTTTCTACACTGAGAAAACAACCACCAATAAATTTAAAATAAAAAAAAATAATTAAATTTTTGTATTATAATCAATCCAAATTCATAAAATCTGTCATTTCTATATTTTAAATTGACAGAAAAGCGCCCATATCTAACTTTTTGACCGTTGGTACGAACAATATCATGTTGGGTATCAAATTAAAGGATTTCATCTACTGAATCCAAATATATCATCAGACTTCTTCTACCTACTTTTTAGACCGAGAAAATATTTAAAATGAATTAAAATTAAATTTTTATGAAAATAATTATAGTTATCTAGAAAAAAAAGGCAACATTTATACTGTATTGAAAAAATATAATCTGCAATACCATGTGGGCAAATTTATATAGTTTTAACTATACGGTCGTGCCTTGTTGCCAAATATCAATAAATTTCCCTATAATCTATATTTCGCTAAATGCAGGGTCAGAAGAATAGTTAAAATCAACGAAAAGTGACAATGATAAAATCATTTAGCATGAAATATTGCTGTATTTTGACAGTTTATTTTAGATTTCTAGAGCAAACTATCGATCGAATTTTATTTGTTTATTGTCTATACATCGATTGAAACTGATACAATCAATAAAGAGAAATCGAAAAATAAACTGAAAAGAAATTGTTTCACATTTTTACCTTGCACAAAAAAAATATAGACGGAAAACGGGTTATTGCCCTTAGAGAAAAAAACATCCTCTAAATATATGCCTTGTATTTGCATAAATTTATGAGAACAAAACTATTTTACATATACAGAGTGATTTTTTAAAACTACTCTGTATATAAATACGTATTGCAATAATAGATGTATTTTATTTTTTTTTTCTATTGCGTTTTATGGTAAAAAATGTTCTCGCATTTGCTTTATACCAGCGCAGACAATCTACTAATTATTAAATGGATATAGCGACCCTGTATTAGTGTTATTTCTTTTGTTTTAATTTTTATTTCGAAACGCATATCTAAATTCATCGAAAAATAACTTTTAAGGAAGCCATTTTGTTTGTATATACACAGAATTTATCATATTTCATTTAAAAAAATTCTTCAAATGTCAAAATGACATATTAAACTAACTTTTTAACCGTTGGTACGAACCCCATCATGTTGGGTCTCTAATTAAAGGATTTTACCGTCTGAATCTAAATTTATCATCAAAATTTTTCTACCTACTTTCTACGCGGAAAAACTGCAATTAACGTTTTCCAAATAGAAAAAAAATAATAAAACAATATTAAAATCATATTTATGACGTCATAAATAATTTAAATCTGTAAAAAATTACATATGGCAAAATTACATGATACAATCCAACTTTTTAACAGTTGGTACGAACCCATTCATGTTGGGTCTCTAATTAAAGGATTTTACCGTCTGAATCTAAATTTATCATCAAAATTTTTCTACCTACTTTCTACGCGGAGAAAACAGTCATTAACGTATTTAAAATAGAAAAAAATAAAACAATATTAAAATCATATTTATGACGTCATAAATAATTTAAATCTGTAAAAAATTACATATGGCAAAATTACATGATACAATCCAACTTTTTAACAGTTGGTACGAACCCATTCATGTTGGGTCTCTAATTAAAGGATTTTACCTTATGAATCTAAATTTATCATCAAAATTTGTCTACCTACTTTCTACGCCTAGATACCAGCAATTAACGTATTTAAAATAGAAAAAAATAATAAAACAATATTAAAATCATATTTATGACGTCATAAATAATTTAAATCTGTAAAAAATTACATATGTCAAAATTACATGATATAATCCAACTTTTTAACTGTTGGTACGAACCCCATCATGTTGGGTCTCTAATTAAAGGATTTTACCTTATGAATCTAAATTTATCATCAAAATTTTTCTACCTACTTTCTACGCCTAGATACCAGCAATTAACGTATTTAAAATAGAAAAAAATAATAAAACAATATTAGAATCATATTTATGACGTCATAAATAATTTAAATCTGTAAAAAATTACATATGTCAAAATTACATGATATAATCTAACTTTCTAACTGTTGGTATGAACCCCATCATGTTGGGTCTCTAATTAAAGGATTTTACCTTATGAATCTAAATTTATCATCAAAATTTTTCTACCTACTTTCTACGCCTAGATACCAGCAATTAACGTATTTAAAATAGAAAAATAATAATAAAACAATATTAATATCATATTTATGATCTCATAAAGTGTAAATCTATAAAAAAATTACAAATGTCAAAATGACATGATATAATCCAACTTTTTAACCGTTGGTACGATCCCCATCATGTTGGGTATCAAATTAAAGGATTTTATCACCTGGGTTCAAATATAAAATTATTATGGTTTTTTTTTGAGGTTAGAAAAAAAATTATGTGTATAGAATAGTTATAAATCATCAAAATATTTATAAACAAATCTAAAATGAGCTTCCTTGAAAGATTTATTTTGTTATAAATTTTTAGAAGTGATGTAGATTAGACGTAATTAGATATAAACCTGTTAATTTCGACCCTACATTGTTTTTTGCTTTTTTAAATGTTGTAACTTTTTTAAAAAAATATCCTATGTTTAAAAAATAAGAATCTGTAGAAATTTAGTAGTTAGGTTAAGGTTTTAGAATCCTTTTTTATCTAATTTGATAAATGTACAGTGAGGTTTTATATTTTTTTTTGAAAGTTATAGACTGATTTTGATAAAATTAAGATCGATAAATAAACTTGCACTATTGGAATTTAAAACTAATAAAACAAAATAAGGAATAGTAAATTTTTTTGAATAGATGAAATTTAAAAGCTCACTGTTAGGAAAAACCCATATTGCCTTTTCATGTTAACCTCACAGATAAAATTATGTATTCAGGAACTTGTCAATATGACAGGTTCTTAAAACTGTGATTAATATTAAACCAATTATTTTCATACCTTTTTCCTATGGTGAAAAAATAATTTACTAATATTTAATTTCGTCTAAAGCCCTCTACAATTTAAGCTTTTTTGACACTTCCAACATTTTTTGACATTTGACAGTTCTGGTATATTTTTGACACTTGCACAATTTTCTGACATTTGACAATTCTGCTACATTTTTGACAGTTTTGTCATATTATTGACAGTTTTAGACTATTTTTTTAATATACCTGATCAGTTTGAGGTTTTTTGACGTTTAATAGGTACATGTTTTTGACACTTGCACAATTTTTTGACATTTAACAGTTCTGGTACATTTTTGACAGTTTTGTCATATTGACAGTTCTAGACTATTTTTTTTAATATATCTGATTCATTTAAGGTTTTTTGACGTCCATTACATCTTTTTGACACTTGCACAATTTTTTGACATTTGACAATTCTGGTACATTTTTGACAGTTCTATCATATTTTTGACGGTTCTAGACTATTTTTAACATATCTGATCAATTTTAGATTATTTGACGTTTATAGCATATATTGACACTTGCAGCACCTTTTTGACATTTATTGCATCTTTTGCTGGCTGTCATTTTTTTGAGTTCTCTCATTTGGGACAATTCTGTCATTTTTTGACAGTTCTAAATATTTTTAATATATCTGAAAAATTGAAGCTTTTTTGACGTTTGTAAGATCTTTTTGACACTTTTAGCATCTGTTTGGCATTTATAATATCTTTTTTGACAGTTCTGTAATTTTTTGACAGTCCTGTCATATTTTTGACATTTTTGGCTTATTTTTAAATTGTCATTTTTTGACGTATTTTTGCGAGTTGTTATCTTTTGGCAGTTGTCATTTTTTGACAGTTCTGTCATATTTGGACAGTTCTCATTGTTATTACATTTGTCATAGTAGATACTCTACGTGAATTCTACTTCTAGAACTGTCAAAAAAATGACAAATGTAAAAAAAATGACAAGTGGATAGTCTACATGAGTTCTACTATTGGTATAGGGAATTCAACGTGTTGGAGAGAGAGGTACGAGAAATTCAGCGTGTCAGAAAGAGAGAACGCTATGACGTCGCTACGCAACCGGTCTTCAGGTCGCTCAGATGCGTCAGGTCTGACAGCTCAGTAGACTATCTACTTGTCATTTTTTTTACATTTGTCATTTTTAACTTTGTCTTTTTTTTACATTTGTCATTTTTTAACTTTGTCATTTTTTTACATTTGTCATTATTTTTGATAATTCTGGCATATTTTTGACCATTTTGACACTTTCAGCATCTGTTTCGACATTTATGAGAGTTCTTATCATTTTTTGACCGTTCGTTCATTTTTTTGACAGTTCTAGACTATTTTTTGACAGTTCTGTCATTTTTGACGGTATTTTCATGTTTTGAGTCCTGTTTTTTTTGACAGATCTGTCATTGTTTGACAATTCTAGACATCTTTCAACATATCTGAATAATTTAAGATTCTTTGTCGTGTACAACATCTTTTTGACACTTGCAGCAACTTTTTGACATTAATTGCATCTTTAGACAATTTTTCCCTATTTTTGACTCCAGTCATTTTGTGACAGATCTGTCACACTTTTGAGTTATTTTTTGACAGTTCTGTCATATTTCAGAGTAGTTGTTTTGACAGTTCCGTTATTTTTTAACAGTTCTATCATTTTGTGACACTTCTGTCATTTGTTTGGCAGTTTAGTTCTTTCGACAGTTCAGGCATATTTTTGAGTCGTTATTTTCTGGCAGGTATTATTTTTTGACAGTTCTGTCATATTTTTGAGATATTTTGACATTTCCGTCATTGTTTAACAGTCCTGTCATTTTCTGACACTTCTGTCATTTTTTTGGCAGTTTGGATATCTTTCGACAGTTCATTCGTATTTTTGAGTCGTCATTTTTTGACAGTTCTTTCATTTTTGACAGTTCTCTCATTTCGTGACAGATCTGTAACACTTTTGAATATTTTGTGACAGTTCTGTCAAATTTTTGAGTTATTTTGACAGTTCCGTCATTGTTTAATTATTCTGTCATTTTCTGATGCTTCTGTCATTTTATGACACTTCTGTCATTTTTTTCGTAGTTTAGTTACCTTTCGACAGTTCAGGCATATTTTTGAATTGTCATTTTTTGACATTACTGGCGTATTTTTGAGTCGTCATTTTTTGGTAGGCATTATTTTTTGACAGTTCTTTCATTTTTTAACAGTTCTGTAATTTGGTGACAGATATTTTAGTTATTTTTTAACAGTTCTGTCATATTTTTGACTTATTTTGACAGTTCCGTCATTGTTTAATAGTTCTGTCTTTTTTTGACATTACTGACGTATTTTTGAGTAGTCATTTTTTGGCAGGTATTATTTTTTGACAGTCTTGTCATTTTTAGACAGTTGTTATTTGACAGTTCTGCCATTTTTTGATAGTTCTGCTTTTTTTGACAGTTCTAGTATACTTTTGACAGTTTGGGCATATTTGTGACCATTTTAGACAAATTTTCAACATACCGAAACAATTTAAGCTTTTTTATGTTTATAATTTTTTTTGACATTTGCAGCAATTTTTTGACATTAATTTGGACAGTTCTGCCCCTTTTCTGACATTTCCCGCATATTTTTGACACCTGTAATTTTTTTGACAGTTCTGGCATGTTTGCGTAATTTTTTGACAGATTTGGCATATTTTTGGCAGTTGTCATTTTTTTGACATTTCTGACGTATTTTTGCGAGTTGTCATTTTTTGGAAATTGTCATTTTTGACAGTTCTGTCATTTTTAGAGTTGTCTTTTTTTATAGTTCTGTCATTATTGACAATTTTGTCATTTTTTGACAGTTCTAGACATCTTTACAATAGATCTGAACAATTTAAGCTTTTTTGACGTTTGGAAATCTTTTGACACTTCTAGCATCTGTTTGACGTCAATAGTTAGTAGTTCCTGGCAGTTTTATCACTTTTTGAATTCTGTCATTTGTTGGCAGTTCTGTCATATTTTGACAGTTCTAGACACCATTTTTTGAACATATCTAAACAATTTTGACACTTGCAGCATTTTTTGACATTTATAGCATCTTTTGACAGTTATGACAGAAAAAAACAAACAACTTTACATTTAAGCGGGACTAAAACATAATCTATATATTTTGGCAGTCCTGACCAATTAAATAATTTATTCTATAAAAATACATGCACAAATGATATTTTAATATATTTTAAAAACGTTTAGGAATGCCAAATCTTCTTTTTTTATAATAATAAAGTTAATTAAAACCTTGTGAATAAGTTTAAAAATTTTTTAGTTGGCAACACTTATTTTAGAATTAATATAATGGCACCTAAAAATTAGCTAGAGCTTAGGCTTGCCAATTCGAGTAAAAGTAGTCAAAGAAACATTTAAATTGAAGACCATTTTGTCAAAATTTTCAACTTAGATTAGTTCAATAGAAGTATTTTGATAAGAATTGAATCTGTCATTCTTGCCAAAATAATTGACAGTGTATCTGTCACTCTTGTCAAAAGAACTGACAGAGTATCTTGTCATTCTTGTCAAAATAAATGACTATATCTGTCATTCTTGTCAAAATAAATAAATGACAGTGTATGTCACTCTTGTCAAAATAAATGACAGTGCATCTGTCATTCTTGTCAAAATAAATGACAGTGTATCTGTCACTCTTGTGAAAAGAATTGACAGAATATCTGTCATTCTTGTTGAAAGAAATGACAAGTTATCTGTCATTCTTGTCAACGCTAAATTGAAATATTATTCCAGTACTGATTATTTTTTACTTCCAATTAATAACACAAATTAATGTACTTAAAATATTTTGGTTTATTTGAAAAAAAAAATGACCCACTTACCTAGGATTAAGATTTTTTAAATTGATATATTCCATTGTAAATGTAGTTAGTTCGTTAATGTTTATTTTGGAATTTTTATAACCTTAAATAGGCTCTTTCTTCCATTCATGGAATGTATGTATCGATTTTGTTTTTAAATATTTCACATATCGTTACAAATCTCTTAAAATTTCACATTTATAACACCTTTTTGACAGTTGCAGGATCTTTTGACAGTGTTGTCATATGTTTGACATATTTTTGACAATTTTAGATATCTTCAATATGTCAAACAGTTTAAGCTTTTGTATGTTTTCACACTTTTTTGACATTTATCGCATTTTTTTACAGTTCTGGAGTGTTTTGGCAATTCTAGACATATTTTTGACAATTCTGCCACATTTTTGACAGCTCTGTCATATTTTTGACAGTTCTGGCATATTTTTGACAGTTCTGGCATATTTTTGACAGTTCTGGCATACTTTTGACAGTTCTGGCATATTTTTGACAGTTCTGAGTATTTTTACGAGTTATCATTTTTGGCAGCTGTCATTTTTTGGCAGTTGACATTTTTAGAGTTGCCATTTCTTTTGACAGTTGTCATTTTTTTTGAGTTGTCATTTTTTTTTACAGTTGTCATTTTATCGATAGCCCTGGTATATCTTTGACTGTTCTTGCACATTTTTGACAGTTCTGTCATTTTTAGACAGTTATCATTTTTGACAGCTGTTATTTTTTGACAGTTGTCATTTTGTGACAGTTCTGTCGTTTTTTGAGTTATGGCATATTTTTCAGTTGTCATTTTTTGACATTTCTGGCGTATTTCTTCGAGTGGTCAATTTTTTGACAGTTCTGGTGTATGGTTATAGCATATTTTTGACAGTTCTGGCATAATTTTGATCATTTTAGACATCTTTTTAATATATCTAAACAATTTAAGCCTTTTTGACATTTTTTCGATTTTAAAATAGCATCTTTTGACAGTTTTGTCCTCTTTTTGACATTTCGGGCAGTTTTTGGCAGTTCTGTAATTTTTTGACAGTTGTCGTTTTTGATGTTTCTGTTATTTTTTGACAGTTCGGTGATATTTTTGAGTTATTTTATTGATAGCTGTCATTTGTTTCTCGATAATTGCTCCTTTATTTTTGACAGCTGTCAATATTTGACAGTTCTATTCATAATTTGAACACTTTAAGCTTTTTTTGACAGTTTAACATTTTTTGGACTTTCAGAATATTTTTGACAGCTGTTATTTTTTGACAGATCTGTCATTGTTTTGACACATTTATGAATTGTCATTTTCTGACATTTCTGACGAATTTTTGCGAATTGTCATTTTTTGTCAATTGCCATTTTTGACAGTTATCATTTTTAGATATATCATTTTTGACAGTTCTATCAATTTTTTGATAGTTCTGGTGTAGTTTTGCATATTTTTGAAAGCTGTTATTTTTTGACAGGTCTGTCATTGTTTTGACATAATTTTGAGTTGTCATTTTCTGACGTATTTTTGCGAATTGTCATTTTTGGCAGCTGTCATTTTTGACAGTTATCATTTTTAGATGTCATTTTTTGACAGTTCTATAAATTTTTTGATAGTTCTGGTGTAGTTTTGCATATTCTTGGCAGTTCTGACATAATTTTGACACTTTGTCATTTTTTGCAGCATCTTTGAGTTTTGGCATGTTTTTGACAGTTCTGGCATGTTTTTGACAGTTCTTTTATGGCCCTATAAATCTGCCTCTTTTTTAACATTTTCTTTAGTATTTTTTTTAACTATTCTTAATACATTTGGAACCTTCTAGACGTAGCTCAGTCAGTCAGTAATCAACAGTGATACCGATTTGTGGGGAATTTTCCATTTTTGGAAATTTTGTAATTAAAAATGATGCCGATTTGTGGGGAATTTCACATTTTTGGATATTTTGTAAACAACAGTGATGCCGATTTATAGGGAATTTCCCATTTTTAGGAATTTTGTAATTAACAGTGATGCCGATTTGTGGGGAATTTCTCATTTTTGAGGATTTTGTAAACAACAGTGATGCCGATTTGTGGGGACTTTCCCATTTTTGGGTATTTTATAATTAACAGTGATGCCGATTTGTGGGGAATTTCTCATTTTTGAGTATTTTGTAAACGGTGATGCCGATTTGTAGGGAATTTCCAATTTTTAGGAATTTTGTAATCAACAGTGATGTCGATTTGTGGGGACTTTCCCATTTTTGGGTATTTTGTAATTAACAGTGATGCCGATGCGTGGAGAATTTCCCATTTTTGCGTATTTTGTAATCAACAGTGTTGCCGATTTGTGTGGAATTTCTCATTTTTAGGTATTTTATAATCAACAGTGATGCCGATTTGTGGGGAATTTCCCATTTTTGGGTATTTTATAAACAGTGATGCCGATTTATGGAGAATTTCCCATTTTTGGGTATTTCGTAATTAACAGTGATGCCGAATTGTGTGGAATTTCTCATTTTTAGGTATTTTGTAATCAACGGTGATGCCGATTTATAGAGAATTTTCTAATTTTGGGTATTTCGTAAACAACAGTGATGACGATTTGTGGGGAATTTTCCATTTTTGGATATTTTGTAAACAACAGTGATGCCGATTTGTGGGGAATTTCACATTTTTGGGTATTTTGTAAACAACAATGATGCCGATTTGTGGGGAATTTCCCATATTTTGGAATTTTATAATTAACAGTGATGCCGATTTGGGGGGAATTTTCCATTTTTGGTTATTTTGTAATTAAAAATGATGCAGATTTGTGGGGAATTTCCTATTTTTGGGTATTTTGTAAACAACAGTGATGCCGATTTGTGGAGAATTTCCCATTTTTGGGTATTTCGTTATTAATGGTGATGCCGATTTTTGTCGAATTTCTCATTTTTAGGTATTTTGTAATCAGCAGTGATGCCGATTTATGGAGAATATCCCATTTTTGGGTATTTTGTAATTAATAGTGACGCCGATTTTTGGGGAATTTCCCATTTTTGGGAATTTTGTAATCAACAGCGATGCCGATTTGTGGGGAATTTCCCATTTTTGGGAATTTTATAATCAAGAGTGATGCCAATTTGTGGGGAATTTCCCATTCTTGGGAATTTTATAATCAAGAGTGATGCCGATTTGTGAGGAATTTCCCATTCTTTGGTATTTTATAATCAACAGTGATGCCGATTTATGTGGAATTTCCCATTTTTGGGTATTTTGTAATCAACAGTGATGGCGATTTGTGGTGAATTTTCCATTTTTGGGTTTTTTGTAATTAACAGTGATGCCGATTTGTGGGGAATTTTTCATTTTTGGGTTTTTTGTAATGAACAGTGATGCCGATTTGTGGGAAATTTACCATATTTGGGTAATTTGTAAACAACAGTGATGCCGATTTGAGGAGAATTTCCATTTTTGGGTATTTTGTAATTAACAGTGATGTCGATTTATGGAGAATTTCCCATTTTTGGGTATTTGGTAATTAACAGTGATGCCGATTTGTGTGGAATTTCTCATTTTTAGGTATTTTGTAATCAACAGTGATGCCGATTTGTGGGGAATTTTTCATTTTTGGGTATTTTGTAATGAACAAGTGATGCCGATTTGTAGAGATTTTCATTTTTGGGTATTTTGTAATCAACAGTGATGCCGATTTGTGGAGAATTTCCCATTTTTGGGTATTTTCGCACATTATTGGAGGATAAGTATATTATACAGCTGTGTACCGTTCTTTTTACTTTCTCGCTACATATAAAGAAGAACAAACATTATTAATGCGTATTTTATACCCGCGCGGGTATTATGACTATCTAGTTACATATAATAAGATATACCCAAATTCTAGGAGAATTATAACAAAGTTATATTTTTAAACAGCACAAAAGATTGATTATTTATTTTTTTTTAGAGAAAAATATATTACGTGAAAGGAAGAAGGTAGGTTATTAGGTACAGCGAAAGCACTCAAGGAATTTTGAAATCTTTTTTTAATATAAGTTTTACTTTTTACAAATGTCTATTTCATTTGTACGAATATGTATACCTTCACAATTAAAAGTATATATTTACCTCATGATTTTGTTTTATTGATACACATTTCCAACCTGTTTAGCGTATTTTTCTTGCCTAAAATCGTAATCATTTCTGCTATACTGGGACCTTCTTGTAAGCCGCTGAGGATGTATCTTAACATTTTCATAAAACTATTAAATTTTATGTTATTTTTTATACAAAAATCCTTTAAGATTTTATTAATTTCACTTATATTTAATTCTATGTCATTTTGTAAACGATTTTTTAGTAGTTTAATAGTTTCAATATCTTTATCATTAATTTCTGTATTATTCGGTAAAAACCATATAAATTCTAAATTTTTAGATACCAAATCTGATAATTTATTAATCCTAGGAACTGCCCATTGGAGAGTATTTTTAATATGATCATCATCGTATTGAAGATTATTATTATGCGGATATGAAGTTTTTATTAATTCTCTTACTTCAATAATTAAATTATTTAATGTTTTAGGATTGCTTATCTGGTTTTCTAATTCTAATTTATTAAATTGTAATAATCTTTCATCCATAATTTTACCAGAATGTGAATTTATTTTTGTTACATCAAACTAAAAAAAAATATATAGTAATGTTAGGGAGCGTGCGGAGCGAGTTACTCTTATAAGATTGTATTGTATATTCGTCCAAATGGGAAAAAATGAGAAAAAATGGAAAAAAGGAAAAATCTAGAAAAATAAGGAAAAATCCGGAAATTAGGGAAAAATGATAAATATGAAAAATATGAAAAAACAGGAAAAAATAGGAAAAGAGAAAAATAGGAAAAGTGAAAAAATAGAAAAAACCAGGCAAAAATGGGGAAAATAGGGAAAACAAGAGAAAATGGGAAAATAAGAAAAATATGTGAAAATGAGGAAAATAGGGAAAAATATAGAAAAACATGGAAAAACAGTAAAAAAAGTAAAACAAAGAAAAAACATTTAACAAGGAAAAAATTTGGTAAAATATGGAAAAACTGGAAAAATAAATAAAAATATAGAAAAAATGAGAAAAATAGGAAACAGGGAAAAATATGAAAAATACAAAAAAATTAGAAAAAAACGGAAAAAAATTGAAAAAAAGGAAAAATAAAGAAAAATAGGGAAAAATTCGGAAAATGGGAAAACCAAAGAAAAAAGTCGAAAAAAGGAAAATGGGAAAAAATAAAAAAAGAGGAAAATGCGGAAAATCCGGAAAAATATGAATAAACTGGAAAATAAAAATTGGGAAAAACGCGGAAAATAGGAATGGGAAAAAACAGAAAAAAGATGAACAAAACCTTTAGAAAATAGGGAAAAATGCGGAAAATGGGAAAAAATACTGCAAGGTATGGGAAAATAGGACAAAATAGAAAAAACAGGAAAATAGAAAAAGCAGAAAACATGGAAAAATAAAGAAAAACAGGTAAAGTTGAAAAAATATGAAAAAAGGGAAAAATATGCAAAAATGGGAAAAATATGAAAAATGGGGTAAATGGAAAAATGGCAAAAAATAGGAAAAAATGGGGAAAAAAAGAAAAAACCTACAAAAATAAAGATAAATGGGGAAAATGCGGATATGAAAAAATGGGGAAATATATGGAAAAAAAGAAAAAATAGGGAAAAATATGGAACAGAAAATAATAGGAACAATAGGAAGAGACAGAAAAATAGAAAGACAGGAAAAACATGGAAAAATAAAAAAAATGGAAAAAAATGAGAAAAAATATGGAAAAATGGGAAAAATAAGAAAAAACTGGAAATGGGCTAAAATATAAAAATAAGGAAAATCCTAGAAAAATAAAGAAAAACAGCGAAAAATGGGAAAAAATGTGGAAAAATGGGAGAAAATGGAAAAAAAATAAGGAAAAATATGGAACAATACAAAAAAATTGAAAAAAACAGGAGAAAATGAGAAAAATAGGGGGAAAAAAACAGAAAAAAAATGTAATTATACAGAACAAAATACGGAAAAATAGGGTAAAATGGAAAAAATTAAGAAAAACGGGAAAAATGTTGAAAATAGAAAATAGAAAAAAATTGAAAAAAAAAGAAAAAACCGGAAAAAATATGGTAAAATAGGAGAAAATGGAAAAAACGAAAAACAGAGAAAAAATGGAGAGAATAGGGAAAAATATGAAAAATGATAATTAGTAATCAAAATACCAAATTATGTCGTAGTTGGCAGTCAACGTGTTAAAATAAAATATAAAAATATTAAATATCTTTTATTATGAATATCAAACGATTGTTTCATAGAAATATAAACTTTTAACACGTCGACTGCCAACTATGAGATAATTAGTAATCAAATTACAAAATATGTCGTAATTGGCAGTCAACGTGTTAAAATAAAATATAAAAATATTAAATATCTTTTATTATGAATATCAAACGATGATTTCATAGAAATATAAACTTTTAACACATCGACTGCCAACTATGAGATAATTAGTAATCAAATTACAAAATATGTCGTAATTGGCAGTCAACGTGTTAAAATAAAATATAAAAATATTAAATATCTTTTATTATGAATATCAAACGATGATTTCATAGAAATATAAACTTTTAACACGTCGACTGCCAACTATGAGATAATTAGTAATCAAATTACAAAATATGTCGTACTTGGCAGTCAACGTGTTAAAATAAAATATAAAAATATTAAATATCTTTTATTATGAATATCAAACGATGATTTCATAGAAATATAAACTTTTAACACATCGACTGCCAACTATGAGATAATTAGTAATCAAATTACAAAATATGTCGTAGTTGGCAGTCAACGTGTTAAAATAAAATATAAAAATATTAAATATCTTTTATTATGAATATCAAACGATTGTTTCATAGAGATGAATTTTTAACACGTCGACTGCCAACTATCACATAATTAGTAATCAAATTACAAAATAAGTCGTAGTTGGTAGTCAACGTGTTAAAATAAAATATAAAAATATTAAATATCTTTTATTACGAATATCAAACAATGGTTTCATAGAGATATGAATTTTTAACACATCGACTGCCAACTATCAGATAATTAGTAACCAAATTACAAAATATGTCTTAGTTGGTAGTCAACGTGTTAAAATAAAATATAAAAATATTAAATATCTTTTATTACGAATATCAAACAATGGTTTCATAGTGATATGAATTTTTAACACGTCGACTGCCAACTATCACATAATTAGTAATCAAATTACAAAATATGTCGTAGTTGGCAGTCAACGTGTTAAAATAAAATATAAAAATATTAAATATCTTTTATTACGAATATCAAACAATGGTTTCATAGAGATATGAATTTTTAACACATCGACTGCCAACTATCACATAATTAGTAATCAAATTACAAAATATGTCGTAGTTGGTAGTCAACGTGTTAAAATAAAATATAAAAATATTAAATATCTTTTATTACGAATATCAAACAATGGTTTCATAGAGATATGAATTTTTAACACGTCGACTGCCAACTATCACATAATTAGTAATCAAATTACAAAATATGTCGTAGTTGGCAGTCAACGTGTTAAAATAAAATATAAAAATATTAAATATCTTTTATTACGAATATCAAACAATGGTTTCATAGAGATATGAATTTTTAACACGTCGACTGCCAACTATCAGATAATTAGTAACCAAATTACAAAATATGTTGTAGTTGGCAGTTAACGTGTTTATGTTAATGTTATTTTTGCTCATACCTGTTCAACTAATTCTTCAATACTATAACATTTCGGTTTTAAATTTCTTTCCAAATCTTTACTAAATCCTCCTCCCGAATGGATAATAAAATTAAGTAAAGCTTGCGGTAATATACCATTATCTTTGTAATAATTTATTTTAATATCACCCTGTCTTTTGCTTAATTTAGTCCCGTCAGAATTCATAAGTAGAGGTAAATGACCGAAAATAGGTGGTGTCCAATTAAATGCTCTAAATATAAAAAAAATATTACACAATATAAATTTATAATAAAAAACTTACCGATATAATAGAATATGTTTGGTGGTAGAAATTTGCCATTCAACGCCTCTAAATACATGAGATATATTCATAAAATGATCGTCTATAACGTTAGCAAAATGGTATGTAGGATAACCATCAGTTTTTAATATCACAGGATCTCCTTCATTTAAAGAAATATTATAACTGATTTTACCATAAATCAAATCATTAAAACTCTCATCTTTATCACTTATCTACAAACATATATAATTATAATTATATATTAAACATTTTATATTATTATTAACTTTAAACCTTATACAAGACGGTTTTTCTAGTTTTAAATTATTATCAACTTCTTCGGAACTTAAATAACGACATCTATTATCATATTTAGGTATTTCTTGTTTTCTTAATGCTTCTTTTCTTAAAAGATTTAATCGTCTATCCGTACAAAAACAATGATAAGCTGAACCATTTTTTAATAACATATTTACTTGATTTCTATAACAACAAACATTAATATAATATTAAAATATTATTAATACATACTTATAAAGTTTTAATCTTTGAGATTGTAAATACGGTCCAAAATCACCTCCATGTGATGGTCCTTCATCGATTTTGATCCCAGACCATTTTAAATCGTCTTGTAATTGCTGTATCGCTCCTGGTACACATCTAGTTTGATCTGTATCTTCGATACGGAGGATAAATTTACCGTTGTGTTTTTTAGCGAAAAGTGAATTATAAAGAGCTGTTCTAAGTCCCCCAAGATGGAGATAACCTTAAAAACACGAATTTACTTATACAGTAATATATTTAGATATTTATATTTACCCGTAGGACTAGGAGCAAATCGAACTCTTACATTTTTAGTTTCATAAGTTCTTTTACAAATTTTACATAAAATAACGTGTCTAGAACAAATATTTGTTGTAGAATTAAACATTACAAAGTAATAAAGTAATTTAAAAATAATTTTAACTTAAAAATTAATTATAAAATACACTATTATACTTGACAACTTGACATTTAATTATAATTTGACAGCAGACACAGCAGTGTTGCCACATCAGACCAGAAAATGGTAGTAGATTGGAGATTAAAAGTGGAGTAGATTCATACCAAAGTGGAGTAGTATTTAGTGTACAGACTAGTTCAGAGAGCACATTTAGTCAACTTCAGAGGTACTTCTTCAAGGTCATTAAGATAAAATAACCATATTCCCTGATATTCCTACAGATAGATTCGAAGAGAATCACTGCACACGCAAATCAATTTGATGGTTTTTTTTTTCATTGTTAAGAGTTGTTTTTATTGGTCGCCTTCCTCTTTACCTATCAAACTTATGTACGCAACTAGATTTAAAACTGAAATAAAAGCGAGTCTCTCATTTTAATGTTGTATTTAGATTATTATTGAGGAAATGTATTTATAAAATAAGGTATTAAAACTGCAAAACTATCAAATATTTAATTAAAATAAAATGGGGAAAACACAAATTGCCTGACTTGCACAACTATTAACCAAATGTCTAAAGAGATTTCTATAAAAAAAGAAGAAAACTATGGGAAAGTAGGTTTTTGTGTTGTTTTCTCTTAAGGCATTCGGCCATTAAGCGAACAACATTCGAAAAATAATTGCAGGAATCGGCAACTGTACATTTCAAACTACATATTCATCCGTACATTCAACAAGAGTAGAAATCAATCTTTTGGAGTAGTGGATTAAAAAATGATTAAAGGAAGTAGATCCACGCAAGATGGAATAACTTTGGCAACCCTGTTTGACAGTTTACTTGTGAGCAACGTTGCCATATTTATTTTGACGAATCTACTAATAGTTTTCTTGAATTTACAAAAATCTAACACAAAAATACCGGAATATAATAAAAAGATTAAAAATTAGGCAGTTGGAATCTGGGGATTAATAATATGTTAATTTGTGTAATTATTTATTTATTAATTAACATATAAATCTTAAAACTAGCACAACAAAGAAAACGGAATTAACTCTTATTCTAATTTTTAAACAAGGAACAAATATTTTTTTCTTAAAAATAGAATTAAAAAAATAACATTTTTTTTAAATCTTACCTATATATATTTATATAAGGGGGAATCACCGACAAATAATAATAAAAATACGAAATTAGTTACATAGCAACATGGAAATTAAATTAAATGCTTGATTAAAATAATTTTTACAATAATTCTAAAAATGGTATTTTTACATTATTGGAAGTTATATATTAAAATGTATAAAAACCTACTAAAGAAAATCTGCCTACTAAAATTTTATGAAAATTTGAAATCTACCAAAAAAGTAGAAATCCACTAGATGTGGCAATGTTGCCTATAAGATATTTATGGGAGTGTCTACATGTTCTATTATTCGTGTATTTAACATAAATGAAAGTATAAGTAGAATTAAGATGTGTAAATTATTTAATTAAAAACGAATTGTACTAAATCATAATCATAAATAACTTAATTGAAGTAAAATGTCTACCGACTGAACTGCAGAAGTAAAAAAAACAGACGTGTATAACATGAATAAACTGAAGTTAACACTATTAATAACTTGAAATGACCTCAGCTCAGTAATGACGTCATCATTATCAGTCAATATAAAAAGGGCGACGTTGTGCATAATGCACTTGGCAACGAGAAAACCTTCATAATATATAAAAAGTAGGACTTGGCCATATATGTAATACTCCTATATCGCCAACGTCCTATATTTGCCTGTAGAAACAAAGCGTTTCAACAGAAGGAGATGCAAGATCGGAATTGGGTGCTAACGCGCATGCCCATATACATAAATTGCATTGGCGTCGTGTCCCGTGGTGAAAAAGGAACGTTGAGAAAAGGGAGAAAAGGAAAGTTAAGCAAACGTAGGCGATTTTACATCTGTGACGCCTATGACTATCCGAGACTGCGTGAGAGAGAAACGATCGTCTACACTCTACTATCGGCGACACACTTCTCTCTCAAGCTGGCGATATAGGAGTATTACATATATGGTAGTGGCATATCACTTTCGCTCAGTAGAACGCGATGGGTCCTGCAAATGGCGGATACGAATAACAAATGCAAACAAACCGTATAGATATATTTAACTATTAATCATTCTTGGGTCTTGATTGATCATACAATACTATATATTCTAAGAGAAAACCGATAATTAGCTATTTTCGGTGCGTTCGGCATTGTTGCTTGATTTTATGACATTTTAAGTATGTTATATCAAATAAGAAGAAGTCATGATAAATTTAATGTAGCAATTATGACACAGAGGGTTTTTAAACTGGTTATTTAATATTTGGTCTTGTCAAATGTCAAAATACTTCGCAGCTATTGGTCACAATGCGTTTTCCGTCACTTTCATTTCTTGTTTATGTTTATAACGTATTTAAATGTAAATATTGACAGTTGTTTTGTTTGGAATCACTTTTTGACAAGAATGACATTTGTTGCAACATGGCTTTTTAATGGCTAATCGATCGAGAGATCTGTAACACGATATTTTTATTTTGTAACGTTATATACAGATGATATATAAATTTTAATCAAAAATATGTACCATAAGATTGATAATATTTATCTGTAAACATTGCTTTTATATGGAGCCAAATTTTGTATAAAAAACAAACTTGAAAAATATTATTCCATCCAGTTTAAACTTATATTTCATAATTGGAGAGTTTTTGTAGTAGTATGGTTGAGTAAAATTATAAAATTTGATAGATGATTATTTTTCTATTGATGGAATATTAGGCGCTAGGTTAAATATCCTACAGTTAGGACACGTAGACATTTCCTTAATTTATTCAGTGTTTGGTTATTGGCAGGCTTGTTTATGCAATCTTTTGAGGTTATTTTTGGTAATTCTGCAAAAATAAAAAAAATAATCATCAAATGGTTTCTTTTTGTTAATAAACTGATAGTAAATCCTTTACTTTTTACAATGGTACGTACGAATATATAAAAATGTCAAAATAATAAAAATAGAATAAAATAAATTTCGGCCAGGGATCTGTCAAATTGAAGTTCTTTCTTGAAATATCCTAACCTTACTTTCCTATATAATAATACATTAATTTTAAAATTTCAGCACAAATTGAAATCATCGCAGAGGGAAAAAGTGAAAAAATTTATATCGTTCACCCAAACCGGTGAAAATACAGCCATATATTGCCTTACTCAGAATGATTGGAAGCTAGACTTAGCTAGTGATAATTACTTCCAGAACCCCGATGCATACTACAAAGAACCGCGTAGCGTAGACAAAAAGAAACTAGAATCACTTTACAATAGGTATAAAGATCCCACTGAACCAGACAAAATTACAGTTGATGGTATTATGAAGTTCTTAGATGACTTAGGTTTACCGCCTGAATCAAAGTTGGTTTTAATCATTGCGTGGAAATTTAAAGCAGCAACTCAATGTGAATTTACAAGAGATGAATTCATAAATGGAATGACAGAATTAGGTAAGTTTTTAAGTACTTAACGTTGAAGATTTTTATATATAAATTTTTTATTATAGGTTGTGATAATATTGATAAATTAAAGGCTAGATTGCCAACGTTAGAAAATGAATTAAGAGATAATTATAAGTTTAAAGACTTCTATCATTTTACCTTCAATTATGCCAAAAATCCGGGACAAAAAGGATTAGACCTCGATATGGCAATCGCTTATTGGAACATCGTATTAAAAGGAAAATTCAAGTTTTTAAATCTTTGGTGCACGTTTCTGCAGGTAAAATTAAAGAATACGAAATGTTTTTGTTGATATCAAATTTTTTTTAAAGGAGAATCACAAGCGATCAATTCCCAAAGATACATGGAACTTGTTGTTAGATTTCGCTCAGCAAATAGCCGACGATATGAGTAACTATGATGAAGAAGGCGCTTGGCCAGTGCTGATCGACGATTTCGTGGAATGGGCATCGACTAGATCCAAGGAAAATCAACCTCACAGTACGAGCCAACTGGAGTAACTACCAATTTTTTTTTATTATTTAAAAAAATTCGAACTCGACTCGAACAGCATTGAAATTTATTTATTCGAATGAACAGCACTGATCCTTGTAAGAAAAAAAAACAATAGTTGAGTTTTTGTGAGTGGTTCCGTGTTTATATTAAAAAAAATAATAAATTTAACATGGTAAATAATAGTGAGGGAGATGTTGTAAAATTTTATTTTTTAAAAATCAATAAAAGTTTATGTTTAAGAAAATATTTGAAAATTTTCTTCGGAATCGGGTATTTTTGAAACAATCTAAAAGAATATTTTGGCATAAAATCCATATAATATTGGCAAAATTTGGATTTAGGTACTATTTTTTCTTTTTTTCAAAATTGGAATGGATATATTGATTAATTCTAAGCAAATTTTATTCTATAAAATTTTTTCTGAAAGTCAATACTTTTCGACTTATTCGTGAATGAAAATGTCAATTTTTCAACCAAAAAAACCACGTTTTCGGACAGTTTTTCGTGAATAACTCAAAAAGTAAGTATTTTATACAACAAAATATTCTTATTAATAATGTAGCTTATAAAAAAACAAAATTAATAGTGGGTTTATGGTATCTTTAGACCCAAAACAAACGGAGTAATAACTTGTTAAAAATTGCTTCTTACAATAACCAAAAAACAATTAATTTTTCAGGAAGAACTTATAAATACTTTTTTAAAGTGATTGAAAGAACCTTTATTTTTGTTTTATATAACTCCCGTAGCATAAAAACTAAGCAAATTATGACGAATATTAACGTTTATTTATGTACTTGTAATATGCTCAAGAAGTTTGACTGGTTTAAAATGTTTAGTTTTGAAAAAATGTGAGGATAAAGAGCAATTGCTTCATGCACTGTATCTTTGATAAAGAGGAAATTTCTCCTGTGTGACCCCCACCACAAATTTTTAAGCAACCGAGGCGATTTACGTAAACATTTTATTTAATAGTGCTTCAACCCTGATATTTTGTGTCGACTTTTAAAATACTGACTCTAGAAATTCTCAAGCCCTGTGTTCTAGAGATTATTTTTTATTGCGGTTAGTTTCGCGGTGTTATTTGTAGATTTTTTATTTTTTTTCTAAGTATGGGGCTACGTAAAAAATGATATTTTCTTAAGAAAGGAAAGAAGAATATGAAGGACGAATAAAAGTCAAACAACAATTTTTCATTTTTGTGGTATAGGGGAGACCGGGGAAATACCGCCACCCCTAAGTGAAAAAGGGCATAAAATCAACAGGAAAAAGAAAAATCGACAAAGAATTATATTGACACATTCTACAGAGAGTTTACTTTCATTGAGTAAAATTTAAAAAAGTTGCAGTGGTTGTTTATGGGAACATTCTCAGATTTAAAAAAAAAAGGTGACTGGCGGTATTGCCCCAAGGTACCGGGGTTATATCGCCATGTCTATGGGGCAATACCGCCATTAGATTTATTGGTTGCTATTTTCCTGATATGTAAATCACGCATCTGTACCAAACTTCGTTTGTTCCGAACTCGTTACACACTATGCAAATTTCATCCTCTTGATCTGCTGCTAGGAAATCAAGCTTGTCGCCACTATCTTTACACAAGTCATCACTGTTTATCTCTTCCTCTGAAGAAGTATTGAATGATATGTTGCGACGACATCTTTTAATATTTCTGCTCTTCGTTTTGGATTTGTTGTTCATTGAAGTAGATGCCTGTTTCCCTTCTTGTTTTTTTTAATTTAGCTTTTTTTATGTGCTTCCTCTAAAATTGTTTTGTATGGTGATTCTGTCAATATTATGGAATGTTGCTTCCTGTTCTCTTTTTTCTCATCCACTTTTCGCCTTTCAGGGAGGGGTGATATTGTCGAAATAGCAACAGGGAAATTGTATTTGTCAGAGGCTGTAGATACATATTTAGATGTAGATGCTTGAGGTTCAATGACTTCATTAGATGATTCTACACTCGTATGTACAGCTTGAGCTTCAGTTGAATTAGAGGACTCAATATTAACAGAGGTTCCAGGCTCTTCATCAATGTCAGTCACAACTACAGGCAGGGCATCTTGTGCACCAACAAAATCATCATTAGTAAACTTTGTAGGGTCGAGGGGAACAATTCCTGCTGTTTTAAAACCTGACACTCCTTTTTCAATGGTTGCAAAACTCATATATGCCTTAATAAAAAGGCTTGCTATATCATATGGAGTAATCTTGGGATTTTCTTTAGCAAGAGTGGCTGAGTGTCTTAAAATAAGTCACACTCTCTTGAAAATGCATTCTTCAGAGGTCCATACAAGCAAACATCTAATGGCTGTAGCCTGTGAGACGTGTGAGGGGGATGAAATTTGTCTTACAAAACTGAAAAGTCTCCAAAGAAATATGTGAACCATGATTATCAATTATTAAAAGAATAGGATCCTCCCTACATGGTTTTGTATGGATTTTAAAATGTTCCAACCAATCCATAAAAAGCTGCTCTGTTGTCCATCCATTATCTGAGCACTTGTATATTGCACCACATGGACCATCTTTTTGTAGGAGAGGAGACATTCGTTTACGAGGATATATAAACATATAGGTGGAATATATATCCCCGATGCACTCATGGCACAGCACACAGTTATGTTTTTACCTCTCTCCCAACTTGTAACTGATCCAACTTGTTTTTGTCCCTTTGGTCCTAATATTTTTCCAGGCTTTTGTACAGTGGATATTCCGGTTTCATCCATGTTAAATATCCTTGAAGCTGGAAATGTATGCGCCGACATAACCTTTTCGAGGTTAGAGAAAAATAACTTGACCTCTTTGCTATTAAATGCTTCCACTCTGTTCAGACTTATTGCTTCGGGTCTCCTGAGACTAATTTTAGGATTTCTTTTACGAAAAGCTAGAACCCAATCTTCTGCCATTTTTGTAGTTTTATTAAATTTGTGAGATATTTGATTTCTCTCTGCCAAAGTATATACCAGGCGTCTGAGTTCTGTTAATGTGATACCGTAAAACATTTTTGCTAACATTAGTACATACATGGTTAGCTATGTCTTCTTCTTGTATACGAGAAAACGTAGGTTTCCTTCCCAATGTGGCTTTTTTATTATTTTTATTTTTCAACCTATCTCTAAGTGTTGACCTGGGAATATTATGCATTCCTGCTGCTTTTTTAACCGACATTCCATCCTCAATTAGCCGGATTGCTTTTTTTAAGTTATCTTCGGACCAGTTGGACCTAGTCGTTGTTCGACTGCTTTTTCTAACCATCTGAAAAAATAACGTAAAATAAGTTTTAGTGTCTTTTGAGACTGGGGCAATACCGCCAGCATGGCGATTTTACCCCTACGATGGTGGCGGAATTACCCCATGATGTATTCACACTTTATATTTTAATACAAAACTAACATCCTTTCAACTTCCGTACAAGTGAAATACTGCAAAATATAATATAAAGTAGACTCTATCCATCACTATAAATAGAAAAGTGAAATCATAAATGTGTAACAACTTACCGTAAAAATTGCCGAGTACGTAAATAAGATCACTTGCCGAAAATTGTATACAACTTTGGCTGTAACTGAAATGTGGCGTTCTCGGGACACCAAACTCAACTGGTCGTAGTTTCGTTATGTTCGCACAGTGTCTGATGTTGAGTAAAGGAAGGAGACATATATAACACGCCCATTATCGTATGTGGCGATATTCCCCCCGTGGTGGCGGTATTTCCCCGGTCTCCCCTACTGAATACAACTTGCAAGACTTTTTATTTTTGGAACATTACTGTATACATCTTACAAGATTTTTTTGAAAAGGAAAAATTTTTTAAAGACAAATATTTAGAAAAGGTATTCCTAAAAACTCAACTTAAGAAACACTGTATACATCTTCCAAGATTTTTAATTTTTTAGGACACACAGTATACAACTTATATTTTCATTTTTGGGACATACTGTACACATCTTACAAGAATTTTTATTTTTGGGACTCCGCTTCGCGTCGTTCGGGCAACTGCAATTGCGTGCTTAAAAGTATAACTTTCCGCACTTGTTAGGAAAATAACTATTTTAAAAATCATTTTCATGTGATTTCTGATCATAAAAAAACTGATCAATAGTAATATGAGAAAAAAAAAATTTTCAATGATTAATCAAACTTTTTAAATTTTTAACCCAAGTAAATTGTTAACAAAGTGAATAATAACAATTTTAGATCAGAAAAATCCGATTTTAGCTATGAAAAATGGATCTATAAGAAATATCGACAAAAACAAAATGTAAGCTCAGATATTTTTTTAGAAAAAACTAGCTCAGATTTTTTTTATAAAAGAATTTTCTTTAGAAAAGAAAATCATTGGGTATTACAAATTTTCAATCTGGCTCATAAATATCAGCGTACAAAAACAAATTGGCCCAGAAAAAGTTTGTACTAAAAGATTGCCAAGAAAAATGTGAATTATTGGATCAATAATTTTTTTTACAATGAAAAATTTTTTATTTAAAAAACTAGATTAAACAATTTATTAAAATTTTGACTCAGTTATTTTTGTTTACTAAAAATGCTGATACATATTGGATTAGACATTTTTTCTAAGACAAATTCAGCTAAGAAAACTGAATCAAACAAGCTTTAATTGAAAAATTGGCTCAGAAAAGTTTTTATCCGTAGAAAAAAAATTGAATTATACCAGGAAAAATGTACACTAATAATGGACACAAAGGACGACTATTTGAAGAGCAAAAAACTATTTAAATAATTGTAGCTCTATTGGATCAGAATTTTTTTAAGTATTATTAAAAAAAATTGCTCAGAAAATTTTTCTATTGAAATATTGTGTTTTTCAAGAAAAATGCTAACAATTAATCGTTCATGCAAAATTTAACTTCACATTAATCTAATTTTAATTAAAAAAATAACTAACTCAGAAATTTTTTTACTAAAATACCTGATAAGAAAAATTTTCTCTATGCAACATTTGAATACAAGATTAAATCCATTTTTGTTGAAAAATTGACTCAGAAAAATTGTGTCAGGAAATATCGGATCAGAAAAATATTCGTTAGACAAAATTTGGCTAAAATATCAAGTCAGAAAAATTTTCTACTAAAATATGGTGGCCTGATAAGAATTTTTTTCTTTATGCAACATTTGACTCAGAATACAATATTAAATACATTATTGTTGAAAAATTGGCTCAGAAAAATGGTGTCAGGAAATATCGGATCAGAAAAAAATTCATTAAACAAAATTTGGCTAAAATATCAAGTCAGAAAAATTTTCTACTAAAATATGGTGGCCTGATAAGAAAATTTTTCTTTATGCAACATTTGGCTCAGAATACAAGATTAAATACATTTTTGTTGAAAAATTGTGTCGGGAAATACCGGATCAGAAAAAAATTCATTAGAGAAAATTTGGATAAAATATCAACTCAGAAAAATTTTCTACTAAAATTTGATGCCTGATAAGAAAATTTTTCTCTATGCAACATTTGACTTAGGATACAAGATTAAATACATTTTTGTTGAAAAATTTGACTCAGAAAAATTGTGTCTGGAAATATCGGATCAGAAAATTTTTCGTTAGATAAAATTTGGCTAAAATATCAAGTCAGAAAAATTTTCTACTAAAATATGGTGGCCTGATAAGAAAATTTTTCTTTATGCAACATTTGGCTCAGAATACAAGATTAAATACATTTTTGTTGAAAAATTGTGTCGGGAAATACCGGATCAGAAAAAAATTCATTAGAGAAAATTTGGATAATATATCAACTCAGAAAAATTTTCTACTAAAATTTGATGCCTGATAAGAAAATTTTTCTCTATGCAACATTTGACTTAGGATACAAGATTAAATACATTTTTGTTGAAAAATTTGACTCAGAAAAATTGTGTCTGGAAATATCGGATCAGAAAATTTTTCGTTAGATAAAATTTGGCTAAAATATCAAGTCAGAAAAATTTTCTACTAAAATATGGTGGCCTGATAAGAAAAATGTTCATTACGCAACATTTGACTCAGAATACAAGATTAAATACGCATAGTACGGCATAGTACTCTAAAATTGTTTAAAATCTCTTAGAAATTTCTTAAATTGTCTAAAATCTTTAAAATTATCTAAAATCTCTTATACATTTCTAAAACTGCCTAAAATGCCTTATAAATCTGTAATATTGTCTAAAATATCTTGTAAATCTTAAAAATTGTCTAAAATCTCATATAAATCTCTAAAATTGTCAAAAAATTCTTATAAATATCCAAAATTCTCTAAATTTTCTTATAAATCTCCAAAATTGTCTAAAATCTCTTGAATTGGGAATTTATAAAATCTCTTATAAATTTCTAAAATTATCTAAAATCTCTTCTAAATCTCTAAAATTCTATAAAATATCTTATAAATCTCCAAAATTTTCTGAAATCTCTAAAATTGTTTAAAATCTCTTACAAATCTCTTGTAAATATCTAAAAATTCTCTAAAATTTCTTATAAATGTCTAAAATTGTCTAAAATCTCTTGGAAATTTCTAAAAGTGTCTAAAATCCCTTTTAAATTTGTAATATTGTCTAAAATCTCTTTAAAAATAGTCCAAAATCTAATATAAAACTCTAAAATTGTCAAAAAATTCTTATAAATCTTCAAAATTCTCTAAAATTGTCTAAAATCTCTTACAAATCTCTTGTAAATATATAAAAATTCTCTAAAATCTCTTATGAATGTCTAAAATCCCTTATAAATTTGTAACATTGTCTAAAATCTCATATAAATCTCTAAAATTGTTAAAAATTCCTTATAAATCTCCAAAATCCTCTAAAATCTCATGTAAATCTCTAAAAATTTTCTAAAATTTCTTATAAATCTCCAAAATTGTCTTAAATCTCTTGAATTGGGAATTTATAAAATCTCTTATAAATTTCTAAAAGTATCTAAAATCTCTTCTAAATCTCTAAAATTGTATAAAATATCTTATAAATTTCCAAAATTTTCTGAAATCTCTAAAATTGTTTAAAATCTCTTACAAATCTCTTGTAAATATCTAAAAATTCTCTAAAATTTCTTATAAATGTCTAAAATTGTCTAAAATCTCTTGGAAATTTCTAAAAGTGTCTAAAATCCCTTTTAAATTTGTAATATTGTCTAAAATCTCTTGTAAGTCTTAAAAATTGTCCAAAATCTCATATAAATCTCTAAAATTGTCAAAAAATTCTTATAAATCTTCAAAGTTCTCTAAAATTGTCTAAAATCTCTTACAAATATCTAAAAATTCTCTAAAATCTCTTATGAATGTCTAAAATCCCTTATAAATTTGTAACATTGTCTAAAATCTCATATAAATCTCTAAAATTGTTAAAAAAATCTTATAAATCTTCAAAATTCTCTAAAATTGTCTAAAATCTCTTACAAATATCTAAAAATTCTCTAAAATCTCTTATGAATGTCTAAAATCCCTTATAAATTTGTAACATTGTCTAAAATCTCATATAAATCTCTAAAATTGTTAAAAATTCCTTATAAATCTCCAAAATCCTCTAAAATCTCTTATAAATGTCTAAAATTGTCTAAAATCTCTTGGAAATTTCTGAAAGTGTCTAAAATATCTTGTAAATCTTAAAAATTGTCCAAAATCTCATATAAATCTCTAAAATTGTCAAAAAATTCTTATAAATATCCAAAATCCTCTAAAATCTCATGTAAATATCTAAAAATTCTCTAAAATTTCTTATAAATCTCCAAAATTGTCTAAAATCTCTTGAATTGGGAATTTATAAAATCTCATAAATTTCTAAAATTATCTAAAATCTCTTCTAAATCTCTAAAATTGTATAAAATTTCTTATAAATCTCCAAAATTTTCTGAAATCTCTAAAAATGTTTAAAATCTCTTATAAATCTCTTGTAAATATCTAAAAATTCTTTAAAATCTCTTATAAATTGTCTAAAATCTCTTGGAAATTTCTAAAAGTGTCTAAAATCCCTTATAAATCTTTAATATTGTCTAAAATGTCTTGTAAATCTTAAAAATTGTCTAAAATCTCATATAAATCTTAGAGATTGTCAAAAAATTCTTATAAATATCCAAAATTCTCTAAAATCTCATGTAAATCTCTAAAATTTCTTATAAATCTCCAAAATTGTCTAAAATCTTTTAGAAATTTCTAAAATTGTCTAAAATCTCTTGAATTGGGAATTTATAAAATCTCTTATATATTTCTAAAATTATCTAAAATCTCTTCTAAATCTCTAAAATTGTTTAAAATATCTTAGAAATTTCTAAAATTTTCTGAAATCTCTAAAATTGTTTAAAATCTCTTATAAATATCTAAAAATTATCTAAAATCTCTTGTAAATAATTTTGAGTTTTTAGAATATTCTAAAAATATAATAACTTAAAATGGTTTGTATTATAATTCTGTAGAATTTTTTATATATTGTCTAGAATCGTTTTTAATAGTGTAAAATCTTCTAAAAGTGTGTAAAAAATATTGAATCCTTCTAGAATATTCTAAATATGATTTAAAATCGTCTATAATAATCTAAAATTGCTTAAAATGGTCTATAAAACCCAAAAAAAAAATTAAAACGATTCGGTGGAGTTGTTCCCGAATTTTCCAATTTTCCAGACAACTTTTCCAATTTTACTTTCCTTTCCTTGATTTTTTTAAAAAAAAAGTAGCGCTTACCAACAGTTTTTTATTAATATATTAAAATAATCTTCGATTGTTTCAAAAATACTTTTGTTGTTTTACCATATACAGAGTATTATTTTTTATTTAATATCGTTCATTCATCGTTTAGATTTAGACGATAAATCGTAGTAAAAAAATTAATCACTATAGTGGATTTAAAACTGAGAGACCAAGCGTTAAAACACTGATAAGTAGTAAATAAAAACGATATTAATGCTATAATAAGAAATGAGGTCGGTGATAATCACGTTGTTTACATTTGGCCTCTTAAAAAAATACATTATAAATGATTTATTATTACTATTTAAATTTTAAGACGAATAAAAAAAATATAATTTTTATTTGAACGAAAATATATTTAAAAAAAACATCGTTTCTGTAATATAAATTAATATTTTTGTCAAAATTCTTTTTTCTATCCTTATCATAATTTTTTTAAACATACTTTATTAAACAATTATATTTATAAAGCAGCAACTGCGGCTTTCAAAATGGCAAATTTATTATTTCCACAGACTCCACGGAAGTCATCTAAAGTTAAATCATCAATAGCAATACCGCCGAGTCCTTTATTTTTAACGTATTGCGCTTTAGCTGCAGCTGTATCGGGATCTTCATATCCTACCCAAATTCCACCTTTTTCGTCCTTGTCGGGATAACGATAAGCATATACACCTAAAATGAAAAAAAAACTAGGATCAGACTAAAATTTCCACGCAGATTAAATGTAATTAAAAAAAATGTTTATTTCTTATAAATTCCAAAATTCCCTGAAATCTCTAAAATTGTCGAGATTCTTTTATAAATCGCTAAAATTGTCTAAAATCTCTTGTCAATCCCCAGAATTCTCTAAAATTTCTCAACTTGTCGAAAGTCTCTTATAAATCTGTAAGATTATCTAAAATCTTTAAAATTCTCTAAAATTGTCTAAAATTCCTTTAAATCCCTAAAATTGTCTAAAACATTTGTCTAAAATCGCTGATAAATCTCTAAAATTGTCAAAAATATCTTAGAAATCTTCAAAATTCTCTAAAATTGTTTAATATCTCTCATAAATCTCTAAAATTATCTAAAACCTCTTATAAGTCTCCAAAATTGTCTAAAATCTCCAAAATTATTCAAAATTTCTTACAAATCTATAAAATTGTCTAAAATCGTTTACAAATCGCTAAAATTGTCTACAACCTCTTATGAATCTCTAAAATTGTCTAAATTCTCTTATAAATCTCTAAAATTATCTAAACTCTCCTGTAAATCTCCATAATTCTTTAAAATTTCTAAAATTGTCGAAAGTCTTATAAATCTTTAACGTTGTCAAAAATCTCTTTTAAATATCTAAAATCTCTTGTAAATCCTTAAAATTGTCTAAAATCTCTTGAAAATCCCTAAAATTGTCTTAATCGCTGACAAATCTCTAAAATGTCTTATAAATTACAAAATTCTCTAAAATCTCTTTTAAATATCTAAATTGTCTAAACTCTCTTGTAACTATCCAAAATTCTCTAAATTTTCTAAAATTGTCAAAAGTCTCTTATAAATTGTAAAATTGTCTAAAATCCCTGATAAATGTTTAAAATTGTCTAAAATTTCTTATAAGTCTCCAAAATAATCTAAAATCTCCAAAATTGTCTAAAATTTCTTTCATAGCTTTAAAATTGTCTAAAATCTCTTGAAAATCCCTAAAATTGTCTAAAAACTCTTGAAAATCCGTAAAATTGTCTAAAATCGCTGATAAATCTCTAAAATTGTCTAAAATCTCTTTTAAATATCTAAAATTGTCTAAAATCTCTTGTGAATCTTTAAAATTCTCTAAATTCTCTTATATATCTCTAAAATTGTCTAAACTCTCTTGTGAATCTCTAAAATTGTCTAAATTATCTTGTAAATATCCAGAATTCTCTGAAATGTCTAAAATTGTCAAAAGTCTCTTATTAATCTGTAGAATTGTCTAAAATCTCTTGAAAATCCCTAAAATTTTCTAAAATCGCAGATAAATATTTCAAATAGTCTAAATGTCTTATAAGTCTTCAAAATACTCTAAAATCTCCAAAATTGTCTAAAATTTGTTACATATCTGTAAAATTGTATAAAATTTCCTATGAGTCTCCAAAATAGTCTAAAATCTCCAAAGTTGTCTAAAATTTCTTTCATAGCTTTAAATTTGTCTATAATCTCTTGAAAATCCCTAAAATTGTCTAAAATCTCTTTAAAATCCCTAAAATTGTCTAAAATCGCTGATAAATCTCTAAAATTGTCTAAAATATCTTACAAATATCTAAAATCTCTTGAAATCTCTAAAAATTGTCTAAAGCCGCTTATAAGCCTCCAAAGTTGTCTAAATTTTTTTAAATTGTCGAAAGTCTCTTATAAATCTGTAAAATTGTCTAAAATCTCGTATAAATATCTAAAATTGTCTAAAATCTCTTGTAATCTCTAAAAATTGTCTAAAATAATTGATGAATCTCTAAAATTGTCTAAAATATCTTACAAATATCTAAAATCTCTTGAAATCTCTAAAACTTGTCTAGAGCCTCTTATAAGTCTCCAAAATTCTCTAAAGTTGTCTAAATTTTTTAAAGTCTCTTATAAATCTCTAAAATTGTCTAAAATCTCTTGTAATGTGTAAAAATTGTCTAAAACCTCTTATACATCTCCAAAATTTTCGTCCTTGTCAGGATAACGATAAGCATTTTATTTATACTGAAAAATAATTTCCTTTCATTTTTAATGACACTGAAAAGTGAAAAGTTGTGCATTCGGGAAAAATATAGAGAATAATAAAAACAGGGAAAAATAGACAAAAATAAAGAAAAATTGGGGAAAATAACAGAAATAGAAAAAAAATAGGAAAAATAAAGAAAAATGGTAAAAAATAGTAGAAATTGGGAAAAATAGTGAAAAACAGGAAATTGGAGAAAAAGAAGTAAATAAGGAAAATAGGGAAAAATGGTAAAAAAGAGTAAAAACCAGAGAAAATATGGAAAAATAAGGAAAATAAGGAAAAATAGATACAAATAGGAGCAAATGCGGAAAAATAGGGGGAAATAAGAAACAGGGAAAAAATAATAAGAAAAAAATAGTAAAAATAGAGAAATTAGGAAATATAGGGAAAAACCGGAAAAAATTGAGAAAAATTGGAAAAAAGTGGGAAAAATCGGAAAAGATTGGGAAAATTACAAAAATAGGAAAAATAGGGGGGAAAGAGAGAGAAAGATATTAAATCACGTAAGGAACTTATAATTATCTCTCTTTATTAATCAATATTTTCCCCCCTTTTTCTTCTATGTGCTTTTTTTTAATATTTATCTCCGTTTTTTCTTTAATAATTATGAATTTCCACATTTTCTTTCATTATTTGTTCTTTTTTTATACTTGTTATATTCTTTTTCTCTATTTGTCCCCCTTTTTTTCTAATTATATTTTTAATATTTTTTCCTGTCCCCCATTTTTTATAATTTTGTTCTTTTTTTTAGTAATTGTCCGCCTTTTTATATTCTAATTGTGTCCTTTTTAATATTCCCCCCCTTTTATCCTCAATTACGTCCTTTTTTAGTAAAATGTGTGTCCCTGTTTTTTCTAAGTATGTCCTTTTTGTCCTTTTTTTAGTCAAAAAAAAAATACTAAAAAATGAACAAAATCAGAAAATAAAAGAGGGGAACTTTTATTTTCTGATTTTGTTCATTTTTTAGTATTTTTTTGTGTCCACCCTTTTTTCCAAATTATGTCCTATTTTCCTCCTTTTTTCTTAATTATATCGATTTTTAATCTTTTTTCTTGGTTCCCTGTTTTTTTCCTTTTTTAATCTTTTTCCATGACCCCCCATTTTTTTATAATTATGCTGTTTGTTCCCCCTTTTTTTCTCAATTTATGTCTCTTTTTTGACAAGTTTTTTAACCCCCTTTTTTTCTCATAAATATGCCCTTTTTTAATCTTTTTTCTTGCCCCCCTTACTTTTTTTATAATAATGCTGTTTTTTCAATATTCCTCCCCCTGTTTCCACAATTTATGTCTCTTTTTTACTAATTTTATTTATGCTGTTTTTTCCCCTTTTTTTTCTCAATTTATGTCTCTTTTTTGACAAGCTTTTTAAACCCCCTTTTTTTCTCATAATTATGCCCTTTTTTCGTGTCCCCCTTATTTTTTTTATAATTATCCTGTTTTTTCAATATTGCTCCCCTTGTTTCCCCAATTTATGTCTCTTCTTTACCAATTTTATTTATGCTGTTTTTTTTTCAATATTTCCTCCCCCCTTTTTTTCTCAATTTATGTTTTTTGCCAAGTTTTTTAACCCCCTTTTTTTCTCATAATTATGCCCTTTTTTAATCTTTTTTCGTGTCCTCTTATTTTTTTATAATTACTTATGCTGTTTTTTCAATATTTCTCCCCTTGTTTCCCCAATTTATGTCTCTTTTTTACTAATTTTATTTATGCTGTTTTTTGAATATTTTACCCCTTTTTTTCACAATTTATGTCTCTTTTTTGATAAGTTTTTTCACCCCCTTTTTTCTCATAATTATGTCCTTTTTTTAATCTTTTTTCGTGTCCCCCTAATTTTTTATAATTATGCTGTTTTTTCAATATTTCTCCCCCTGTTTCCCCAATTTATGTCTTTTTGTTACTAATTTTATTTATGCTGTTTTTTTCAATATTTTTCCCCATTTTTTTCTCAATTTATGTCTCTTTTTTGATAAGTTTTTTTAACCCCCTTTTTTTCACCATTATGTCCTTTTTTAATCTTTTTTCGTGTCCCCCGTTTTTTTTAATAATTATGCTGTTTCTCAATATTTCCCCCCCTGTTTCCCCAATTTATTATTTTTTAATAATCTTAATCCCTTTTTTTTCTTAATTGTGTCCCTGTTTTAACAGTTTTCCCTCATTTTATAATTTGCTGTTTTTTCAATATTTTTCGCCTTTTTTCCATAATTATGCTGTTTTTTTTTTTAATTTTCCCCATTTTTTTCTCTATTTATTCCCTATTTTTTAGTAATTTTCTTAACCTCCCTTTTTTCTCAATTTGGTCCATTTTTAATCCTTTTTTGGTCACCTTTTTTTTCCTAATAACACTATTTTTTTCAATATTTTCCCACTTTTTTCCCTATATTATGTCTACTTTTTCGATATCCCCCCCTCTGTGCTTGTTTCTTTTTTCGGTCCCTTTCACCCTTTTTTCAATTCCCTTCCCTTTTTCCTCCTTTTTTACCCATGTTTTTCTTATTATCAACCATTTTTTTACTCTACCCCTACTTGTTAGCTGTCTTACCAATGAAAAGTTAGAGCCAAAAATATTAATGGCGCGAAACCATCTTCCCATGGATTTTATAGGATTTAAATTTCGTTTTTACTGACCTCTTCGTTTGGTAGCATCAGGAATCTTGGTTAAACCTCCTGGAGTTGTAGTCCTGGTAGTAACTTTCGTACAAATTTCAGGATAACTTAATAAACCGGCTTCCTTAGTTAACGGTCCTGGATCTCCGGGTCCTTCTAAATCCTTAATAGGGAATTCATCTACTTTAGATTCCCCTTGCAAATGCCAAGTTCTACCATATGTTGGAATTCCTAAGACAAGTTTGGTAGCTGGTGCTCCGTTGGTCAACCTATAAGAATGAAATTATGTGGGATTCATTTATTTTTTTTTACACATACTTACCAATATTTTACCCAAGAATCAACATTTTCATCACCTCTTCTATCGATTAGTTCGTATAACGGTGCGGGAAAATCTGCCAAATGGTCGTTACGGTTTGGTGTGTAGAAATCAAAAGCATGAAGAGCTATAAAGTCCAAGAATGGAGCCAGGCTTTTTGGGTCGTAATAAACTATATTAAAAATAAATAAAATTGTTAAATATGTATGTGGGGGGGGGGGCGGTTTCATTAATTCCACCCAAAATTTTATTTAAAAGTGCTTGTACTCTGGTCACATTCTAATTAACCGCCGTTAATTTCATTTAATTCAAATTTGCCGCTCAAATTTGATATTTGACAGTTGAAGTTACTAGTATATATATATAGGTGAGTTCGGCTTGGTACTCGTAAAAAGTCCGTTCGGATACTGACAAAAATTCGGTTTTAGACGTTACTCTAAATAATCACACTTTACTCATAAACGCTGGCAATTCTTTAAGCCGAACTCGGCTTATAAAGGAAGAATCTTTCTTCTTTTTCCTTAGTTTAATGACCTCCACCGTTTTGGGTTATTGGGCCAGTTGCAATTTATTCTTTTTCATAAAAGAGAAAGGAATACTTGTCTGTCTGTTGTCTTACTCTTCATATGTAAAGGCAAAAACATATTTGAAGAGCTCCCAGTTTTACAAGTTCCCAGAAAAGCTGGTCCACAACAAAAATGGCATTACACTATTGAGCCTTTTTTGGGGCACATTTGAATTTAAAAAAAATACAAATTCACATGTGAAAAAAAAAATTTAATGACTGATCCTATATGGTGAACAAAATTTTCGAAATAAAATAGTTTATTTTAAAAGTATTGAATTCGCCATTTTGAATTGCTTTTCAAACCAGATTCGTCTTGAGAGACCGCAAAACTCCCCGATTTCGCAGGATTGCGTTCACCATATTGATTTCGCCATTTTGAATTGCTTTTCAAACCAGATTCGTCTTCAGAGACCCCAAAACTCTCCCATTTCGCAAAATTGCGTCCACCATATTGAATCCGCCATTTTGAATTGCTTTTCAAACCAGATTCGTCTTCAGAGACCCCAAAACTCTCCCATTTCGCAAAATTGCGTCCACCATATTGAATCCGCCATTTTGAATTGCTTTTCAAACCAGATTCGTCTTCAGAGACCCCAAAACTCTCCCATTTCGCAAAATTGCGTCCACCATATTGAATCCGCCATTTTGAATTGATTTTCAAACCAGATTCGTCTTCAGAGACCACAAAACTCCCCGATTTCGCAAAATTGCGGCCACCATATTGAATCCGCCATTTTGAATTGCTTTTCAAACCAGATTCGTCTTCAGAGACCGCAAAACTCCCCGATTTCGCAAAATTGCGTCCACCATATTGATTCCGCCATTTTGAATTGCTTTTAAAACCAGATTCGTCTTTAGAGAGTCCAAAACTCCCCGATTTCGCAAAATTGCGTCCACCATATTGATTCCGCCATTTTGAATTGCCTTTTAAACCAGATTCGTCTTCAGAGAATCCAAAACTCCCCGAGTTCGCAAAATTGCGTCCAGCATATTGATTCCGCCATTTTGAATTGCTTTTTAAACCAGATTCGTCTTCAGAGAGTCCAAAACTCCCCGATTTCGCAAAATTGCTTCCACCATATTGAATCCGCCATTTTGAATTGCTTTTCAAACCAGATTCGTCTTCAGAGACCCCAAAACGCTCCGATTTCGCAAAATTGGGTCCACCATATTGATTCCGCCATTTTGAATTTTGTTTTTTGTCAAACCAGATTAGTATTCAGGTGCCTCAAAAACATTCCAAATAACAGGTTTCAAGCGAATCCTGTCGATTTCTAAAATTGCATCCGTCATTTTGAATTTTATTCATTTTTTACACCAGATTCGATTTATCGATCCATTAAATCTCCAAAATAACAAGTTTAAAGCGAATCCGGCCGTTTTCGAAAATTGCATCCTCCATATTGATTCCGCCATTTTGAATTTTGTTTTTTGTCACACCAGATTAGTATTCAGACACCCCAAAACATCCCAAATAACAGGTTTCAAGCGAATTTGGTCGATTTCTAAAATTTCATAGCGTCAGCCATTTTGAATTGCTTATTTCACTATGTATTCAGAGACCCAAAAAACTATTTAGAAAACAATATGATGGTGGTGAGGTTTTCCGGGTTTTCCTACACCTATAGCCTAATGGCGCTATCAATCCTCGGTAAGTCGCCCCAGAACGCTGCGGCAAATAAAAATAATAGCCGTTCCTTCCCCGCACAAGCCTTTGGCTTCTGGGGTTCACTCGTAAGGGGGTGAAATGTAGGGCGAGTATTATTATTATAGTTCAATCAACCCGGACCGTTTTCGAAAATTGCTTCCGCCATATTGAATGCGCCATTTTGAATTTTCTTTTTTTATTAGATTTCTATTAAGAGATCCCAAAAACTCCGAAATAACAACTTTCAAGCGAATCCCGCCGTTTTCGAAATCTGCGTACGCCATATTGAATCCGCCATTTTGAATTTTGTTTTTCACACTAGATTCGTCCTCGGCGATCCCAAAAAAACCCCTAAATAACAAGTTTTAAGTGAATCCAGCAGTTTTCAAAAATTGCGACCGCCATATTGGATTCACCATTTTGTATTTTGTTTTTTCACACTTGATTCGTCCTCGGGGATCGAAAAAAAAACTAAATAACAAGTTTTAAGTGAATCGGCTATTTTAATATTTTGTTTTTTTTTGACTCCAGTCTCGTATTGAGAGTCCCCAAAAATCCCCTAAATAACAACTTTCAAGCGAATCAGGTCGTTTTCGAAAATTTCGTCCGCCATGTTGTTTCCGCCATTTTGAATTTTGTTTTTTTCACACCAGATTCGTATTTAGCGACCCCATAAAGCTCCAAAATAAGTTTCAAGCGAATACGAAGGATTTTGAAAATGGCGTCCGCCATTTTTAATTCTGTTATTTTCGCACAAAATTCGTATACAGAGACCCCAAAAACACCATAAATAACAAGTTTCATGTGAATTCCGCCGTTTTAGAAAATTGCGTACGCCATATTGAATTCGCCATTTTTAATTTTGTTATTTTCACACAAAATTCGTATATAGAGACCCAAAAAACCCGATAAATAACAAGTTTCAAGCGAATCCGACCGATTTCTAAAACTGCGTGCTCCATATTGATTCCGCCATTTTGAATTTTGTTTTTTTCAGACCGGATTCGTATTCACCGATTCGTAGACTTACAGAAATCAAGTTTAATAAGAATTCAATAAACATTCCGTATTTGAACCAAGTATTTTCGGTTTACAATCGCCATTTTGTTTTTTTCCAAAAAAAAAATGAACTACGTTTTTGACTTTTGACTACGGAATTATATGACAAAGACAACAAAAAAATCCGGAAGTCAATTGGTCAATCAGTTTGGCTGAAACTGTGAAAAGAACAAACAGAACGCACGGACAGATATACAACCCAATAAAAAAAGGTTCTCGCTTAGCTTGACGAAATGCTAGAAGGCCAAGCACCAACGTTGCCATTTTTCGGAAAATATTTGCGCGCTACTCGTTTCATTTGAAATTTCAACAGCTCTTTATTTAAATTAGTTTCCTAAGTTGAAAGAGTGTAGGACATATATTTTATACCGACATAGTTTTCATTTCAGCAATTTCATTATTGTGCATATTGTTTATTGTGATACATAGCGAATGCTCATTTTTTTAATAAATACTCGCATATTACTAGTGATTTTCTATTATTTTGCAGCTGTTCATATTTTCGTTTTTAGGAGTGTGCGTGTTTTTATTATGCCTCTGGGCATTTTTAAATATTTTCACGGTAAAATTTGATCTAATTTTGCAAAATCCCCATCCAGTTTATTCAGAAACACAAACAGTTTATTTATTTCATTTTTTATTTAATTGAGTATCTTTTACTTCTAGATACAATTATTTGTTAAAGATTTCATAATTTTTTCAAAGAAATGTCGACAGAATAATATAAGACAAACTGGATGATCAAATGATCATTTTATATTGCTCTACAAAAAAATAAATAAAACCAGAGATCAGATGATTATATTTTATTACCAGTACATCCACAACCTAGGAAATGATAAATATATAAATCTATACATATTTATTTATATTCATATCATTATTTTTATAAGGGGTAACTACTTACAAGTACTTATGTCTAAGGGGGCCTCTGTTAATTACACATAAAAGTACTTACAACAAATAATAAAAGTAAAATAAAAGTTTTCTAATATTGATGATCATATGATGATGATACAGATGTTACAAGAAAAGAATCAGTGGATGACCTAATTAAATTTTCTTGAATTTGTAACTTTTCTTGAGCATCAACAGCTGTTTGAAAACCTGCAACTCCAACTTTTCTTTTCTTTTTTGTTGATGTAAACCTGTGTTGTTTTGTTATATTTCTTTTTTGAGATTCAATTTTTGTTACAAAATCATTCCTACTTTCTGATGAGTTGGAGCACTTTCCTAAACTATTAACAATAACTAAATGTTGTGTGAATTTGACTCAAAATTTCTTCATCAATCTCGTCATAATTTATCTTTTCCAGAGTAAAAAGAAGATTTCTGATTTTATAACTATTCATTCTTTGGCTATTCACTCAACAGTTTTCATTTGTGTCTGCAAAATTAGATAAACACTGCAAAAGTTCTGATTTGTCACTTACAAGTAAATTATTAGTACTAGTCGCTTCACTTTGACTATTATTCCCTTCTAATAAAATATGTATATGCCTACAAATGTTCTTTCTATCACAAAAATATTTGCAATTGCAGGTAAACATATGATTACACACATTACAAAATATGCATATTTGTTTACAACATTTCTCTGTCAATTTTTTATATATCAAATATGAAACATCACTCTTTTTTACTTCCCAATGAGTGTTATGATCTAGAACTGTATACTTGGCTGCATCTTTGATTGCGTTCTTATGATTTTGTGATGTTTCTCTAATAAACCTTGTGTTCTCACCTTTAGTTAGTCTTATTATCCTTTCCACACTTTTATCCCTTACATATTTCAATACAGCATTTAAACCTTTGTCAAGACGTTTCACGGTTTTTCTTTCTAAATAAAAGTATTTGATAGTTTTGTGCATGGATTCCAAGTGCATATTTGTATTTACAAACACATTTTCGCGAAAACAGTAAGCCCATTTTTTTACAGTGCGTAAATAGGTGTTTTTGAAATACTCTCCAAAACTTTGAGTTTCTATATCACTACACATAAATGATATTGCATTATGAAATGCTGTATAAAAATGTTCTTTTGCAGTTTCTTGTTGTAGCGATTTAAGCATTTTGTATATACAAGCCCTTTTTTCTTTATTTAAAATTTTAGTCAAGCCACTTTGCCAGGCTCTGTCAACATGCCACGAACAGTATAAATGTTTCGGACTGCCTTCCATCACCAGTTGCCATCCATTAAAAAAAGCCTCGGCCATATCTGACATGAATATATTACATGCAACATTACCTGAAAAAATAGAGCAAAATTAAATAATACTCCTAGTAGTAGATTAAGCCACATTTACCTACTGCATCCTTAACACACCTGAACAAAAATACTTGAGCTATGGTGTCCTTTCTGTTAGTAAACATTTCAGCAACTGGAAACCCATGATTATATTCATCAATTACCATTATGGTAGTCAATTCAAAATCATAAGAGTTTAGACCATTAGTGCTGTCGATTGTGATTAAATTTGGAAATTTTGTAATTATCTGTTTTTGAAATCTATTCATAATTATTAAACAAAAATCATCAGTTTTAAAAACATCATGTTGGTTTCCTTGTGCCTTGTAAAATAAAATAGGATTGTCCTGAAGTGTTTGACACTCAGCTACCCACAAATCCACTGAAAAGGCATCATTTGAACTTCTTTTCCCATCTTTTATCTCAACACCAAAACTAGTTTTTATGTTTGATAGGTCCTTTGCTGTTAATAAATCAACCCTTTTTAGATCTTCTCCTATATTGTCCCGAGTTGATTCTAAAATCCTGAAAGAATAAATACAAGAAATTATAAAGCTCAAATGTAACATTAGGTGTTTTTACCTTCTTGATGTGACCCCTTTAACAAGTTTTATAGCAATATTCTGTTTTTCCAATTTTGGAAGTCTTATATGTTGCAAATCTAAGGTATGGCCATAATGAGCTTTCTGCCATTCAACAAGAAATTTACCATTTTCCATTATGAGTCTAATCTGACTGGTACATGAACTATCCATTTTGCAGGAGCCTTGGCTTTTAAGTAGCCTATTTCTTTGTTCATTAGGCTTTATGACATGACCTTAAATATATATAGTAGATTTAAGAAACATATAACAATTTTTAACTAATATGTTTGAGTGGACAGGTATAACTACTCACTTGTTTTACTTCTATTGCACCTATAATAATGTATTTCACCAGTAGTGGAAGTGCTTTTACTTTTAATGATGTAAGAACTACTAGTTGATATCTCTATTTTGGATTTCCAGGCCTCAAATTCTACAACAGAAAATACACATTTATTATAAATTAGTCTATGACTTATTTGTTAATTTATGAAATTAAAACAAAATCATATAGGTATAGTATCTACACCTACCATTCAAATTTTCAAAACAAATTGACTCCATTTCAAACTTCATATTATGCAGTCTCTCTAGATGGCTCATAAAATTCTTATTATTCTGGAATGAACCACAATTTCCTTCCAGACATTTGTAACTTGAAAAATTAGATTTTATTTTGGTAACAAGGTTTTTATTTTTGTGAACCTCACTTATATGCCTGTTGAGTATGAAGGGTCGAGCAAATTGTTTTCCACAAACTGTACACACCGTCGGCATTTTAATTTAATACAGGCAAGCCTATTTACGGTAAAGATAAAAAACAAAAACTAGAGGTGAAATATCAGTACAATTAACAATATTTGACCTTTTCAACTATAAACACCATAAACACAAGACAAATAATAAAAAATTGAATTTACTGACTGACATCTGACATAAACTAATGACATATGTCGTTTTCTCATGTATTTGGCAACGTTGGTGCTTGGCCTTCTAGCATTTCGTCTTAGCTTGCTCCCTTATACTTGTCATCAAATTTAAATATGAATTGTGACGTCATAATTGTAATCATTAATCAATACTCTTATTATTATATTAAATATTACTCGATATCAGAAGTGGTAGCTTTTTACAACGTTATGACTATAACTAACTTGTCATTTGTATGACAAACACTATTACCAACTTAATCTATTTTTAATATAAAGTGTATTTTCTTACCTGTGCTGTTAACATTTGGTAAAACTGTAAGTGACAGTTGCAAATTATCTGCTCTGAATGCGGATTTTAGCTCTTTAACTAACGCTGTAAATTGTTGCTTGTGTTCCTCGGCATTATCATCGACAACATGTTCGCCTGTGAAGACTGATTTAAAGCTGCTCCAAGCCTTTTCTAAAAGAAAAAAAATACATCAAAAACACACAATAAATGATTTTGCCGCTAGATGGCGCGAAATAATATACAGACTTTCAAGATTTTTAGGACAAACAATGCATTTTAGTGCAAAAATGTACTGGTGCAAACTTATAGAACATCAAATTCTCTACAAGAAATGTCTCAAACTTCATTCAAAATTCATAATAATTTCGCCGCTAGATGGCGCTAATGTGCAAGTACGTTTATTTCCGACTTTTCCACATTTTGAGGACAAACAATGCATTTTATTGCAAAAATGTACTGGTGCAAAGTTATAGAACATCAAATTCTCTACAAGTTTTGTCTCAAACTTTATTCAAAATTCCCAAAAATTTCGCCGCTAGATGGCGCGAAATAATGTGCATGTACGTTTTTCCGGACTTTTTCCAGATTTTCAGGACAAACAATGCATTTTCCTGCAAAATGTACTGATTCAAAATTATAGAGGATTAAATTCTCTACAACTTTCGCCGCTAGATGGAGCGAAGCAATGTACATGTAGGTTTTCCAGACTTTCAAGATTTTGATGATAAATAATGCATTTTAGTGCAAAAATGTACTGGTGCAAAGTTATAGACCATCAAATTCTCTACAAGTAATGTCTCAAACTTTATTCAAAATTCATAATAATTTCGCCGCTAGATGGCGCTAATGTGCAAGTACGTTTTTTTCGGACTTTTCCATATTTTGAGGACAAACAATGCATTTTATTGCAAAAATGTACTGGTGCAAAGTTATAGAACATCAAATTCTCTACAAGTAATGTCTGAAACTTTATTCAAAATTCCCAATAATTTCGCCGCTAGATGGCGCGAAATAATGTACATGTAGGTTTTCTAGACTTTTTCAAGATTTTGAGGACAAACAATGCATTTTAGTGTAAAAATGTATTGGTGCAAAGTTATAAACCATCAAATTATCTACAAGTTTTGTCTCAAACTTTATTTAAAATTCCCAAAAATTTCGCCGCTAGATGGCGCGAAATAATGTGCATGTACGTTTTTCCAGACTTTTTCCAGATTTTCAGGACAAACAATGCATTTTCCTGCAAAATGTACTGATTCAAAATTATAGAGAATTAAATTATCTACAACTTTTGTATCAAACTTTGTCCAGAATTCCTAATAATTTCGCCGCTAGATGGAGCGAAGCAATGTACATGTAGGTTTTCCAGACTTTCAAGATTTTGATGATAAACAATGCATTTTAGTGCAAAAATGTACTAGTGCAAAATAATAGAGCATCAAATTCTCTACAACTTTTGTTTCAAACTTGGTACAGAATTCCTAATAGTTTCGCCGCTAGATGGCGCGAAATAATGTACATGTAGGTTTTCCAGACTTTTAAGATTTTGAGGACAAACAATGCATTTTAGTGCAAAATGTACTAGTGCAAAGATATAAAGCATCAATTTCTCTACAACTTTTATATCAAACTTTATCCAGAATTCCTAATCATTTCACCGCTAGATGGCGCGAAGCAATGTACATGTAGGTTTTCCAGACGTTCAAGATTTTGATGATAAACAATGCATTTTAGTGCAACAATGTACTGGTGCAAAGTTATAGAGCATTAAATTCTCTACAACTTTTATATTAAACTTTGTTCAGAATTTCTAATCATTTCGTCGCTAGATGGCGCGAAATAATGTGCATGTACGTTTTTCCGGACTTTTTCCAGATTTTGAGGTACAAACAATGCATTTTAGTGCAAAATGTACTAGTGAAAAGTTATAGAGAATCAAATTCTCTACAACTTTTGTATCAAATTTTGTCCAGAATTTCTAATAATTTCGCCGCTAGATGGCGGACTGAGGTATTAAAAATAGTCTTCAAAATCAAGTAATCTAGTAACTTTTAGTCATGATTTTAATGGGTTGGTACAACTTAAGATAAATGTCAACGAATCCAATACGTCAAAAAACTGTAAATATTTATTTGTTGAGATCTCAAAATAACAATTGAAGTTTGATTAAGTACATTTAATTTTGGATAGCAATAATATTTTTTAATAGAATTAACAAAAGAAACATTTAATCACAATTTAAGAAGATGAATAAGATTTAAATTTTTTGACATTAGTGACATTTGTATTTGACATTAGTGACATTTGTATTTGACATTAGTGACATTTCTATTTGACGTTAGTGACATTTTGACGTACTATTATCACTGTTACCAACTGTATAATAATGTTATTCTCTACTTACTAATTCCTGTCTTGATCTTCTTTGGTTTAGTCTCGGGAAACTCCCAAGCCAAATCTAATCCATCGAAATTGTAACCTTTAACTAAAGTGTAAGCTGAATTAACAAAAGCTAAGCGATGAACTGTAGATTCCAACTGAAAATAAATAACCATATTGAATTAAATTAAATTTAGTGTGTTTGAACGTGGCTTACAATAGTTCTGTATTTGGCGTTAAGTTGGTCTCCGGATCCCTCAACGTCCTCGTTTCCTCCGACAGAAAGCAGGATTTTCAATTTAGGGAAACTTCTTTTCAGATCTGTTATTAACCTATAGTTGTCTTTGAGGACGTCAAATTGTTCATTCAGAGGGATTATTTTGTAGGTTTTATCATCAATGGCGGCGTAGCCGTAGATTAAATGCGTACAGACACGTAAAGCGTCATGTAAATCGGGTATTGAAAATTGTCCTTGACCTATAAAAAAAATGAAATGAACAAAAAATTGTTTGTGTTATTCATTTTTTTAAGACGTACTCATATACTATTATTCTTATATTATTTATAATTGGAATAGTTTAAACACCGTAAATTTCAAGGTTATGACTCAGTTGACTGAGATCTGATTCATAACCGCAGTAATTGAATATTGTTGATGTTAAGTAAGTAAAAACAGGGTCATCTTAAGGTTATATTTAAAAAAATACTACTACTACTACTATAATAAAAATACTTTAAATTAACAATATTAATTGTTCTAAATTTTTGTAGAAAGCACCCCACGCTTTTTTATTCCAATGTTATTTTTTACTTTTTAGTTCACGTTGGTACAAAAGCGTCTTTTTTTCTTTTGTATTTTTTTTTTAAACTCTGGTTTAGAAGTCATAAGGAGATTAAAGTCTTAGCGTTTCATTTTCTTCTTGTTAAATTTTTTATCGAAATTGTATCGACAAGTCAAAATTTCCGTACCAGTAAACACTCCCAAATCTAGTTCGCCATCTTGAATTTATTAGTTTTGACAAAAAAACATAATCTCCCACCCCAAAACCCCCACATCTATCAATTTTCAATACAAACTGTCCATAATCATAAATCTCGTTCACCATCTTGAAGCCGCCATTTTGAATACAATAATTGAAACAACAATTTCATAATATCCGACCCCAAAAACCCCCATATACCAATTTTGAATAGAAACTGATCACAATCATAAATCTCGTTCGCCATCTTGGAGACGCCATTTTGAATTTATTAATTTTGACCAAAAATTAATAATCTCCGACCCCAAAAACCCCCATATACCAATTTTGAATAAAAACTGACCACAATCATAAATCTCGTTCGCCATCTTGGAGACGCCATTTTGAATATATTAATTTTGACCAAATATTAATAATCTCCGACCTTAAAAATCCCCATATACCAATTTTGAATAGAAACTGACCACAATCATAAATCTCGTTCGCCATCTTGGAGACGCCATTTTGAATATATTAATTTTGACCAAATATTAATAATCTCCGACCTCAAAAATCCCCATATACCAATTTTGAATAGAAACTGACCACAATCATAAATCTCGTTCGCCATCTTGGAGCCGCCACTTTAAATTTATTAATTTTGATAAAAAATTCATAATCTCCGACCCCAAAAACCCCCAATGACCAATTTTGAATAGAAACTGATCATAATCATAAATCTCGTTCGCCATCTTGGAGCTGCCATTTTAAATTTATTAATTTTGACCAAAAATTAATAATCTCCGACCCCAAAAACCCCCATATACCAATTTTGAATAGAAACTGACCACAATCATAAATCTCGTACGCCATCTTGGAGCCGCACTTTAAATTTATTAATTTTGATAAAAAATTCATAATCTCCGACCCCAAAAACCCCCAATGACCAATTTTGAATAGAAACTGATCATAATCATAAATCTCGTTCGCCATCTTGGAGCTGCCATTTTAAATTTATTAATTTTGACCAAAAATTAATAATCTCCGACCCCAAAAACCCCCATATACCAATTTTGAATAGAAACTGACCATAATCATAAATCTCGTTCACCATCTTAGAGCCGCCATTTTGAATTTATTAATTTTGACAAAAAATTCATAATCTCCGAAGACAAAAACCCACATATACCAATTTTGAATAGAAACTGACCATAATACTAAATCTCGTTCGCCATCTTGAAGCCGCCATTTTGAATGTATTATTTTTGACAAAAAATTCATATTCTCCGACCCCAAAAACCCCCATATACCAATTTTGAATAGAAACTGACCATAATCATAAATCTCGTTCACCATCTTAGAGCCACCATTTTGAATTTATTAATTTTGACAAAAAATTCATAATCTCCGAAGACAAAAACCCACATATACCAATTTTGAATAGAAACTGACCATAATACTAAATCTCGTTCGCCATCTTGAAGCCGCCATTTTAAATGTATTATTTTTGACAAAAAATTCATATTCTCCGACCCCAAAAACCCCCATATATTAATTTTGAATAGAAACTAACCATAATCACAAATTTCATCCGCCATCTTGGAGTCGCCATTTTGTTTTTTTTTTCTCCAACATAAATTATTTGAGATTCCATTACGTACATGGATACAGATCAAGTTAATAACAAGTGAAAAACCTCAATATTTACGCCATAATTTTCAAGTTTTCGAAAATTTAAAATGACCTTGAGGTCATGGGTCAAAGATTAATATAATTTTAGGGATTTTTAACGATACTGAGTCGATTGCCGTTATCTGTCGCCATCTATTATAGCTTCTGAGTTGAATCTGATCACAGACAGACAGACAGACAGATAGCAGAGCCGTTGTATAAGAAATAAAAGCATATTAAAAATGACTAAAAGAAGAAGAAAAATAAAACAGTAGATTTTCTGTTAAAACAGTATATATGGCAGCACTGAATAACTGACAGATTAGAAGCGAATTTATTTAGGAGCGGCTATCGGGAGACAAATATTCCATATTGAGACAAATATTCCATATCGAGAGACAAATATTCCTTACTACGCGCATGCTTCGTTAATGTCAGCTACTTTTTTCTGATTATTTAGAATAAAAATGAAAAAATAAATAAAACTACTATTCGAATCAAACTGGAGTAATAATGAATAAAAAATAGCAATTTATTTCGTAAATAGAATTATTTTTATGGAATTTTTGTCTCCTAATAACGGCTTCTAATTTTAGACGTTAATGTAATACTGGTTGTATAACCATAGGCGTATCAAAATATCTCTTGATATAATTTATTTTTTAAAGGGATTAAAATCTTAAATCTCCTACAATTTATTAATATCCTGTTTACTTCTTAAAATGTCCGTGATTAGATAATTTGATTATAATTGAAGAAAATTGCAATTGGAGGTTATTCTACCGACAATTACCGTTATTTTTATTTCTTTTTTATTAGAAGATTTTTACGCTAATTCAATTTAGTTTTTGTGTCAATGGTCAATGGTCAATGGCTGTCAAAAATCCATAGGTGGCGTCATATTTTTTTGTTTATCCAATTGCAATAATTATTATAATTAATATAAACCATAAATTGTGTTGTAATTAATATGTTTTTAATCGCTATCAAGAAGATAAATATATTTATGTCTTTCTAAGAAGAATTAATACAAATAATCAGGGTTCAAGAAACTAATTGTGGTAAGAAAGATTTATTGGAATTTTTAATTTACATTATAATAAGTACCGTGGGTCACCTTGAAATTGATATTTGCTATTTTTTAAATCTTTTTAATTGACCATGATCTCAATGTTTACATAAGTACTGTGAATAATATTATTGGGAAATATCTTAATTAAATAAATGTTATACAGGGTGTGTCAATACCAGTTAAAACTATATCTGTATATTGAAAATTGTTTACACGATATTTATGAAAATTTTTGTTGTGTCACATCTAAATAAAGTAGTTCAGTCTATACAGGGTGTTCCGAACGTAACAACTAATTTTGTTGTTTTAAATGGAATACCTTGTATTTTTTTTATTCAAATTTTCATTAAATAGTAAACAGTTTTCAATATAAATATGGTTAAAACTCGTCGTGACACACCCTATATATACTTCATCAAAATATAAATTATAGTTCAAAGTATGGTTGTGGTATCTCAAAAGACGGTAAAAATAAAAAAGAAAAAAGAACGGGTCCAATACGGAACCTTATGAGACACCACATTTTAAATTTGCAGAAGTTATAAACAAATAAAATTGTAAAAAAAGGAGTCTAGTTTTTTAGAATTATCTAAAAAACTATAAGCGTTAAAGTGAATTTTTAAAAAGATTGCGAAAAAGGAAGAAATCTACAATAAAAAAAGTCTCAATTATACTAAAATTCCTGGAAAAGTTATAAACAAATTGCAAAAGTTATAAATAAATATTTAAAAAAAGAAGGATCTAGTCTTTTGTAAATAACTAAAAAACTATAAGCGTTAAAGTGAATTTGTAAAAATATTATGAAAGAGGAAGAAATTTACAATAAAAAAAGTCCCAATTATACTAAAAATTTTTCAAGAGTTATAAACAAATTGCAAAAGTTATAAATAAAGTTTTAAAAAATGAGGTGTCTAGTTTTTTGAAAATAACTAAAAAACTATAAGCGTTAAAGTGAATTGGTAAAAATATTATGAAAGAGGAAGAAATTTACAACAAAAAAAGTCCCAATTATACTAAAATTTTTCCAAGAGTTATAAACAAATTGCAAAAGTTATAAATAAATATTTAAAAAATGAGGTGTCTGGTTTTTTGTAAATAACTAAAAAACTATAAGCGTTAAAGTGAATTTGTAAAAATATTATGAAAGAGGAAGAAATTTACAATAAAAAAAGTCCCAGTTATACTAAAATTCTTGCAAAAGTTATAAACAAATTGCAAAAGTTATAAATAAATATTTAAAAAAAGAAGGGTCTAGTTTTTTGAAAATAACTCAAAAACTATAAGCGTTATAGTGAATTTGTAAAAATATTATGAAAGAGGAAGAAATTTACTATAAAAAAGTCCCAATTATACTAAAATTCTTGTAAAAGTTATAAACAAATAGCAAAAGTTATAAATAAATATTTAAAAAAAGAAGGGTCTAGTTTTTTGGAAATAACTAAAAAACTATAAGCGTTAAAGTGAATTTGTAAAAATATTATGAAAGAAGAAGAAATTTACAATAAAAAATCCCACTTATACTAAAATTCTTGCAAGAGTTATAAACAAATTGCAAAAGTTATAAATAAATATTTAAAAAAAAGAAGGGTCTAGTTTTTTGGAAATAACTAAAAAACTATAAGCGTTAAAGTGAATTTGTAAAAATATTATGAAAGAGGAAGAAATTTACAATAAAAAAAGTCTCAATTATACTAAAATTCTTGCAAAAGTTATAAACAAATTGAAAAAGTTATAAATAAATATTTAAAAAAAGAAGGGTCTAGTTTTTTGGAAATAACTAAAAAACTATAAGAGTTAAAGTGAATTTGTAAAAATATTATGAAAGAGGAAGAAATTTAATATAAAAAAGTCCCAATTATACTAAAATTCTTGTAAAAGTTATAAACAAATAGCAAAAGTTATAAATAAATATTTAAAAAAAGAAGGGTCTAGTTTTTTGGAAATAACTAAAAAACTATAAGAGTTAAAGTGAATTTGTAAAAATATTATGAAAGAGGAAGAAATTTACAATAAAAAAAGTCCCAATTATACTAAAATTCTTTGAAGAGTTATAAACAAATTGAAAAAGTTATAAATAAATATTTAAAAAAAGAAGGGTCTAGTTTTTTGGAAATAACTAAAAAACTATAAGCGTTAAAGTGAATTTGTAAAAATATTATGAAAGAAGAAGAAATTTACAATAAAAAATCCCACTTATACTAAAATTCTTGCAAGAGTTATAAACAAATTGCAAAAGTTATAAATAAATATTTAAAAAAAAGAAGGGTCTAGTTTTTTGGAAATAACTAAAAAACTATAAGCGTTAAAGTGAATTTGTAAAAATATTATGAAAGAGGAAGAAATTTACAATAAAAAAAGTCTCAATTATACTAAAATTCTTGCAAAAGTTATAAACAAATTGAAAAAGTTATAAATAAATATTTAAAAAAAGAAGGGTCTAGTTTTTTGGAAATAACTAAAAAACTATAAGAGTTAAAGTGAATTTGTAAAAATATTATGAAAGAGGAAGAAATTTAATATAAAAAAGTCCCAATTATACTAAAATTCTTGTAAAAGTTATAAACAAATAGCAAAAGTTATAAATAAATATTTAAAAAAAGAAGGGTCTAGTTTTTTGGAAATAACTAAAAAACTATAAGAGTTAAAGTGAATTTGTAAAAATATTATGAAAGAGGAAGAAATTTACAATAAAAAAAGTCCCAATTATACTAAAATTCTTTGAAGAGTTATAAACAAATTGAAAAAGTTATAAATAAATATTTAAAAAAAGAAGGGTCTAGTTTTTTGGAAATAACTAAAAAACTATAAGCGTTAAAGTAAATTTGTAAAAATATTATGAAAGAGGAAGAAATTTACAATAAAAAAAGTCCCAATTATACTAAAATTCTTGCAAAAGTTATAAACAAATTGCAAAAGTTATAAATAAATATTTAAAAAAAGAAGGGTCTAGTCTTTTGGAAATAACTAAAAAACTATAAGCGTTAAAGTGAATTTGTAAAAATATTATGAAAGAGGAAGAAATTTACAATAAAAAAAGTCCCAATTATACTAAAATTCTTGCAAAAGTTATAAACAAATAGCAAAAGTTATAAATAAATATTTAAAAAAAGAAGGATCTAGTCTTCTGTAAATAACTAAAAAACTATAAGCGTTAAAGTGAATTTGTAAAAATATTATGAAAGAGGAAGAAATTTACAATAAAAAAAGTCAAAATTATACTAAAATTCTTGTAAAAGTTATAAACAAATAGCAAAAGTTATAAATAAATATTTAAAAAAAGAACGATCTAGTCTTCTGTAAATAACTAAAAAACTATAAGCGTTAAAGTGAATTTGTAAAAATATTATGAAAGACGAAGAAATTTACAATAAAAAAGTCCCAATTATACTAAAATTCTTGCAAAAGTTATAAACAAATAGCAAAAGTTATAAATAAATATTTAAAAAAAGAAGGATCTAGTCTTTTGTAAATAACTCAAAAACTATAAGCGTTAAAGTGAATTTGTAAAAAGATTGTGAAAGACGAAGAAATTTACAATAAAAAAAGTCCCAATTATACTAAAATTTTTCCAAGAGTTATAAACAAATTACAAAAGTTATAAATAAATATTTAAAAAAGAAGGATCTAGTCTTTTGTAAATAACTCAAAAACTATAAGCGTTATAGTGAATTTGAAAAAAGATTATGAAAGAGGAAGAAATTTTACAATAAAAAAAGTCCCAATTATACTAAAATTCTTTGAAGAGTTATAAACAAATTGCAAAAGTTATAAATAAAGATTTAAAAAAAGAAGGGTCTAGTTTTTTAGAAATAACTATAAATATAAAAACGTTAAAGTGAATTTGTAACAAAGGAAGAAAGTTACAAAAACATGCCGGTTTACAGTTCTAAAATTCACCCTGTATATAATTTTGGAAGATAAATCAAATAAAAACTTGTTTGGAAAAAAAAACAAAAATTTTAAATATTTTTCATAACAAATTTAAGTAATTAAGTATTAATATAGACAAAAATTAAAAATAAATAAAAAAGTCGATATTGATAACCCAAAATACTGTGACATTGAAAATCATTTTTGACCGCATAATTAAATTTAAATATTAATTAAACAAAAACAGATAGATATTAATTTTTTTTTCTTACCTTCTCTTAAATGCGCTTTAGCTTCATAATTACAAACGACTATTTTATTATTAGCGGCCGAAAACGCCGCTAATGTTAGTACAAACAACGTAACACTCAGAGTACCCATCTCTTTATACTAAATGATAGTACTGAGATTCAACTTCAACATTTCTTTAGTTCCAATTTTGTTTAATGCGGCTACCAATAGGAATTCAGTATCAAATTAAAATGATTTTAAATTCGTACATCGTTATCCGTGACATTGAGAGGATAAGGTTGTTTTCTAAGAAATATTTTATTAGATTATGATTTTAATAATAAAGAAATTTTGTTTTTATAAATATTTTAATTATGTTTATTATAATGTAAAAATTTATACATTCACATAAATTTTCTCTTAAGAGGAATAGGTACATTATTAATAGTAATTTTTTAGACATAATAATTTAAATTAAATCTATGATCCTACCTTTATACAACAGAATTTTTTTCATCAATATTGGCCCATTAATAACGGAGATAGACGCTAGTGCCCTTTTAGCATTGTAACTGCGCATAATTTTTATTTGCGTATATATTTTACGTTATATATCCAAGTATAGCGCCATTTTTCTCGTTCAATTTGGACCAATAGTAACAGAGATAGAATATAATGCCCTTTTATCGTCAGTTCTGCGCAAGATTTTTATATTTACGTATTTATTTTACTTCATATTTCCAATATAGCGCCGTTTTCCACGTTCAATTTGGACAAATAGTAACAGAGATATACTCTAATGCCATTTTATCGTCGGTTCTGCGCAAGATTTTTATTTTTGTATTTATTTTACGTCATATTTCTAATATAGTACCATTTTCTGCGTTCAATTTGGACGAATAGTAACAGAGATATACTCTAATCCGCTTTTATCGTCGGTTATGCGCAAGATTTTTATTTATGTATTTATTTTACGTCATATTTATAATATAGTACCATTTTCTGCTTTGAATTTGGACGAATGGTAAGATAAATATACTCCAATACCCTTTTATCGTCGGTTCTGCGCAAGATTTTTATTTACGTGTATATTTTACGTCACATTTCAAATATAGCACGGTTTTCCCCGATTAACTCTGACCACTAATAACCAAGTTAGACCATAATACCCCTTTATCGTTAGTTCTGCCCATGATTTTTATTTACTCATATATTCTACGTCTTATTTATAATACAGTGACGTTTATCCCGTTTAAATCTGACCACTAATAACGAAGTTAAACCCTACTGTCTTTTTGTCGTTGCTACTGCCCATACTTTTTGTTTAAAAATCGATCCATTATTAACGGAGATTGATATCATTAGCGCCATCTGTTTATTATCGATAGTATTATGTAATGTTCTACTAACGGCGCCATTTTTAGTCCGCAATTATCAAGTATGACACTTGACACCATTTTTATCTGTAGCTCGCTCTTGCACACTGAATCTCTGTATCCTCTCCCTCTCTCTCTAGATACAGGATGTTAAAATTGTAAATTTATAGAATACGTCAAGTCATACACTGACGTGAAATGAAAAAAACAAAATAATCCTAAAAAACTATTTCATAAAAAGAAGAAAAAGATGCGTTTTGTTCTATAAATCTAAATTGATGACGTCACAAATGTCATTCTTGTCAAACCAAACCTCTGTCAAAGTGACATTTAGCAGCTCCAGACATATTAATATTGATATAATAACAGATAAACTACAAGATTTAGGATTTCGGGGCAAATTTATCTCATGGTTGACATCATACCTGACAGCTAGAAAAATTATTGTTAGAATTGAGGATTGGAAATCGTCACCTCAACATGTGGATATTGGCGTACCTCAAGGATCTATCCTAGGTCCTTTGATATTTTTATTATACATAAATGACCTTCCCAAATATATCAGCACTGATCATTTAACCCTATATGCAGATGATACCACAGTAGCAATTGATGCTGAATCTCCAGGCGAACTGATTACAAAGATGAATCTTTTAGCAAAAGAATTTATCAGTTGGTGTGAAAGGAATTCCCTTATAGTAAATTCTACTAAAACTGTCTGCATGCAATTTTTTACAAGAACAGAAATTCTTAAAAATTGCAAGGTCTCAGTTAAGGATACAGATGTTCTGTTTTCGAACTCTACAAAATTTTTAGGTACCTACCTTGATAGTAATATGAGCTGGAATACTAATGTTAATCAAATTTGTAAAAAGTTAAATAGCAGTTACTTTGCAATATTACAGTTAAAAAATATTTTTACAACTAAACAGTTGATTAATGTCTATTATGCAATAGTATACTCCCATATTTCCTATAATGTGGTTCTTTGGGGAAATGCGGTCAATGCCTCCAGGGTTTTTATTTCTCAGAAAAGGATTATACGGTTAATTTTTAATCTAGATTATAGAGAAACATGTAGAAATCACTTTAAACAATTCAACATTCTCTCGTTTGTTTCTATTTATATTTACAAGTGCATTTTGTACACAAAAAGCAATTTTAAAGATTTTAATATCAATTCTGATTTCCATGATTATCCCACTAGGTCTGGCAAGCTTATCCGGCCTCCCAAACATGAAACTTCATTATTTGAAAAAAGTCCTGTCTATAAAGGAATTCAATTTCTTAATCATTTGCCTAGCTGTATAAGAGATGAGAACAACTTTAATGTTTTTAAACAAAAACTAAAAAGATTTTTAATTGACGAATGTTTTTATGATGTTTCAGAGTTTTTAAAGAAAGGTTTTTAACTTAAATATCTATATGTAATAGTGCAACACCTTGTATCTGTGCTGTTCAAATTTATAATGTACTTTTGTGTTTGACCTGTCCTATATCATGTACTATGATCAAAAAGGATGAATAAATTATTATTATTATTTATTATTATTATTAAGATAAAAAATAAATTCTTTGCCTGAGAAAACACATCCAAACAACCAAAAACAAACTAATATGAAAACTTACTCAAATTCTTTGTTTGGTCTCAGTTTTTAACAAGAATGATATTTGTGACGACACACTTTCCTCGTCTATTAATTTTCGTTTTAATTTTATCAGGATCTATATTTATAAATTACACGTATCTCCAGTTTATTCACAATTTTATTATTACTGGGTTGTAATAAAAGTCGTAAAAATAGAATCAGCTCAAAAAAACGCACCTATTTTGACATCTGACTTATGACTGACTGAAGTTAGGTACAATCACGCACGTACTGTGTCAATATTTCAAACCAATCAGTGAAGAACTTTCAGATATGTAAAATTGTGAACAAAAAACAATTAGTTACAAAAACACGTTTTAACCTGTCACATTTATATTAAACCACGCGTTATTTGAATGCAACATTGTGTCAAAATTTTAAAGCAATCAGTAAAGAACTTTCAGAGATTAAAGATTGTGAACAAACGTACACATTTACTTTTATTACAAAAAAGAAACATGTTAGGTATATAAAAATACGCGTATTCTTATTTATATAGAAATAATGAATAATATTTGTAAATTATACATGTTCCATATGCGTGCGTAAAGTATGCAATCTAAATTGAATTATGGTGTACCTAGACGTTAATATTATAATTAAATATAAAAATGAAGAATATAATTGACATTTAACCTAAAATTTATCTGTTATTAGTATTTGTAAACAGATTAGTAAAATTTAAAAACTAAAGTAGTATTTAAAATTATTGGAAATGGAACAAGAATGTTTTCAAATAAATTTAATTGAAATTAAACCTGAGCCTTTATCACTTTCTGGTATAGAAATTGAGAATGTTGAAGAAACGTATCGCTTCTATGAGGAACAGAAATGTGATATTAAAATAAATGTAAATGATATTGATATAAAACAAGAATGTTCTTCCATAAATTTAATTGAAGTTAAACCTTTATTGCTCTCTGAAATAGAAAAAAATGGTTACCAAAAGCGTATTAAAACTGAAAATATGGATCAACATTTTAAAGAAAAGAAAATGAATTATCAATGTCCAGTTTGTCAAAAATGTAAGTTTTTTTTCATTCTTAAAAAATGGTTATTAAAAATTGTTTTATTTGTAGATGCTTCATCTTCAATATTAAGTTTAAAACATTTTAATAAACATTTTAAAAAACGGTCTGTAACTTGTAGTTTTTGTGGAATAGAATCAAATGGAAAATTCGAATTTTGGAAACATTATATGGTTCATTTTGTAAAAAATAAATGCAAAATACAAAAAAGTCAAAATTTAAATATTCTTGGTAATAAAAAGAATTTTTTTAAATGTGTAATTTGCTTCAAACGATTTACTCACAAGAGTAATTTAAATCGTCACTTAAAAATTCATACAGATGGGAAAATTTTTAAATGTGAAATTTGTCCTAAAGAATTCAATCGGACAAATATTTTAAAACAACATTTGAAAATTCATACTGATGGAATTTTTTTTAAATGTTCTATGTGCTTAAAAAGATTTAAACAAAAATCATGTTTATATAATCATTTAAAACTGCATGCTGGTGAAAAACCTTTTAAATGTAAAATTTGCCTCAAACGATTTACTCGTAATGATCATTTGAAAATTCATTTAAAAACTCATACCGGAGAAAAATCTTTTAAATGTGAAATTTGCTTAAAGGGCTTTACACAAAAACCATCTTTGATTTCTCATTTAAAAATCCACACTGGCGAAACACCATTTAAATGTGAAATTTGTCTCAAACAATTCATACAGAAATCTAATTTGAACGTTCATTTGAACATTCATAAAAATGATAAATCTTTTAAATGTGCATTTTGCCTCAAACCATTTACTCGTAAAAGTAGTTTAAAAAGTCACTTAATTATTCATACAGATGAGAAACTTTTTAAATGTGAAATTTGTTTTAAAGAATTCAATCGGAAAGATAATTTAAAAGAACATTTAAAAATTCATACTGATGAAAAGGTTTATAAATGTTCTATTTGCTTAAAAAGATTTAAACAAAAATCTTGTTTATATAATCATTCAAAAGATCACGCTGATGAAAAACCGTTTAAATGTAAAATTTGTCTCAAACAATTCACTCGTAAATTTACTATGAATAAGCATTTAAAAAATCACACTGATAAAGAACTTTTTAAATGTAAAATTTGTCTTAAAGAATTTGCTCGTAACGATTATTTGAAAATTCATTTAAAAATTCATACTAGAGAAAATCTTTTTAAATGTGCAATTTGTTTGAAAGGGTTTACCAAAAAATCATCTATGATTATACATTCAAAAATTCACACTGGCGAGACACTCTTTAAATGTGAAATTTGTCTCAAACAATTCATACAGAAATCTAATTTTAAAGTTCATATGAAAATTCATACCAATGAGAAATCTTTTAAATGTGCAATTTGCTTGAAAGGGTTTATACAAAAATCATCTTTGATTAAACACTTAAAAAATCATTCTTAAATGTTAATTTTGTTTCATATAATTTTTGTATATTTATATTTTTTTATATAAAAAGTTGTGCCAACTTAAAACATCAAGATACTGTATTTTTTTGTGTAAATTATGTGTGAAATAAACAATTTATTTGATCAAATAGGTTTTATTTATTTTTTTAATTGTTATTTATTTAATTACATAAATACTCGTAAATTGTTCTAAAATTTGGAAAAAAACTGTGCCATGATAAATCGTAAATAAACAATTTTGTTATTTCCCGCAATTTTTTATATATCTTTATATAATCTTTATAATTTTTTTACAAATTTTACAATTTTTTTATGTTTTTTGAAATCTATAACATTTCTGAAATGTTCAAAATTCTTGAAATATTATTAATTAAATGAATAATTTTATGGTTTTTGAAATTTTTGACATTTTAACTTTTTGAAATTTTCGGAAAAAATTGCAAAATTTGAAATTTTTCGAAATTTTTGATTTATTTTTGAAATTTTCGAATAATTTTTTAATGTTTTTTGAAGCCTTTGATATTTTTGAAATGTTTAAAGTTCTTGAAATTTTTGAAATATTTTTAATTAGACGAATAATTTTATATTTTTTGAAATTTTCGATACATTTTAGAGATTTTTGACATTTTTGATATATTTTTGAAATTTTCGAATTTTTTAATGTTTTTTGAAACTTTCGACTTTTTTAAAATATTTAAAATTCTTGAAATTTTAGAAATGTTTTTAATTAGACGAATAATTTAGATTTTTTGAAATTTTCGATACATTTTTGATATATTTTTGAAATTTTCGAATTTTTTAATGTTTTTTGAAATTTTCGACTTTTTTAAAATAATTAAAATTCTTGAAATTTTAGAAATGTTTTTAATTAGACGAATAATTTATATTTTTTGAAATTTTCGATACATTTTAGAGATTTTTGACATTTTTGATATATTTTTGAAATTTTCGAATTTTTTAATGTTTTTTGAAACTTTCGACTTTTTTAAAATATTTAAAATTCTTGAAATTTTAGAAATGTTTTTAATTAGACGAATAATTTAGATTTTTTGAAATTTTCGATACATTTTTGATATATTTTTGAAATTTTCGAATTTTTTAATGTTTTTTGAAATTTTCGACTTTTTTAAAATAATTAAAATTCTTGAAATTTTAGAAATGTTTTTAATTAGACGAATAATTTATATTTTTTGAAATTTTCGATACATTTTAGAGATTTTTGACATTTTTGATATATTTTTGAAATTTTCGAATTTTTTAATGTTTTTTGAAACTTTCGACTTTTTTAAAATATTTAAAATTCTTGAAATTTTAGAAATGTTTTTAATTAGACGAATAATTTATATTTTTTGAAATTTTCGATACATTTTAGAGATTTTTGACATTTTTGTTATATTTTTGAAATTTTCGAATTTTTTAATGTTTTTTGAAACTTTCGACTTTTTTAAAATAATTAAAATTCTTGAAATTTTAGAAATGTTTTTAATTAGACGAATAATTTATATTTTTTGAAATTTTCGATACATTTTAGAGATTTTTGACATTTTTGATATATTTTTGAAATTTTCGAATTTTTTAATGTTTTTTGAAACTTTCGACTTTTTTAAAATAATTAAAATTCTTGAAATTTTAGAAATGTTTTTAATTAGACGAATAATTTATATTTTTTGAAATTTTCGATACATTTTAGAGATTTTTGATATATTTTTGAAATTTTCGAATTTTTTAATGTTTTTTGAAACTTTCGACTTTTTTAAAATATTTAAAATTCTTGAAATTTTAGAAATGTTTTTAATTAGACGAATAATTTATATTTTTTGAAATTTTCGATACATTTTAGAGATTTTTGACATTTTTGATATATTTTTGAAATTTTCGAATTTTTTAATGTTTTTTGAAACTTTCGACTTTTTTAAAATAATTAAAATTCTTGAAATTTTAGAAATGTTTTTAATTAGACGAATAATTTATATTTTTTGAAATTTTCGATACATTTTAGAGATTTTTGATATATTTTTGAAATTTTCGAATTTTTTAATGTTTTTTGAAACTTTCGACTTTTTTAAAATATTTAAAATTCTTGAAATTTTAGAAATGTTTTTAATTAGACGAATAATTTATATTTTTTGAAATTTTCGATACATTTTAGAGATTTTTGACATTTTTGATATATTTTTGAAATTTTCGAATTTTTTAATGTTTTTTGAAACTTTCGACTTTTTTAAAATATTTAAAATTCTTGAAATTTTAGAAATGTTTTTAATTAGACGAATAATTTATATTTTTTGAAATTTTCGATACATTTTAGAGATTTTTGACATTTTTGATATATTTTTGAAATTTTCGAATTTTTTAATGTTTTTTGAAACTTTCGACTTTTTTAAAATAATTAAAATTCTTGAAATTTTAGAAATGTTTTTAATTAGACGAATAATTTATATTTTTTGAAATTTTCGATACATTTTAGAGATTTTTGATATATTTTTGAAATTTTCGAATTTTTTAATGTTTTTTGAAACTTTCGACTTTTTTAAAATATTTAAAATTCTTGAAATTTTAGAAATGTTTTTAATTAGACGAATAATTTATATTTTTTGAAATTTTCGATACATTTTAGAGATTTTTGACATTTTTGATATATTTTTGAAATTTTCGAATTTTTTAATGTTTTTTGAAACTTTCGACTTTTTTAAAATAATTAAAATTCTTGAAATTTTAGAAATGTTTTTAATTAGACGAATAATTTATATTTTTTGAAATTTTCGATACATTTTAGAGATTTTTGATATATTTTTGAAATTTTCGAATTTTTTAATGTTTTTTGAAACTTTCGACTTTTTTAAAATATTTAAAATTCTTGAAATTTTAGAAATGTTTTTAATTAGACGAATAATTTATATTTTTTGAAATTTTCGATATATTTTAGAAATTTTTGAATATGTTGAAATTTTTACTTTTTGAAATATTACAAAATTTCAAATTTTTCGAAATTTTTTATGAATTTTTGAAATTTTCGAATAATTTTTTAATGGTTTTTTTGAAACTTTTGACATTTTTGAAATGTTTAAAATTCTTGAAATTTTTGAAATAAATTTAATTAGACGAATAATTTTAAATTTTTTGAAATTTTCGAATATATTTTAGAAATTTTTGAATATGTTGAAATTTTTAGTTTTTGAAATTTTCGATAAAAATTGCGAAATTTCAAATTTTTCACACGCATTTAAAACAATACCCTCCTGTTACACAAAAAGAAGATATATAGCATTAAGTTAGCTACTTAAAATACAATAAAATTGAGTTTAATGTCTGAATTCTTATATGAAAACGACAAATTTTACATAAAAAGAAGAAGATATATAGCATTAAGTTAGCTACTTAAAATACAATAAATTTGAGGTTATTGTTATTAAAATATAGTTTTATAATAATTATAAAATCAAGAACCATTTGAAGCAAAGATAAAATTGGCTCTAAATACAAAAGAAATGGAGATTAAACAAGAATTTGTTGACACAAATTTGATTTATGTTAAATCTGAACCTTTAGCAATTTCTGAAGAAGGAATCCAGAAAATTGAAGAAACATACGATTTGAGTTTCCAAAAAATTGAATTTGGTGATATTAAAAATGAAATCCTAAATGTAAAAGCTGAGAATTTAAATTTTGAGGAAAAACAATGTTTTAAAACGCTTCCGAAATGGAATTTTAAGAGAAAGAAAGTCGATTATAAATGTCCAGTTTGTCAAAAATGTAAGTTTTTTTTTTATAATGCGCATTTTTCGGAGACACGATTTTCGCAAAAAAAAATTATATTAGAAAGAAACTTTAAAAAAATAAAAAAGTTTTCGACTATTTAGTAGATTCTATTCTATTTGCACAAAAATAGGTCATTTAAGTTATAATTTTGCCAAATGAATCTATAAGTATTCTATTTTTATGAAAAACTATTCATATTTGATTTTTATTGCCTGAAATTTTATATTAAAAAAACAATCACCGTTTTTCGATTAACAGCAGCAATTTCTATAGACCATGATTTAATTATTATTTTTTATTAAAATTAACGCAATAAAAAACCTAAAATACATTCATTGAAACAATAATAAACTAGTATTTAATTTGGTCTTTTTAAAATTTTTTTCCGAGTATATAAAACAAACATGGACCAGGGCCGTAGTTATCACCCGGGGCAGTGCCTCGGTACCCCCGAACCATCAACTTTGACAAAATAATCAATGTCTTTGCTTCTAAAAAAGTTAGAAAACATGTAAATTCACTGAATACTTTTAAGCTAAAACTCACCTTGTGCAGTTTTTTTATAAATTATTACGTTTTTAAACAAATTTATTTCCTCTCTTTAAAATTTGTTTTCTTTAAACTTATATTATTACTAGCTGAATACCCGTGATTTTCGAAGGAGTCTCTTTAGTACCTGGACGACCGAGCTTTGCTTGTTTTTCCTATTTTTTTCCCTGTTTTTCATTATTTTTTTATCTTTTTCCCGATATATCCCTATTATTATCTATCTTTTTCCTATTTTTTACTATTCTTCCTTATTTTCCCCTTTTTTTTCACAATTTTCCCATATATTTCATTATTTTTCCTACATTAATCTCTAATTTTCCTGTTTTATGTATCTTTTTCAATTTTTTTCTTATTTTTCCAATTTTTTTTCCCATTTTTTTATGTTTTTTTTTTCTTGTTTTTCGCTATTTTTCCATATTTTTTTCAAATTTCCCCTATTTTTACTACTACTTTTATTATCCAATTTGTATTTATTTTTCCATCATTTCCCCATTTTTTTATATTTTTCACCAATTTTCCTTATTTTCCCTATATTTTTCTATTTTTTACTATTTGGTTTCCTATTTATTCGCTAATTTCCGTATTTTTCCATATTTTTAAAAATTCTATATTTCCCTATTTTGCCATCTTTTTCCCAATTTTGTTCTATTTTTTTTCGCCATTTATTCCTAGTTTATCCTATTTTTCTCTATTTTTTCCATATTTTTTACCTATTTTTACTACTTTCTCTATGTTTCCTATTTTTCCTATATCGTTCTATTTTTTTCTGTTTTCCATTAGTTTTTTTATTATCTTTGTTTTTATTATTTTTCCCCATTTGTACTTGTTTTTCCGGATTTTGTCCTATTTTCCTCATTTTTTCTTATTTTTCCCTATTTTCCCTACTGTTTTGACCATTTCCTCAATTTTATTTATTCTCTACTTTTCCTATTTTCTTTGGTTCCTTATTTTTCCCTATATGTACTTATTTTTCCGTATTTTGACCTATTTTTCCCTACTTTTTCTACTGTTTTGACTATTTTCCGCAATTTTATTTATTCTCTAGTTTTCCTATTTTCTTTGTTTTCCTTATTTTTCCCTATTTGTACTTATTTTTCCGTATTTTGACCTACTTTTTCTACTATTTCGACTATCTATACTATATCGACTATCCCAATTTTTACTTATTTATTCTCTAGTTTTCATATTTTATTTGTTTTCCATATTTTTCCCTATTTGTACTTATTGTTCCGTATTTTGTGGTATTTTTCTCATTTTTTCTTATTTTTCCATATTTTCCCATTTTCCTCACTGTTTTGACTATTTTCACCATTTTCCCAATTTTTTCATTTTCCTAAATGACCTTATATTTCCCTATTTTTTTCCCCATTTTTCCTAGTTTACTCTGTTTTTTACTATTTTTCAGTATTTTTCACAAATTTCCCAATTATCCCCATTTTTCTCTTTTATTTTTGGTTTGGTTTTTTTCCCAATTTTGTCTTTATTTTTCTCTATTTTTTTTTCCATATTGTCCACTATTTTCACTACTTTCTTTATTTCTCCTGTGTTTTTCCTATATTTGTACTTATTTTTCCTCATTTTCTCCTATTTTCCCGACTCTCCATATTTTTAACTATTTTCCTCATTTTCCCTATTTTTCTCCGTTTTTCATTTTTTCCCATTTCATCATATTTTTTCCTGTTTTTCATTATTCCCGTATTTTCTCTATTTTGCCCTTTTTTCACATTTTTTCAAACTTCTCACTATTTTCCCCTGTTTTTCTCATTTGTTCTCTATTTTTCACCCCATAATCACCTGCTGCCCCAGGGCCCCCAAGCATCTAGGTACGGCACTGGTGATACCATCTGGGGAAAGTCATCGCCCCCTATATTTTTTTCGTCACGTTGTTGATGGAAATGGATATTCGTTTTCTTGATTTCTTTTTCCTATAATTTTTTGGGATTTTAATTTAATTTTTTCTTTCTTTATCTTGGGATTTTTCCAGTTTTCTTTTCTTATCCTTTTCTTTTTTTTTGTATAATAGGACCTCCATTCTGCCGAAGAAATCGCGCTGGTTAACTTTTCTTTTTGTCTACTATTTGATTTTTTAATGAGTTCTGAATAGTGAAAATGACGTTCAAATAAATTATATTTATTTTCTAGTTTTAAAATCGACTCGTCTGATGATCAGAGTTACATCTGCACTTTGACATATAAAATAATTTAGTGGTATGGGGTAGAGTTGGAATCTATTTTTAAATTATAGGGAAAGTACACTTGTGGGTAAAATATGTGAACCGAATAATTTTAAAAGAAAAATTTTTTGTTTTGTAATTTTTGGATAATTTTTCAGTGAAATTTAACCAATTATGAAAAAAAAAAATTTGACATTGTTGCAATATTGTTAATTTTATTTCCAAACTAGTGATTATATTTTGTCAAATGTTAAAAGATAATTAAAGGGATTATAAAAAAAATTTATTAGTTTTTAGGATGGTAAAAAATTTTTTTTTGCGAAAATCTTGCGTGTAGAAAGTGCACTCTTCTTTTTTTTTAATTCCTACGAAATAATTATTATAAATTATTTTATTTGTAGATTTTTCATCTTTAAAATTGAGATTAAAACATTTTGATAATCACTTTATGAAACGGTCTATAACTTGTATGTTTTGTGGTAAAGAATCCAATGGAAAATTTGAATTTTGGAATCACTATATTGTTCATTTTGTAAAAAATAAATACAAAACGCAAAAAAGTAAAATCGATAAAATTTGTCCCGAGAAATATGATTTAAAAATTTACAATGGTGAGAAACCTTTTAAATGTGAAATATGTTACGTACAATTTAGTCAAAAATTTATGTTGGATAGTCATTTGATAAGTCACACAGTTAAAAAAAATTTTCAATGTGAAATTTGTTTTAAACAATTCTTTCATAAATCTACATTTCAAAGTCATTTAATAATTCATTCTGGTGAGAAATGTTTTAAATGCGAAATTTGTCTTAAAAAATTTATTCAAAAAAACGATTTAATAATTCATTTGAAAATTCACACTAATGAAAAACCATTTAAATGTGAAATATGTTTTGTACAATTTAGTCAAAAATTTATGCTGGATAGTCATTTGATAAGTCACACAGTTAAAAAAAAATTTCAATGTGAAATTTGTTTCAAACAATTTACTCATAAATCTAAATTTAAAAGTCATTTAATAATTCATCCTGGTGAAAAACCTTTTAAATGCAAAATTTGTTTCAAACAATTCACTCAAAAATTTGTATTGGATAGACATTTAATAATTCATACAGGTAAAAAACCTTTTAAATGTGAAATTTGTCTCAAACATTTCATACAGAAAGGTAATTTAAAAACCCATTTTAAAATTCACACCGGTGAAAAACCTTTTAAATGTGAAATTTGCCTCAAACAATTTACTCAAAAATTTGTATTAAATAGACATTTAGCAATTCACAGTGATAAGAAATCTTTTAAATGTGAAAAAATCATGTTATATAGTGGTGAAAAACATTTTAAATGTGAAATTTGTCTCAAACAATTCACCAACGAAATTTATTTAAAAAAACATTTAAAAACTCACACTGGTGAGAAACCTTTTAAATGTGAAATTTGTCTAAAAAAATTCACTCGAAGTGCTAATTTGAAATGTCATTCAAAAATTCATACTGGTGAAAAATCTTTTAAATGTGCAATTTGTTTGAAAGGGTTTATACAAAAAGTATCTTTAATTTTTCATTTGAAGAATCACAAAAAATGAAATGTATGTAAATAAAACGTGACTTTAATTTGTTGATAATTAGTAATAAATGTGATTTAAGCTTAATTCTTTTATTATGGGTTCGTTCCACGAATAGAATTTGAAATATATCAAAAAGTAATTTTCAAATAAATTAAACACGAAGTCAGTACCACAAGTAAAGGTGAGTTTAAACAGCAAATAAAATAAAATAAAATAAAATAAGAAAGTTAAACATGCACATCTCTATGAGAGCGTTTATACATGAAATAACCTAAAATAAAAAATAAGAATTAATACAAAAGATGACCAACTTTTATCTTTTTACCTTATTTTATTTTATTTTGTTTGGAAATCGATACTGCGCATTACCCAAATCTTTTCTGATGTTTGGGATAGGTTTATTACATAAAAAACTGTGATTTGATTGGTTTATTCTTATTTTATTTTAGTCATCTGTATAAACCAATGTTTTTTTCTCTTAATTCTTATTTTATTTTATTTTATTTGATGTTTCTTAATATATTAAAGGATGATAACAGGCGACTAGTTTCGGCTAAAAAGCCATCATCAGGCCTACAAGGTTCAAAACAATGATTAGTTTTAACTTCTTAAATTATAAATTGACAATGAAGAACTTACCAAACAAAAAATATAGTATCAAAGTTGCATAGTAAAAAACGTAAAAAATTTTTGGTCATAACCGCGCGGTTGTTAAGTCAACATAGTATAAAATTGTTAAGGTGGTACATTAAAAAAAACTACTTATAACTTAAAAATTAAAAAACTAACGGTGAAAAAATTCCACATTATGGAAAGTTGGGTAACCAATGGCTGTTACCAACGAATAACATTGTATCAAAATCACATACGCACCCTTCCAAAAAGGGAGGCAGGAAATTAGATAAGTGTATTAAAAGTGGTATTTCAGACCACATATTATGAAATATAAAATTTTTATGACACCGAAAGTAAAAGTAAAAGTAAGCATTTATTTAGCTATTTTGAATATTCTTGTGTTTTTTTGCTTCGATTTGTGTGTGTATCTATATAAACTTTAATTTAATTCATTTTTTGTGTATTTTGGTAAGTACATTTAAATACAACTAAATAATAATCTAAGACGAAACCGTACATTCTGAAATATTTTAAATCCCTTCTAAGCCTTTAATTTGTATCCTATTTTTATCATATTTTCAAAAATGCTAATGAAACCTAAATTTTTAGCTTGGAAATAATTTCACGCCTGTTAAACTTTATAAAAACGAGGCTAAAGATGTTTCATTAAAAATCATATTCCGTATGATGCTAAAATGACCAAACCAGAACTGTACACATTAATTAAAGCTCACATACCCCCGCCGAATTTTCTTTTAGATGATCTTCTTGAAGAAAATAGTCACAAAATATTACGGTATCACCCTGAACTAAATCTCATCGAAAAAATATGGGCCACGGTAAAAAATTGGGTAGGTCAACATAATACAACGCAATGGTAATTTTTCTTAATAAATAAATATATTGTTGAGATCTTTTGTGTTTTGATTTATGTTCGCTTGTCACCAAATTTTAAAAGAATTTCTGAGGTCATTACAATTATTAATAACATTGCTATTATTATTACTACGATTATTAAACACAACGTAAGATCCTAAAAGACCATCACAGCTATTGGGGTAAAAGGCCACAGATATAAAAAAATGTAAAAATTATTGTTGCAATTAAATAACAAGGATAAATAAATTTCTGGCAAAAAGTAAAATTTTAGACAGCAGAGGGGTGAGAGGTCACAAATATAATGTTTATAATAATGGATTTTCTCTTTCCAATATCATCAAACCATCATAATAAGCTACTGAAAAATTGATTTTTTTAGTATTAATCATATATTATAAAAATATTAAACCTTAATTGTTCTTAAATAACAATACTTTTATCACGAACATTTTCAAAAAAGTAAAATTATAAGTCCAATCGCCATATATTTGCAAATAGTATATATCAGAGTTGCAGTAAAGTTGGTAACTGGGTTTAATAATTATTTTTGGACAATATTATTTTAAAATCAACATTGTTAAAAATATGAGCTATTGAATGAAGTAGTTTAGTTACTGAATTATGAAACGAATTTAAATGCCATCGAAAAAACCATTCACAATAAATTTGTTGTTTAAAAAAATCAATTAACCACTTATTTAACATTGTATTATAATAAAAATTGTTCATAGTAAAGCTTAAACTTTGCTTTATTTAGAACAACTTTAAAAAGTCATGCAATCTTTTTACTTTTTTAAATTACTGTCTTGGCAATGACTGATATTTTTGCATGTGTCATTTTGCCGCCATTTTTGTGTTAATCGCAGGCCAAATCGAATCTGCATTAGAATTGACAACCCTGCTTTCTATAATGGCTAAAATGCGTCGCAAGAAAAGTCTCAATTTCAGCGTAAAAGAAGAAATTCCTAACTTCCGATCACTTAAAGTTACTAAAATTCAGTGTCAACTCTGGCGGTCAAACCAGTGAACTATAATATAGTGACAAAATGGCGGTTTTGTTATTATTTCAAGAATTTCCAGTAAAAGACAGTAATTGGCTTTAATAATCATTTTCTGACTTCAATATTTAAAATCAACATTGTCAAATATATGAACTATTCTATGAAGCAGTTTAGTTACAGAATTATGAAAAGAATTTAAATGCCATCGAAAAAACCATTCACGATAAATTTAGTGTTTTTAAAAAATTAATTACCCACTTATTTAACATTGTATCGTACTGAAAATTGTTCATAGTAAAGCCCAAACTTTGCTGAATTTAGAACAACTTAAAACAGTTATACAATCTTTTTACTTTTTTAAATTACTGTCTTCGCAATGACTGATGTTTTTGCATGTGTTATTTTACCGCCATTTTTGTTGTAATCGCAGCCTTAAGTTGGATGATGTTGAAAAGTTATCAAGAAAAAGCATAACGTCGGAAGAATGGGCAAACGTGGTGGACCATTCCGCAAAATATGAGGATGCATATATTCAAAAAGAATATCTGATGGATGAATATACAGATTCCCTCATATTTTGCGTCAATACGAGGTCATCCGATGAGTGGGATTCCGACCTTTCGGACTTCGAAGATAGTGATGAAAACAGTTAAATTATAAACACTTTAATAAAATATAAATTATTTATTTAAACTTTCAGTTGTTTTATTACTTTAAAGTTTAACAGCAATTTAACTAAAGTATTTTCAATTTAAAATATTTTATTAATGTAGGTACACACGCCACTGCTAAAATATCAGATACCCCTACCGCAGCAGATTTGAACTTGGCGCCATAAAATAAGGTCCACAAAGTTTATGACGTGCTGCGCCAACTGGGGCGTGGCCAAAACTAAATGTACTTATCTCAAAATAATCGAGCTCTACCACATAAATTGTATTGCAAAAAGTTAAGGGACGGCGACTAGTTTCGGCTTAAAAACCATCTTCAGGCCTACAAGAAATATGTTACGATGATGAGGGGTACAATAATAAAAAAAAAACTTAACTTTTTGCAATACAATTTATGTGGTACATGACTTTGAGTTTTATTTCATTAATTTTTGTTAAGCAAGTCCAGCATAATCAATTTTACAATAAACAATGGTACGAAAATTATGTTAAAACTTTAACTAATTATGGTGAATTAAATGAAGAAAATTAAAAAAGTTACTTGTGGTAAAGTTTTATAGCCGCTCCATACTGGAGGGCTGATATATAGCGTGCAACAAATTTTCGAAAAAGTCGTAGTGCATCCTACGATGCACTTTACAAAAATTAGTTAAGGAAAAATTAGAATTTAAATTGCGTATGAATTATTAACACACTTAATTAGATATTTTTATGTTAGAAACTAATATTAAACTCTATTACCACAAATTCAAGTACAAAATTCTGAAGCCCTAACACACACCTATAACAAATGCTACAACTACAAAAAAAATGTAAAGAAATTAGGTCTTATTTTAGTTTTTTTTTTTGACGGAAAGGTTTGTCCCACAAGTTTGATCCACAAGCTTTTTAATTCGTCCGCGATATTTGCTATTATATCTTGAAAATAATTTGAGTATAGTAAATTAAAGAACTTTTTATTCCATTACCTGTTGTTTCATATTTATATTAAAAAAGGTTGCAAGTAGGTATAACTCTACATCTATGGGTAAAAAATTTTTCTTCGATTATGTAGGTATGTAACAATTCTTAACATAGAATAAAAAATATTCACAAACTACCTATAGCTTGCTTTGATTCCCCTATTACGAAATATTCTATAATTAATGAACAACAAATTATGATTTCTAAACACTAAAAGCCAATACTTTTCATAAGTAGAACAAAATCAACCACAAAAATATTCAAAATTTCTTGCAAATATTTCTACTAAAAATGTGTTTTGTTTACTGTAGAATTGAGGTTATATTTTTTTCTTGTGATAGAACGGCATGCGAGTTTAAATTTCGCGCGAGACCAATCTTAACGACAGTAGCCGAGCCGATCCGAGGATTCGGTGCCTTTTAGTGGCGCCTTTAAAAAAGAAGGAAATATTTTAAACCAACCGTTCGCTAAAAAATACTTCTATTTTGTCGTGACGTCACAGAAGGCCTCTTCGATGTCGAACGGTGGCTGAAGAGAAAAAGAGGCCACCGTTCGAGAGAGAAGAGTACGCGCGGCCTTCCGGAGTCAGTTGTGCTTTTTTTTCCAAAAAAAGGAAGACGCAGCGTTGCTTTGACTTTATAAGTGAAAATTGTGTATTGTTTTATTGTTAATAAAATAATGAATGATTACATTATTATCGATATGACTGGTGACTGCGATCACCAGCCCTTGGCCGACCCATCGGTCGACGAAGAACCAACCACATCCACGCAGCTGGACGACGCTCCCAGTTGGCTCTTCGAACCCCTGGAGTATACGACCCAGTCGCAACCCCACTTAGGAAGACAATTTCTTTTTATTTATAGGGACATTATCCAATGTTGCACCTCCCTGTCAATCAGGATATTTTCGAGATTTGCAGGGTTGGCGACAATGTTTGTGACTTTGACAAGTCTGACGTGTAGTATGACGTGTAAATAACCTACATTGCCGAATAGTTATTCCAGCTTTTAATTTTGTTTTTAAAAATATAATATAATGGTTTTAATGACAATGATTGCCCGTGTGGCAGATGGATTGCCCTTGGCAGCCACAATGCAAGAAGACGAACAGGTTTGTATACAAAAATAATATCTGAAACTTAAGTATAAATTATATTTGTTTAATTCCAGTCTGGAAAAAGTATATTGGATTATCAAAATCAAGCAAAAATGTTATTCAGAAAGTTAGGCCCCCAGTCACCTCCTAGATGTACTATTGAAACCGGACCATATTTATTTCAGTAAAAATATTTTTTGACAAGTCAATTAAACATTAATAAAACCTCTTTTTAGCTATTTAATAGAGTATGAAGTGTGTTATTTAGTTTTATGTGAGAAAACATTTTCCAAACGATTGGCTTATTCATATCTAGAAGATATTGCCCAAGAATTTCATTCCCAATATGGTAAACGTGTTAATACTGTAACAAGGCCTTACACGTTTATAGAATTTGATACCTACATACAAAAAGCAAAAAAACAATTCTCGGATTCAAGATCTAGAAGAAATTTAAATGTAATTAACAATCAATTACAAGATGTTCAAAGAATAATGGTACAAAATATCGATGATGTATTGCAACGAGGGACCGTTTTATCAGGTAAAATTGATCTAATAGTTATGTAAACTTTCGTTACTTTTGACTACTTGTACCTTACTTTATACTCAGTATTTTTTCTTTGACATACATTAATTACTCTTTTATTGGTGTTTATTTACATAAAAATTAAATGCTTAAAGAAATTAGTATTTAAAAGGTAATGGTTTTCGGTATTTATATACTTACTTTAAACATAAACAAAGCTTCTTTATTTTCATATCAAAACAAACAATATAAAATAAAAGTACTTAACAGAAATAAAATAATAGTTACTTTTTACACAGTATTTTAAACATGCATAAATAATTCTACTAGAATATAGTAATTTTATTCATCAAATATGAGCATTTATAAAAAAAGTATTATTTTAACTTTTTACTACTTGTAATTGTTACTAATTTCTAAAACGTCATAAAAACCATTATTCAATGATAAATTTCATGAATAAACATGTAGTGCCTGAATATTGCTAATAATAATTATCATCGGTTGTCGTTATTGTCAATAGCTGCTAAATGTAAATTCTGTACTACAGCTTTGTTTGTGACACAGCAAATAACAATCGGTCATATTAAATTTATTTAAAACGGTTTTCAAATATCAACTCTGATCTAAAGTAATTTCATTTTTACTTCGTTTTACTTGAATACCTACAAAAAGTTTTATTTCTTGCATATCCTCCATACTAAATTGACTTTTTAAATAATTTTTAAAACTGATCATAGTATCATTATCGGCTGTTGCTATTAACAGATCGTCCACATATAGTATTACATATATATTTTTATTAATGTGGCCTCTATTTAAAAAATATAAACAACGGGCTACCGAAGAATTTTTAAACTCATGTTTTTTTAGTACTTCATCAAAATTTTGAAACCAGCATCTTGCTGACTGCTTTAAACCGTATAATGATTTGTTTAGTTTACAGACCTTGTTTTGTTTAGCATTAAAGCCGTCAGGGATAGGCATATAAATTTCTTCTTTTAAAATACCATTAAGATATGCAGTTTTTATGTCCATTTGATGCAACAATAAGTTATATTGATTAGCTAAAATTATTAAAAATCTAAATGTTGAGCCACCGGTGCAAAAGTTTCATCGTAATCCAATAAATATTGTTGAGTGAAACCACGGGTTACTAATCGTGCTTTATATCTTTGTGGATTTCCATATGCATCGTTTTTAATAGTAAATACCCACTTACAATCAATTATATTTTTGTCAAGAGGTTGGTCTACTAATGACCAAGTTTTATTAATTAATAAAGAATTTATTTCTTCTTTTATTGCTTGCTCCCACTGGATTTTATCATCCCTATATTTTATTTCACTATATGATTCAGGAATTGTACAAATAAGAGATTGTGCACACATAATATAATTATTTATACAGGGTTCTTCGTTATATGAAATAAAAGGTAGATTTTTAATTCTTTCGCTGTCTTAAATCAGAATTTTGCATTTTCTTTGGCAAGTACATACTCTCGAATTTATTATCTGTTTTGGTGACAGATTTATCTGTTTTGATGACAGATTTATCTATTTTAGTTATAGATTTATCTATTTCAGGAATAGATTTACCTGTTTTATGTACAGGATCTGTAGGGGTTTCAATTGTTTTTGGTGTTATTTTAGGCATTTTATTAGGGATGGAGTTTTCAGGTCAAAAATAACATCACATGTGGTAATAAATTTATTAGTTTGAACGTCTAATATTTTATAGCCATTTGGTTGATACCCAACCATTATGCCTTTATTTGATTTTTGATCAAATTTATCTTTTCTGACTTTATTATGAGTATATGTAGTAGAACCAAAAACTTTTAAATTAGTTATTCTGGGCTTTTTATTATGCCACAGTTCAATTGGTGTTTTATTTTGTTTTAAAGATTTAGTAGGTGTTAGATTTATTAAATACGTTACTGTAAGGACTGCTTCGCCCCAAAATATTTTATCTAACTTAGCACCATGTACCATTGATCGGGCCTTTTCTGTAATTGACCTGTTCATACGTTCCGCTATTGAATTTTGTTGCGGTGTATGTGGTACAGTTAAATGATAACTAATACCCCTTTGACTACAATAGTCTTTAAATTCATTCGAAAGATATTCTCGCCCATTATCACAATACAAATTTGTTAATTTTAAATTAAAGTGTGCTTCACTTTTTGATACAACCCTATTGAAATTAAAAAAATTAGTCTGAGAGAACAGTCGAGTTAACTTATCTAGCATACAATTGAAAGTTGAGCATGGACAATCTAAGGACAAATAACTGAAGAGCTATAGATTAATCCGGAACAAGGAAAAAACCCCAAAATCCAGTTAAGAATGAATTATAGGCCTAGAAGAGGCTTCAGAATTAGAATTGTAATTTTACATATAGAAATTGAAAAGCAAGACAATCGTCTTCAAAATCATTACGATGCAAATTTTCAGGACACTGACATTGCTCCATTAATCTTTTAAATAAAATTCACAAATTAAAATTACATTTCTTATTTCCATAGCATTGAGACTGACTTTTTTGTACCCTCCCTCTAACCGTAGCAGAACAAACTGTAAATTATCTTTTTAGAATTAAAAATACTAGATCTACAATTGGTCAGGAATAGTTGAGTGCTCTTGGTAGATTAGCCATTGAGTCCAGATTAGCTAGAATATAAACTGCGACTTTTCCAAAATTTTTGAAAATTTCACTTCTGCAAAGCAAATACGAGTAGTAATCTAGTAGTAGTTTGTATTTTCAGTCAAAAATGTGTTTTGTATATATATTTACTACACCCTTATCGGCAATTTTTTTTGGGGCCCGTGATTTTTGTGTGTACACCAGGGTCTGTACCGAGTAATAAGTATATTTTTTTACATCACTGCGATTTAATATTATAGTTGTGTAATTTTTGAGTTCCATAAATTTAAAAATGCATATTGATTTATTTCAGAGTTGGATACGAAAACTCAAAATTTATCAATGTTGACAGAAAAATATAAAAAGGATGCTACATTCTTGAACACAAAATCTATGTATGTGAAAGCAGCAGTAGGTGGAATTGTTCTTCTTGTATTTGTTGTTTATTTCTGGATTTTGTAAGGTGTTTGATATTCAAAAAACAATCTGTATTTTTTTTTGTAACTAAACAGTAAAGGACTGAGTATCTATTCATAGTGTAGTAGTTTTTTTAATTTGAATTTATTAAGCTTAATGTTCCATTTACGTTAATTATATCTTCTAAAAAAATATTTATGTATTTGATTTAAGATACCCAAAATAATTATCAAATTGATAGAGTCTTAAATCAGTCTTTTACTGTTTTTGAATGCATTTTTTTACTATTATTTATTCCAATGTAGCAGAGTTAAAAGGGTATAAAAATAACAGTACATATGTAAACCAATAATAATTCTATACTGGTACTAAATGGACTCACTATAATGATTTTGTTCTATTTGCAGTTAGATTGTTGAAATTATCTATATGTAGTGTGATGGTTAAATATAATTTTAATTTGTTTAATATTTTTAAGTATTTGAAAATAATTATTCTTTATCATAAAGAAGGATATTGTATTTTATACTGAAAAATTAAGACTATTTTTAATTCATTGTATAATTAAATTTTAAAAGCAATAAATTGATCATTATCACATAAAATAATATAAATTCACATTCCACATTGACTAAATTCAAAGTTGGTAACTAATTTGTTACATTATAACGCAGTTTACCATTTCAAACTACTAAAAATATGTATTCAGTTTTAATTCAAAGCAAACTATTTTAACCATCCCTTTTCTGTATATGTAGTTAATTGTACTTGAAAGTTTTTGTTACTAACTGAAATATTAACTTTGTAATATGTCTTAACGAGCTGAAAAGAACATGTTAATTATATATTTTTTTATAATTTATATTCAAACACCTTTGCAAGTTTGACAATATTCTTTTACTGTTAAAATGTTTTTTTTAATACATTTTCATTAAGGTATGGTTCAAGTGTTAATAAATGAATTCCAGTTTTAGAGCCAATCTATAATAGCTCTGTGATACAAAAAAATGTTTTGTCCTTGTTTTCAAATTTTCCAAGAGTTATGTTGTATATATTTAAAAATAAATATGTATTATTTAAAAATAACTTTTATTCAAAAAACCCAAAATATAAAAACAAAAAATATTCAAAAAATAACAAATCAGGTATACTTGCACTTATTCATCATCAGATATTTCTTCATCGGAATATTCTGATATAAATAACAAATTTTTAAGAGATTTATACAAGTTGTCATCATTTTCTGCTTTAATAATAATGTTGTTAATAACTTCTTTGCCAGATTTTAGTTTTCCACCTGTTGACGAAGCTTCATCTTCATCATCTGAAATTGTCAATAATAAAATCATACAAATCCATTATAATATTCAGATAAATAAAACCATGTTTTATGATTTTCACGAAAAATATATAACAAAAAGTTATTAAATGATTAGTGACATGTTTCGTTGTAAAACAAATTCATCAGACTAATATTATTTGCAAATTAAATCTAAATATTATAGTAGATTTTCATCAAGTAAAAGTCCATACAGTTAAACAAAATGATACAAAGTTTGGTCTTTTTATTTTAAAATACACAAACATACAGGGTCCGGCAAACCTCTGTCGTAGTTCTATAACTTTTCTTGTGTAAAACTTACAGATTTATGTGAAAGGTATATATTAATGGTGGTTAAAAGTAAATATTTTAAAAAAAAATTCATGTCTACATTGTGGTCCATTAGTACCCTATGCAAATGATTTTTTTTCAAATGGAATGCCATACTTTTTTTACATTTTTAGAACTAACATAGGTAGTACTACTCATCCCTAAATTTTTGTTATAAAACTCCCAGCTATCTCTGAGAAAACAACCTTTTTACCAAATATATTTGAAGTGCACAACCCTTTTTAAAATATCACAACTTTTTCAGATTTAACGGTAAAGCTTTAAAATTACCAATGTACAAAGACAATAGACTGAAGATTTTTTTAGACTCAGTTTGAAATTTTTATTTTGTACAGGGTGGTCTAAAATAAATTTTACATTCCAAAACTTTCAATTACGGTTTTTTCACTTTTTTCAAATGGGACACCCTGTATAATTATTCATCAATGTATACTAAATTTACCTATTTTCGTCGTTTAAAAGTTATTTAAAAAAAAACGTATTGAAAGACACAGATTTTAAGAAACGATTGCGGTTTTGTAATTGGGCAAAATCAAAACTTCGACAAGATCCAGCTTTTTACTTTCCGAACAACAGAGTTGTATAGAAGGAAAGTATTGCGATCATGATATTTTGACCATACCCAGATTTTAACGAATCTTTACGTTTTGAGGTCACCTGAATCCATTTTTAGCATGATGTCTGTCTGTGGGTGTGTGTGAACACGATAGCGTCTAAACCGCTGAACCGATTTAAATGAAATTTTATATACATATTGAAGATACCAAGGAGACGACCTGTATAGATTTTGGAGTTAATCGGACAACCGGAAGTGACAGTTGCTATAAGTGATGACGTCATTACTAAACAAGATGGCAATTAAGTTTTACACATATATTTTTTATACCTTACAGTTTAATTTCGAATGATTAAAATTTTCAAAACCTTTTGCCATTGTTGCCAGATTTATCAAAATGTAATTTTTTTCCATATTTTTCTTAAATAACCTAAATGATGTATTTTTTTGAAAAATTACATAATACAAAAATTGTAGAACATAAAATTTTCTACACATTTTGTTATTACCGTTTTTTTGAATTCCTCACAGTTTCGTCGCTAGAGGGCGTGAAAATAATGTATATAGACATTTGTGACTTTTTTTAGATTTTGAGACAAAATTATGGATTTTTATAAAAATTTACAAAAAATCAAAATTGTAGAACATAAAGTTTTCTACAAATTTTGTCTTTACTTTTTTTTTGAGTTCCACATAGTTTCGCCGCTAGTTTTTATTTAAATTTTAAGCAATTTTTATCATTATTAAATTATTATTTTTCAGTTAAATTTTAATATTAAAAATATAAAAAAAATATCTTTAAATTTATAATAATTAATTTTATAATTGGAATTTTTTTCAAAATTTTATTACAAAAATTGTGATTTTTTTTTTAAAATTGGCAAGAAACATTTAAAATTATATTATAATTTTAACATAAATTGAATAACTTCTAAAATATTGAAGTTATTTAACTGGGATTTGATAATATAAAACTCTAAATTTAAAATGTATTTTAGTTTCTTAGAATTTACAATTGTAATTATAGCCAAAATAAAGAATTTTTTTTAAATTTTTTGTAATTTCGTTTCATCAATAAGTATAAAATAAATCAAAAAAGTAAATAGCTTATCCGAAAAGGATCCAAAAATACAATGTGCGTAAATAATTTCATAATTTTAACATAGTATTTGTAAAAGTTACAGCAAAAAATGAAAAAAGTTAAAACAATTCAATAAATTTTTGACAAAAAATTTGTTTTTTTTCTTTTAAGTTTTTTAAACTAAAATAATTGATGCATTTTGATCCATAAAACCTAAAAAAAAGTCTCTTTCCCATTTTTAATATAATTGAATGAGATATTAATTATTTATTATGATTTTAAAATTATCCAAAAATAGGTTTCAGTTTTTTAAGGTTAATATTATATTAAAAATTTTAAAAAAAATACTATTAAATTTGTAGTAAAAAACTATAATTGTGATATTTTTCAAAATTTTATTCAAAAAATTGTAGAATTCATAATTTTTTTTTTGAAATTAAAAGTTTAAAAAACAATGAATAACTTTAAAAATATTAAAGATATTAAAATGGGATTTACACCGTTCGACGTCGGTGAAGTTAGCACCCGGCCAGCCAGCACCAAGCTTATACTCAAGTAATCTTGGCGTACGGCCTGCCAACTCCAAGCGACACTTTTCCACCACGGTCAAATACTTTCACAAATTCATTCTGCCGATTTGGGGTCTACTCATACAAAATTTCTCGTTTTATTAATTTGTTTACATTTTTTGTAGATTACTTCGGTATAAGCTTGGTGCTGGCTGGCCGGGTGCTAACATCACCGACGTCACCGTTCGATAGGTAATATAAAACTCTAAATTTAGAAAATAATTTAGTCACTTCGAATTTAATATTGTAATTATTATAACCAAAATAAAACAAAAATTAATTTTTTTTGTTCTTTTGTTTTATCGAAAATGGTAAAACAAATGAAAAAACTAAATAGTACATCTGGAAGGGATCAAAACGTATTAAATGTGTGAAATATTTCATAATTTTAAAATAATACGTGTAGAAATTATACAAAATTATAAAAAGTTAAAAATTTTTACAAAAAATTAAGTTTTTTTTTAATTTTTGTAAACTAATTTTATTAATGTATTTTGATGCAGAAAAACTAAAATAATCGATTAAACAATTACTTTACTATGAGTGTTCGGAAAGTTGGGTGGGATTACCCCCTCATTTTTAATGTTTTTTTTTTACATTTTTTGCCTTTTCTTTAACTTTTTTGGCGTTTTTTGCTTTGTTCCCTTTACTTTATAGTATTTGTCCTTTTTTTTACTTTTTATTGATTTTTTTTACCTTTTTTTTTGCTATATTTGATCTTTTTTCCTATTTCTGCCTATTTTTGCTAATTTTCCATTTTAATTTTTGCTCTTTAATATTTTTTTTTTAATTAATGCGTTAACTTGTTGCTATTTTTGCCATTTTTATTAACTTTTGTTGTTTTCCAGTTTAATTAAAATTTTCAACACAGCCGATCCGGAAAAGTTCTAGGGTGATACAGTCGATTTTTTTCTACGTTCCCAAATTTCTGTTTCACTATTTTGCCCTATTTGTTCCTATTTTTCCCCATTTTTCTCTATTTTTTTCATTTTGTTTACTACTTTCTCTAGTTTCCTATTTTTTATATATCTTTCTATTTTTTCCTATTTTGTCCTATGTTACTCTTTTTTTCCTATTTTCCCTACTGTTTCCCTCCTTATTTTTAACTATTTTCCCTATTGTCCATGTTTTGCTTTATAATTTTCCCTTTTTTCCACCATATTTCCCATTTTTTCCTGTTTTTTCTTCTATTTTTCTACATTTTTTCCTACTTTCCTTATTTGTTTCTATTTTCAATATTTTTAACCTATTTTTTCCTATTATTATCTATAGATATATTTAATGTACGTTACCGCTTTTCACCATTTTCTATGCCTTAAAATCAAAATTTCAGAAAATCTTTTCTTAGTGGGTCTCATATTCTCGAAATGGGGGAGTTCAACTTGAAATATTAGTCCCATCTTTTTTTGCATTATTTGAGAAAAAAATTAATTTCTTTTTATGAAAAAATCGTTTTTTCTGTTTTTTTTCTTTAATTTAACATGAAAAAATTGATATTTAAAAATTACTGCATCAATGCAACTTGTAGTGCTACTATACGTCACTTATGTGCAATAGCTGCAGCATAATATTAACGTGGGCCAGTTTCTCTAAATAAAATTGAGGCTTTCAAATATAGATGACGTTTGCTTATAAAGTGTAGTTTGGTCAATATATTTTTAATTGTGTTTACTTTTACCTTTGTTTACGTATCTTTACAAATATAAATAAACTCGGAAAATTATCAACATCAACCAGCTCTACAGAGTACAAACTTCAACAGTGATATATGCAGTAAGCAGACGCGGACGCGACCTTGCGCTTAATCAGGAACACTTGTGCCCAGCACTTATGTACCAAACAGCAAATTATTACATGATCTCGTTAAAATAGTCGTTTTCTTTATCTAACAGCGGAATCTAATATATATTTATCTCTCTCGATCTTGAATGCGAATTCACAGTGGATAGGTCTAAGTTTTCATCTTCATCCAATTATCATATAATGGTTTTCTCCATCTTTGTCTGTATAAGTGAGATTTAACAGCTGTCATTCATTCGTATTCTCTTCTTTACACATTTGCAGTTAATGGCTTGACGGCAACTTGATTGCACATAAGTGACGTCACGATCGTAATGGCGGCATATTCAAATAATTGGAAATTTGAATATTTAAATTAATTTATTCAAAAATCTAGCTCAAATTACGGCAGATAATTAAACTCAATGGGTTTTATTTGATCAATTCTAACTGTTAAGAAAAAACGTGAGGTTATATTTTTGTTGAATAATTTCAAGTCTCTGGGTAAATAGATTTACATAAATTCTATGTCAATCAGTCAGAACTTTGACGCTCATATTATAGATTTTAATTTTTTGTCGGAAATGAATATCATATAATAAATATAATCAAAACAATGGTAAAAGTAAATTAATATAATCGACTATTGTTTCAGTATAAAATAAAAATTAAATAATTTTTTTAAATATAATTTATTAAATTGTTAAAATTCTATTCGCCAATAAAATCATTTCATGAATCGACCTTTTTTAATACTCATTTCGAAGACAACTAGATGAACTAGAATGTCAAAATTTAAAAATAATGTCATTCATAACATAACTAAGAACTGTATTTTTAATTAACTTAATTGATTATGACGTTACCGGATCCCGTTAAAGTTTCACCTCTTATAAAATTAGCGCGATACGCTTTTTTAATTTCAGGCATTCTTTACGGCGCTAGCAAACTACAAGTTTTCAAAACAATTACAGCTAGAGAAAAAGAGGAAAAAGAACGACTTAATAAGGAAAGACGTTTAAAACTTGAAGAAGAAAAGAGACGAGCCTCTGATAAAGATATTGCTAGCATTGCAGCTTTATTCAGTGTAGAAACTGAACAGAAAATGGGAGAAACAGATATACAAAAAGAATCAACTGAAAATAAAATTGAGGATACTTGCAAGGTTGAAGACATAAACATCGAATCTTCTGTTGCTCCAAAGTTAGAAGATGGAGGTCAGTGTAAACGATTTGAATCTGAAGAGATAATAAGAAAAACAAATGATGATAGTTTACCAGAAGATAATTACATTGTTGAAACTTTTTCTCATGGTGTTCCTTATGCTTCCCCAAAAAAGGATAAAACAGATTTTTTACCTAAATAATATAGTACGTGGTACAATTTTAACTTTACTTGCACAAAACATAAAATTCAGTGCAGTAATTTTCTAGATAATGTACAAACCAATGTGAAATTTATTAAAAAAAAAATCCCTTTTTAATAAATACTTCTTTAGGATAGTTAGATCTCATTTTTTTTTAAATTATAGGTATTATAAGTAAAGTAATTGTTTAATCGGTTATTTTAGTTTTTCTGCATCAAAATACATTTTGTTTATAATATCTTTAATATTTTTAAAGTTATTCATTTTTTTAAACGTATATAAAATTTAAAGAAAAAATTATGAATTCTACAATTTTTTGAATAAAATTTGGAAAAAAATCAAAATTAAAGAGTTTTTTACAATTTAGGGTTTTTTTTTTAATTTTTAATATTTACTGTTTTCTTTATCCTTCAAATCTCTTTCCCGACTTTATTTCCACTTTTCTTCCCCCACTTTTTCTCCTACTTTTTTGTTCCTAACTTTTTTCGACGTAACCTCCGACACTTTTCCCAACTTTTTTACCAATTTTTTTTTGTTAAAGAAGGGGAAACAAGTGGGGAAGACATTTGGAGGGATCATAAAAAAAGATGACCACCACTCTTTTTTCCCTTACTTTTTTTTCTTTACTTTATACTTCCGGTTTTGTTCCATACTTCTTTTCCACTTTTTTGTCCCCAACTCTTTTACCAATTTCTTTGTTTTCAATTTTTTTTTAAAGAGGGGAACATAGTTGGAAGGGTCATAAAAAATAGATGCACGAGCTTGATTGATTTCTTTGCAGGATGGTGGAGTTTTTTTTGCCACTGTTTTCTCTCCTTTTTTACCAATTAATTTGTTTTTCAAATTTTATTTTCTTGTTAGAGAAGGGAAAACGAGTAGGGAAAGATAGTTTTGGAGATAATAAAAAAAATGAAGCTTGATTCAGCACTCTTTTCTTTCTTACTTTTTTTATTGTTTTCTTTATCCTTCAAAGTTTGTTTCAATTTCGACTTTTCTTCCCCACTTTTTTCCGCTACTTTATTACTATTTTTTTATTCCAAACTTCTGTTTCAACTTTTTTTTGCCTCCCCCAATTTTCCCTTCTTTTTTTACCAATTTCTTTGTTTTTTATTTATTTTATACTTATTGATAAAACGAAATTACAAAAAATTTAAAAAAAAATATTTATATTGGCTATAATAATTAAAATTCTAAATTTTAAGAAACTAAAATAGATTTTAAATTTAAGAGTTTTATATTATCTTTCCAATGGTGAAAATCAAAGTTCAATGACTTCAATATTTTAGAAGTTATTCAATTTAGTTTAAAAAAAAGTATAGACAAAATTTGCAGAAAATTTTATGTTCTACAATTTTGATTTTCTGTAATTTCTCATAAAAATCCATAATTTTGTCTCAAAATCTAAAAAAAAGTCGCAAATGTCTATATAAATTTTTTTCACGCCCTCTAGCGGCGGAACTATGAGGAATTCAAAAAAACGGTAATGACAAAATGTGTAGAAAATTTTATGTTCTACAACTTTCATATCCTGTAATTTTTGATAAAAATGCATTATTTTGGTTATTTAATAAAAATATGAAAAAAAAAATACTTTTTGATAAATCTGGCAACAACGGCAAAAGTTTTTGAATATTTTAATCATTCGAATTTAAACTATAACGTATAAAAAATATATGTGTAAAACTTTATTGCCATCTTGTTTAGTAATGACGTCATCACTTATAGCAACTGTCACTTCCGGTTGTCCGATTATTACCTTGCTACCCTAAATATGTATATAAAATTTCATCTAAATCGGTTCAGCCATTTAGATGCTATCGTGTTCACAGACACACACCCACATACACACACAGACAGACACCATGCTAAAAATGGTATAAATGGATTCAGGTGACCTCAAAACGTAAAGATCCGTTAAAATCTGGGTATGGTCAAAAAATCATGATTGCAATACTTTCCTTCTATACTTACAACTCTGTTGTTCGGAAAGTAAAAAGCAAAAACAAAAAATTAATCCAAGGAAAGTTTAAAAATATGGAAAATAGTTATTTTCCCAACAAGTGCGGAAAGTTATACTTTTCCGCACGCAATTGCAGTTGCCCAAGCGACTAGAATTAAAAAAAAATTTTAGCAAAAAGTATTTTTTCTACAAGCGTGCGGAAAGTTACAACTTTACTTTACAATAGTGCGAAAAAGTAGAACTTTCCGAACGCTTGTAGAAAAATTAAATTTTAGAAAATCTAAGTAGCTAAGGTTCTATAGCCGAGAAGTGAGTTTTCTGCGAAAAATTTTTTCCAATTTCCGTTTTCACAAGTAGAAGCATAAAAGATTAAATAATTGACCTATTTTTTTTGCTTCTTGAGGCCCTATTCTTATATATTATACTTAACAAGATCTCGTGATAAACATTTTTAAGTTTTTATTTTGTTAAATGAAAGGTCCAAAAAATGTTGTTAATTTTTTTTTTAATGTTACATTATTGCTCTTTTCACGTTTAACAATGACATTAAGTAACGCTGGTATTTATACATAAATAAAACAAAAAAAATTACCATTATGATTAAAAAAATCTTTAAAAAAATGTTTATAATCGCTTTTTTTATATTTCCACTGTTTAAATAATTATGTAAGGAATTATTTTTTCAATAAAAATCATAATTTTAATTTCTCAACAGGGTATCAAAAAATTATCAATAATTTCATTGTTTATACAAGTTATAAACAAATTCCGACTATACATATTAGGTAGATTTCCATTTATGGAATCTACCTATTGTAATCGATTCAATGACGGGACTCAGACCCGGGAATAGGGGCGCTACGCCGTTTATGACCAGGAGAATAAGAATCAGTAAAAAAAAAATTATCGGTATATACCTATATATATATATGTGTAGACATTCCGTTCCGGCACGATAAAGGTCGCAATTTTTGTCCAATCGACACCAAATTTGGTATAAAAATTCTTTGGAGCAGTAATTCGTTGCATATTGCAAATGGGAATTCTACCTCTAAGGGGGTGAGAATTGGAGAGGGTTGAAATGTCACAAAAATCAGATCTCCGCCATTTTTGAAAATATTAAAAAATGTGATTGGACTTTTTTTATGCCCTGATTATTATAAAATTAATTTGTCTGAAACTTTTTTCCATCCGACCTAAGGGGATAGAACTGGAAGGGGTTGAAATTTCAGGATTTTTTTTTCTAAAAGTAGAAAAAATTACAAAAACATATGTAAAAACATTTTATTTTATTTTTGTATAAAAAAATTAAAAAAAAAAATTTCCCGACTTGTTTTTGTAAATTTTACTAATTTTAGAAAAAAAAATATAATGATAGTCAGAATTTATAACAAATTGTTAACTTAATAAACAATGAAATTGATAAAAAAAATTTGCCAATTATGATTTTTAATGAAAAAATAATTTCTTCTTATTATTTATTTAATCATTACATTATCATGACACCAAAATCGTAAAAAAAAAATTACCAGCGTTACTCATTGTTAAATGCGAAAAAAGCAATATAATATTTGTTTAGAAGAAAAAAAAATTTTGTAAGTGTTTTGGATATTTCATTTTTGTTAAATTAAAACACTTATAATAAACAAAATAAAAACTTTTAAAAATGTTTATCACGTGATCTTGTTAAGTATATATACAGTGTGTCCAATTAAGTAGGCATCATATGGGAAACTTTTTTATTCTTAGTTTTATGAAAAAAAGTTATTCTTTATAAAAAGTTGTGCATGGTCTAAAACCAAAAATACAACCATCAGATATCAATTTTTTTAAGCCGTATATGAGGTGTATCAAAAAATATGAGATTTACTCACGAAGTACCTTTGAATTTGACAATATCGAAAAAGTTTACTAAAAAAAGTTGATCAGAATTAAAAATTACGTTAAAATATGCAAGTACATCCATTTAAATTAAAACTTCAGATTATTTTATTTTTTACTAATATTTCTATTTTGAATGAACATTTATCTCTTGTGATTACGAAACACATTATAACCTTTTAGTTTTTTAGTGTTTTCTAATAAATTTGCATATTTAAACGTAATTTTTAATTCTGATCAACTTTTTTAGTAAAATTTTTCGATATTGTCAAATTTAAGAGGTACTTTACTCTTGAGTAAAACTCATATTTTTTGACAGACCTCGTATACCACTGAAAAAATTTGATATTTGATGACTGTATTTTGGGTTTTAGACCATGCACAACTTTTTATAAAGAATAACTTTTTTTCATAAAACTAAGAATAAAAAAGTTTCCCATATGATGCCGACTTAATTGGATATATATAAATTCTCCTATAGAAGCAAAAAAAATTAGGACAATTATTTACACTTTTATGACCCCATTTGTGAAAACGGATGTTAGAAAAAAATTTGTTAGTTAACAATTTTGAGTTCAACAAAAATATAACCTCACGTTTTTTCTTTATTAACAGTTAGAATTAATCAAATAAAACCCATTGAGTTAAATTATCTACCGTAATTTGAGCCAGATTTTTGAATAAATTAATTTAAAAATTCAAATTTCTAATTATTTGAATATGCCGCCATTGCGATCGTGACGTCATTTATGTGCAATGAAGTTACCGTCAAGCCATTAACTGCAAATGTGTAAAGAAGAGAATACGAATGAATGACAGCTGTTAAATCTCACTTATACAGACAAAGATGGAGAAAACCATTATATGATAATTAGATAAAGATGAAAACTTGCTATCCACTGTGAATTCGCATTCAAAATCGAGAGAGATAAATAGATATTAGATTCCGCTGTTAGATAAAGAAAACACTATTTTAACGAGATCAGGTAATAATTTACTGTTTGGTACATAAGTGCTGGGTACAAGCGTTCCTGATTAAGCGCAAGGTCGCGTCCGCGTCTGCTTACTGCATAGGTCACTGTTGAAGTTTGTACTCTGTAGAGCTGGTTGATGTTGATAATTTTCCGTGTTTATTTGTATTTGTAAAGATACGTAAACAAAGGTAAAAGTAAACACAATTAAAAACATATTGAACAAACGACACATTATAAGCAAACGTCATCTATATTTGAAAGCGTCAATTTTATTTAGGGAAAATGGCCCATGTTAATATTATGCTGCAGCTATTGCACATAAGTGACGTAGTGCACTGCAAGTTGCATAGATGCAGTAATGGGGACGTGTGGTGCGGTAGCTACAGCAAATTCATCTGTAGTGTATGAAAATCTACTTAAAATTATTCATAAAAATAGGCTTGGTTAACTTTGAAACACTACGATTGCTAAGAAATAAATTTTCAAAATTTCCAAGTGACGTCAGTTACATTAATTTATTTAAAGTAATGTAGATGGCATGACAAGGTACAATTTACAGTTATCTATCCAGTATTATTAAACCAAATAGCCTTAGTGGCTTATACTATTTAAAAAAAAGAAGAAGAACGCAAAACACACAAATAGGTTATATTTATAGTGAAAAGTCAAAAATAAAACGCTGTGACTAGCAGTACATCGGATGTATGGAAGTGTGTTGGCGCATCTGCTTGATAAGTTTGATAATATTTCTGTAACTTTGGTTTTGGCGTAATGCGTTAGTTATGGTTTCAGTGTAAAAGGGCCGGAGTTTGATTCCTAGTAGGTACCGCCAACTTTTTTATTTCTTGATAATTTTTTTAGCTTTATACAAACCATATAAAAATATTGATTGGTAACCGGTTTGATTTGTACAGTAAAGAGTTTTTTATCCAAAATTTTGCTATTTTAACTTCTTGAAAACTACATAAATCAGTTTGGTTTATACAGTAAAGTGTCTTTTTTTTCAAAGTTCGAGATGTAAAATTTAGGTAGTTTGTTTTATTTTTCTATGTACGAAATAAGTAAACAAGTCCAACCGACGTACTGCTAGTCACGGCGAAAATCAAAAAACAAGAATTTTCTTCTTTTCTCATATTTACGTCTGGCCTCTATTTAGTAAGGAATTCAGTTCGTATATACTGCTATCTCCTGACAGTTTTATCAATTAATGTAGATATTTTTAATTTATTTTTTTTTTAATATTGTATAGGTTTAAAAAAATTATAAATATTTTTTGTAGGCATATTTGATACCAGACTTTTAAGTGCTAATTTAAAAATTTTACATAATACGTCCCCATTTTTAAATATCAATTTTTTCATGTTCAATTAAAGAAAAAAAACAGAAAAAACGATTTTTTATAAAAAGAAATTCATTTTTTTCTCAAATAATGCAAAAAAAGATGGACTAATATTTCAACTTGTATAACTTTTTGAAAAATCAACAAAACTTTTTATGCAACGGGGCTTATTCGTTCAAGTATTCAGATGACAGCATAATTTTTTCAAATTTTTACCCAGCGAGGAACCTCATTTTCTTCAGCATTGAATTAAAATTATTAATCAAAAACAGGAGATTATTCATTACTCAAATGTGGTAAAATTATTCAACGAATGACTTTGAGTTTTAATTATACATTCAAAATTATTAATAATGGAAATACGGTTTCGGGAGTTAGGACTTTCTTATTGCAAATTTCCTCCTCTTTAAGAGCTATTTTTTTAAATTTCTTAACTATTAATACTTTTTGAATTATTAGCAAAAAATTAAATCTTACCCGAATCAATTATATTGTAACCACATCCGTGATCCTTTAACACTATATGAATAGTAGGATATTCAATAATTAATTTATTTTGTAAACATTCCTTTAGCATGATATTTCCATCTATTTCATAAAACTTTTTCCCAGCTTTCTGTTCTGCTTTTAGGAAAAGTCTTATACCAGACAGTCCAGCTGCTATATAGTATTGCAGTTTTTCTTTTTGCGATTCATCATCCACAGCTAAATGTCTTCCCAAAATAGAATTAAGTTTTTCAGTCTCAGAGATGTGTGTTTCGTAAAGTTTTAGACCTTGTGAATTAACAAAAACCAATTCAAGATGCCAAAAGATTTGATTTGACTTGGACTGTAAGTGTGTTGTATTGTTTTTACGTCTAGCAAATTTCTGCGGAAGGAATTTTAAATTGATTTTTCTCGATTTTGCTGCATTTCCTAATCTTATCAAACCCTAAAAAACAAAACATGACATTATATTATTAGTTCAAAAATTGTCTTAATAGAAATGAACTACTTTGCTATAAAATATAGGTAACCTTCCTATGTTAACTGTACCATCTTTTATAATTAGTTCTCATTAATAATGTAAAAAGTGAATGAGTTTTTAAATTAAATTTATTTATAAATTAAAATACTAAATATATACACAGGGAGTTTTTCACTGTGCGATAGGAAATAGAATGCCCTTAAAATGAGGAAGAATAATAAATTCCCAGGAGAAGAGCAAGAATAAAATAAGGTTTCAGTATCTTAAATTACACGTTAATCTAGGAAGGTTATAAGCTCTAGAAAGAAAATTATTACATGAGGTATATTATTCCAACGATTTCCAAAGTTTTTCCTCGAAGTTTCTAATGATCTAGTAATTTCTTCTAATAATCTATAGTCGCTACTTAAATCTAGATTTGTAAACTTATTTAATGCTACAAATTTTGTTCTATCCCTTTCACCATTGCATTCTAACTCTAATTTATGGATTTTATTACATTTTAAAGAGCATGTTTTCACTTCACATCTTGGGCATGTATATTTAGCATCGTGGACGGCGCATACTTCGCAGAGTCCTAATCTAAAGATCATTTTTTTTGTTAAAACAAAAATGGTAAAATAATTATTTATGACTTACTTTGGTTTTGATGAACCTGAACTGGTACTAGGCTCTGAATTTGTATTTACAATATGAGTTTCGACTTCCATTTTCCGAAATCCTGGTTCTCTTAGAGAAAGTATAAATAAAAAACCATAAAGAGATCTAAAAACCAAAATTTAAAATCAACAAAAAAAAAACAACAGTTAGTGTACTCAACTCGTAATTACTCGGAACAATTTTATAATGGTTCTAAATATTCTATTTCTAATCCGATTACAACAAAGAACAGATCTTTAAAAGCACGTGGAATTACAGCAGTGTTGCCAAATCTGACAAAATAATGTCAACTGAAATCGTGACAATCGCTTTCTGCTTTTCATTTATTTTCATTTAAACCAATTTTAAATTAAATAAATAAATCAAGTTATAAGTAAAAATTTGAATTTGAATATTTTAAAGAGAGTGTCTAGAGGTCCGTCTAGTCGGACCTGCAGCGGGATTCTCAACATTCACGATCGTAACATCCCGACCGACCGGTAGGTCTCGGTCGGGATCATATTCGGTTTACAGTCGATACCGATTGAATCGCGATTCTCAATCACTCCCGACTCAAATTATATTGGCAGCAATGAAAATATGACAATTAATAATTACTCACATTTGACACTTGGGTTATAATAAGAAAAAATACGGTAGATTCAGGAAAGAATTTTAGATGTTTTAAACAATCAGAGGAAATATTCGAAAGACGTCAAAATTTTAAGCCATTTTTGAATCTCAAATTTTTCATTTTTCAAATGGTATAATTTTTATTTTTTTTTAAACTTTTTTAATTATGGAAAACCTATATAACGATTAATTTTTCGAGGAAAAAAATTGAAATTTGCTAAAAAATAAAATATCGAAATTTTTTTTACCAAATTTCAATTTTTTTCATAAATTAATCACCGTTAAGGTGTCACAATTAAAAAAGTATATAAAAAAATAAAAATTATACAATTTCGAAAAATGAAAAATTTTTTATTCAAAATTTCCAACTTAAAAATGTCTTTCCTTGAATTTTCGATTTAAACTGAAATTTATGATAAAAAATAAAATATCGTCAATTTTTTTTAACCAATTTCATTTTTTTTCCAACAAATTTCAATTTTTTTTCCTCAAATAATTCACGTTATGGTTTGCACAATTGACAAAGTATTAAAAAAATAAAAATTACACAGTTTTGAAAAATGAAAAATTTGAGGTTCAAAATTTCCAACTTTGAAAATGTCTTTCCTTGAATTTTCAATATTTTCGATTTAAACTGAAATTTGGTAAAAATCTTGGGTTAAATGATCTGTCAAAAGAGAAAAAACTACGGAATATGAATGTTTTGTGTCATAAACACCAACTTCGAACTCAACTCGGGACCTTCGTACCTACCGACTGAAATTGACGTTTGAAAACGGTATCCAGTCGCTATCGAGTTGATTGAGAATCGCTGTTTCGGCTGCTACTCGGGACGGTAGGTAACGAATAGCTGTTGAGAATCCCGCTGCTGGTGAATACCTTAAACCATTTATAGACACACATACCTATAAATAAATCTATAGGTATGTGATTAGACAACAATTATCCATCCTTCTCTTAAAGTCGATATCTAAGCATAGCAGGTTGTGATATGACAGTTTGTTTGTATACAAACACGTAAACAAACAGTATCGCAAGTAACTCATTGAGGATTTAAATAAATGTCCGAGCCATTTTCTAGAGTTTTATTGAGTTATTTAAATTGTAAACGATACTTATGGTAAGTTCCGTGGGCGTACGCCACTTCTATTGATGTTTGTAAACACTTTCCCGCATACACCGGATCCCCCTCACCATGAGAAATATCATAGAAAGAGACAAAATGTATCGACTTCAAAATATTGTATATAAAAATGTAAACAAGGCATGTCTACAGCGTTGCCAATCTGTGAGAAATTCCCCAAAATGTGGGGAATTTTGTGGGATGCAGCTGCTGTAAGGATTTTGTGGGGAATCCAGGATTTCTCGTACTAAATAAGTTAATTAAGTGACAAAATTATGGATTAATTTTTTTAAAACGTCTTCTAGGTTTGCTAGACACTACCTCTTTTGCATGACGTTCCATGGTTATCTTTCTTTCTCGTACTCGTACAGTTCGTATTTTGTAACTCCGAAGTCTCACATAAACCTTTTATTGATTCTGCATAATTTGATCATATGGAGGCATACTAAATTTTGAACCAGATTAAATAATTATAAATACGAACATTTGGACAAAAAATTAAAATAGCACACCTTTCTAATGGTGACTTAGCTGTCCTAAGGTTTTAAATATAGTTTTAAAAAATGTACTTACTTGTTTTAATGCATCCCCTCCTAATACTTACAGAAAAGTGTAATTTGGCGCACGCGCGGTGTAAAATATATAATGTGGGGAATTTTGGAGAATCGCCAATCGTGAATAATGTCGAAGGCCATTGGCAACCCTGCAGGTCTAATAGTTAGTGAGTTCGTTTTAGTCGTTGGACGCCTCTGATGCCTCTACTGCGTTCGTTTATTGTTTTTGATGAGTCTGAGGAAAATATATTTTGCGTTCGTTTTAGTCATCCGGATGTTTTAGAGCATCCTCGTTTCGTCACACCTTTTTGATGGAGCGTTCAGATGACAGTATGACAGTTGCAAAAAGTCATAAGGATAACTTTAACATAACCACAAATTTTGTTTATTAAAGGCATATATGTATTACTCCTATATCGCCAGCTTGAGAGAGAAGTGTGTCGCCGATAGTAGAGTGTAGACGATCGTTTCTCTCTCACGCAGTCTCGGATAGGCATAGGCGTCACAGCTGTAAAATCGCCTACGTTTGCTTAACTTTCCTTTTCTCTACGTTCCTTTTTCACCACGGGACACGACGCCAATGTAATTTATGTATATGAGCATGTGCGTTGGCACCCAATTCCGATCTTGCATCTCCTTCTGTCGGAACACTTTATTTCTACAGGCAAAGATAGGACGTTGGGGATATAGGAGTATTACATATATGATTAAAGTTCTTAAATGGAAAATACAGAAAGTTGACAGTTAGTGGAGATTGTCCACAGAAATTAAGTAACCTCCATTTTGTATAAAACTAATAATGAATTTGTTTTTGTTTAAAACAGATAACCTCAACCTCCAAATCGTTCGGAAATTTTCGAGTAACCAGATGACTCGAAGGTCACGTGATCAAAAAATCTGTCTGCTCTCATCTTCTCCGCGATCGCTAAAACGAACTCACAAAATAACTGGTCTAGAGCGTTTTCACACGGAGCAATATCTTGCAGCAATAAAAAGTTGCAATATCGCTTTGCATCTAAAATACATGCATTTAAATGAGCCGTCTTCACATGCAACGCGATGCGATAAATTTATGGCAGCAATATTTTTCTATCGCAATGAAGTGCGATATGTTCTACGGAATTCCGCGATATCGTATTGTGTTAATAGTAGAAAATCATGTATGTTTATGCAGGTGTTCACACTATTCGCTGTTTATAGTAGCAATTTATTTAGCAGTGTTGCAAATACGTATTATAAAATATGAATAAGAAAATTAAATATTTAGCAAGTGTTTTTTTTTTCAATAGGTTCAATTTTTTAGTATCATTTAAACAGTGTTGCCAGAAATACGTGTTATAAAATAATAATGATAATAATAATAATACTCTGCCTATATTTTTACCTCCTAACAAGTGAATCGCAGAATGCAAAGGCTTGTGCGGGGAAGGGACGGCCATTATTCTTATTTGCCGTGGCGTTCCGGGCGATGCACTGATGATTGATGGCACCATTCGGCTATAGGTAGCAAAAACCATGTTTATGGGATAAATCGCGTGGAATGAAGTTTTCCAGTTTCTCAAAGAGAAGGAAAATGAAATACGAACAGTTAATATTTTAAATATTTTTAAATTATCATTAATAATCTTAATTATATTTTCCTTTTTTGATTTCTCAATGCAAAGATCCTTCAGGGCTACTAAAATAGTTTGGTTTTGTTCTCTTCTTTGAAGAAGAGCAAGTTATAAAAATTCTACGTCTTCTCTCTATTTTGATTTTATACCAATTAACTTAACTAATTATAAAAATAGGCAACACCGCAAATTATATAGTACCATTTATTGCATCAATTATACCTCGTGTGAAAATCATTTGCAATATATCGGGTGCAATGACTTTTTATTGCTCACAAAATATTGCTACGTGTGAAAACGCTCTAAAGGGTCCGACTAGACGGACCTCTAGACACTCTCTATTTTAAAATAAAAAAAATATTAATCGAATGATTTTAATCGAATCAAAAATCGAATATTACCCAGCGATTAGATCCAAATCTAAAATTTAAATTTTTTATAGATAATTTTGAAATAAATCTAAACATAAATTTCAAAATGTATTATAATTAAGTTATACACACACAAATTCTTATTATACGTTAGGGCGAGGTTTCTTTAAATTTAAATTAGATGTTTCACATGATTGGCTACATTTGAATGACTAATTTTTGTTTTTGTACGTTCTTTATACAGTCCATTCTCCTGAATTCTTTTGTTTAGTCATTCATAAGTTAATCTTCAAACAATATGAGATAAATGTGGCTCAAGTGATAAATTATTTATTTATAAGTATCTCAACTCTCATATCAATTTAAACTCAATGTTAGATTAAGTTAGTTTTTTTTTTATTTTCCTGATCACGGAAACTCGCCGAAGGTCAACGTTCTGCATGAAGGTAGGTCTTGCTCTGTGTTATGTAGATTCTCAAAAACTGTAAATACCTCTTCTGTTGTAACAAAGTAGTGGTGCAATTCTAGTAAAACCTGACTAATAGTATATTTATAGTTTAATCAATTAACGGCGATGCTGTGGAAGGTATAATAGATATTTCTGCATTATTCGCGATCTGTCAATATTTATTATTATATTTTTAGACGACCGATAAGACTGACTACGATGTTAAATTCGTTTGTCCAGCATAAGATTCTGAATTCTTTACCTGATGATAGACCTATTACTGCGATTCAAGTAAGTACATAATTTATTATTAACAATCAAAGGTTAAGGTTAACCTCAATTTTAGATTGTAGAAAATTTAGAAAAGTGTCCTAGAGGATTTTTTGCTATTAATAAAACTTATGATCAAGATTCTGATGCTGATTTGAGAGAAAGCTCAATATTTAAGAGTAGTTCTGCTAGATATCTCTGTTTATCAAAAACTGAGGGTAAGTGTTAGTTTTGTTATTTATTATAAAAACATGAATCAATTTAATAGAGCTTTTATTGACCTGTTCAGGGGCGGATTTAGCAATAGGCACAGTAGGCACGTGCCTAGGGCGGCAATAAGACGGGGGGCGGCAGCAAAATATTTATTATTATATTTTCGTCTCTCATTCACGGTCTCCACTTTTCTTTTTTTTTACCCTAAAACTATTCGCATTCAAATATCTATTCAAAACAGGATATAGGGATGTGCGGATTTCGTTGAACATTTTCTTTTTATATAAAGATTTTTTTTTTCATTATAAATGTTTTTTTAGTAAAATGTTATGAAGGGTGTTTTAAAAAATGGTATTTTTTTAAATTGCAAATATCGTAGATTTTTATTCCATCTGAAAGCTGAACTCTTCCCCTTTCGGAAAATGTATATTTGTTTAAGAGGAAGTGATACATGACAAACAGAAAGACCTGCGGGGCGTCGGGTGAAGCGGAGGTATATTATTCGCTACTGATAGGCGTGGTCTAAATACTACGAATACATTATTACTTGGTCGTCAATCCGTTCCTAGACCGAAGTTTATTACTTTTGTCCAGGTGTTGATCTATGTCGAACACTTACGAGGGGGAGTCTAAATTCGGTATGGCGGTATCGTTGGTGGAATTATAAAATAACAAAAAATAACAGCAAGTTATAGGATAGGTAGCGAACCGTTGGCGAGTTTCGTATATAATATGCGACTGTAATAATGGCCATACGCTATTCTATTTTTTCTACTCCCATTATACAGTGTGTCCAATTAAGTCGGCATCATATGGGAAACTTTTTTATTCATAGTCTTATGAAAAAAAGTTATTCTTTATAAAAAGTTGTGCATGGTCTAAAACCCAAAATACAACCATCAGATATCAATTTTTTTGTAAGGTACCTTTTTTCTTGAAAATAGCGACAATTGTTATTATGAAAAGTTGATCATAATTGAAAACTATTGTCAGATATCCAATATTATCCATCGTTTTTCATGGCGGATGGATAATATTGGATATCTGACAATATTTTTCAATTATAATCAACTTTTCTTAATAACAATTGTCGCCATTTTCAAAAAAAACGTACTTTACTTTTGAGTAAACTTCATATTTTTTGACACACCTCGTATACGGCTTAAAAAAATTGATATCTGATGGTTGTATTTTTGGTTTTAGACCATGCACAACTTTTTATAAAGAATAACTTTTTTTCATAAAACTAAGAATAAAAAAGTTTCCCATATGATGCCGACTTAATTGGACACACTGTATATTAATTATCTTAAATGAAAAGGAACTTTTTTTACAACATATTGTTTAGTTGGCACACCCTTTTTTAAATTTTGAAAATTTTTTCGTGCATTCGTTTGTTCATCGTTAGTCCAAGATTGTCCACCTAAAATTTTTGTTTGTCCAAACACCATTTCAAAATCGACGATTTTGGTTTTATTTAATAAACACCTTAATTTTTAAACATAGAAAAAAACTTTATAAGGTTTTTTTATTGAAGGTCAAATAGCGCTTAATCCAATATTTTAAAACAACGTTTCGTCTTTGAAGGGCCAACATCAACTATTTTTTTTTAATACGGACCTGTACAGTTTATTTCATTGTTGAAATCCCCATTTTTCATTATCCAACCATGTAGAATATTTAATTTTTGTACGTACTTTGGGAATTTTTCTTTTTCTCTTTCTATCTACACTTGGTAAGTTTTAATAGCATTAATAGTTTTTCTGTTACAGGGGTTAAACACAAAATTATTTATTCAAAATCTACAATTACCTATGTTATTTTTTTTTCATTATAAAATATATTAAAATCATTTTAATACCAGTGAAAAGAGAATAAAAAATTCTATAAGTGGGAGTTTTTCCAAAATTTTTGAGCTAGAATTGTGACCTTGAGGAAGGGGAGAGACCAAAAATGACGAAAATTTAAAATATCCTTATAGGGTGATCTCTTCATTTTCTCGTAACCACAATTTTTTATTTAAATTTTTGAAAAAATTAACACAGAATATTTTTTTCTCTCTCTCTTTCTGCACTTAGTACGTTTTAATAGCATCTATAGTTTTGTTGTTACAGGGGTTAAACAAAAAATTATTTATTATAATCTACAATTGCTTGTTTATTTTTTTTTTTGATAAAAAATATATTAAAATTATTTTAATACCATTTAAAAGAGTAAAAAATTCTATAAATGGGATTTTTTTCAAACTGTTTAATCAAAAATTGTGACCTTGAGAAAAGGGAGAGACCAAAATGAGAAAAAATATAGTTATGGTCTCTCCCTATTTTCACAACCACAATATTTTATCTAAAATTTTGATAAAATTCGCCTATATGGAATATTTTTTTCTCTTTCTATCAACATTTAACACGTTTTAATAGTATATATACTTTTTTCGTTACAGGGGTTAGACAAAAAAATATTTATTAAAATCTACAATTATCTAACTTATTTTGTTTAATTAAAAAATATATTAAAATCTATTTAATACCAATAAAAAGAGAATAAAAAATTCTACAAACGGGAATTTATTCAAAATTTTTAAGCAAAAATTGTGACCTTGAGAAAAGGGAGAGACCAAAATGAGAAAAAATATAGTTATTGTCTCTCCCTATTTTCACAACCATAATATTTTATCTAAAATTTTGATAAAATTCACTCATATAGAATATTTTTTCTCTTTCTATCAACATTTAACACGTTTTAATAGTATCTATAGTTTTTTCGTTACAGGGGTTAGACAAAAAATTATTTATTAAAATCTACAATTATCTAACTTATTTTGTTTAATTAAAAAATATATTAAAAGCTATTTAATACCATTAAATAGAGAATAAAAAATTCTATAAATGGGAATTTTTTCAAAATTTTTAAGCAAAAATTGTGACCTTGAAAAAAGGGAGAGACCAAAATGAGAAAAAAATATAGTTATTGTCTCTCCCTATTTTCACAACCACAATATTTTATCTACAATTTTGATAAAATTCACTTATATAGAATATTTTGTTCTCTTTCTATCAACATTTAACACGTTTTAATAGTATCGATATTTTTTTTGTTATCGGAGTTAAACTAAAAATTATTTATTAAAATCTACAATTATCTAAGTTATTTTGTTTAATTAAAAAATATATTAAAATCTATTTAATACCATTAAAAAAAGAATAAAAAATTCTATAAACGGGAATTTTTTCAAAATTTTGAAGCAAAAATTGTGACCTTGAGAAAAGGGAGAGATCAAAATGAGAAAAAATATAGTTATGGTCTCTCAATATTTTTATTCCATTTTCACTGAAAATATTTATAAAATTAATTAAAAATTTGTTTATATCCGTGGTGCATACAAACTTTTATGTCATTCTAGTTATTGCATTCAAAATATAAATATTTTAAAAAAATCTGTTTTTGTCTATAGGTATTTAAAAAAATAGTTGTTCAAAGACGAAACGGTGTTTTACAAAATTGGATACGCAATGTGAAGCCATATTTAGCCTTCAATAAAAGTATTTTTCAATCTTGAAAAATAAGGTTTTTCTTAAATATCTCTGAAACCATCTCGGAAGAGTGTAATATCGATTTTTTTTAAATAAGAAATTGTAGGTATATGAACGAATTATGAATATTAGTATTCATAACTATTAAAAGAATACTAGACTGCGAACGTGTTAAAATAATTCCAGGATTTCGAAGGACCAAACTTCTCGAGTAGAAGTTAAACCAATATGAATGTTAAATGTAATTTTTTATTCTATTTTTTCCAAGTACTAAACATGAACAGCAAAATCGTAAAGAGGCACATTAAGTTAAATTATGAAACCAAAATATGAATATTTAAATAGTACTCGAATCACTTCACTCACTGTAAAAACTATTTACATTTTTTATTATGAAAAATCAGAAAACTTTTTTCTTGTTTATCATTATTTTTTCCTACTTTTTCCTATTTATCCCAATTTTCCTAGTTTACCTTACTTTTCTCTAATCTTTATTTCTCTATTTTTCCTTTTTCTAATTATTTTGTTTATTTATCATTATTTTTTCCTGTTTTTCCGTATTTATCGTTATTTGTTCCTATTATTATCAATTTTTTCCCATTTTCATATTCTTTCCAATTTCCCTGTTTTTCCATATTTTCTCCTATTTTTCTCTATTTTCTCCTATTTTTCCACGATATTTCTCTATTTTTTTCTAACTTCCCTTATTTCTCCGATTTTTACCATTTTTCCTTAATGTTTTTCTAATTTTGTAGGTTTTACTCTAGTTCAATATTTTCTCTATTTTGTTTAATTTTTGTTTGTTGTTTTTGTTTTTTTTTTCCTATTTTGCTTGTTTTTTACTATTTGTATCTATTTGTACTTATTTTTCTCCAAGCTTTGCCTCATTTTTTCCTATTTTCCCAGTTTTCTTTATTTTCCCTATTTTCTTTATTTTTTCCTATTTTATCTTATTTTTCTTGTTTTTCATTATTTTTTCCTATTTTTCCGTATTTGATCATATTATCCTCTATTTTTCCTCCTTTCTTTTTTTCCTTGTTTTTCCCCATTTTCCTATATGCTTATATACTTTTTTCTAATTTCCATATTTTGTCAATTTTTCCCTATTTTTACCTGGTTTTTTCCTACTTTCCCTATTTTCTTGTTTTTCCGTTTTTTTCCATTTTTTTGTCTGTTCTCGTTCAGAGAATTTAACCAAATGAGAATTCGCTTTTTGCCCTTCGTTTTGAAATGGTGCTTGGACAAACAAAAATCTTTGGTGGACAATCTTGGACTAACGATGAACAAATGAATGCACAAAAAAAAATTTTCAAAATTTAAAAAAAGGTTGTGACAACTTCATAATATCACAATTTTTTAAAAGTTATATAATTAATTAGAATTAACCGGTGGGTGGACAAACAAAACTAATTGATGGACAAACAAAGAAGAAACGACTTGTGTGCGGTTGGATTTTTTTTGCAATATGTGGATGCCGAGAGCAAAAATTGCAAAAAAAAGTTTTTGGGTCACCATTTTGAAACGAAGGGTGCACAAACGAAAATAATTAGTGGACAATAATGGACAAACGAATGCACACAAAATCTTTAGGAAATTCGCAAAAGTTGGTGCCAACTTCACTGACCTGATGTCTGTAAATGTGCCGAACTTTTTAAGATTTTTCACTTTGTCACTTAACATCAAGATTATACCTACAATGTTCATATCTCCAGATTTTTTTTTACTTTCTCCCATGTTTTTTATACCTGGGTAATTTTTATATTGATACTTTATAATAACGTAATTTGCCATTGTTATATTTGATAATTTGTTGTTTTCCGTTCACTGAAATCATTTTCATTATGCTGTTTCTTGAAATTTTTCTTTAACTCGATTATTTTTCTGCTGCTCACTTCCTTTTTCCGTTACATCTTGCTCTTTTCATCTTTTTCTAAGAGTATCTTATTTGTGATCTATTCTATTTTGCCTGGTGAATCCTCCCTGATTTTTTTTTTCTTAAAAAAAATTCTCCCTTTTTTATTATTTTTGCATGCTTTATCCACTTTGTTTCTCTTTCTTATGACCAAGTAGTTTTTGTTTTTTTAAATTGTTTATTCTCCTTTTCTATTTTTTCGCCTTGTTCATTATATAATTCAACATATGTTATTGTTAATATATTAGATATGTTTGGGTGATGATTTAAGAATAGTTATAACCATTTAGCACCATGTATTTGGTTTTCTTCAAGATTTTACATAATCGTTTATCTACATTCCAAATCTTATTTTTCCCATATTCTAATGATTTCATTTCCACTTTGTATATCACAAAAAACCTTTGTACATTGTAATTAGTTTGTCTGTTTCCTAATTTTAATGATTTAAAAATTCCCGTGGACGATGTTGAACCGTTAATGATTCACTAGATTTTCATATTGTATGTTAATTTTTAGATGGTTTAATTTAATGCAATGGGTTTTAAGAATCATTTTTGCATAATTTACTAAACCGCGCAAAAATCCACTTTATTCACTGATATTTTAAGCATTTCTTTAAATTGACGTGTTAATGTTTTGTTGCACTTTTTTTTAATTTTTATGTAAAATTGAAGAATTAGGTATTTAAAAGTAAAATATTTACACACATATCTTAAAAAAACCGGAGTGGTACTCTTGATCGTCAAAAAGGACAGTGGTACTCCTTTGATAAATGTGGTTTGGTTGCTGGGTACAACTAAAGATCAACTTTTTTATCGATTTTTTCAAACAATAAATCAAAATGTCCATCGCAGGTGACTATGAAAAGAGAGAGAGAAGTATGCTTCCAAAAATTTGTACTAGAAATGTCACTTTCCTGTTAGATTCTGTTGCGAGTTGCGTAAACACTCCGAACGGTAATAAGAAGTATTTATTATTATAAAATCAAACAACGTGATGTGGACTGTATGAGTTACAATAATGAATTGAAGTAAGAGATTGAAAAATATTAAACTTAAGGCTGAGCACCGACTAAGTGCCATTGGCGGGGTAGAGGCTATACTTTTAACATAGGTCTCTGGTTCATATCCGGCTCGAAGGACCAATATTCTAACTCGTACAGTCCACATCACGTTGATTTTATAATAATAAATACTTCTTATTGCCGTTCGGAGCGTTTACGCAACTCGCAACAGATTCTCTATATATAGTGTCCACGAAGTAAATCATGCGTCACGCTTGCTTCTAGTGGTTGATCTTGAAACAGAATGATCTGAAAATTCTCTGTCTCTTTTAAGTTATTTGACGTTTGCTTCTATTCGACGCACCTACACCTTGGGCAGCTTCTTCGGCCCATAGCAAATAAATATCGAAATTATGTGTTTTTTCTCTCATATGGAATGGAATTGTCTTCTTAGGGGGGGTTACGACTGGATGGTATTCTCCAGGGGTTTGTGGTTGTTCCGCGACTTATGAGTTAGAAAAGAGCTGATGATCGCAATCACCACTCATATCGAGAGTAACATATTCCATATTCAAAGAAAATAATAACATAAAACATAATTCTTGTTAACTAAAAATAGGTAATGCTGCGTCTCTTAGTTAAGAATAAAGTAGCCACAAAGGCCGCGCGCAGTATTTTTCAGCCACTGTTCGACATCTAAAAGGCCTCCCTGTGACGTTACGATAAAAAGTGGCACACCACGAAGTCAAAATTTAGTACATTTTCATCGATTTTGTGGTATTCAAAATTTTTCCCACCTGACAACACTGACTACTAGTAGTATAATTTAAAATTAATTTGAAATTATACCACGTCCTAAATCTCAACTACTAAATATTAATGATTAGTGTTTTTTTTAGGGCTACCGAATTTTGTGGTTCAAGAAATATTAGTTCTTGGTGATAAAGCTAATCCACCACAAGGATTTAGTTTACTAAATAGGACTGCAGATAGCGAACAAAAGGCTTGGAAGAAAAAGCAAATTTGTTATAGATTAGTGAATAAAAAAGACATCAGGACTGCGGTCACTGATATTATAATTTGTAGCAGACTCAAAAAAGCACCTGCTGGATTTTCATTTGCTGGGTAAGTTATTTGTATATTAAAATGAACATTTTATTTTGTCACCTTATATGATTACAGAAAATGATAAGAGTAGAGAAATAAATGTCATAAAAAACAGTTTAATGATTCTACAGTTGTTATAGTAAAATAATAAACAAAAATTTAGGTAAATTTATTTAAATGATATATTTCGTATTTCTTATTAATATATTATTGTGAAAACTCTTATAGTGACATTTTGTTATCTAATCATATCAGCATTAAATAGATTGGAATATACATCGGAATGTATTATAATAACTGATAAATTAGTAGAATATATGGCAGAAGATCAAGCAAATCTTATTTATTACTTATTTAATCTTAAAGCATTTTCTACCCTATCGGATATAATCGGTTAATCTCTTTCTTTTGACTAGTAATAGTTCTAAATTGATCTTAAAAAATTTCACAAAATCTAAAACTTTAGACTATATTTACAAGAATTCATAAACTGTGTAATAGACAGATGTGAGAAAGGTCTAAATATGTTGCGTTACATTGCAAAAAGAAAGTGGGGGGCTGACCCCAAATTGGCACTCACTTTCTATAAATCTTACATTAGGTCTATAATGGACTATGAAAGTGTTTTATATGGCTCATCCAGTAATACTAACTTAAAAATCATAGATAGAATACAATATAAAGCAATCCGGATAGCGATAGGTGCTATGAAGTCATCTCCATGCCAAGCAATCCTAGCTGAAGCACAAGAACCTCCCTTGGAATTGAGAAGAAACTTTTTGTCGCATAAACTTATCCTCAAAATTAAGACATTTAACTCTTTTCTCTCAACTTCTATTTCCAAACTAAATATTGATACACTCACTCATGCTTATTGGAAACATAAAAAAATTCCTCTTCTTGCAGCTGCATTCGCAGAAATCCATAATAACGACTTTCTAAGCACATTTCCAAAATTTCCAATTTTTAATGAAGAATTTGAAGTTATCATATCCAAGTTTACGGTGACATATCCCACGTATACATACTTAAACTCTCTAAATAACAAAATACTAACTTCTGTACTCAACACTGATCCAAGATTGGAAATCGAGTATGCTGTGCCTTTTACATTCCACATCTTTCTTTTAAAAAAAAATATCGAATCCCGGATTACTGCTCAGTTTATACCGCAGAAGCAGTGGCAATAGAAACAGCTCTTAGGTGGTGCACTGAAAATTTTATTAAAGATATTACAATCATTTCAGACTCTCAATCAGTGCTCAAATCAATTGAAAGTTGTCCTTATAAACAATACAACAACAGTATTATTATTAAGATCAAATATCTCTTATCTTTAATTATAAAAAAAAATGGTAGAATTCATTTCGTATGGACAAAGGGACATGCTGGAATACATGGCAACGAAATTGTGGATAAGGAAGCAAAAGAGGCATGTGATCTGACAGAAATAGAAAGTATTTTTGCTTATAGCGATATTATTAACATATACAAGATCAAAGTACACCGGGAATGTGAATCCCTCTGGAGCAAATATGCTACAACCTCTAATAACCCTTATTTTGATATACATTCTACCCTACCAACAGCCTCAAAAATACCACATGTTTACAGCTATCATATCAGTAGGTTTTATTCGACAATAACTAGATTAAAACTCAACCATGGACGCTTCCAATCGCATTTGTATAAAATTGGCATTACAGACTTCCCTAATTGCGACTGTGATAATACAATAGGAGATCTTAATCATTTATTCTTTTCATGTAAACACCATGTAAATTAAAAATTTAATTAACTTGGAAATAGAACTACCAACAAACATTGTAATTTTACTAAGTTTAAATAACAAATATATTCTAGATTGTCTTATTGACTTTTTAAAACATGAAGGAATCATTATCTAGAACATTATCGTCAAAGTTTAATTTCTAATCATTTTATATCTTAATATACAAAAAATATGTGGCTAATAGACTATGTCTGAAGCCAAATACCCACAAAAAAAAATTACAAGAATTAATTCTGAAGAACCAAAAAATTAATTCTGGTGTTTTAAACGGTTTTTACGATGTTTTACGATTTCTTACGATTTTTTACGAATGACCTGTTTCGATATTTTCAAAAATAGCGGAGATATAATTTTTTTTTAATATTTCAACCCCCTCCCGTTTCACCCCGGTAGGTCGGATAAAAAAAAGTTTTATACAAATTGTATTTGAAAAATGTTAATCCATAATGGTTTTATTTTGTTGTCATTAATTTTTAGGTGTTTTATTTTAATTTTTGTTGTTATTAATTTTTTAAAGTTATTTATTTTTTGTAAATTATTATTTATTTATTCGTTAATTAAAGATGAATGTTTTTTGTGGATTATTTATCGCAAATATTAAAAAACTACTTAAAATATTAAAATTTTACCACTTTGGGTTAACTAGTCTTCATTAAAACTAAATCACATTAAAAAAAAATTGTTTCAGTTTTGGACATTCACAATTCACACTATTTCAGAATTTCAACTCAAAAAATTTTACAAGAAAAAATATTTTATTTTTTCTTGCTCCTTGCAAATACAGAATCTATTTTAGAAAAGTCTGATATACAGGGTGTTGTTTTGGGTCGGAATATTTTATAATATTTTTTGGCAAAATAGATAAAACACCTTGTATCTTGGTTATGGTTATTAAAGTAGTTAGACCCATTAAGTATGGAGTTTTTGACATCGTCGTAGGTGTCGCCTCTATCTGCAGTTAACGTATGTCACTTTCCCAATGAAACACCCTGTATAACAGGAAAGTAATAAAATAGATGTAAATAAAATAAGATATATTAAAGTTTCTTTTTTTTTTATTAAAATACATCTAGTAGTCGGTCGATAATAAACGTATGGTTTCTTATCTATTTATCAATAAAAATGATAATGCAACGATTGTTGGATATCAAATATTTAGCTGTGTGTGGTTGAGTGATTCATTAGTTCTTTTTTAAATCAAAATCAAATGAAAAAATCGTTAGCAACAAGATGATATTTTGCTGCCGCAAAAAACAAACGTACGTTTTAATTTGGAGTAAAACAACAGGTTTAACAATTGTTTTTTATATTGAGTTTACAGACTGTCAATATCTGAAAATTGAGGAAATGTTAATTTCTCGTGAGACTCGTAAATAGTTTAGTTTTGGGCTTAAATAATGAGAGTTAGTTGACCAAAACAATTAACATTGTAATAAATCAAAATATTATAAGAATTATATTTAAATTAGAAAAACGCCAAATACGCTACCTTTATCTGTATGAGTTAGACTACGGACTATTCGTTACTGACGGAAAACTAACAAATCAATAACTCGTTAACGAAAAAATTCAATACCGTTACAGACTTCCACCTCTGGTCCCCTGGTCGTCATATCATCTCGTCTTGGTATGGCCGTATTCCGCCCCAATGGGCATTGGCGGATGCCTGGCTGGTCCTCGTAATTTGGTTTTTATGACGACCGAAGCCTCTATCCCTATTGTCATCGTTTTTGTGTCCTGTCGCTAGCGGATGGGTTTGTCAGTCTGTTAGTATGTCGTCACTGGGTAATAAAATCTTCTACCTAAAACATAATTAAAAAAATTTATTTGCATAAGACAGATAATACTACCCTTGTCCTATCGATTTCTGAAATAAATGAAGTTTTTTTTGTTGGGGCAAGCCCCTTTTTTGTTTTTTTTTTGTTGGTCAACGGTCCTTTTTGTGTTTTCAGTTTTTTTTTGGTGGACTACGTCCGGTTTATGTTGGTTTTTTTCTTTTTTTGTTGGACAACGGTCGTTTTGTTAATTTTTAACCTAAAACAAAAATCGATTAGTATAGAAATTTTTGAGATTTTAAATTGTCTCCAAATTGTTTGTCAGTAAAACCAGATTTTTACTGCGCTCGCGCGAGTTGCCTCTTTGGGCGTGCAACAAGCGATAATCTATTTTGACACATTATCATGCACAGTCAAATATTTAATTAACGACAGTACTCAACTGTCAATATCGTCTTTTTGGAATCAGATTATAATTGTGCAACCTTAAAGACATATGCTTTTACATGTCAGTTTTATAAATTTCGAGTGTTACATGCTGTTTGATAGTTATTTGACAGCTGTCAACGGTCAATATCAATTTTTTAACATCAGTTTTGAACTCGGCAACCTCTAAAACATACATTTACATGTGGATTTTATCAATTTTGATGATCACATGTTGTTTGACAGTTAGTTGACAGCTGTCAACTGCCAATAGCATCTTTTAAACATCAGTTTTGAACTCAGCAACCTCAAAAACAAATACTAAACTTTCGAAGAAATTACTCTTTTAAGTAGTAAATAATGTAACGTTTTAATGATATGAATTTTGTTTATTATGGAAAAACATTTCAATTAATTAATATGAAATTGCCAGTTATGCATAACCTCGTGCAATAAAAAATACATTAATAATACATTCTCTCAGTTTTATTTGATTACCTATAGGTAATATATTACCTTGAACTTAAAATGTTTAAATTTACTTATATCACTTCTGATTTAAAATCTAGCAACAATATAAATAATATACAAATTTTTTTGTTTATTTTAAATAAAATGTTTATACTACAAAATATTTATACTTTCTAATGTAAAAATATGATCATTCTTAAAAGTTTGTTTTTACATATCTAGGATTAAATATTATATTAAGTTTAAATTAGTATTAATAATAACAATAAAAAAAAAATCTGATGTGGCCAGCACATGACCTCTCGCCATTTTTGAATCAAAAATTTACACTTTGGCACAAAAAAAATGAACTTTTTTGTAAATCTGGCAACAATGGCAAACGTTTTGAAAATTTTAATGATACGAAAATAAACTATAGTGTATACAAAATATATGTGTAAAACCTTATTGCCATTTTGTTTAGTAATGGCGTCATCACTCATAGCAACTGCCACTTCCGGTTGTCCAATTGACACCAAAATCTAATCAGATCTAATCTAGGGTATAAGAATCGTGTATGCAAAATTTCAAGTTTTTTAATTCAGTAGTTTTTGAGTTATCCTTACTACAACATCTATCCTAACACAACACACTAACACACACACAGACATCATCGCGAAAATATCAAAATCGTATTCTAGTTACCCTAAAACGTGTTTATTCATTGAAAACTCACTACCCAATTTTTAGCATGATTACTATACGTCTCTTATCAAAAGGGCGAGAGGTAAAAGAACAATAATGATAGTAATACAGGGTGATTCTTTTAGAGGGAGTGGCTCTCCCTTCTGAGGAAGTGCAAATATTTTACTTTCCCGACCCACCTCTGAGAAAAGGAAAAGTATTGTGAACGAGCTAAAAAAAATGTTCAAGATAAAGATGGAAATATCTATTTTGAAGTCACCTGAGATGATTAAGACCATTTCCAGATGGAAGTCTGTATGTCGGTCTGTCTGTCTGTGTGTATTCTTCCACGATAGAGGCCACACGTTTTATCCGATTGAGCTGAAATTTGGTATATGGGTTTGGATTATCCGTCAGAAGAACCCATTAGTTTTTGTACGACATCTGTCAAACGAAAGTGTCACTATCAAAAAATGACAGATGCAATATCTCACGGAATTTGACATGCAATATGTCATTTGAAAGCCCTTGAAAAAATCTATTCAGAACAGTCAAAATTATTTCTCCAACTGTCACCTGTCAAATACAAAAAAATCGGTTGTGTCGCCCCAAAACTTTCCCGACGAGTTATCCACGAATACTTTTTCAGCTATTTCAACATTTTTTACAATTTCTTTTAACACTTTTTTTACTTTTTTTAGAATCGTTATCATTTTTTAGCTCATTTTGATTTTCATGTATTTTTGTGTATTTCTTTGTATACGTTTTTTTTTGCTTTTTTTCATTGCATTTTTTTTGCTTTTTTCTGTATTTTTTTACTTTTTGGGATTTTTAACGTTTTTTAGCGTTATTTTAATTTTTTCAGAATTTTTTGACTTCTTTTTTGATTTTTTTGGCATATTTTTTCATTTTTGTTTTCAATTTTTTGGCATTTTTTGCACTTTTAGCATATTTTGACATTATTTTACTTTTTTTGACCTTTTTTCAGATTTTTTGGCATTGTTTTACTTTTTTTCAGCATTTTTTAGACTTTTTTTTAGATTATTTTTAACGTTCTTTACAATTCCCTTTATCACTTTTTTTTTTAACTTTTCAGTTTTTTTAGAACTTTTACATTTTTTAGCTCATTTTTTGCTTTTCATGTATGTTTGTATTTTTTTTTCATTTTTTCCATGTTTATTGTTCGTTTTTTGCATGTTTTTTGCAATTTTAGCGTTTTTAGCACTATTTTACTTTTTTCGACATTACTTTTTTTTTTAATTTTTTTGGCATTTTTTTTAAACATTTTTTACAATTTCTTTTAACAGTTTTTAAACTTTCTTGGCTTTTTTTAGAATTTTTATCATTTTTTAGTTCATTTTTTGCTTTTCATCTTGTGCATATCATTGTAAATTTTTGTATTTTTTTTGTTCGTTTTTTGCATTTTTTTTTCATATTTTGGGTTTTTTTGCATATATAGCGTTTTTAGCATTATTTTGCTTTTTTTCAGCATTTTTAACTTTTTTTACTTTCCCGACCCACCTCCGAAAAGGGAGAGTATTGTGAAGCTAAAAAAAATTTTCGGGATAAAGAGGGAAATTTCCATTTTTATTTCACCTGAGATGATTAAGACCATTTCCAAATGGAAGTCTGTCTGTCTGTCCGTCTGTGTGTATCCTTCCACGATAGAGGTTACACGTTAAATCCGATTGAGCTGAAATTTGGTATATGGGTTTGGGTTACTCGTCGGAAGAACCCATTAGTTTTTGTACGTCATCTGTCAAACGGAAGTGTCACTATCAAAAAATTACAGACGCAATACATCACAGAATTTAACTTGCAATATGTCTTTTAAAAGTCCTTGAAAAACTCTATTCATAACAGTCAAAATTATTTCTCCAACTGTCACCTGTCAAAAATAAAAAAATGTCAACATTTGAAACTTTAACATTAAATATCTGAAAAAGTGTTCGTGGATACTCGTCGGGAAAGTTTTGGGGCGACACAATCGATTTTTTTTATTATTTGTCTCCAAGTAATTTAATCAGAAATAGGAGAGAAAGTATAAATTATTTATCTGAAATCAATTTTATCAAAAACTGAAGTACATGTTTGTTTATTTATCAAAGGAAATATGCATACCAATTTTTAAGCACATATTTTTTGTGTGATTTTCTTGGACCTCTCCCCTTCATTTTTAAAAATACATTTCTTTAGGTGAATCTACGTACCAATTTTCAAGCGTCTATCAACAGTTATAGTTTTAGAGATATTCAATATTCAATACAATATTCATCACAGAGTTTAAAAAGTAGGGGAAGGACACAGATATAAGAAGGAAACTTTTATTTATTACAACATCAACGCGGACGAAGTCGCTGGCATAAGCTAGTTAAATATATTTCTTCGACAATTATTTCAAATGTATTCAATAATCTAATTTCGTTTAGTTCCTATTTAAAATTTAATATTTTAACATGACAATTTTCTTTGGTAAGAAGTCTGAATTAAGAGAGCATTTTTCTCAGACTATTTCAGAATTTTAAATCAAAAAAACTAAAAACCGCGAATGGTAAAAAAAATTGTACATTATCATATACAGAACATAAAAAAGTTACATTAGAGAATTACAATTTTTTTTCTGTTGGTCGAGACATAACAAACTTTCATTTTTATTAGTTTCAACGTTTAACTGCTCGTATTTTCATTTCTATTTTTATAAAACTGGAAAAATATTTGAATCCTAAAAAACGATTATTTAATCGCGTCCAAAAATTAAATTTTAAAAATATTAATTAGTTTTTTCAGTCTATTGAAAATAAAATTTCTATTTTTATAGCTAATCTCGATTTACGAGATAGTCACACAATATTGTTATCACATTTTATATAATTGTACGTTATCGAACCGACTAAAATTAAAATAATTTTCACTAGAAATTCAAAAAAATTGTATTTATACAACCTTTATTTTAATAGATATTTCTGATTTTATTTTATAGGGAATTAAACGGCGTTACTCTTTGTTACAAAATGGGTAATGTACAAGACGCTCAATCACAACCCATTGATTCGCCTCCCGAGCGTCCCCCAAAACCGAATTCTATGTCACCTGCAGGTGGAAATCCTATGTACCCACCGCTAGAAACTGATCACGATTACGAAATTCTACGACCGGGTGCTTATCCTTCAGCGGGTCCAGGTGCACCTATTCGACCTGCTCCTAAACCTCCAGTAGCACCTTTGCAGCATCAAAACTCTATGAATACTCTGGGATCTTCATATGTTCACGGTTTAGATGGAGTTCCATTTAATGTCAACCCTAAATTTTTTACTGGTAGTAATTCAGATAGGGTAAGTACTATATTTATTTAGGTTTATTAGGTTTTAATATTAAGCAAATGGATAAGCATAGGGAAATTTTTGAACATATAAGACGCACTATCCAGGCAATAAATATATGCGGATTTGCTTTTGTAATGTTCTAATGGTATTAAATTAGTTCCTGTATATATTGAAAAGTGAAAAAAAAATTAACAAAATGGAAAAAACAATGGAATGGGGAATTCAACTTGAAATATTACATCTTTTTTTGCATTATTTGATAAGAAAATGAATTTCTTTCTATGAAAAAATCGTTTTTCTGTTTTTTTTCTTTAATTTAACATGAAAAAATTGATATTTAAAAATTACTGCATCTATGCAACTTGTAGTGCACCTACGTCACTTATGTAATAGAGAGTTATCGAAAGGTATCTTTTGAACTGTCATTAATAAAGTTTCTCTTATTTTGACATATACGCAAGCGCATTTAGTTCAACTTTTACGGTCGTCTCTTAATAAAATACAGGCTTCCTTAAAAGTGTTCTTATTGTGACAGTTTTTCTATTATTGTCAAAACACGACATTCGACATTTCATATTTTTTCATTTCTAATATCTTTTCTTTGTATATTATTTGTTGTTTTTTATTTTGGTAAAAATTATGAGTGTCGAAGAAGAAAAAAAAGCGGCTTCGTTTTACTTATGAGGACGATGTAGTTTTATTAAGGGAAGTTGTTTCCAGAAATCCATTTAAACTTAGTGAAATGTGGGAACAAGTGCAGACCAGTGTGTTACAGTTAACAAAAAAACTATTTTCAGTAAAAACTATTCGCCAGCACATACGGTTACTATTAGACCAATGGATTGAGAAAGATAAAAAGAATCAAAAAAGGTAGGTACAAAACTGTCAAATAGATACATTTTTGTAAAGAAAATTATTATGTTTTTTATATATATATACAGTTCAGGGATTGAAGAATCATATTCAGAAAGGGATGTGCTCCTACAAGAAGTTAGGGATTTGGTAGAAGAGGAAAAAGATGAAAGAAGTACAAAACAGCAAAACAAAAAATCTAGAAAGATTGAGACTGAACAAGCCAAAGAAATACGCAATGAAATGGCTGTCACTTTCTATGAGGCAAATAATTCAGTAATTGATCATGACTATGAGTTTTAATCCAAGGATATATTACTGGTAAGTTGTAAATGGTAATGTATTTAAACCTTGCCTAAATGTTACGAGAATTGAAGATAATTCTTCATTCAATTAAATGTATTTGCTTGTTGCAGATGTGCCACACGAAGACATCGAAATGACTTCGACTGACAGTATCTCTCAAATGTTTCATTCAAATAAAGAGAATGAGAATGTCCAAATTGTTTCTAATATAGAAGTTGATAGAAACGCAATTTCAAATGAGACGCCAAGAAAAAAATTATGCCAAAAACGTTTTGGGTAAGTATACCTTTGGTTTGTAAAAAATTTTTATTTATTATTTCTAAATACAAGATCAATTTGTTCTCTTCCTACAAAATTAAATAATTTTATAATTGTGTAAGAGTGTTATAGCACGTAAAACTTTTGTAGGTCCTATAAAAACAAGAACAAAAAAAACTAAGTATATGAGAAAAACTGGTTTAGATTACCTGAAAGAAAAAAACAAAAAGGAACTAGAATTAAAAGAAAAAAAAATTATTATGAAAGAAAAAAAGACTTAAAATGGAAGAAAAAAAACTTAATGTGGAAGAAAAAAAAGTTGCAGTGTCAGAAAGGAACATAGCTTTAGCAGAGAAAAAATTTGCATTTGAAAGTGAAAATTGGAAAAAAGTTTTTGATTCCCAACAACAAGTAATCTACAACTTAATTTCAGTAGTGAAAGATTTAAAAAAATAATCTTTTTTTTCCAATTTTTTTACAAAATAAATATGTAGGACTAAATTAGGAGACCGATACTTTTTTGTGATAGCCCCTCTGAAGAAAAATAAAATTTTAAACAAAAGCCTTTTATTTTTTATAACCTTTAAAAAATTAAAAAAACATGTATTAAATTTTATTGATAAACATAAAAGTATAAATGCAATGGCCTTAACCGATATAGTCTTCTAAATTTGGTGGTGCCACATTAAAATATTCACTGGTTTGATTAACATACAGGCAAGAGTGGCAGTTAGTCAATATAACTGCACTTTTATATAAACTGTCAACATCATTTAGCAAAAGTTTTTGGTTTTTTTTATAATCAATAAAAGCAAATTGGCTGATCACTTTTTGAAATCCCCATTCCACAGCTACACGAAGAAGTTTCATGCTATTATTGATAGCTAATTCATGCGGTAACAAGTTTGCAGGATGCCCTGGAAATGGCGACATCAACCGGGTGTCTATTCTGCAATTTCAGTGAATGTGAACATTTGCAGTGAGAGGAATACGCTCACATCACATTCCCTTCTCAGGTAATGTAAAAACGCTATTCTACAATCACAGTGAACCTGCAGTGATGTGATATGATCTTCGCAGAGTTGCCAATGTTTATTCCTATATTTCAACCAATAGAAGAGTCCCAAAAGGTAGATAGATCTTAAGTCAACATAAAATATCTAATGTCAATCTAGACCTAACTTTTTAGTTCTAAACAAATGATTTTAGAATAGAGAGAGTTGTTTTGAAATTGATATCGAATCCAATGAACGGAGCACAAAAAACCTATTAACGCGATATATGCACAAACTGTCACTACTTTTATGTGGGAAATTAACACAAAAAATTATAGAAAAAGATACCAGTAAAGCATGCATTTACTTTATCCTTAATTGTTATTCCAGACTTTTGTGGAGCTCGCATAAATCTAATTAAAATCTTTTTATAAATGGTAAATTCGATAAATTGATGGGATTAGTTCTAGGTAACAGTTGTTGCTCTTTTTGATTAGCTTCCTAAAGTTCTCTTGCTACCTCATTAATAATTAATAGATCGGCAATATTAATTTCTTTATTTTGCAACAAGTACAAAATTAAATCTCAAACTAAAAAATACAACCAATTAAATGACAGCGACGATTTGACAAGCACAAACTGATCCACTTCTGCAATTTACCAAGAGAAGCAAGTTCCCTAAATTTTCGCTCGAATAGTTAGAGAATACACTATTCAGGTTTTTAAGAGAACTCCGCCCACTTTCACATCGATACAGAATAGATGTCCCGGGGTCTTACACCATACGATTGGTCCCCAAAAATCACAAAATTTTCATTGTTTGTCAGTATGCAGTTTTGCTCTAATTGTTGGTATAGGTTTGACTCTCTGAACATTCCAGCATCATGGCGCCTTCCAGGATATGCTCCCATTAAGTTAATAATGATACCATCAGGGACCCAATTCTTGAAATCGTAGGAATTAATTCTCCAGAGAATTGATTCCCCAAAAAAAATTCTCTTGAGAATCGCCAGTCCTATTCTTGAATGAGTCGGAACTGAAATTCTAGTGAATTAAAAAAAGTGACGTATGTCTTTACTAAATCCAAGTATTTCATGAACTCAACCAATCGAATACTCAGAACTATTAGTTCTGTGCTCAAATATTATTTTAATACGTTCGCAGAAATGAATATCAGTTGCCATTGATATCATATGTTTGACATTTTACATTTTTGAGGAAACAAATTGAAACAATTTACATAGTTATTATCCTATTATTGTGCATTATCGTTTATTATTGACTATGGGTTATTTGTTATTTGTTCATTTTTTATTTGCGATGGCCAAACGAAATTTCGTGAGTGAAGCGCAAAAAAAAATCCGTGTAGAATTCTTAGAAAATGATAAGGAACTTCTTATAGGAAAGATCCCTACTAAAACTTTTTCTCTTTTGGTTAATCTTCAACTCTGATTGTTGGTAGCAGAAAAAGCTCAATATACTCCATTAGATCGTCACAGGCTTGTTTGGATAGACGAAAATGCTGTCTAAACAACTTTCTAAATTATCTAAAACGATAGCTTGGAGTAAAAAATTATTCATTTTAACAATATTTATGGCGGTAACAACAAAAAACAATAATGTTGAATTTCAATTCCCACAAAACACGTCAAATACGTACAATTCACACTCTTAATTTCTTAAATTCTCATGAGAATTTGAAGTTTCCCCAGAAAATGACATTAGGAATTAATTCTCATAATTTTTGGAGAATTTTTTCCTACGAAATATTTCAAGAATAGACATATTACAAAATCTAGAGAAAATGACGTAAATTTCTCATGAGAATCGATTCCTACGATTTCAAGAATTGGGTCCCAGGGGTCAGTAACGACTGGTATTTTAAACAATGGACTCGTTTATGGCCTGAATAATATTCCTCCTAGTCTATTCTAGGACGACAAATTTGTCTTGTAGTGCCGTCAATAAATGCCCAACAATTTGGTATCGCCCCTCCCATATTTACAATAGACTGATAACAATATTGTAATATACAAAACTGTAAAATAAAGAGTATTAAAACATCATATACCTGTGCATACTGTCTAAATTAATTTATGTTTAGCCACTGATGAGACGCCAATTGTTCTAATAGATGTCCATGAGTGGTTACTAATAAATCTGTCATTGTTTTTATAAATTGGGATAACGACTGTTCCGAACAATTAAACATACATTTCAAATTGGTCAACCTACAAGGTTCGTAGTAACATACACAAAGCTGTCAAACCTAAAACCAGAATAGAAATTGTTCATATTATGTTTTTATTTTGTTATCACATGTATATTAACAAACCATCAGTTCTATTTCCATTGTCAGTTACTATTTCTTCTGGAATTCGAAGTGCAATCCTTAATCTAATTATATCATTCCTTTCAAAACGAAATTTTTTTTTCACTTGTTCTGTTCGTCGGTATAATTATCAATCTGGAATGGAACTCCTTCGTTATTGGGTTCATTATTTATCACTCCAATAATATTATGAAGCAGCAGAAGCTCTATAGTAGATATTTTTCGATTTCTTGCGTTTTTTGAGGCTTTTTTTTTTGTTTTTTTATTCCTTCATTTTTCCGTATTTTACAATTTTATTATTCACTTTTTTCCCAATATTTTCAAATTTCTCTCTCAATTTTTCCAAAGTTTTTTGGTTTAATTTTATTTTCCGATTTTTTCGGTTTTCTTTTCAAATTTTTTCTGTTCTAATTTTTTCTCGTTTTTTTCTCTCATTTTTATGGTTTTTTGTTTGTTTTGTTTCGTATTTGTAAAAAATATATTAAATATAGTCTTTGAAATCTAGTCACCATAATTTTAATTCTAAAAGAAACTTAATTTTCATTAGGTATTATACTTAAATAAGAATTTTAGCAGCATTTTAAAAATATTGGAACAAAGACATAAATTTACTAATAAAATATCGAACTTCCTTTTTTCAGCTACTTAAAAATATGACGGCAACATTGCGTTACATAGACATGAATTATATATCCCAAAATAATTATATTGCAGGTGGCGCCATCTATACAAAAGTACGTGAACTGTAAAATTGCCAGAATAACAGGTCTCTGATGTATTTTTGGTGATGTTCTGTGGTACAAATTATAAAATTTTGAACATATAAGACTTGTTAATGAAAGCAAAAAATGAAATATCTCTTATGTACCGTCTCCTGAAATAGTTTTTACAGCGATTTTTGATGCCTTTTTTGAGGTTAAATTTTCACAATGGGGAATTCAACGAAAATATAACCTCACGTTTTTTCTTCACTAACAGATAGAATTAATCAAATAAAACCCATTGAGTTTAATTATCTACCGTAATTTGAGCTAGATTTTTGAATAAATTAATTTATCGAATTTCTAATTATTTGAATATGCCACCATTACGTTCGTGACGTCACTTATGTGCAATGAAGTTACCGTCAAGCTATTAGCTGCAAATGGGTAAAGAAGAAAATACGAATGAACAACAACTGTTAAATCTCACATACCGAGATGGAGAAAACTATTATATGATAATTGGATAAAGATGAAAACTTGGACCTATTTACTGTAAATTCGCATTCAAAATCGAGAGAGATAAATAGATATTAGATTCCGCTGTTAGATAAAGAAAACGACTATTTTAATGAGTTCAGATAATAATTTGCTGTTTGGTACATAAGTGCTGGGCACAAGCGTTCCTGATTAAGTGAAACGACACTTTATAAGCAAACGTCATCTATATTTGAAAGCCTCAATTTTATTTAGAGAAACTGGCCCACGTTAATATTATGTTGCAGCTATTGCACATAAGTGACGTAGTAGCACTACAAGTTGCATTGATGCAGTAATTTTTAAATATTAATTTTTTCATATCAAATTAAAGAAAAAACCAGAAAAAAACGATTTTTTCATAAAAAGAAATGGACTAATGTTTCAACTTGAACTCCCCCCCATTGAGATATCGTAATTCATTACAATATATGAACTAACATTTAAAGCTAATCCATTTTTACTTACTTTTAATTTATCTCTATATGAAACTATTGATAATTAATATTGTAACGTGGCGACTTATAAATCTATTTTTCATTTTTAGCTTCAGTTTCCTAGAATAAAGGCACGAACAATGCAGCAAATTCTCAAAGACTACGACTATCCCTTTACTTTGGAAAGACAAACTTAAGGCAATATTAATCTCTTTAAATTTTATCTTATACTTATCACTGGATGATGGACTGAACCTTTTAGGGATTGTTATCGTGATAATTTAATAATTCACCAATTATGTTATGTATTCGTAATTTTGTCATTTAATAATGTATTGGCCATGTTTGTGTCATGTCTTCACTCTAGTTTTATTCAGAATTTATTTGAACAGGGTGTTCAGAATCTCCGATGTAGATTGATTTAGTTGAATTGTTAAAAAGATTTTTTTAATCTGTAACTATTTAACAATCTTCTACCGTCCGAGGTTGAGAACATTTATATGTATATAATTTATATTATTTTGTTTGATAGATCATTTTATTCTAAAATATTTTTAGGTAATGATTGTTTTAAAATGTTAAGCACTGAATATATGTATACAATAATTTGTGATTGAAATAGACCCTCCTCGGTATAATAATTGACAGTATAAGCGTTAGCTTCTGGTGCTGAGGGTAAATCGTATTTTTGATCCGGGCTTTTCTCCAAATATTTTTGTTTTCTTCATTTTTGCGACCTCTAACCAGACATCAGTAGCTCAACCAGTCAATAATTAAACAGTGATGCCGATTTGTGGGGAATTTAGTATTTTTGGTCATCGGTTGACCTTTTCATACCTCCGAATTAGGTATTTATTTTTTAATGGAAACTATGAAGTGAATATTTTCCGAATTTTTGGGCTTGACTGGTAGTACTAGTTCACTAGATAATAATATAAAATCATGGATAGTGTCCGGTGACCCTAAGGTCATCTATAACCTTAACCGGAAGATTTTCACTACATAATTTCCTTTAATAAATATAGTCATTATCCCAGTGCGAAGCCATTATTCTATAATAACAATATTGAATTAAATATCTTTGTTTTACCGAGGAGTCTATATTAGTTATTTTCATATAAATATATGTTAAACTAATTTACACAGATATTAACCAGTTATTAAAAAGTTGCCAATATTTTACATTATGATAGGTTTTTGTAAATATACATTTAGTACATATTTATTTTTCGTCTTTTTTATTACTTAGCATAGGTAAACTTTTTACACGAAGCAATTTATTCATTTTGCTTTACAATAACTAAAATAATTAAATTCTGACACAAATACTGTACTTCAGTTATTACCCGGAAAGTGAATATTTTCTAACCGGAAAGTAGATATTTACAGATAATCATGGCCGCAGAGAGACGTGACGGGAACTGGTGTACACAAAACATCTCGGGCGTCCTAAATCAACCAACAAGTACCTGTATTTAGAGGGGTTAAGCGGTAAGCAGATTTACAAAAATATGCTTAATACTTTGGCGATCAATGTCCCTCGAATGCGATCGTGAAAAATTGGATTGCAAGCTTCAAAAGAGGCAAATTTTCCATTGAAGATAAAGAGCGATCGGGAAGGCCAGTTTCTGTGTCCATTCCAGAAAATATCGACGCAGTTCATGACATGCTTTTATCAGACCGTAGAATTATGCTAAACAAATATGTCGGCACTGAAAATTTCATATAAACGCGTCCATCATATAGTTCACGTCGATTTGCAAGTAAAGGGGCTATGAGAGTTCTAGCGCAAAAACCCTCATTTTTACTTGTAAATCTCCATAAGAAAATCTAAGGTTCATTCTGGCAATTTTTGTCGATATCAAGGTCATTCGTCATCGCACCACCAGCTGTCGGTAACGCGTCGTCAAGTAACGTCTACAATCGTCACAGGGTCTACAGAAGACGTACTTCAGACGTGTACAGAAGACTTACTTCAGACGTCTACAGACTGTCACGGAAGTCTAACGGAAGTTAGTATGATAAGAAAATTTATTTATATAAATTAGGCATTTATTTGAGCATTTGGTATGTTATTTTATTGTTACCTATTTTATTATTAATTATACATATTTATTGCTTTACCATCTAATATATCCACCCCCACATGCAGATCGTGACAATATTAGGGAGAAAATAGAAAATACATAATAAAAAAGACTTGGGAATCATGAGAAAATCATAATAATCACAACACCAAATACTTACAGATAAAACAAAAATAATAGGTTATGTGTGCTTCTAGCATACTATAATTTTTAATAGGCACCTCATTTGGTGGTTATAAGAATAGACTACAGTATAGCCCTTATATGTAGACTGCAAGGGGTGCTAGAAGCTTAACAGAATTAGAAAAAGCTACAACTCCGCTTTGAAGTTAGCAACACATCAAGTTCTAGTCCAAAATCCAACTTGTAGTAGAATAACCCTGCTGTGGAGCTTAATTTAACACCCAGAAGTATAAATTGAAATAAATAGTATTTTAAAATATATATATGGACTCTTTTGAATGCCTTCTAATAGCTTCAACGTGGCTAAAAGTAAAATATATAGTTGGTCAAATATTTTGAATGAATGTAAACTAGTGGCTAATAACTTGGGAATGTCCAACTGAACTAATTTCGTCCGAAAAAAAAAACGAAAAAGAAAAACGTTTTAAAATGAACTTCATAGAGGTAAATTGCTGTTATTTTGAATTTATCAACAAGATTTGAAGCAACTAATAAAAATTATGAACATGTTTACTGTGTTATGGAGATTTCCAAGTTCAGAAGATACAGAAATTAAAGAGCAAGTCTTCAAAATCAGTACGACGCAGATATCAATTTTCAATTCAAAGAAGAAATAAAATATCTTAAACGCACATTTCTGCAATTTTACAGGACACTAACATTCAGAGTTGGGATAATTACTTTCAAAAAGTAACTAGTTACTTTCTATATTTACTTTTATAAAAGTAACTAAAGTTACTTCTAGTAACTATACTTTATGAAGAAAGTAACTATACAGTTACAATAACCAAGTTACTTTTAAAATAGTTACTTTAAACAAAAAGTAGAAAGAAAAACATACTCACTCCCATATAGTACAAGTATGTCCCCAAAACGTATGGAGAACGTTCAACCAAGACATACTCTATATATATGTACTGGGGATGTCCAGATTAGGTATGGTCGACGTCCCCAGTAACTACCCAATGACGTCGTTTATTCCGGGTAACTTCTTAAAGATTGGTTTAATTATGAAGAAATTGACATTTAAAGAAAACTAGTTTGTCATTAGGGGATTATAAGAGAATGGTCATTTTAGTAAATTGTTACAAATAAAGGAATTTGTTAAATTTTTATAGAGGTTAAATTTTATTAACCGAAAATGGGTATTTTTTATTTGTATAAAATAATAAGTTGTCCTGCTGTGCTAGCAGACTTGAGTCCCCATTATTTTGTACCGCCTTCAATACCCTATCGTAGGACCTGCATAGATAATCTGGCTCCTTTTAGTATTTTTACTAAAACCACATTATTATCCGTAAAGAAAATTATGTGTTTCTTTAAAACAGTTAATTTTAAAATATTGGAATGTGTTATTACTTTTCAACTAAGGAAGCTGGAGAAATAAAATTCTACGTTTAACTCAGTGCCAACAAAATTAGGGGTGGAAAAAGGATCCTTACGCCACTGGAAGAAGAAACTAGAGAGCAACAATTCGTTTTAAAACAAGTAGTTTATTGATCTGAAAATTTGATTTCAATTCAACGCACCACTTTTGAAATTTATTAGAAATTAACTATTTTAATTTTTAAACTTTGTAACACCCTATATTTTGGAATTTGGTACAACGAATTTGCCATAGGACATTTGCAGTCGGATTTTGGGGCACCCTGTATATCATTTATCTGCCAGTTCTGTGATATTTAGGTAAGACTCGGCAGTGTTGCCAGATCCGATTTTTAAAAATATATAACCGATGGTGAAAAAATGGAAAATTCCGTAGGTAGCATTATTTTTTTTTATTCGAAAACGATTAGACATTATAGAATTCGCTTCTCCCTCCACAAATTCTTGTTACATTTTGTCACTGCGATTTTGTCGGAGACAACCACAGTTTGTCTGTGATAAAAATCCAGTCACAGTCCAGCTACTTGCATGCAGTGTTGCCGCACTAGTCCAGAAAATAGTACTAGATAGGAAACTGAAAGTGGAGTAGATTCATAATAAAGCGGAGTAAAAAATAATAGGCTATACCCTTTTTTAAAAAGTGCCTTAAATGAATCTTATAGTGATAATGAACCACTATAATTTTTATATTAATTTTTTAAAACTGAATAGTGCCATAAAAATGACTTTGAATTTATCATTTTACATTTTAGCGCGAAAACGCTAGCGGCCATGCTGACTAGGTTCGTGACGTCATCCTTATAGTAAACAGAACGTCTGCAGTGCAAAGCAAAAGAATAATAATATGAGTTATAATCGTTGGTGTCTTGTGCCCGAATGCATAAATACTAGCGTAAAAACGCCGGAAAAGTTGTGGATTCAAGTGCCAACTGATATAAGCATGAGTAAATACTTTGGTTAAAACTGGCAAAAAGAGATTCGAAGTTATTATCCGCAAATACTAGGTTTTATTTCTGTAAAGATCACTTTAGTAAGTACACGTTTAAACAAAGTGTATTTATGTAATAACTGTTTTATGAAGAAAAGAAACTTCATGATGATATCGTGAAATCAAATTTTGTAATTTATTTATAGGTTATATTACGATAGTCATAGATAATGTAAAGCTTATTGGATGTTTGAGATGAGAAACGAATTTATACACAATATAAGATAATGGGTTCTGTTATATAATAGGTACTTAAACTGATGTTTTAAGATTCCTCAACTCGGCAGAACAGAAATCGGGATTGCATGCAAACAAATTCGCCACCAGCAGATTAGTACTTTCTGCTTTTATGAAACCGTCATCCATGATATTTCAAACGTGATAACTCAAAAAAAATTAAAATTAACACAGCACAACAAAAATCTATTGTGTTTAACTATGAAGATGACGTCACAATATGGCGGATAGCGTTTTTGATATTTCAAAAACAGCTTTAAAAATGTTTTTTTTAATTGAATTATAAAATTAATTTTGTATTTTTATGAATAAAAATCAATATTTCTCGGTTCCTTTTTACAAAATCTATCATAAATATCTATTTTTAGATTTTTTCTTACATGGTGCAAAATACCCTATTAAATGGAGTAGATCTACTCCAGATGGATTAGCTTCGGCAACCCTGCTTGCAAGGCTGGATAGATGAAGGTCAATTCTTTCAAACCACAATAGAATATACTGGGTGTTCCATTAAAAAAAATCAATAAAGAATTGTCAAAATCAAAACCGCCATTTTTGTTGTGACGTCATCGAAAGAGCTAGAAAAATTTCAATCGTTTCAAACAAAACTTGTAAAACATTTCAATGAAAACCGCATACATTTCTATCCTGAAGTTATATGCAGTTAAAATACAGGTGGACAAAGTTTAAAGTTGGTAAAGAAATTGAAAACTTAAAATAAACCTAAGCGAAATAAGTCCAAGACAGAAGAAAAATCAATAAAAGTTTTATCAACTAAATAAAAATATTGATTTTCGTAAACAAGGACAAAAATCCGTAGGACTGGCAACATGGTTCCTCCATTTGAACTAAACTTCCAGAATAGTTCAAACGTAACATGAAAATTGATCATTTTTATAACATAACCTAAAAGTTAACCACCATACGTCTAATAGGAAATACTGGTTGTTGTGCTTTACATCTTTTTTTAGATTTTCTGCATTAATGGTGAGAAAATGTAATCGCTTAGATAGCACATTTTGTTCAGCAGTATAAACTTTTCTTGTTTTAGGACGATTAGTAACAAATTACTTAGTATTTCAAAACGAATCTGTTCCAATTTTTATAGGAACTATTCTAAATCGTTTGAGAAAGAGCTTGAAGTACCTACATTTTGTGATGTGTACATAACTGTTCCTTATAGTATAAACATAAAACCTTTGAACATTCATAAATATCATAATTGTGACAAACTCATTATAACACATGATGGAGTTTCTGATAATGAACTGGAATGCAACATAAATGGCAATCACGTAACAATTATTGATAAAACTAGTGATTCAACTATTAACTGTGATATTAAAGTACCAATTAAAGCAAGTAAGTAAAAAATATATATATAGATGGTCCAAAAATTAAACAGACACCTTCAGCATCCCCACTTATCTAATTTTCTCTTTGTTCTTTCGTTTCACAGACAGATTTTGACAATTATTACTCGATTAGGGCAAAAAGTAACATTTATTAGTTTAAAGCAACATTCTTGTTACTAATATATATTTAAAAAATTATTGGGTTTTATAAAATTCTCATAGAAAATCGTTTTTTTAGATTTATATGTTGTTTCCAAAAGAGATATTACAGTCGGCCAACTTAATGGAGATAAAATTAGCCTCGAATCTAAAGAAGGTAATATTACAGTAGATAAGTTTCAAGGAGACAACGTTAAAGTTAGCACCAAGACGGGAAATATTAAATTTAAAGATGTTGTCCAAGCATCTAATATTGAAGCAATTGTAACTGAAAGTGGGGTAAGTTGTAATTATGTAGATAAACTACCAAATTGAATATTAGCTGAGGATTTTTAGAAAGTTGGATGTCTGAAATAAAAAAATAACGCATATTTTGTTGACAGATGTTTTAAGTGAGTCAAAATAGTTATTTGTGCAACTAGTGTATAAAATGATACATTTTCACGAATGTTAATTTTGTCTTGTGAGCCAAAGGCAAGTGTGACAATTACATGAATGAAAAAAAGGCACTTTACGCACTAGTTGCTAGTGACGTAAACCACCATTGTGAATAATAGCCATTATATGAAAGTAGAATCATATACTTTATCCACGACTAGTAAATTTTGGCTACAATTACTGTAAACCTTTGTTTTTAAATAAGTAACATTGAAACAAAATTAATTGTACTTTTCAGCATAGAGCAATATATATATTTTGTAAATAACTCGCTAAAGTAAACCAATATAACAGATTCTGAGGAAGACTCAGATATATAAAGTTTTCTAGATTTTCTGATAATAAATTTAAACTAACAATTTTTGAGGCTTCTCGTATATCTGGAAGTGTACAAGACATCTCATTTTCACTATCTGTCTCTATTTAAAATATTTTTAATGAAATCGTTTAAACTTTCAAACGTTTTGATGTTTTAAATTAAAATTAACTTTGACACAAGCGTTTCATATTTGATCTAGAATTCAGTGAAACCAGTGAATAATGAAATCATTAGTCAAAAATCAAGTCGGTAGAGATCTCCCAGTTTGACCTAAACTTTTACAGGTATAAGTGGAAATACCATGATTTTTAGACATCTTAGGTTTGGCAAATAAAACTATAATTTTAGATGTCAAAGTGAATTGCTTGGGTGGAAATTCAAATGATATTATTAACCAAAATATTGACGAAAACGTACATAGTCTAGTAAAATACCACTCTGTTCTGAATATTGTCTCATAATTCTGTCTTTTATTGCTTACTCAATTGCGATGCCGTTCAGCAATACAGACAGAATTATCTCGAATATTCAGAACATCGTGGCATTACTTACAAAAACCCGATAACTAACAAAACACTTTGTTCAAGACACATTTAAAAATTTTACTAATTTTGTAATTATCAATTATCAAAAATATCGGAAAAAATGCAGTTTATAGTGAATCGTCATAAAAACAAAAAAAAATGTTTTTCGTAAGTATACAAACCTTCGAAACAAAAAAATGAAAAAAAATTCCGGCGGACTCATGAATTTTACCAAAATATTTTTCCATATTTGCACAATAAAACCACTAATTAAAAATTATATGATTCTTCTACAAAAACAAATGAAAAAAATAATAAAAAACTACCCAACCTACATAAAAAATTCATCAACTTCATTACCACCATCACCATTATCATTTTCTTCAATATTAGAAGAAAGCTTTCTTTAAAAACATATAGCTAGCTAGATAACCCCCAAGAATCTATTTTTTTCTCTGGGAATAAGGTCCTGCCGCCTTTGCATGTGGTATGGAATAAAACATAATTTTAGATAAATTCTCTTCCCGACCAACTGACGCAGATCAAAGAGTAAGCATTCATGCTTCTCAGCTTAATATCGCTTGTTCTACTTATAATTAAAAAATAACGCAATATGAACCTTCTATGGCATTTGTGCAGACTTCTTTCTCAGGATCCTTAAAATACGACCAATAGAAAACATCCACGTCACCTACGTCGGGAACGGGACACTAGGACACGGGGCCACTACAACGCGTGGCCACTAGGACGCGGGGACACTAGAACGCGAGGACTCCAGGATTCGGGGCCATTAGGACGCGGGAACACTGGGATGCGAAAGTATAAGCTGAGCATTAAGAATCCAACGATTTGGAAATTAATTTCCGGATTAAAAACTGCCAAGAGAGGAAGAGACATGTTTTATGAGCAATTGGTTGCCGGCAATGAACCGTCAATGAAAAAAAAAAACAAATTTCTTTTAGCTGATATCAGAATAAAGAGGCTTGTGGAAAATTATAACGCTCGGAACACCGTTGAATTTCTACGTGGGATCTCACACAATTATGAAATGAATACTTAACATAATTTATGTTTTCGTTCGTGGCTTGTTTTGTATTTAGCGAAATATATTACTATAGAATTTTGAATCTTCTTTTATTTGGAATTATAATTATAAGTTGAAAAAAAATACAACTGAGTTCTAAAACGGCTAAAAATTAAAAAATGAAACGTATCCCATTATTGATTGGATATGGTGTAAATACTACTCAAAATAAGACGATTAAACCAAACATACTTCAATAAAAGGTTACTCGTTTACAAAATATACGGGTTAAATTTGAAAATTCAAAAATAATTATTGAAACTAATTTTTTTAATAACTATTAAATATACAGCAAAATTTTCTTTTAATATGCTTTCCAAAATTTAACTTTTTCTTACTTTATTATACAAATAATAATCATTCATATTATAATAATGATAGAATAATTATATACACTCCCCGCGCCCTAGTGGCCCTAGATTCCTAGTGGCCGCGTCCTAATGTCCTGGACCCCATCTACGCCGGCCAATAAAAAACGCCTACGTCATAAATGCTCAAAACTGCCCAAAATTGCTGAACACAGTTAAGAAATTGTTCAAAATTAATAAAAAAAATCAAAGTTGCTAAAAACTGACAGAAACTGTCCAAAATTGATAAAAATATTTAAGAAAAATGTTTATATCAATAAAAAAAATTGGAAACTTTCATAAATGCTAAAAACTGTCCAAAATTGCTGAACACAGTTAAGAAATTGTTCAAAATTAATAAAATAAAATAATCAAAATTGCTAAAAACTGACAGAAACTACCAAAAATTGATGAAAATATGTAAGAAAAATGTTTATTGTAATAAAAAAATTGGAAACTTTAATAAATGCTCAAAACTGTCCAAAATTGCTGAATACAGTTAAGAAATTATTCAAAATTAATAAAAGAAAAAATCAAAATTGCTAAAAACTGACAGAAACTGTCGAAAATTGATAAAAATATTTAAGAAAAATGTTTATATCAATAAAAAAAATTGGAAACTTTCATAAATCTCTTTGGTGTCAACCAAAATTATAGTTGAAAATTAAAAAAAAATATAGCAGGTAAACATTTTGGGTTTAAAAAAAAAAATTGAAGGTTTTTGTTGATGACGGATTAAAAAAAATAGATTGTCAGAAAATTTAAGAAAAAAAGGTAAAAAAAAACTGTAAAAACTAAATATTGTATTGGGAAAAGCAATAATTTGTAAGAGATGTAGAGTTTATTGGAAGGAAGAAATAAAAAGTTTTTCAAAAAGTAAGAAATATTATTTATTAAAAAAAAAAATACAAAGAAACCAAAACATAAAAAAAGGAGCGACAATTTAAAGAAGTAATACGAGAAATAAAGAGATAGTAAAGGGAGAGTAGCAGTGGAAAAGCGGAGACTGAAAATATGGGAAACTGAAAATAGTTATCAAGATTTGAATAGGTAGACCAAAGAAAGAGAAGAAAATAAGATCATTAAATTTATAATTGTTTGTAATATTTTTATTTTCGTTTATTTAGGCGCAGTAGAACCCAGCCCAGTGAGAAAGAGTTCCCGGGTGAGAAATGTGATCCATCCTGTATCCCGCGGATTTACATTTCAATATGTTCGTTGTTATCATTGTTCTTGCATAGCATACAAGTGAAAATTTTAAAAGTGATTAATTTCATTAAAATAATAAGTGGCCGCCAAGTTTTTTTTTATTTTTAAGCTTCCAGAGACATATATACTTCCATACAAACTAAAAATTTTAGTAATGCACGGATTCACTATAAACGGCGCTTATAATAACTAATTTTGTTATTTTTTTTTTATTTTAGTCTATAAATACCGGAAGAGTACAAGGACTTAATATAAGATTAAAAACCAATAACGGAGATATGGTAGTTGAGTCCTCGTATTGCAATGAAAGTATTTTTGAAGTTCAAAAGGGTAATATGGACTTGTCTAATATTCATAAAACATGCCAAATATTCTTGAATGAAGGCCAATTAAATCTAAGTATGTACCTTTTATTTACAAAAAAAGTATTATTTATTAAAACTATTATTTTTCTAGATGGTTTTGATGGCAAACTTTCTGCTCTTATAGAAAAAGGTAATGCAGATATATATTTATCAAAAATTATGAGTAATTCATATATAACATTAACAAAAGGGTCTTTGCAATTAAAATTAGCAGAAGTTTTTCAAGATCATGTTAAGTTTATAATAAATGCAAAAGAATGCGATTACAGTGAAGATTTCAAAAATGTACAAAAAGATTCTAATAACTGTGTTACAATAAATCCTCATATTCTAGATGACATTGTTTCTGTTAATTGTTTAAAAGGACTTGTAAATATAGATTGTGCTACATGGAAGGATATGATTAAAATAAAGTTACAAAAATAATTTGTCTTATAAGACCTATAAAAGTCCTGTTAAGCCGTACTATATATAATTGTTCCAAACAGTTAAATTTTTATGAATTCTGGCGTTGAAAATGATTTATTGGTACAAAATATCTGTATTTTATTGAATTTAATTTGAAATGTTTAGTGGATTTTGTAAAAAAAAAAAACAGAAAACAATTCAATTTTCCCATCGTTTTGGACCATGTGATATATTCATTTAATAATACTCATTTCTAGGACTTCTTTCTTATTTATATAGACTGTTTTGCAATATAAGATTCCAATGAATATATTTTAATGTTCCTAGAATAAGATTCTCATAGCTAAATTGAGAAGCAGTTATTGAAAATTGCACAAATCCAAATTATACAATAAAAATTTATTAAACGATTTTAACTTACACCTAAAGAGTAGAAACGGTTTTAGGATTAAGTAATAAATAATAATCATTTGTTACTTTTAATAAATAAAGATAAATTCATTGTTGTAAATTGGCTCATTCGTACAAAGAATTTCTTCAGTGCGATTCAAATATAATATAAAAAAATATAATAATAGTTGAAAATAACAGCAAATAATTTATTTTTATAGAGAATTAAATATAATTTGTAAGTATTACTTAACTAGTCAAAGTTCTCTTGCAAATGTTTTAAATTTACTCTACAAAACATTTGTGTTTGTAAATAAAAATTGAAAAAAATAAATGAACTTGTTTTTTTTTACTTTTTAACCGATTAAGCTTATATTTTATTCAATGACAAATAGTCTCCACAACCCAAACAAGTTGCATATTTAAAAATCCATCTAATATACTGATTCAACACTTGTATTGGGCAAACTCTAGGGATTTAATAAGAGAAGCGTAAAAAGAAGAAAACAAGAGAGCAAAGTAAAAATTTAAAATTGTAGGAGCGTAAAATATAGTTGTAGTTTTCTCTATTCATTAATTTCAATTTTCCCCTCCCTATATCTCTTCCGTTCTGCATTTTTCTTATAGAATTTGCGATTTTTTTTTTTTTTGGCTTTGACCTTTGTCATTCAGCCAGTCACTTAATGAGAATACATGAACTAAAAAGAACTAAAAATAATCTAATAAAGCATACTAAAAAATGTAAAAATCGAATGTCATCAAAGGAAATAACAGGGACACACGTTTCTCGTCCAGGGACCCGTCAGGACATTTTTTTTTTTTTCAGACACAAGAAATAGGCCACGGAGTGGGTAAGGTAATATAACAGTAGGTAATAGGATATATAAAACAAAGGTAACAAATCTACTACAATCTTATATCTGCTTTTGACAAAAAACCTATCAAACATTCAAAATTTTCTTTTTTAGCTGAAGCCAAAATTGACAGTATATTGAACGGAGCACTTGTGTTTGAGTTGCAAAGTTTTACGTATAGTTCATTTGTCAGGTTCTGATGCTTAGTACATTCAAAGAATATGTGATCTAAATCACCGTTGCCTCCGCAGTGTTGGCAATTATCTGTAGGTATAACATTTATACGGGAAAGGTGTTGGGGATAACATGCGTGCCCAAATTTAAGTCTGATGATTGTTGTGATATATCTGCGAGGTGTGTTAAACTGCTTGTGCCAATACTCTGTGGGTATAGTCGGATGTAACATTGTATATCTTGTAGGGTTAGTGAAAGAAAATTCACTCCACGAATACGACCACGTTAAGCGTAATTTGGTTTTAAGTGCAACACAGTAGTCACCCAAGCATAAATCGTAGTTTGGATGCGGATTACCAATACCAATTCTATCTTTAGTAATAATTTGGTTGAAATTATAGAATATGCCAGTATTTTTTTGTTTCCAAACAAATATGTGTGTGTAAGATGGGACTCTAACTTATAGCTTTGTAGAATTTGCTGATCCAACATTCACATGAATAATATTTTCTATACATTCAATATTAAAAATAAGATTTTCATGACTATGCACTATATTTCTTTTCAAATAAAATAATAGAAATATGTTTTTTTTGGCTTCAAAATATTGAAAAATATTTAACAGGTTGACCGCCACGTGTTTTCTTGAGTGTTACCATGTAAGGCCATGGGTAAAACTGCATGAGGTGTTACATTTTTTTCATGTATTTTATTTCTCTTTGAAAATGTATTAAAACCTTATTTAGTAGCTCAACTATATGCTTTAAAACCTGTTTTTTCTTGAAATTTATCGTTTTTTGTGGGTGCGCCTTGAGGATACACATGGCTTCTGAAATTATTTGGGCATAAAATTGGCGTAGTGCGTAAGGCCACCTGTGTCCTCAATCTTATATGTAAATAACTGTACTACAACTTTTCTAAGTTCATTTCTGTAATCCTAAAGGTGTATTTTTACTATTAGCACATAGATGGCGCATGGCAGCATGGGTTATTTTCTGAAATATGAAATATATCTAACTAAGATAAGATCTAAGTTGTTTGTGAAGTTCTCAACTGTTAACGAGTACATCCAAATCGTTATTTATTTGTTTCAATCGATGTATATTTTTTTAGTAATATATAATATAAAGGCAGATGAAGTGAATGTCTGTAGTATTTTTTACGTTAGGTTATAGGTACACTTAAAAGGAGGGTTTAACTTTTTCCTTTTGTTTCAGCAGTGTAGTGAAAAGTGAACTAATATAAGCAAGTATAGAAGATCATGGAATAAGAGACTAATAATTAGAACAATATTCTTTGAATACAAATTTTTAAAAACTGATCAAAATAATAAACCGTTTAGTTACGACATAGTATTTAGAATGGATATTTCCAGTGACGACTCTCTGTGATTGATCCTAATTTTGAACCTGATGATATCTCAGATTCTGAAGAATCATCGTCATATTATGAACAATCAGACGATGCGAGGTCACTGCATCAGACGATTTCACTACACCGTCTGTGTTGAAGAAAAAAATCTCTGAAATGGTTTGGCAGATGTGCACGCTTAAAGATCCTCCCAATTTTGAATTTACTGGTGAATATCTGGCTGGCATGAAAAACATTTACCAAGGCATACTAGCAACAGCAACTCCACTTGTTTTTTTTTAATTGCTCTTTAATACCGGCGATATACTTACAATGATTGTCGACCAGACAAACTTGTTCGCAACCCAACAACTACTGAAAACAGATGCTTCCGGTAGTGCCAGATTACACTCCTGGGTACCAGTAGATAAGCCTGAAATGATGAGATGCTTGGCTCTAATAGGTTGGATGGGTCTTGTAAAGTTACCTGCTCTTCGAGACTACTGGCGAAAGGATCAGCTCTATGGAATTCATTTTGCACGAGATGTTATGCCTAGAAATAGGTTCGAGTTGCTTCTTAAAAATTTGCACTTCACAGATAACTAATCTGCTCTTCCAGACGACCGCCTATAAAAGATTAATTCGCTACTAAACAAATTTATTTGTAATTATCAGAAAATGTACACTCCGGGAGAGAAAGTCTGTGTAGATTCCCTGGAAAGGTCGCCTAATATTTCGGCAATACATTCCCAACAAGCGACACAAATATGGAATAAAAATTTTTAAATTATCTACGGATAAAGGTTATACGTGGAACCTAAAAGTGTACTGTGGCAAGTCTAGACAAAATGATGGTAGTGTGGGCGAAGGCGTTGTCATGGACCTACTTCAAGGATTACTTAATGAAGGAAGAGTTTTGTATACAGACAACTGGTATACCAACATACCTCTGGCTTATCGGTTATTAGGAAGGAACACTCACTTGGTAGGAACTCTTCGTCTCAATAGAAAGCATTTGCCAACGGATGTTGTTAATGCAAAGTTGCGAAAAGGGGAATTTGCAGCTCAGGAAACCAGTGACGGAATTGTGGTTCTAAAGTGGAGGGACCAGAGGATTGTCACTGCACTTACAACAAAACACTCAGCACTAAAAACATCACAAAAACGACAAGGTATAGTGCCAGCATGCATAACTGAATATAACACGGGAAAATCAAGACCTGAGCGACCAAATGGCATCCTACGAAAGTGCCCTGAGACGGTGTAGCAAATGGTACCGCTAATTATTCATAGAGATTCTCTGGGGAACAACTATAGTAAATGCTCACTTCCTTTATGATAAAACAACAAGAAATAAAGAGTTGAAAATTACAGAATTCAGAGAAATATTACGCGAAATCATTAAAAAATATCCTCGAGGAAGCAACCAAATTTCTCAACCAATGGATGCCCCTACATCTAGTAATGCTTCAAAACCTAAAAATCACCAGTTGGTTCTCAAAATGATAGGAATCCCCCCCAAAATAACGAAAGGTCTTTGCACTGAATGCCATAAAATCTATGGTCGTAAAGGTACTAATGTGGATGGAAAACTCAAGTTTGGCACGCAGACTCAAAGAATATGTTCCGTATGTAATGTTTTTTGTGTCTTAATTGTTTTAACAAAACCCACTGATTTGTTTATGTATACTTTTGTTTTAACAGATTTAATGTTTAAAAAAATATCTTCAAATAAAACCCCTTTTATTGTTACTCTTCAAATTTCAAACTAAAACTCTTATTCAGAGCCCATAAGTACTCATCAGTATATGACTACTATTTAAAATTAACGAATATGTGTCTTGTAGGATACTTAGGCCTACGACTAAAACTATAGACGTGTGTCTTGAGGATACACTTGGCCTCATATGGCAACACCCTGTGTATCCTCAAGAAAACACTTGGCGCCCAAATGCAACACCTCAGTTTTACCCTTGGCGGTGAACCTGTTAATAACTACTTTCTTGTGTTATAATTATCGCCCGATTAAATTTAAAAAGTATTTAAATTTATACTACATACTATAGTGATAAATAAAGAGTAATTATTTACTATATAAGATTAGTTCTCTTGATAAGTTGTTTAATTATAACTTTTATTATCCATTGCATATATTGACTTTCCTTATTTTTGGAGTATCACTTGTATTAATTTGGATTTGAAAAATCCGGGAAAATTTTTACTTTGCTTCCAAATATATTTACTTTTATTTTTAAACTAATACCAGATATCGGTTACTTTTATAACCTAGGGTTAATTTTAACCAAATTTTTACTGAATAGACCTCACTCAGAAGCAAAAATAAAATGTCGAACACAAATTATCTGAATGTCACACTAAATATTACCTAAAAAAAGATATAAGACATTTTAATTGGTGTGTCAAATTGAAAGATCTAAAAAATAAATCATAAATTTAAATCTTTAATAATAAAAATTTGTAATTAGTAATAAGATTTAATTTTTTTTTAAAGTTAGTGAATCATTCATAAACCTATCAATAAAATTAGTAACAAATCAGGTATAAATTAATAATAATAATGAAAAAACTTATAAACCATTAGGCTGCATACCTCAAAAAGCCTTTCTGTTTAACATATAGTTAAGATTACCCTCCTTTATTATTATACTATGTCTACATTTGATATTAAATATATTTAAAACTGCACACACATTGCGTAAAATTAATTTAAAAAATAAGAAATTCAGAAATATTGGTCTTACAGTTAATTTAAAATATAATTAAAGAATTATACATGTGCTTTCCTCTGATTCAACACTTTCGTCAAAACGGAGACCCTGAACACATTCAACATGTATATGTTCCCTTTTAAATCGTTCAAATTCTTCTTTAGTTAATAAATATTTTATAACTACATATGGATCTTCTAAGTGATTATCAATATCACTTATAACTCGATTAATTCTGTTTTTAATATTTTCAATATATCGAGGATCTAAATTTCCCAAAAGATTGTTGTTAGGGTACCAATAAAAAGGAATTTTTTGTTTAACTAAATAATTGTAATATGATTTCAAAAAAACCATGAATACTTCACTCAGGGAAGTGTTCCAATAATTTAAAACGTTGTTATCATTTTCCCATAAGGCCACGGTTTTAATGAAATAACTTGCTATGTCTTTATGTTGAAGTTTATCTCTCATTTTCTTTATCAATTTTATTGCTGGTTTAAGAAACTGCTTGCCATTTAGTAGATCTCTTTCTTGTTCTTGAAAAGAGAGTCGCCAGAAGTGATAGTGATAAATTTCTGTATCAGATTTAAATGGTTTTGGAACAATAAAAACATTTGTTCTTGAAGTATTATTGGTTTGTGGAATGTATGGACATTTTGCCCATTGAAATTCAAAACATGGTACTAAATCTATCTCTAAAGTATCATCATATTCAGTATACAACCGTAATGTAATAGCAGGTCCAGATTTATATGCAACAATAAAATAATCTTTAAAGGCAAGTTTGAATACCTTTGATTCATTTAAAGTTTTAGAAACAACACTTTCCATCCAACTTCGTACTTTTTGATTATCTAATAAATCACAAGTAAACAAATCTGGCTTCATCAAACCTATTTTTCTCTTTAATTTTAGATGTACATAACCAGGAGTACCACTGGGTATAATTTCGGTTTCACATATTTTATTTAAATTAAAAAGTAAATCTAAATCATATTCATTAGGATGTCCCACTTTTAATCCGTCATAGTAGCTTCCGCCATAGAAGACTCTGTTGAACAAGTACGCAAAGAGAAGGTCTTTGGTTTTCATCCTGCTTATTAGTATTTCCATAAACTCTCCTAAAATTACATTATTCATTCTGGTTTCGCGTTCTGGTAATGACACGTAATCTCTGTTAATACGTTCCAAAACTGTATTCATAGACTTATATTTTCCGCTCGCCATCGCTTATTTTATTACATATATAATTTTTATCCAACTGTACCTGTTAATAAGTAAATTATTTTAATGCTAGACTGCAGCAACACATTAAAAATTTAATTTTGCTTTAGTTTTGTGGTAAGTTTACTCCATATTCTTCGGTGGTGGTGGTACTACCAAAGAATATAGTACTACTAAAACTAAAACCCAGTGTTGCCAATGACAAAATCACCAAAATACCCGCAACTTTGCCCCAAAATACCCGATTTTACCCGCATTTTACCTACTTACAATTTGAAGTGTTTGTCAGTTGGTTATAACGTTTTTTTTTATGTATACAACAGAATACATCACAAATTGCAACATACGCAAATGCAACACAAACAAGAGAATAAATAATCTTCTTCTTATTTTTCCTTTTTGAGGCCTCAGCTGCTAGGGCTATTTTCTATTGGACTTTGACATCTGACGTGAATTATGTGTGCAACATTCGACTTGTAACTCCATGGAGCGAGCAGGGTATGACTAGTGTAGGGATCGAGTTACTATAGAGCTAAACGGTGTGCTAATTATTTTAGGTTGTTTCTTATGGTGATTGTTATTTTCAAACAATTTGTAATTTCGTTTAAAAATTATCAGTTTATTTACGATTTGCATTTAAATTTTATTTTACCGTTATTTCCGATTTCGGATAATGCACTTGTTTAGAAGTAATCTTCCGCACTTGTCTCATGTAATATATCTGTGTGTATGGACATAAAATGATCTTGAATATTTTCTAACGGTCCTTCAAGACCACAAATTCCAGTTGCCTTTTTTCATATCCGTATTTTATCCACAAAAAAAAAATATATAGCTTATGACTACTTCTACCGGTAGTTTACTACACACCACACCAAAATTAATTTATTTTAAGGTTAGGATTTTAACGATTATAAAAAACTTCAATTTCCCTATCTGAATGTCCAGAGTAAAAGAGATTGCTCTTATTGTTTACCCTAGTACAACTCGAATGCTACCTCGGCGTACACCGATCTTCAAATCGAACACGAAATAGCGAATGAATTGTCCAAATGTCCAACTATTAAACGGACACTTTCAACGTCCCCACTTCTCTGATTTTCCGTTGTTTTTTCGTTCCCCACTTTTCTAATTTTTAATGAAACAATCGGTTTAGTCTTTAGCTATTCTTTTTTTTAGCCTAGAATTTTAGTTATTTGTTCCCTTGGTTCGGGACGAGGCCGATGATAAGAATGTGATTGGTCGGTTTCAAATTTCAATGATCACATGTTAGTTTGACTAATGACATGTTATCCCATAGGCGTACTTATGGGGGGTATAGAAGGAGGCACATCTCAACGTTATAAAAAGTGGCCCGATTTTGGAAGCCAGTTGGTGGCGCTGTTGATCGACTGTTGATGACAGTTTAAGCGAGTTTTGACATTTCCTTTGACTTTTTTTCAAATAATAATTTTAATTCATTATGTAAACTTTTAAAACATATGTATTTTATAAAAATTGGGTGGCTCATTAAATAAAAAACGTTATTTGAGATTATGGATCTAATCAATCTACAAACAGTTTTTCAAAATACGATCGTCAGCGCCGCGTCGGTTATTTTATGTACCATTAGTTGCGTATAAAATTTAACCCACATTTTAAACGTGTTGTCCATTAGAGATTGCCCTCCTTCTATACGCTCCATAGCCCAAACCCTTCTGCCCATTTAGTGTATAAAATTTTGCCCTCAGTTCACCCGCTACGAGTGACAGCTAACCAGTGGAATAGGAGCTCCAAAAATATTTTGCTCTAAAATGACCAGTGGAACGTTCAACTTGCACTCAGTGCACAAAAGTGCAACCAGTGAAAAACGCTATTAGACCATTTACTATTAGACATCAATTTTCTATCCTTCTCTTGAAGTCAATACCTAAGCACAGCATGTTGTGATATGTAAGTTTGTTTGTATACAAACAGTATCGCAAGTAACTCTTCGAGGGCTTAATAAATGGCCCAGCCATTTTCTGAAGTGTAAACGACACTTGTGATAAGTTCCACGGGCGTACGCCACTTCTGTTGAGGTTTGTAAACACTTCCGCGCACACACCGGATAACCCCGCACCATGAGAAGGAGACAAATATATCGACTTCAAAACATTGTGTACAAAAATGTAAACAAGGCATGTCTAATAGCGTTGTCTGCGTTTACAACTTATTTTCATTAACTTTCGTTTAATTGGCTTCTGATGAAAACGGACCTAACAAATAATATTACCGCAAAATTCTGTCAATTCTCCCATTTAGATTCATGTTCCTAGATAATACTTATAAAGGCGACGTTATAGGCCAATTTTGATAGAATAATTAGTAAAAGAAGAAGAAATATTGACGTTTTTGACGTTGACTGACATTTAAAATTCAAATGAAAAAAGCTAATCAACCAACGAATATTTTTTTGCCATATTAAAAAATGATTGCAAGTGAAAATTTAGAAGAAATAAATGATATTCTTCAAGAACTAGGAAATACTCATTTATTATCTGGTCGTATACATCAAAGTAACATTAATAAATTGTACCATTTATAAACTTTTATAACCTGTTCCCTTTTTAGAAGTTAATGCTTGCAAAGCTTTGCTAAACTTAAAAGATGACGAGACTGAAGCCATCTACAATCTTATGGAAACGCATTCTCCTAGCTTGAGAAACAAAACGGTATTAAGATATGAAAAACTCTTGGCCGATAAATCAAATTCATTTCAAAATAAGGATCAACTAGAATTAATTAAAGAACATCTAGCTACTAAGTGCTCTACGTACCCAAAAGAAAAACGGGTTGAAGAAATGTTAAATAAAATAGAAGAAATGCCTAAAGGTAACTACTATAATGAGTATTATAATGAAATCATTTAAATATATTTTCAGAATGGACTGTTGTACAGTTAACGCCTCAGTATAATCCACAGGAAATATGGAATGAAAACAATGATACTTATTTTACTAATTCAATACACATTTCTGTTTTTAACTGTGGTAAAAGGGAGAAACCTTTTGTTGTAATGGCTAATGCACCAAGAGATGTTGTTAATGGTAAGTATATCTTAATCTTCTGAAATTAGCGCTCAGTATAACTGAAAATAGTGTTAATTGTGTAGTGGAAAAATAAAGGGCTTGCACACAGTCACATTGTTTCAAGGGTACATAGTGGTGCTCTATTATTAAAAAAAACTGGTGACTTTGTCCTAGTTTAGCAGATGAAGTGCTATAGTGCTAAAGGTACACCTATAGTGTAAAATATCTGGTTTCTTTTGAAATAAAACACTTTTTAATCTTTTACTGTCGCTAGCTCGATATCGAATGAATTCATTCTCCCCCGGCCACCGGCAGATTCATTTATTAATCACCCAACTTATATTCGCAGATCATTATTAAGATTTTGGTTTTTAAAGAGAGAAAAACCAGATACTTTTGTTAATTGTAAAAACATTTCAATCAATAAATCATTTCATTTCAATGAATAAATCACAAAGTTGAATATTTTTAAATTTACATAAGTTAAGTTCAAATACTCCTTGTTTATTTTATGTAACATTCTGTCCATAAGTGGTAGGTTATAGGTAATTGTTTAAATTATTACGTACCAATAATTTTTTTATGTATTTTTATATTTTCATCTTATATTTTTAAATATTAGTATGTAAAATATACAAACTATTATGGTACTATTAAAAAATAGTTCCGGATACTATCCTTATTCTTTTGGAAGGCACTAGTACTGGACGGTTAAATAATTGTAATTTTTTTTTACAGTTCAAGTATTTATTTTTATTATTTTTAGGTGAAATAATAGAATTATCCAAGGAAATGATATCAATAATAAAATTAAATAAGGATGTTCTTAAAGGCATTAAAGGTGAAAGATTCAAAAGTTATTTTGAAAAAAGGGATTATTTAGATAGAAGAAATGAAGTAGAAGATAGGCTTTCGGTAGATTTACTAAAAATTAAAATAAAGTTATAAACTGCAATATAATTATTTTGTTTTAGCTTTTAATTAAGGATATTCAGAATTTATGGCTCAAAGAATGGAGATGTTTGCTAACAGGAAAGTTTCAGGATGAAAAATTGGAGAAGTATATAAAATTAAAAATTAAAAAACTTATAAAAACCCAGTAAGTAATTTATAAATAAAATTAGTATAATAAGATTATTAAACATTTTTAGAGATTTGAGTAACAAAATTATAAATTTAGGTCAGGGATGTAGATATATAAGTATTAAAATAAATAGGTATTGTTAGATTATTTTGGTATTTGTAAATAATAATAATAATATAGTTTATTTTTGACAATTGCATACATATCTTAAATTTTAACATCGTGTAAAGGCGTCTACATAAACAATGAAAGGAAATAAATATTCCATTGAAACCAAAAAGGTTGTGCATGGACTAGAAATTGGTTTTTTTTTTAAGTTGATGACGGTATGCGACTACTTCTATAGATAATAATATTATAATATGTACAGAGAAGGAAATTATATGTTAATGGAAAAAAAAGAAAGGGAAGGTATTTTAGTTATTAATTTCAATCAAATAATGAGTTTGAGTTCTACCTAGTGTGAGTATGTATTTTTTAAATATGCTTTTTATCATATTAATTGAGTTTAATTTGTCTAAATATATTTTATAAACGTCTGGTAGATTATTGTAAATTTTACGTGAAAGATAAGTATGGCATCGGAGGCTAATATTTTTTTGTAATAATTCAATTTTTATATTATTGTTTTCTTTATATCTTGTGCTATATTCGTGACTAACTTTTTCATATATTTTTTTATTTTTATAAATAAAAAGGATATTTTGGTGCATAAACAGTTGTCTAAGATCAAGTATCTCAGATTCAAGAAATAATGTATTAGATGGATAAGTGAGCTTTTTGTTGTAAATTACTTTTAGAATTCGTTTTTGAAGTATGTCAAGTTGTCTAAGATGGCAATATGCTGTGCCTCCCCAGCTCAACACAGCGTATCGTAATCTGGAGTCAACCAAAGAATAATATAATATTTTTAAGTGTGATAAATCTAAAATATGTTTTAGGAACTTAAAACGATATAGTAGTTGTCTTAGTGTTTTAGTTAAGTTGTTTACATGAATATCCCACCTTAAATGTGAATCAATGGTAACTCCTAAGTATTTGTAGTTGGTTTTTGAATTTAAAATAATATTTTTTGAGGATGTACGTATTGTTATAGTTGGATATTCTGGTAAGCAGCTTAAGTTATTAGAGAAGGGTACAAAAAAAGTTGTTTCATAATTTATTGTTAGTAACTTATGACTAAACCAATCAAGAATGTTTGCCAAGTCATTTTCAGCCTTAATTTTTAAATCATTCCATGTGTTATCACTATATGAGACACCAGTATCATCTGCAAAGCTAAATAGTAAACCAGAGGACACTGAGGTGAGAATGTTGTTTATATACACTGAAAATAAAATTGGTCCGAGGACAGTTCCTTGCGGTAAGCCGTAGTTAACAGTCTTTTCCGAGCCAAGTACATTATTTATTTTTACTAATTGCAATCGATTTGATAAATAATCTTTTAGTAGTTCATTAGGTGCGCCTCTTATTCCTGCATCCTCCAAAGCACCTAGTATCTGTGTGTGACTCACAGTGTCAAATGCCTTGGCAAGATCCAGGAATACACACAATGCTGGTTTGCTTTTTTCTAGATTTTTTGTAACATTTTCTACAAGTTTTCCAATTGCATCATTGGCGGATAGACCTTCTCGGAATCCGAATTGTTTTTCTGACATTATGTTGTTTTCATTAAAAAATTTGACCATTCTATTCTTTATGGATTTTTCAAATATTTTTGCTAATGATGTTATTACTGAAATTGGCCTATAGTTACTTATGTTTTTTACATCACCTTTTTACTTTCCGAACAACAGAGTTGTATAGAAGGAAAGTATTGCGATCATGATATTTTGACCATACCCAGATTTTAACTGATCTTTATGTTTTGAGGTCACCTGAATTCATTTATACCATTTTTAGCATGATGTCTGTCTGTGTGTGTGTCTGTGTGTGTGTGTGTGTCTGTGTGTCTGTGTGTGTGTGTGTGAACACGATAGCGTCTAAACGGCTGAACCGATTTAGATGAAATTTTATATACATATTTAGGGTAACAAGGAGACGACCTGTATAGATTTTGGAGTTAATCGGACAACCGGAAGTGACAGTTGCTATAAGTGATGACGTCATTACCTAACAAGATGACAATAAAGTTTTACACATATATTTTTTATACGTTATAGTTTAATTTCGACTGATTAAAATTTTCAAAAACTTTTGCCATTGTTGCCAGATTTATCAAAAAGTAATTTTTTTTCATATTTTTCTTAAAAAACCAAAATAATGCATTTTTATGAAAAATTACAGGATATGAAAGTTGTAGAACATAAAATTTTCTACACATTTTCTTTTTACCGTTTTTTTGATTTCCTCATAGTTTCGTCGCTAGAGGGCGTGAAAAATAATGTATATAGACATTTGCGACTTTTTTTAGATTTTGAGACAAAATTATGGATTTTTATGAAAATTTACAAAAAATCAAAATTGTAGAATATAAAATTTTCTACAAATTTTGTCTTTAATTTTTTTTCGAGTTCCGCATAGTTTCGCCGCTAGTTTTTATTTTAATTTTTAAGCAATTTTTATCCTTATTAAATTATTATTTTTTACTTAAATTTTAATATTAAAAATTTAAAAAAAATGTCTTTAAATTTGTAATAATTAATTTTATTATTATAATTTTTTTCAAAATTTTATTACAAAAATTGTGATTTTTTTTAAAAATTGGCTAAGAAACATTTAAAATTATATTATGATTTTAAACTAAATTGAATAACTTCTACAATATTAAAGTTATTGAACTGGGATTTGCACTAATCTAAAGATAAAATAAAACTCTAAATTTAAAATGTATTTTAGTTTCTTAAAATTTAGAATTGTAATTATTATAGACAAACTTAAGAATTTTTTTAAAATTTTTTGTAATTTCGTTTTTTCAATAAGTATAAAATAAATGAAAAAATTAAATAGCATATCCGAAAAGGATCCAAAAGTTCTATGTGTGTAAATTATTTCATAATTTTAACATAGTATTTGTAAAAGTTACAGCAAAAAATGAAAAAAGTTAAAACAATTCAATGGGTTTACCCATGAATTTTTAACAAAAAATTTTTTTTTTTTTAGTTTTTTAAACTTTCTTTATTAATACATTTTGATCCAAAAAACCTAAAAAAAAGGTTTGTTTCCCATTTTGAATAAAATTGAATGAGATATTAATTATTTAATGATTTTAAAATTATTCAAAAATAGGTTTGATTTGTTTTAAGGTTAAAATTAATATTAAAAATTTTAAAAAATTACCCTTAAATTTGTAGTAAAAAACTCTATAATTGTGATTTTTTTCAAAATTTTATTCAAAAAATTGTAGAATTCCTCATTTTTTTTTGAAATTTAATATAAGTTTAAAAAAAAATTGAATAACTTTAAAAATATTAAAGATATTAAAATGGGATTTATACCATTCGATAGGTAATATAAAACTCTAAATTTAAAAAATAATTTAGTCTCTTCGAATTTAACATTGTAATTATTATAACCAAAATAAAACAAAAATTAAATTTTGTTGTCCTTTTGTTTTATCGAAAATGGTAAAACAAATGAAAAAAGTAAATAGTAAATCTGGAAGGGATCAAAAAGTGCAATATGTGTGAAATATTTCATAATTTTAAAATAATACTTGTAGAAATTATACAAAATTATAAAAAGTTAAAAAAAATTTTTAGAAAAAATTAATTTTTTTTTTAATTTTTGTAAACTTATTTTATTATTGTATTTTGATGCAGAAAAACTAAAATAATCGATTAAACAATTACTTTACTAGGAGTGTTCGGAAAGTTGGGTGGGATTACCCCCTCATTTTTTATATATGGGTGTGACAACTGCTATTTTAAATTCCTGTGGGACTTTATTTGACAGAAAAGCTCTATTTATGATGTGGCAAATGGGCATAGATATTATCTCTGATGTTTCTTTAAGGACTTTGGTATTAATGTTATCAAATCCTGGTGATTTTTTTCATCTAATGTATTAATAATTGATATTATTTCTTTTTGGTTTACAGGTAATAAAAAAAAGAGTTTTGGTTTATTTCGTTGTGCGGTGGCGGTGTATCAGGTTTTACTATGTTTTTTGCATAAGTTTCACCAACACTGATAAAGAAATTGTTAAATGCTTCTGCAATGCTTTCTGGGGAAGTTTGAGCACGACGCCGTAGGCATTTTGAGCATCTTATATAAAATAAAACTAAAACTTCAAATAAATTATAATTGTTAATTAAAATATTCTTTTATTAAAAAAAATGTAAATTTGGTATCATTCAAACAATAAGAATACTCGATTGATTATCTACTTTTAATCAAAACTTAGATTTTTACCAAAAATGTGTTTTTTCTTAATAACTTTGCGACGTAAAATAGGTATGAAGAGTAAATGGCAAAGTTGAAGGGCATAAAATTTAGCATCCATTTATCAATAATTATACGTACCCATTTGAAAAAACTATAATGGAAGTTTTTGGAATGTAAAATTTATTTTAGACCACCCTGTACAAAATAAAAATTTCAAACTGAGTCTAAAAAAAATCTTCAGTCTATTGTCTTTGTACATTGGTAATTTTAAAGCTTTACCGTTAAATCGGAAAAAGTTGTGATATTTTAAAAAGGGTTGTGCAATTCAAATATTTTTGGTAAAAAAGTTGTTTTCTCCGAGATGGCTGGGAGTTTTACAAAAAAATTTTGGTCGGTTCTAAAAATGTAAAAAAAGTATGGCATTCCATTTGAAAAAAATTAATTCATTTGCCTAGGTTACTAATGGACCACCCTGTATACATGAAAATACTTTTAAAATATTTGCTTTTAACCACCATTAATAAATACCGTTCACATAAATCTGTAAGTTTTACACAAGAAAAGTTATAGAACTACGACAGAGGTTTACCGGACCCTGTATAACATTTTTTCACAGGAATAAATGATTCCAGGATAACTGAATGAATTTATATATTAAATGAGTTTCATTTTCATCCACAAGTTTGAGCTCAATGAAAATTTTAATTTGTGTTTGGTTGTAATAATTTGTCATTTCTTTGTCGTCTTTAAACTGATTTTTGTTAGTTACAAATAAGTTTAGTTGGCATAATTTAAAAAAAAAGCACAATAAACTTATTTCTGTAACTGAAATTTGGTCAGGAGAACCTGAAATACTGTACATTTTTTTATTTTAGAATTCCCGACTTGGAGCTTACACAAAAAGTTGAAACTATCTTATGTTGTGCAATTAAAACCTTCAGACATTTAAATTGGCGTGAACTTAAGAACATTATAAAATATTGCTTTCCCAATGCTGATAAAAATTCACTACAAAGTATTGGAGATTTTGTTAGAAACATGGCGCAAACTGAAAATGTAAACTTAAAACGTCTCCCTGTTATTTTAATATTACATGACGTAAGTTTTATGGTATTTAACTAATATATTTATTAATAAAGATATCCAAATATTACACAATACCCATATGGAACATGGAATTTTACTTCTTTAAAATCTTAAAACTATTATAATTTTTGAAAACTTGATCATAGATTTAAAATTAAATTTTTACATAATCAGATACAATTGATTTCACTATTTAAAATGAGGTATATTAGGTTGTTTTTTCTAAGCTGAACTGAATGTGATACTAATAAAAAGTTATTCATAAAAACACCATACTATTTTTTAGACTTTAGATTGTTTTCCTTGGGAAATGATGGACGTTTTAGAAACCGAGCCTGTTTGTCGATTACCTTCTCTTCATTTTCTGTACTGTTTATTTAAAGAGCACGAAACTGATATTATTGATGGTTACAAAGTAATTAAAGAATATAATAAAGGCAGCTACGTGGTTAATCCTACCAAAGACTTGAGTGCCATGGAAACCAGGATGATGACGTTTTTTAATTATTGGACCCCAAACTGGATTGGTACTTCTGGCGTTGAACCAACTAAAGATGAGTTCTTTGATTTATTGACCACATCTACTATTTTGTCGTAAGTAATCAAATCAGAGTGTTTTTGCATCTAGTTCAGTAACTAATAATCCAATAATAATAATATTTATTGATCCTTTCAGACATTTATAAATGTATAGGACAAGTCACATAAAAGTATAAATAAAATATAAAACACATAAGTGAACATGTTTATCTAAAAAATATTCGTGGACAGTATAACATTTAATTCCAACAAGTTATCCATAATCTCGAATGTGGTTGAATGATGAGCAATAAAATCCAAAATCAAATATAACAAATTTAATAAAACACAAACGTTGTTAAACGGACATAAATAGGGAAACGGCAACTAGTTTCGGCAGAACTGCCATCATCAGGCCAAATAAAAATAAATTAAGAATGAGTGCTCGGTATTGGTTGGCGCCAAAAATTACAAATTAACTAAGAAAAAAAAATTGCTCTACGTTGATTCTATGTCAGTCAGTTAATCAGTCAGGACTTTGCCGTTTAAATTATAATAGAAAATATTTGCACTCCCGCAGGGGTGAGGGCCACTCTCCTCTAAAAAAATCACATTGTATATTTTTGGTTGACGCACTTACTCGAGCGGGTCAATATTTGTTTAACCCCAATTTTGAACCCCTTAAAGTGGGAATTTTCAAAATTCCTTTCTTGGTGCTCACCTACACTACCAAAGGAAACTACCCTGAAACTTTCACGTCTCTATCACCTCAGGTTTAGGCTCTGCGTTGATTGTCAGCTTTTGCTCGCGACTTCGTTCGCGTTGATGTCGGAATAAATAAAAGTTTATTTTTTGTACCCGTTTACTTCCCTCCGGCTTTTCAAACTTCTATGCCCATTTTTACACCCCCAAGTGGAGTTACTATATCAAATGTTATATCAAATTCAAGGTCATTGTTTGCAAATTTCAAATCCATTTTTTTATAATCTTATTGTTTTTTAATAATTTTATGTGACCTAGTTTTAGATTAATGGCGAAGTTTTCAGGTCGAAATAATTAATTCATACCGATAGATATTTACAGGAAAAATAAAATTAGGTATCCAAATATAATTTTTGTGAAAATAAATAATCGCTTTAAAATCCGTAGACATTGATTTGACATAAATAATTTCTCTCCTTTTTCTAATTAAATTACTTGGAGACAAATAATAAAAAATATTTTTGCACTCCCTTTTGTCCTTTTTGCCTTTTTTGTTGCTTTTTCTACCTTTTTTTGTTGCTTTTTTGCCTATTTTTGAAAATTTTTTCCATTTGGCTTTTATTTTCATATTATTTTGCTTTTGTTACTGTTTTTACGTTTTTTGCCCTTTTAACTCTATTTTGACTTTTTTGGACATTTTTAATTTTGTTTTTACCCTTTTTTCCATTTTGCCATTTTTAAAAAATTTTTACGCCTTTTCGCCCGGTTTTACATTTTGTTTTTTGATTTTTTTGTCCTTTTTGCCTTTTTTGTTGCTTTTTCTACCTTTTTTGTTGCTTTTTTACTCCTTTTTTTACTCTTTTTTTGTCTATTTTTGAATTTTTTGGTCATTTGCCATTTATTTTCATATTATTTTGCTTTTTTTTACTATTTGCCCTTTTACCCCTATTTTGACTTTTTTGGACATTTTTAATTTTGTTTTTAGCCTTTTTTCCATTTTGCCATTTTTAAAAAATTTTTACGCCTTTTCGCCCGGTTTTACATTTTGTTTTTTGATTTGTTTGTTGCTTTTTTACTCCTTTTTTTGCCTATTTTTGAATTTTTGCCCCATTTGCCATTTATTTTCATATTATTTTGCTTTTTTTTACTATTTGCCCTTTTACCAATATTTTGACTTTTTTGAACATTTTTAATTTTGTTTTAAAAAATTTTTACGCCTTTTCGCCCGGTTTTAAATTTTTTTTTACTTTTTTGTCCTTTTTGCCTTTTTTGTTGCTTTTTTCTACCCTTTTTGTTGCTTTTTTACTCCTTTTTTTGCCTATTTTTGAATTTTTTGGCCATTTGCCATTTATTTTCATATTATTTTGCTTTTTTTTACTATTTGCCCTTTTACCCCTATTTTGACTTTTTTGGACATTTTTAATTTTGTTTTTAGCCTTTTTTCCGTTCTTTGACTTTTTTGCCCTTTTTAAAACTTTTTTTGATTTACTTTTTGCCTTTTTGTTGCTTTTTTTATCCCTTTTTTGCCTTTTTGCCTTTATTTTCATACTATTTTGATTCTTTTTTTTTTTACTTTTTTAGCGTATTTTGGCTATTTTCCTTTATTTGGAATATTTTTTGGACTTTTTTAAACTTTTTTGTATGTTTTTTTTTCTTTTTTGGCGTATGTTCCTTTTCCCCTTTACTTTGTCTTATTTGGCCTTTTTTGGAATTGTTGCTGATTTTTTTACTTTTCCCTTTTTTTTGCCATTTTGCCTTTATTTTTCCTCAATTTGCCTTTTTTTATTTTTATTTTTATTTTTTAACTTTTTTGGCGTATTTTGTTTTTAGTTTTTGAGCTTTTTTGACCTATTTTTGCTTTAATTTGCTTCTATTTTGCCTTTTTGTTGTTGCTTTTTTATCTTTTTTGTTGCTTTTTTTTATCCCTTTTTGCCACTTTTTTGCTTTTTTAACAGGTTCACTGCGGACGACGCGGATCCGCGTCGAGGGTTGGTGGTTCCTATGTGCTAACGGCGCGGATCCGCGCTTTAGATACCTTTTCCATTTATCTGTATGATATTTGATTAGCACGAGAGGTGCAGACGTATTTTCAGCATTAGCATGTAGGTGTAGGTTGTCGTAACGGAAATTACGTCACAGTTTTCAGTTTTGTTATTTCACTTTGGATCTGAGACGTGCTTGATCTTTTGCAACATGGAGTCCCTAGAAGCTGGTTGTTCTCTATGAAAGCGGCGAAAAATAACCATAAAAAATATTAAAAAATTAACAGCTGCTGAACTTGAGTATTTTTTATTAAATTTAGAGAGTGAGGAAGATTTTGTTTCATCAGGGGATGAATATGAAGGGGACAGTGATGCCGAGGAGATGGATGAATCAGGTAGTAAGTTTGAAATTGAAGTACCTAAAAGTGTTACATTTTGTGGTTTTTTAGGTGACAACGATGTTTCGGCAATATAGTGCGAAAATACCCACAATCAACTTTTTTACTGTTCGTAAAAAAATATTTTAGCACAGGGGTATACCCTATTATATTACTTTTTTGGCGTATTTTGCATTTTTGCTCTTTACTTTGTCTTATTTCACATTTTTTTTTGGACTTTTTGTTATTTTTTCTATCTTTTCCTTTTTTTGTCCAGTTTTTTTTGCATTTTTTTTTTTGCTTTTTTTATTATAGTTTTAATTTATGCTGAAATTTAGATTCCTTATCATTTTTAACAATTTTTTTGCCATTTTTTGAAATAATTCACAATCTTGTTGGTATTTGTAATAACAAGGTGCCATTTTAATTAATTTTTGTGTATTTTTGCAATGTTTACCCATTTTTTCCAGCAATTTATTTCATTTTTACAACATTTTACTTTCCCATTCAGAAATTTTGTATTTTGTAAGTAAAGTCGGGAAAGTTCTGGGATGACACAGCCGATTTTTTAGTTGACGCACTTACCCGAGCGGGTCAATATTTGTTTAATCCCAATTTTGAACCCCTTAAAATGTGAATTTTCAAAAATTAGTGCTTCCCTATACTACCAAAGGAAACTACCCTGAAAATTTCACGTTTCTATCACCTCTGGTTTAGGCTGTGCGTTGATTATCAGTCAGTCAACGACACGACAATTTTATATACAGTGAGGACCAAAAGTGTTACCCCCCCCCCCCACTTTAACTCGTCTACGAATGAATTTTCGAAAAATCACTCGAACACGTCAATTTTAATTCATATCGAAGTAAGTTTATGAAGAAAAATTTCACCCTTAACTTAATCCCCTAGAGTAGGAAAGCTACCCCCATGAAAATTTTAAATAGCAAGGGGGCAGCTCTTCAGAAAGAGGATTGAATTCTCTATTTGGCAGGGTAAAAAAAATAAAATTTGCTTTATTAGTACAAGAGAAAAGTATCTTTAAAAATAAAATAAATTAAATAAATCAAACGGCCACGAAACTGCTTTACTGTTCTTTTCTCACAATTAACTAAACTAATTATTATTAGGTATTAGAGCAAATGTTCGAAATGTTCTCCATTTACTTCTTGGCAGAAAAAAAGTCTATGTTTAGTGGCTTCTCTTACGTTTTGTAAAGTTTCTGGTGTGATTGTTGAACAAATTTCCGTTATCCGTTGACGTATCTCTTGAATGGATTCACACTCAGTTTCGTAAACTTTAGTTTTTAGATAACCCCAAAGAAAAAATCCAATGGAGTTAAATCTGGTGACCTTGGGGGACATTCCACAGGTCCCCTTCGCCCTATCCATCTTCCCTGATAAACTGCATTTAAATAATTTCTGACAACTACTGCGTAATGAGGGGAAGCACCATCTTGCTGGAAAATTATATCCATATTAAATTCTTCGGGGTTATTTTCAACTATTTCTAATATCAATGGATTTATTAATGTCTCCAGCAATTCCAAGTAAAGAACACCATTAAGGTTTTGTTCTTTGTCTTTGTACTTTAAATGGATGAAGGTTCACAATTGATTTTACATTGAAAAGAAAAAAATCTACTTTTTCTTAATGATAAGATACAGTTTTTATTCCTTTTAGTAGACAAAAAGAACAGTAAAGCAGTGCCGTGGTTTTTTGATTTATTTAATTGATTTTATCTTTAAAGATACTTTTCTCTTGTACTAATGAAACGAAAATTCATTCGTAGACGAGTTACAGTGGGGGGGGTAACACTTTTGGTCCTCACTGTATATAGATTAAGTCATATATTTATTTACTTTTTTCTTGTAATTAAAACCACTTTATGTCTTATTTTTAGATATAATGGTCATGGATGTGGTAGTACCTATATTCCAATGCATAAAATTGAAAAATCTGTTGTAAAAGCTGTGGTCTTCCTTTTCGGATGTAGTAGTACTAGAATCATAAGGACAGATCCTCAAACAGACATGTTTTCTCGTTACGACATGTACCTTATAGCTCGTTGGTAAGTCAAAAATAAAATTGCCAATAAAAAGGTGAATTTAGGTGAACTACCAATTCGTACCCTTGGTTAAACCATTGGTTATTTAAGAATTGTCACTTTGAAATGTCATTTTGGAATACGAAGGGCATGACAGGCACGCGCCTAAACGCAACTCTCCATCCATGTCAAATGTCAATAGTGTAAACACACACTCCGTTGTCTGTTATATAAAGATTAAACAGATAACGATAAAACACAACAGGCAAATTTGTGATTTAAAATTGAAGTAATTTGTTTAAAGTTATTTATAATTACTCATTACACCTGTACCATTTAGAAGAATGTTTGCCGTTTCTATATCATTCACTTCCACCTGAACATCCTCCCTTTCGATGTTCAGGGTTAATATATATCTTTCCTTTTCCATTTTGACTGTTGGAAACATGCTGTATATTGTATATCATTTTTTTATGATGAAAAAATAGTAGTAGGTTTTTTACCATTGTTAGTTAGACTTTTGATGCGAAGTAAGAAAAATATTTTGGAATATATTTTTATTTTTCTGCTCACACATCTTACTATTCAAAGAGTCTAGTGAACAAGGAACAGCGGGTAGTAGTTTTTGCCGTTCACAACATTGACTTTGACTAAATTTTTAAAATAAACCTTTAGTGACAAAGTGACATATGTCAACCAGACTTTACCCAACTCTAAACTTGGGTAGATATTGGTACGAAATTGACAAAACAATGACGTCACGAAGGGCTAAATAGTGACGTCACATATATGTCACAACTACCAAAATATCTATAACCAAATCCGTCTAAACGCGATCGGTACGTACCGCTACTCATTGGTTCTTCGCCTAAATTCGCCTTAAGTGCTTTATTATCTATTTTCTCTCAAATTTACTTGTTATCTACGCCATACGTCATGAACTTTTATTTATCAAGAAAATAATCCTGACAACACAAGGATTTATAAATATTATCTCTGACGGATTGAACCAATGTATACAAATAACCCTAGTAAGTAGGTAATAAAAGAATATACAGGGAGTTTCCAAATAAGTGCGAAAGATTTTAGGGGATGATTTCTTGTCGAAAATTAAAGGAGGGGGGGGTAAAAAAAAAGCTCTTAGGCCTGTTCTATAAAAGATCACAACACATTCAAAAAAATATTCATAGGTAGCCTTTTTATTAGTAGAACACGCCCACAGAATGTTATTTCTTCAACAATTTCACAAAAGCAAAAAAAACTTATTTCTTTCGTCATTTATGGAAGCGTGCAACTTTTCAAGGCTTTTGTTTACATGAAAGACCCCATTTAATTTTCGACAAAAAATGATTCCCTAAAAACTTTCGCACTTATTTGGAAACACGCTGTATACATTATAGAAATAAAAATACCCTTATAATTTAAAATTTTATAAAAATACTTCAAAGAAACTGAGAGAAATAGTTAATAATATAAAATATATTAAAGATCAAGAAGGTGAACTCAATATTTTATTGTAGTTGATGAGAAAAAGCAATATCATCTTTATTATTATTATATTATTTCCAAAACGTGTTTATTAATGAGTCTGTGGCTATTGCAAGGACCCCGCACGGTTCTTATGGAAAAAGAGTGCCAGTCGAATTGGCTGAAAGTTTAGTATAATGTAGTTTATGATGCCCTGATCAAATGTCTCCATGGGCCCAACGAGATCTAATGGACAGTTTTTGAGATACAGGGGAGGCAGTGTTGTCAGAGTGGTACTATAGTAACACATGTGGTACTCTTGATCGTCAAAAAGTACGGTGGTACTCCTTTGATAAATAAGGTACCTAAATTAGTTTCTTGCTACAATGAAAAATATAAACATTTTTATCCATTTTGGAATTGTCTTCTGATGGGGGTTGCGACTGGGTGGCATGCCCCAGTGTTTTGTGGTTGTCACACGACTCATGAGTCAGTCAAGAGCTGATGATTGCAGTCACCAGTTATGTCGAGGGTAACATAATCCATATTCAATGAAAATAATATCCAAAAATAACACTGAGTTTTTCAGTTAGGAATGAAGTTACCACAAAGGCCGCGCGCTGTATATTTATCAGTCACCGTTCGACATCGAAAATGCCCCAATGGGACGTCACGACAGAATATTAAAAAGTGGTACACTGAGGCAAAATTTAGTACATTCTCTTCGAGGTTGTGATACTGACTCGTTTTCCCACCTGGCAACACTGCCGGGAGGAGAGTTTAAGAGTTTTTCTCGAACATATACGGTCGTTGATCTAATTTTATATAATTATTAATCTTTTATTTTTGTTCAATTTTATTGTAAAATATACAATAAAAAGTTTTTATTTTAACTACCCTAAAGCTTTATTAAGAAGTGTTTAATCTCACGACACAACACGTCTATTGGTTTTTTTATATCTTTTAGACATTCAAAATGAAAGTTTTCTATGAAAGTTTCGATATAGTATTTAATTAATTCGGCTATTAACGTTTGCTTATAAAGTCTCGTTTGGTCAATATGTTTTTAATTGTGTTTACTTTTACCTTTGTTTACGTATCTTTACAAATACAAATAAACACGGAAAATTATCAACATCAACTAGATCTACAGAGTACAAACTTCAACAGTGACCTATGCAGTAAGCAGACGCGACCTTGCACTTAATCAGGAACGCTTGTGCACTTATGTACCAAACAGCAAATTATTACCTGATCTCATTAAAATAGTCGTTTTCTTTATCTAACAGCGGAATCTAATATCTATTTATCTCTCTCGATTTTGAATGTGAATTCACAGTGGATAGGTCCGAGTTTTCATCTTTATCCAATTATCATATAATGGTTTTCTCCATCTTTGTCTGTATAAGTGGGATTTAACATTTGTTGTTCATTCGTATTCTCTTCTTTACACATTTGCAGTTAATGGCTTGACCGTAACTTCATTGCACGATCGTAATGGCGGCATATTCAAATAATTAGAAATTGGAATTTTTAAATTAATTTATTCAAAAATCTAGCTCAAATTACGGTAGATAATTAAACTCAATGGGTTTTATTTGATTAATTCTAACTGTTAATAAAGAAAAAACGTGTGGTTATATTTTTGTTGAACTCCCCATTATAAATGTCTTTTACTTATTTTGTTTTTTAGTCCATGTGTAGTAGGAATGTTATGGGATGTAACTGATCAAGTTACAGATACTCTTAGTACAGATTTTATGAGTTATTGGATACCATCAAATGCCTCTAAACACTGGTTATATGTGGATAAACAAAAGTGGAAAAAAGGAGAAGAAAAAGGTAAAAACAATTTTATATTTGTACCTAAGTTGTTTTTTAATCAAAACGATTTTAGTGCATTTTCTAAAAAAACAACCATTTGAAGAGCCAATGTGGGAACCTGATTTACTATTAGCCCTTTTATTAGCGAAACAGAATCTGCCTAATTTTATGATAAAAGCAGCATGTGTAGTTCGAGGTTTACCAGTAAAAATTAAGAAATAATTAAGTTGTTAATTTAAATTTTGCTGTTCAGGCATTACTGAAATGAAATTATTTTAATTGATAATAAATATTTTTTTATACAAAACCAAATTGTATTCTCTAAAAGTGGTTTATTCACAATTATTCATAAACCGTACTAGTCATGATAAAATTGTTTTTTACTTGCATTTGAATTTATCTATCTAAAACACCTGGACTTATTTTACATAAGAATTTTTTATTAAATTTGAAGGTTATAAATTATAAATTCCCAAATACATAAAAATTGAATTTTTAGAAATATTCTTATACAAGATTAGAAGAATATGATAGATTTTTTGCGAGACTTAAAATCTATTGAAGAAAGTAAAAACCCTTAAATACCTTCGTCAACCCTTCAACAATTTAGATTGTTCTTTTTTTTCTATGGTTGTTCCCAAGATTATTTATCGGAGACGAGTTTTCAATGTTGCCAAGATTTTAAAAGTATTTGTAAATATTTTATTTATTTTTTTGGATACTTTATAAATATCTTCGTGATCCCGTAAGAAAGGTGGGGCTAAAGTTCCTAGAAAATACCTATGCAGCCAAATGGTGCAGCTAATATGCAACCTACTTTATAAATGTATAAAATTTTATGTTAATACATTTATAACATTTTGATTTTTTAGATAAACATATTTCAGGAATAATGATAAAAGAAAATTCACAGTCATTTTCGCACACAAAACAAAACATGGCCATAGTAAATATATGAGCTAACTAGCTTTTGCCCGCGACTTCGTCCGCGTTGATGTCGGAATAAATAAAAGTTTATTTTCTGTAGCCGTTTACTTCCCTCCGGTTTTTCAAACTTCTATGCCCATTTTTACACCCCCAAGTGGAGTTACTATATCAAGTGTTATATCGAATGCAAGGTCATTGTTTGCAAATTTCAAAACCATTTTTTTTATAATCTTATTGTTTTTTAATAATTTTATGTGACCTACTTTTAGATTAATGGCGAAGTTTTCAGGTCGAAGTAATTAATTCATACCGGTAGATATTTATCTATATTTTACAGGAAAAATAAAAGTAGGTAATTACATTTTTGTGAAAATAAATAATCGCTTTAAAATCCGTTGACATTGATTTGACATAAATAATTTCTCTCCTTTTTCTAATTAAATTACTTGCGAGACAAATAATAAAAAATATTTTTGCACTCCCTTTTGTCCTTTTTTGTTGCTTTTCTACCTTTTTTTGTTGCTTTTTTGCCTATTTTTGATTTTTTTGCCATTTGGCTTTTATTTCATATTATTTTGCTTTTTTTACTATTTTGACGTTTTTTGCCCTTTTATTACTATTTTGACTTTTTTGTACATTTTTAATTTTATTTTTACCCTTTTTCCCGTTTTGCCCTTTTTAAAAAAAATTTACGCCTTTTCGCCCGGTTTAAAATTTTTTTTTTGACTTTTTTGTCCTTTTTGCCTTTTTTGTTGCTTTTTCTACCTTTTTTGTCGTTTTTTTACCCCTTTTTGCCTATTTTTGAATTTTTTTGCCATTTGGCTTTTATTTTCATATTATTTTGCTTTTTTTTTTACTATTTTGACGTTTTTTACCCTTTTTACCCCTATTTTCACTTTTTTGAACACTTTTCATTTTGTTTTTATCCTTTTTTCCGTTCTTTGGCCTTTTTTAAATCTTTTTTGATTAACTTTTTGCCTTTTTGTTTTTTTTTTCTTTTTTTTTGCATCTGCCTTTATTATCATACTATTTTGCTTTTTTTTTACTTTTGGCGTATTTTGGTTATTTCCCTTTATTCGGTATATCTTTTGGACTTTTTTAAAACTTTTTTTGCCTCTATTCTGCTTTTTTTTAACTTTTTTGTATGTTTTTTTTTTCTTTTTTGGCGTTTTTTACTTTGTCTTATTTGGCCTTTTTTTTTGACTTTTGGCTGATTTTTTCCCTTTTCCCTTTTTTGTTGCCATTTTTGCCTTTATTTTTCCTCTATTTTGCCTTTTTTTATTTTAACTTTTTTGGCGTATTTTGTTTTTAGTTTTTGACCTTTTTTTGCTTCTATTTTGCCTTTTTGTTGCTTTTTTTTATCCCTTTTGCCACTTTTTTTGCTTTAATACTTGTCTTGCTTTTTTTTAACTTTTTAGGCGTATTTTGCATTTTTTCTCTTTACTTTGGCTTATTTGACATTTTTTTTGGACTTTTTGTTATTTTTTCCCCATTTTACTTTTTTTGTCCAGTTTTTTTGCATTTTTTTTTGCTTTTTTATTATAGTTTTAATTTATGCTGAAATTTAGCAAGTCCTTATCATTTTTAACAATTTTTTTTGCCATTTTTTGAAATAATTCACAATCTTGTTGGTATTTATAATAACAAGATGCCATTTTAAGTAATTTTTGTCGTTTTTCATTTTAATTAATTTTTGTGTATTTTTGCAATGTTTACCCATTTTTTTCCAGCAATTTATTTCATTTTTACAACATTTTATTTTCCATTCAGAAATTTTGTTTTTTGTAAGTAAAATAATCTCATTCTTCACACCTGAGCCGGGAAAGTTCTGAGATGACACAACCAATTTTTTGGATGACGCACTTACTCGAGCGGGTCAATATTTGTTTAATCCCAATTTTGAACCCCTTAAAATGCGAATTTTCAAAATTACTTTCTTAATGCTCCTCTACACTACTAAAGGAAACTACCCTGAAAATTTCACGTCTCTATCGCCTCTGGTTTAGGCTGTACGTTGATTTTATATATATATATATATAGATAACTAATTATTCCAAAAAAAGAAATATTACACACCAAAGAACAAAATCTAAAACAAATTAACACATAAACTCATTCTCACATGCCTTTCGTATCGCCAAAATTATTTAGGAAATTAGGCAAGATTTATTCCCTATTACCTCCTCGAAAGAACAGTACTTCAACATATCGTTCCTTCGTTCTTCCCCGCCTAAATAATGTCAGGAACAATATCGTAGCCATATTATAAACAATAAAGGCATATTTAACACAATTATTTTTAAGGTACATTTAGCGATCTATTCTGTAACTGTTTCGTTAAATTTTAAAGGCGTTTAAAATTTTAACAACCGCTAATATTACTTCAGTATTCGCTAACTGTCTTTCCGTTTAAAACTAAAAGGATTCCTTTAAAATAGTCCGTTAAAACGGTAGCTTTTAAAGGGAAGTTACTAAAAAATAAAGGTATTAAAAATGGCGTATTTTGATAATGCTGGTAAGGTTTTAATTGAAGAATTAATAGAAAATGAAGACAGGTAGTTACTAAATAATGTTTTTAAGTTTTGTGTTAAGTAAAAATTTATTTAGATTGCATCAAAGGAATATCAGGGATATAAGTAACCTCTTTGAATTACCTAATAATTTATTTAAAAATATTTTACGATTCAATAAAGAAGTAATGAGAATTATAATTGATCTCATTAAACCAACATATGCTTGAAGGAGAGAGAATAACTTAAATCCTTGCCACATTAGATATCTTTACTGGACAGGGACATAATATATTAATGAAGTTACGAATGTGATTTACAACTATCTTTTGCCAATGTGGATTGTATTTCCAGATACAATATTTAAAAGAAATAAAGTTATGAATGGATTTATGGAAAAGTATAATTTCCCGCAATGTTTAGGAGCTACATGCAATTATATCACCACCTGAAGAATATTTTTCATAGATTTATTACTGCAGAAAGGGCCAAATAATAGTAGACAGTGATTACAATGTTTTAAGTCTAAACGCCAGATATCCGGGATATCACAATCTTGCTATCTTAAAATATTCAGACAGTGATGGAAAATTTATATATCCCAAGCAATAATTATTTTCTAATAGGGGATTCTGGATATCCTCTACAGCCATTTCTGTTAACTCCTTTTGATAATCCAGACGAAAATACCACAGAGAATAATTATAATTATCATTTTATAAGAGCCAGAAAACCTTTTTGTTTTTTCGTGATTTTTTTTGCATGAGACATTTAAAATGTATATATTGCAATACAAAATGTAATATATAAATATAAAACTACCCACTTAACACAAATATTTTGAGGTTAAGTAACAGAATGTCGTCTTCTTTTTCTTTTTAAGATTGTTGTTGGAACTACTACAAGTTCAAATGTTACCAATATCAATGTTGCCAAGTCTCGTAGACTTTTTAATGGTTTAACTTCAACAGCGTCTTCACAAAAATCCACTTCGGGTACAGAATTTCTCGCATTATGCGTAATTTTTCATGTGTTGGCAACCTTGCTGAAAAATAGACATGAAAATCAAATTGTTTCTTCTTTTCTGGTTGTATCCTATAATGAACTAAGCTGTGATATTTTATTCAATTATCAATAGGCAGAATACATAGTATTTAGAAAGAAGATTCTAATAGTTCTAATACTCAAAAAAAACTAAAAATAGCCATATAATGACGAAAAAAATTTTTGTTACCATTGGGACAACAAAATTTCCAAAACTTATTAAACAAATTACTAATGAAGATGTTCTTCGTACTTTTATGTCATTAGGTTATTGTTTCATTCAAATCCAGACTGGGAAAGAATTTAGTGAAATAGATATTTCGTCAGATATGTCTTTGTCATATAGTATAGAAAAAAATGTAGTAAGATTTGAAGGAAATCTAGTTTTAAAATACAATACATATTTTGAAAATTTCGGAGATGAAATTAAAACAAGTGATTTAGTAATAAGCCATGCTGGAGCTGGTACCTGTTTAGAAGTTCTTCGAAAGAAAAAACCGTTAATAGTTGTAATAAATGAAGATTTAATGGATAACCACCAAATAGAATTAGCTGAAGAACTTCAAAATAATGGTTACTTATATTATAGTACCTGTGATACACTTAGTGAAGTATTAAAAAATGATTTTTCCATATTACAGCAATATCCGGAACCTGAAAGTTTAGTATTTTCAGAATATTTAGATAAATGTGTGGGATTCCAATAATGTTACTTTTTGTACTAAATTAACAACTGAATTATTAGTGGTCAAATTTAAAGATAAACGTTTCTCAAATCCAAATGGGTAATATATGTAGGTCAGGAAGTATAACAGTATAGAAAATTATTTGTTTTTTTTTTGTTTTATTAGAAGCTTGTTACATATTAACATAATTTTCTAATAGTTTTTTATCAGTATATTACATAATTTATTAGATATTTCTTTGTGCATAATTGTCCAATTAAAGGATTTTTGATGTATAGTTAATAGCTGAACAATTAGGAAGTACCTATATTGTAATTTACAAGAGTTATAATAAAACTTTGACCTACCTTAAATATTTTTTAATCAATTTACGTAAGAGTGCTTTATACTCATGTGTAAGGATTTTAGCTGATTTAGAAAAAAAATACTTTCCGGTAAAGTATTTTTTTTGTTTTTATTGTGAACAATAGGATCTAGAATTATGTTTCCCAGAATTGAAATATTTTTTTATAAACTTTTATGAAGAACATTTTTTTGTGGAGTATTCAAAGAATTTTTTGTGAATTGTTTAGGGACTTACTAGGGATTGTTCAAAGATACTGTTTATAGAGTTTTTTTAAGTTGTTTAATATGATTTTTAATGATTTCCAAAGAATTTTTATGAAATTTTCAATTATTTTTCAAAGATATTACAAGTCTTCAAAGAATTTTTTAAAGAAGCAGGAATTTTTTTTAAGACAGTTTCAATGATTTTTGAGCTTCTTTCCTTCAGTAGTATGTTGTTGTTGTTGAAAGGAGGGTTGGCATTGATGGTAATTTCTACATGAGAAAAAAATGTGGTTCAGATCGGCTAAGGATTCATTGTCACATGTGCAGAGGTCAGTCTGGACAAGACCAATTCTGTGCATGTGTGCGGGAAATCTGCCATGATTTAATTTTAATCGTGTGATGGTGACGGAGTATGCCCTGCTTACTTTGAAGTCACTAATATGTGGAACGCGGCTTGGCAAAGTGGGATGAATTAAAGTGTAGTGATTTTTAGACATTTCTACAAATTTTTTCCAATTACTTTCCCATTTTTTAGTGTACTCTTTTTTACCAGTATTAATAATGTCCTTCAAGTTATTATGTTTTCTAAAAACTGATAGAGTTGTGGCTTCTTTTGCTAGGCCATTGACTATGTCATTTCCGGTGATGCCGCTGTGGCCTTTTACCCATATAAAGGTGACTTTTTGATTTCGATTAAATAGAGTGTAGAGTAATTTCTTAATGTTGCATATGTCTGAGGAGGTAGAAAAGCTGTTAAAGGAAGGGTTGATCATTGATTCAAAAACAGATCTGGAATCTGACAGAATTAAAGCATTGTAGTTATAGTCTTGCTTTAATAACCAATTTAAAGCACTTACAATTGATAGCATTTCAGCAGTGAATATGGAACAGTGGTCTGGTATTCTATGCTGAATGTGTGTGTTAGTGTCTGCTATGAAAAAGGCAAAACCTGTACCATCTGGTTTTCGAACCGTCAGTGTAGATCTTTAAGAAATTAGCGTAATTGGATAAGAGTAAATTAAGGTGAGCCTGGTTAGCAGTATGGATTTCGTTATATGTTGGTAGTATAACAGTTGGTCTGAACATTGCTTCTGAAAATTCAAGTTCGAAAATAGGTAGTTTCTCATGGGGAGATATCAAGTGGGTATAATTGTTGAAAATAGTGTATGCATCAGCCAAGGGTGGGCTATTCTTTTTAATCCAAAAATTGTTAGTAAGATTTCCTATGAATATTTGGTAAATTGATTTATGAATCGGATTCATAGAATGAAAACTTTTTAGTTGACAAATCTTCTTAAAGGCTAGAAAACCACGTCTGATATCAAGAGAAGGCTCATGTGCTTCTGCTAAAATTGCTTGGGTTGGTGATGCTTGTAATGCACCAATACACATTCTCACAGCATTATATTGTATTCTGTCGATTTTTTTAGATAAACATTAGCGGCGGAGCCATACAAGATGCAGCCATAATCAAGTATTGATCGAATGTATGCCCGGTAGAACAGGAGGCCGATATTGGGATCGGCACCCCATTTAGTTTTTGAGACACATTTTAACATATTGATACCCTTTTCGCATTTACTCCTGAAATGGTTAATATGACTGCTCCAAAGCAGCTTACAATCTAAAACTATACCCAAATATTTGTATTCTTTTTTTACAGGTATTTCTAAACCACTCAGAGTAATTTTATCAGGATTACGGAGTCTGTGTCTTGTAAAGAAGACAACTGCTGATTTTTCGGGAGATATTGTTAATGAGTGCTCATAACACCACCTCTTAAGACAATAGGCAATATATTTTAAAACACTAACACATTGGTTATAGCTATCCTGTATTGTGTAAAAGCAAAAATCATCCACGTACTGTATGCATTTAACTTCTGAGTCGAGAATACAATGTAAGCCGTGAGTGTATGCATTAAAAAGAAGTGGGCTTAATACAGCACCTTGAGGTAGGCCGTGATCTACCACCCTGGGCCCATGCAAAACATTATTTTGATCCTTGATGTAAATTTTTCGGTTTCTAAACAAGTTAACGAGGTTTTGAGAAATTTGCGGATTTATATCTAAAGAGATTAATTTTTCAGTTAGCATGTTCAGATCAACTGAGTCATAAGCACCTTTCAGATCAACAAATAAAGCTGCTACGTATGAATTTTTAGAGAATGAGCACTGAATATCTGTTACCAATTGTGATACAGCTTCAATGGTACCAGTACCGCGTCGACACCCATACTGAGAGATTGGTAGCTTGGAGTTATATTCCAAGTACCATTCCAGTCTAGCCTTAATTCAGTAGTATGTGTTATGGATATTTCAGTTTTTAAGAATGTTTTCTTGGTGACTTCAAATTTTTGATAAGAATTATAAAAGAATGTTTTAAGAATTCAAAGAGTTTTCATGTAGTTTTTGAGGATATTTTAAAGTTTTCAAGTACTTTTTAAGGATTTTTTAAAGATTTTGCAAAGGCTTTCAAGAAATTTTAAAGGATTATTTAAGAATTTTTCAATGACTTAAGTTGAAAGGGATGTTTCAAAGACTTTATAGTTTTGCTTTTGTATTTTAAATTTTATTTAAAATTTCCACTTGTTTAAATATGACATAAATATTGTAAAATTTACTATTTAAATAAAACAAAAACCCTTTACTCCGACCATGAATATCTGTGTCTCAGTAACAAATTCGTTTGAACACGAGAAGTGGTAAAAAAAATACATTAAACTTACTTTAACTCTTTCGCTACCAGCGGGACACATATGTCCCAGAGAATTCATAAAATTCTAGTGGTATTAATATGTCCCGTAAACGCACAGTTTTCACGTATTCTGGTAGTGTTAGACTACAGCTTTAAATTCAAACGAAAAAATTTAACATTTGGCAACATTGACGGGTCTGTTTATGCTTTGTATGCATGGCGAGTGCTGGATATATTTCGTCGGTGAGTATTTTGTTTTTTTCTTTTATAATTAGTAAACTTGATGAACAAATAAAATCATATATACATGCCATTTTTTTGTCGATTTTTGTATAGTGGTACTTATATGTCCCAGTGGATGTTTTCAATTGCTGGATAACTTATACTTTGCATTTATAGATAATATGGCTGGAAAGCAATTAACATCAACAGAACTACAGCGCTTGGCTGATAATTTGTCAGATATCGAATCATTGGATGAGTTTGAGGATGAAGGTGAAAGGGATCCTTACTTTTCAAGTGATAATTCCAAAGACGAAACTTATGCACCAAATTTTGTGTCTGATGTTGAGTCTAATGCTGACAATCCTGAATTGGAGGAGGATATTGAAAATGATTTAAGTACATCGGATTCATCTGAAGAAGAAGAAAGTAATTTTGAGGAAGCATGTAATAATGTAGTTGAAAGTAAAAATAAGAGAGAAAAAAACGCGATAAAATGTGTTGGTATGAGGTACCAAAAGACTTTCAACCCAGATTGTCTATGCCACCAACCAAAAAGTGTACAATTGATTCGTATAAAATCAACTTATACTCCCTTTCAAATTTTTTTGAAAGTTTTTCCTAGAAGCTTGTTTCAGTTTATAGCTGAGTGTACAAATGAACGTATAAAAATTTATAATCAAAGAAAGAGAAAAAATGCACCATTCACTTATGATAGTTGTAGGATGTTGTTTCATAATGTCATATAATAGAGTTCCACAAGTTGCTCATTATTGGTCAAATAATCCATCAATTCGAAATATTTTCATCAGTCAAGCAATTTCCAGAAATCGTTCTACATTTCTGGCATCAAAATTATATTTTAATCACCCTGTAAAGCCTGAAAATGCAAGTAAAGTATATTACGCTGAAAAGCTATTAGAAATTCTGAAGGAAACGTTTCAAACATTGAGGTCTGACAGTTCGCGACAAAGCATAGACCAAAGTATGGTAAAATTCAAGGGACGGTCGTCTCTAAAGCAATACCTTTAAATGAAACCTGTGAAGAGAGGCATTAAATTATGGGCAAGGTGTGATTCAGAAACAGGCTATACATATGACCTAAATATTTATCATGGAAAAGAAGTAGGTGCTTTGAAAGAAGAAAGTATACACTTGGTGAAAGGGTAGTTTTAAAACTATAAAAGATAGGTCGGCTGTCGCTCTATCATTTGATAGATTTTTACATCCATCCTTCTTTTAGACACAATCGAATTTCCAGCTGTTTGGAACTATCATGATAAATAGAAAGGATGTCCCGGAACAATTTGCAAAAGGAAAAAAAATGAATAAAGGAGAATCTGTGTTTTTAACTAATGACGCTAAGACAGTCGCTGTAAGATGACGCGACACCAAGGATGTTATTCTTGTAAGTAACTGCCACACAAATAAGGAAACTACCGTGAAGCGGAAGGTGAAAGATGGTGCAAAATGCGACGTTCCATGTCCAACTTCAATAGCATTCTATAATGCAATTACGGGCGGAGTCGATCTAGCAGATCAGATGGCAAGAGTATCAAATTGACCCACGGTCTGATAAATGGTGGAAGAAGGTATTTTATCGCATTTTGCTTATTGCTGTGGTAAATGGATGGATCATAGAGAATGACATTTGTAGCGATAACCAAAAGCGGAAACCACTTTTAAAATTTCTGTTTGCAGTAGCTGAAGACCTTATTACAATAGGCCGAAGAAATTCAAATGTGCATACCAAAAAACGATGCTTAGGAAGACCGAGTACTAACGCAAAGAAAATGAGGAATGTAGGGGACCACATGCCAGTTGAAGGGGTACAAGACGACGATGCGCAAGGTGCGCAAATAAAAAAAAAGGAGACACGTACAAAAACAATTTGTGAATCTTGTCAAATTCCACTTTGTAAAACCTGTTTTACACCATATCACAAATAAAATATATGCAATTTTTTATACAGATTTTTGAGATTTTTTTATGTTCTTAGGTCATAGTGGTTTATATTCAATAAAGATTTTTTTTAAATAAAACTTTGATTCTAATGCAACAGCCACTATAAGTAATGAATTATTACCCACACAAGTCTTTACCCAAAACTACCACTGGGTCACATATGTTCCATGGGACATCATGTTTTCTTCAGCGGGGCTGGTCCAAGTGAACCAAGATAGCCAATGGGACATCAGTGTCTCACTTTATTTTTGCTAAAAAAATAACAATAAAATTATCAACATGTAGAAAAAATCCCCAATAACAACATGCAATTGAAATTTATCAAAAACATATCATACCTTTAAGGAAAAAAAAACGGTATTGAAAGGTTTAAACTACATTATTTTTATTTACCACATATATGATAAATATATTCTTTTTTTTTTCTAATAACTCCTCAAAATGTCCACAATAGTGGACTAAAAATTTTTTTGTCAAAGTTTATAAAAAAACAGCTTTTTATGGAGTTTCACCAACACTGTATTAGTTACAATTCTAAACAAACATTTCGAAATTTTCTCTTGTAAGAGCCATTTTCTCTATTTACTATTCTATAATGATTAATTTGGAAAATAATTTATATAAATAAAATAACCTAACTAGGTTATGGCCTATTTCTTGTTATAGCTGTGTGCATGTATTTGATATAGGCAAATAAAATTTTTAATTCGTGCAGAATTGTTTTATATTTATTTTTTTATGAAAACAATTACTGATGATGGCTTTATAGCCGAAAGCACTTTGTAATATAAAAAAAGTTTTGCACGAAATACGAATTTTCTTTGCCTATATAATTTTAAGTGATTTGTTTTTTTGATAATTGATAAATAAATTTATAATGAACATACATTTGAAATTATATAAAATAAAAAAATTTAAAATCCAATATTTATTTAATCAATATTATTAAATATACACTATGTCTAAAAATATATTTGAAAACTTCTCACACATTTATGGGACAAATTTTGTAAATGTGAAAATTTTTCTATAAAAGCAAATTGATATTTTGTAGTAGGTTTTACAATTTTGGTCCAGGTACATCAAAAATACAGAAACTGATCATTATTGTCAATTAGAAATGAATTGAAACTAAGCAAAATCAATAGATTATTGCTTATTTTCAATAAAGATTTGGGTTTCTGATAAACATTTAACAAATATGGAATTCGGAAAAAAAGCATAACTTGTAAATATATTCATGCTAGTTATTTAATATATATTTAATTGCTCATTTAAAAATAGTTAAAGAATTATACATTTGCTTCTCTCAGACTCGTTATCACTTTCCTCATCACTTTCATATATATATTCCTCAGAATGGAGATCCTGGATACTTTTAATATATTTATGATCCCTTTTAAAGCATTCAAGTTCTTCTTTACTTAATAAATATATTATAACTCTATATGGATCTTCTAAGTGATTATCAATATCATCTATAACCCTTTTAATTCGATTTTTAAAATTCTCAATAGTTGAATAATTTAGATTACTTAAAAGATTGTTTTGAGGGAACCAATAAAATGGTATATAATGGTTAACCAAATAATTATAATATAATTTCAAAAAATTCATGAATACTTCACTTAGGGAAATGTTCCAATAATTTAAATCATAGTTATCATTTTCCCATAAGGCTACAGTTTTAATGAAATAACTTGCTATGCCTTTATGTTGAAGTACATCTCTCATTTTCTTTACCAATTTTATTGCTGGTTTAAGAAACTGCTTGCCACTTAGTAGATCTCTTTCTTGTTCTTGAAAAGAGAGTCGCCAGAAGTGATAGTGATAAATGTCTGTATCAGATTTAAATGGTTTCGGAACAATAAAAATATTTGTTCTTGAAGTATTATTGGACCGATAAGGGTTTGGACAATCTGACCATTGAAATTCAAAGCAAGGTACTAAATCGATATCGAAATCAATCCCAGATAATTCACTACGCAATTTTACTGTAAAAGCAGGTCCAGATTTTTTTACAAGAACAGTAAATTCTTCAGACAAAATAATGAATTTATTTGAATCATTTAAAGTTTTAGTAACAACACTTTCCATCCAACTTCGTACTTTTGCATTATCCAATAAATCATCAGTAAAAAAATCTGGCTTCATCGCACATATTTTTCTTTTTAATTCCACATGCACATAACCGGAAGTCTCACTGGATATGATTTTGGTTTCGCATATTTCATTTAAATTAAGAAGTAAATCTAAATCATATTCATTAGGATGTCCCACTTTTAATCCGTCAAAATAACTTCCTCCATAGAACACTCTGTTGAACAATTTCTTAAAGAGACTGTCTTTTAATGTCATCCTGTATAATATTGTATGCAGAAACTCTTGTAAAATTGCATTATTTCTTTTAGTTTCGTCTTCTGGCAATGAAATGTAATCTTTGTTGATAAGTTCCAAAACTGGATTCATTGAATTATATTTTCCTTTCACCATCTTATTTATTACACTGTTTTGTTTATAAGTACTTATTTTAACGTTAGAAACTTAAATTAAATATTTTTTTTTAGACTTTAATACTTTTGTGATAAACTGATAAAGCTTTATATAATCTTTTATCAGCTGCAATAAAGTGTGTTACTCACAATCTTAGTCTAGCCAATCAGATCTAGCCATGTAAATGTTAGTGAATTACCGGAATTCAAGAGCAACGTTGCCAACTGTATTTTAAGCTGTTATAGTACGGGCACTTAAATTATTATAGTACATTGGAAAACAATATAATACAATAAAAAAGAAACAACAAATATTTAACAACACCAATTAAAAATAACAAATACTAATTATCTTATTAAGCAATTATTAAAGATCCTAAAATAATCCTTAAAAAACATTAAAAATCATTAAAAATCCCTTAAAATTCTGAAAGAATTTTAAAAATCCTTAAAACTCTGAAGAAAATCTTGGAAATTCTTAAAAATAATTTTTAAGGATTTTAATTCTTAAAATATCCAAAAAAATCCTTAAAAATCACTTAAAACCCTTAAAAATATTTTATAATCTTAAGCAATTCATAAAGATCCTAAAATATCCTTAAAAAACATTAAAATCCCTAAAAATAGTTTTAAAATCCCTAAAAATAGTTTTAAAATTCCTAAAAAAGTTTTTAAAAATCCTTAAAAATCACTTCAAACCCTTAAAAATATTTTATAATCTTAAGCAATTCATAAAGATCCTAAAATATCCTTAAAAAACATTAAAATCCTTAAAAATAGTTTAAAATTCCTAAAAAAGTTTTCAAAATCCTAAAAATTCTTAAAAACCATTAAAAATCCTTTAAAAAACTTTAAAAATCAGTTAAAATTCTGGAAAAAATTTTAAAATCCTTAAAAATCTTAAAAAAAAAACAAATTCTTTAAAATACTTTTAAGGATTTTAATCCTTAAAATATCCGAAAAAAAAATCTTGAAGAAATCCTAAAAAATCCCTAAAAGCCCTTAAAAATCCTAAGCAATTCTTATCTTGACTGTTTTTTCCAATTTGTCCCCATTTTCCCCTATTTTACCATGTTTTACTATTTTTCATTATTTGTTATTATTTGTTCCCACATTTTTCCTATTACTTCTTATTTTATTTGTTTTTCATAATTTTTTCTTGTTTTTCCCTATTTTGCGCAGTTTTTTCCAATTTCGCCCTACTCTTCCCTATTTTTCCATATTTTAACCTTTTCGCTATTTCTCTCCATGTTTATCTGCTTTTTCATATTTTTCCGATTTTTTCAATTGTTTCCCATTTTTTCTGTTTTTTTCTATTTTTCCTTTTTTATTTTTCACATTTGTTTCGTATTTTTTCCTATTTTAACCCTTATTTACTCAATTTATCCCCGTTTTTCTTTGTTTTCCCCGTTTTGTCCTATTTTGAATATTTTTCACCAAATTAATTTACTTTTCACTATTTTTCCCTGTTTTGTCTTAATTTTTACTATTTCCTCATTTTGCCTCATTTTCCAATTTTCCCTATTTTTATCCATTTTTTCATATTTTGCACATTTTTTTCCTACATTTGCCTATTTTCTCTATTTTTCCGTATTTCTTCATATTTTTCGCAATTTTTTTTTCACGTTTTCCTTTTTCCCTATTTTTCACGGTTTTCCGTATTTTGCCGTAATTTTCCTACTTTTCACTAATTTTCCATATTTTATCCTACTTTTGAATAAAAGACAGAATGAAAGATAAAAAGTGACAAATGAGTTTAATTTAAAAATCTCATACCCAAAGTAAAAGTTGAAAAATAGCCTCTGCGCATGTGCACGACATTTTTTGCAATATCTTTGTTTCATGTCAAAAAATTTAGTTAAAGTTAAAACTTAAAAAATCTGCAAAATAGATTTTTCTCATGAGCAATCCATTTTTGTAAAAAAAATAAATAAATAAAAAACAAAAACGGAGTTGTGTACTCCATCAAGAAAAAAAATAAATAAAAAGGAACTCGCTCCACAAAAAAAAATATATTTTTCAGAAACCGTGACAAAAAAGTACAGTTCGTTGTTTAAATTTATACAAATTATTTCTAATAATGTGTTTTAAGTTTTAAGCGGACTTTACAGAGAAGACAATACATGACAAACTGACAAAGCACACACAAAGCGACAGGACAAACAGACGATGTAAAAGGGATCGAGGCTTCGGTCGTCCCTAAGACAAAAAATTCAGAGGACAAGCCAGGCATCCACCAATGCCCAATGGGGTGGAATCACAACATACTCCCAGTGGGGGTATGCTGTGGGTGGAATACGGCGTAATCAAGGACTAGAGACGATAAATGACGACCGCAGGGGACTTCGGTCCTTAAATGCAACCCTGCGATATGCTCACAATAGCGGCGGGAGAACCTGGGGGAGGAGACAGGGGACTTCGGGATCAAGTGCCGATTAGGTACAATATCCTCTTGGCTCGGGGTCATTAGGTGTGTGTGAACTCTTTTCTCTCACAAAAGGGGCGCAGCATGACGTTGGCACCCCAAAATTTGTTTTTTAAAAATTCCCCAAAAAAATGCAGAACTCTATCTGCACCCCCTCGAGAACTCTTCGAGACGAGTCCAGAACTCCGAAAAAAATCAAAGGGTTTGCGGCAATTGGGGTGCCAACTTCCGGACGGTATAAGTTATACATTCTAGCTTGCTTCGATATCTATGGTTTTTGGCCTATTCCTCAACGTAACTTAAACAACATGTTATGGTACTATAATTTAATTTATAATGTATAAAAATTAATCATAGTATTTGTGCAAAAAATATTGATATAACAGTTGTAATTTATCAATTTGGTTAATTTAAATATTACCGTATAAACCAATTGTGTTTTTATTTAAACAGAATTTTATAAGTCCACAAATTTAAGTTAACACTTTTATAATTTTCTTAATGTATGTACAACACAAACAAAAACAATGAGATCTAAAAAAAAAAATACATTTACACTAATTTTTTGGCTTCAAAAAATGTTTTTAAGTGTCTCATCTGCCATGTCCCCATAACAAGTAATACAGCGGTTTGAGTAACAGACCACCAAAGTACTCTTGAGTTTGTACTTTCACTAGTTTGTCTGAAACGTTCTTCACGGAACTAAAAATAAATCATAAGATTAGTAAAATTACCAACAAAATTTTCAAAATAATCATACCCTTTGATAATTTTGTTCTTTTGTTATCTGTTCAACTTGATCAATCAATTGTCTGACTCTCAATTGCAACTCGGAAAGTTTTTCTCTTTGCACTATTTCTCCATAGTTAATAGCGTGTTCTCCTACTTGAATGTCCAAATGAATTCTTAATTGAGATCCACTAAACCAAGCTGTACTATTGGAATACATACAAATAACATGTTCACCGGGTAAATGCGAAGTAAAAAATATTTTTCCTTCGGCACTATATACTCTAGACAAAATTATTTTATCATCTGGATCTCTGACTTCTACATGCATACCAATTCCACTTGATGGTGGCATAAAACCTCCGCTCCTTGGATCATACAATTCAACTTTGTAGTTTGCTAAAATATTGATCAATTTATTTAACTATATTACAAACTATGGCTAAGAGGACAAATATTATCCATTTTTGTCAAAGGGCGCACTAATCTCATCTCCTTCATATAAGATATCAAGAAAGTTAATTTCGACAAAGAAAAAAAAATGTTAAGCTGGCTTATAATTTATAAACGCAAAACTACATTTTGATAAAATTTTGTCGGAAATAAGCATTTCTATTATTTTATCTTCTGTGTCGAAATTAAAATTCCTCCTATTTTTATATGAAGGAGAAATTCTGCTTCAACCGCTATACCATCGGAAGATAGAATAATATAAATGCTTACTTCCGACAAAATTTTATCATAATGTAGTTTTGCGTTTATAAGTTATAAGCCAGTTTAACATTTTTTTTTTCTGTGTCGAAATTAAAATTCCTCCTATTTTTATATGAAGGAGAAATTCTGCTTCAACCGCTATACCTTCGGAAGATAGAATAATATAAATGCTTACTTCCGACAAAATTTTATCATAATGTAGTTTTGCGTTTATAAGTTATAAACCAGTTTAACATTTTTTTTTTCTGTGTCGAAATTAAAATTCCTCCTATTTTTAGATGAAGGAGGAATTCTGCTTCTACCGCTATACCATCGGAAGATAGAATAATATAAATGCTTACTTCCGACAAAATTTTATCAAAATGTAGTTTTGCGTTTATAAGTTATAAGCCAGTTTAACATTTTTTCTTCTGTGTCGAAATTAAAATTCCTCCAATTTTTATATGAAGGAGGAATTCTGCTTCTACCGCCTATACCATTGTAAGATAGAATAATATAAATGCTTATTTCTAATAATATATTTGTTAGAATTGACATTGATGTTCTATACATTTTACAAATTAAATTACTTTTAAAGAATAATAACATTGTTCCGAATTTCTCTTAAAAATTTTTTTTTCAGTAAAAAATATTCTGGTAAATTATTTTACCTTTAATATATATTGGTTCTCACTCTATTAATCTTATTTTTGTTTATTAAATAGTGAGTGCATATTAAGCCAATACAGTCCTGACGCTTTGGCCGCTAGGTCTGGCCGGCAGCTTCAGCTTCATGCATTTTTGACGTTTTATAAAAATCGTTTAGTACTTTATACAGTTATAGAAATGAATAGATTTAAAAACGAAAATATCAATTTTAGAGAAATAAATATAACATGACCATCATTTATAAGCTAATAAATTTTTCGATTTTTCCTCAAATAGTTTTGTTTTAGAAAATTCAACTCGTTAACGTCGAAGATTGTAGTTCAAAGAATAAAACCCTCAATCTAATGCTTTCGGGTTTTTGAGAAAATCGAAAAATTTATTCGCTTATAAATGAGTTCTTGTTATATTGCCCCCGAATACACCATCACCACATAAATTGTAAAGGCCACATAAGGCTGCTGTTACAACTTTAAACAATTTCTTTTAATCAAATACCAAAAATATCCATGCAATTAGTATTTATTCTAATATTTGATACATTTTAATTTCTAAAATATGTTAAGTACGTAAAAATTTTACTAACCTACAACATTAGTTTCATCCGGAATTTCTTCTATAAAACATTTTCTTTCTGTCTCGCCAATATGGAAATATAAGGCGGAAGACACATTAAACAAAGCAAGTAAAGTAAGTATTTCAAAATATACGGTAGTTTTAAACATTTTTTAAGTTTTATTCGAATTTTGTAAACAGACACATTTACACACGTCAGCGAAGTACAATTATTTCTAATCACAGAACATCTAACCTGTTTCTGATGACATTGACAAATACATAAGGTAGTGACAGTGTTGCCAATGACAAATCACCAAAATACCCGCAACTTTGACCAAAAATACCCGATTTTACCCGCGTGGAATTCCAAATTACCCGCATTTTACCCACTTACAATTTGAAGTGTTTAGTGGTAATTCTATAACTAGTATGTTTATTTTTAACGGGTGTTAAATTTTATAATTTTAACATAAATTGTAATTCTGTAAAAATAAAATTAACATATGCGCTAAATTTTCAATCGAATAAACATACGTTAAAAGTAGTTCAAATTAATAATAAAAAGAAGAAAAAGTAAAGTTAAGGTTTATGAAATCACCCGGAGTAAGCTGGGTAAATTGCCTATGGACATAGCCCAATAAAGGAAAAAGAAGAAGAAGGTTTATTAAATGTCAATTGAATGTCATTCAATCTGCAGTGCGATTCTCTTTACTCGATACGTTACGTCCCGTCTCGATACCTCACGCTCGGGACCCATTTCGATACCGAGTAGAATGCGATTCTTGTCATCTCACGACTTGGAGCTACGAAATACTACGGTTTACTACGATTTCACGAGTATCATTCTGTCATCTGTCGAGTTTGTGTTGACGATTGACGAATACCTAAACAATAATTATTTTGATATTTTAAAAGTTTCGGGAATCGTTATAATATTAACAATTTTTAATGAAATTTTGAGGCAACAAGATAAAAAATGTTTTACCCACCAGATTTAACACATCAATCTCTAACTCGGATAATTTTTTATCAATTGGTGGACTACCTAGTCCCTAGTTCATGCCTTTTTTTTAATTTAAGATTGCTTTTATAAGTGACCAAGTCTAAAAAAAAAATTAATTTTCAGGTCAAAAATGAAAAAATATTTTTCTTTAGATAAATTATAAAAATAAACCACCTATTGCCACATAAAATTCAAAATAACAAGGCTCTTGTTTGGTTTTAAAAGACATTTTTTCAAATATGCTACAAAGTTATTTATTACTTACTATTCACTTTCTCTCTTTCGGCGCTTTCACTGAATTCGGTACCTACAGATGTCCCGAGTAAATTTGACAGTTATAGTCGAGAGCTTTCGAGTGCGATTTAACATGCGAATCGCTCAAAACGCCAACTCGATACGTAACGTCCCGAAATGATGAATGAGAATCGCCCTCCTGTGCTTTCTAAGTGATTTCATCCATTCTATTATTTATTGTTTATATAAATAAATACAACTTATGGAAAAAAGAAGCGGTCAAATGACCAAATTTCAAAAAGAGTTTATGGTAAACTACTTGGAAGGTCACAAATTAAAATGGATTGCTGGCATCTCGCAAATTCCTGGTTAATTGATTATTTCGCCTTCTACAACAAACCCATACTTACTACCTATTGACAAAAGATTTACATGGGCTACAAATAAAATATCATTTCTTAACTATTCAAATTACTTATTGCAAAACCCTTATTTAAACTTATATTCTCAAATCATAAATGAAAACCCAAAAATCATGTACCACAATAACATTTATTAAAAAAAAATTTTTTTCTTTAAGGCAACTAGTTTCGGTTAAAAAAACATCTTCAGGCCAAGAGATTAACAGGAATTAAATGTTAAATAAAAATTAGCATGTTATAACAGGGTGTGCTGCTACTAATTGAAGGAGGAGGTAGGATAGTAATGGGGGAAAGGGGGGTACATGAAAAAGTAAAAAATTAAACCCAGGTGGGTAAAAACACTAATTAAAGTAAAACGTAATTAAAATAAAAATAATTATAATAGGATTATTAATTATTCTTCCAAAAATAAGTTTCTCTGTACTTTCTATACGTGGAGATGGACCTATTTCGTGTTCTATACCTCTCCTATACCCTTATATAGTTGTAATAATTTGGGGATCGAAAAGAGTGATATCTAATATTGACGTTAAATTTAGGCACATGCCTACCAGAAATATTTGACAGCTTGTCCCAGTCGATGGTGTGAAATAAAAAATCTTATGAATACATGTACATTTATTTAGGCTGAATATGTAAAAGTCCTAAAGCTACTATAGCTACTAAAGACACTGAACCAGATATATAAGTCAATACATTCTTATAAAAATACGGACAAGAATTCCTTGGTGTGCATTGCCTACAAAAAATATGTATTATGATTCATACAATAGACGAGGAAAGTGTGTCGTCACAAATGTCATTCTTGTCAAAACAAAGAATTTGAGTACAACCCTGTTGATGCTTTGCTTATTAGTTTGTATTTAGATGTTGTTTTCTCAGGCAAAAGAATTTAGTTTTTATCTTAATATGGCTGGAGTACAGTGTTGCCAATGACAAATCAACAAAATACCCGTAACTTTGACCCAAAATACCAGATTTTACCCGCGTGGAATTCCAAAATACCCGCATTTTATCCACTTACTATTTGAAGTCTTTGTCAGAGGTTTTCTCCCCTGCGGGAGTCTTTTCGTTCGGCACCAATTACTAAAAAAATGTTCTGTGTGATGTGAAGACTAAAATATTCTTCTTTTTCCCTTTTTTAGGCCTCGTCTGCCAGGGCTATTTTCTATTTTACTATTTGACTTTGACATCTGACGTGAATTATGTGAAAGTGTTGCCAAGTGTGTTCGGTGCAAACCAATTAATATTTGTATTTAATTTTTGAGAAATAAAGTAGCTGTAGCAGTAATTTTTAGGTTTAGTTCCACAAAACATCTAAACAGTGAATAAATAAAAATGAAATAGCCACTAGAATACCCACAAATCAGGAAAATATCCGAAAATCGGGTAATTACGCGCAGATTGGCAACATTGCTGGAGTAACTAAATTTGACTTTGACAGAAGTTTGTTTGGACTCGGTTTTTGACAAGAATGACATTTGTGACGTCATAACTTTCCTCGTCTATTATAAATTATTTACTTACAAATATTGAACTAGTAATACTATAGAACCAGATATTAATTTATCTGTAAAAGTTACTATGCTATAGACTTTACCACCACCAAAACCGTTGCTTTTAACATAATTCGCAGTTAGACAAAGACTAGAAACCATGGTTGTTGAACCAGTTATTCCTAAAAATAAAACAAAATATGATGAATTTTTTGTACCCAAATCGAAAGTATACGGTCTAAATACACTTCCCTGTGGGACTCCATAGTTAATAGATTTTAAAATTAGTAGTACCTAATAAAGCAGCAATGGTGTAAAATTCCATATCAGAAGTAGACGAAACTCCTACACCAATCCAAATTGACGCAACTATGCCAACTATAGCCCCCAATAAATATATAATCTGAAAAATATATCAAAATATTTACAATTCATTTCCTCCAAGTTGCCAACCTAGAAAAAGGTCTACCAACGGAGAAGGATTATTTTTGGTTAAAATCTACTTCATTATTTTCGCATTGATAAAATATATATACAAAATTTTTCTGAGCTTTCGTGAATGTATCGTTAGCGAAATATATTGATGTTAGTTTCTGATTGGTTGAAATTGAAGCTTGTGTCAAAACTAGAGGTGGCACTATTGGGAGACAAATATTCCAAATCGTACGCATGCGTCGTTAATGTCAGATTAGGTTTTTTCTGTTAGAATAAAAATGAAAAAAAAATAGAATTCGAATCAAACCGGGGTTAATTATTAATAAAAAAATTGCATTTATTTCATGAAACAAAATTATTTTTATGGAATATTTGTCTCCAAATATGGAATATTTGTCTCCCAGTAGCCGCTTCTAACAGCTAACGTATTTCGTTGTCAAATGTCATTGTACGTCTTCCGGACGCAAGGAAGTTTAAAATGCTACAAAAAATATATAATATCTGTCCGAAAAAAAACGAATAATAATAATAACAATGCAAAAGTGAAGACGAATTTAATTCATATCTTATTTGGCAGTAAAGTGACGAAATAAACAACAAAGCATAACAAAAAACAAGCATAATGGCAAATGATGTATACAATGACATTTGACAACGAAATATGTCAATTGTCACCTCGATACCAACTGTTCCTTTACCATTGGTAGACCTTTTTCTAGATTGACACCTCGCTTTTGTTTATAAGTTGGCAATATCCGTCAATGTCAATTTACAAAAAATAAGATTAATTCTTTGGTCGAGTTCGGTTTTAAAGGATATGCTTACCTCATCGGTTAATACATCAAAACGAAATTTTAGAAATAAAGAAGTAAAAAACGAAGCTACATAAGAAGTTAATGGTATACTAGCAATAGTTTGTCGTAATCTTTCTTTATCTATATTATTTAATTCACCCCTTTCATCTATATACAACGGCATATATATTAAATTTAATGTTGTAAATAATCTCGAACACATGTACCTACAAAAAATATAGTTTAATTATATATTAAACATCTCATATTTACTTACAAAATGGATACGTAGTAGGTTAAAGCGGATTTTAGAAAATGTTTATTAGTGTAGTTATTTAAATTTTTTATTTCAGTATTTAAAGTACCGTTTCCTAATAGGGATTCCATCTCTTCTGTTTCTTCATCATAATTTGCTAACAATCCACAATAAAATAACATAGATGCTAATAATCCAATAAAAATTATAATAATTGCTATTTCCTACAAACAAAATGAAATACATCTTTTGATTGTAATTATATAATTATTTTACCTTAAATTTATAAAAATCATTAGGACCAATATTTTCAGTTAAACCATCTGCTCTTAGTACTACTAAAGTTACTAAATATACGCAAACATTGCAGCATACAGACGCCATGTATCTTAAAAAAAATATTTATTTAATGTTAAACGCTAAAATATGCCTTGTATACGGATTGACAAATGACAACTTATTGAATCAGGTCTACCAACGTTTTAATACCTGATAGCTGTTAAATCGGAACTGTGTTTATGATTTCTTGAAATTTCTGGTATAATCGAAAGATGTGATATTTGAACTGTAGCCCATCCTATTTGAAACAATGATATTGATAAGATATAATAAACGGTTATAGGTGTTCCAAAAGAAGAGGGTTTTAACGAAAATATTAAAGAAAATCCTAAAGCTACAGCAGCTGTCCCTGTAAAAAGAACCGATAGATTTAAAAATGAAAGAATATAAATTTTTTGAGGTACCTGCTAAATGCCATAAACGTCTATGTTGTATATAATCTATAAAAAATCCTACTAGCGGGGTCGCTAGAGAATCTACCACTTGACCTAATAATTTAAAAAATATAATATAATTTAATTTTAATAAAAAAATCTTACCAATCATTAATAGTAATCCAGCGGTTGTACCGTCCATATTTAAAACAACTTGAAGGTAAAATAAAGTATAGCTGAACCACATAGCAGCACACAAATCATTAAAAATATGTCCCAGTCCATAACTAATTTTTTGTAATGATATACATAACACATTTCGATCTGTATCCATTAATACCAAAAATTTACTTAATACTTTATTAAAGAAATATTTTTTAAACTCGTAATCGACATAGGTAATAAAATAGTAACTGAATAGTCTGTTCTTCTAAGGTTTCAAAGTCCATTTACTTGAAATTCTATACTGTAACAGATATCCAGTTATGGGGAAACTTAATTTTTACGTATCAATCAATAAAAAAACAAAATAGTGAGTTACAGAATGAAATACAATAGTGAATCTACATACAGAAAATATTTTTAAATCCAATTTTTTTTAAGAATAAGAAATATACAAACATAATAAACGTATTTTTACCGTTATTTAAAAAGAAAGATCTGACATTAGGGTAATTCAGTTATCTAGTAACTTTTAGTTAGTGATTTATTATGTTGGTATAATGAGCTGTCACAAAAAATAAATACTTGTGTGTTCCTATTTTAGGTACGTTCGTCATTACTTCTCGTAGAGTAGAGAGAGCAGATCTGATTTGTAGTCAAGTGAGTTACGAGCACAAGATTCATTTCGCTTTTACCGAACGCTTAACAAAATATTCAGTGTCAGTTGTCTGCTTGTGGTTACGAATTTTTTGAAAATAACATTTCTTATTTGTCTGAATCATTAATTTACACTTAATAGTAAAACCCTTTGTTAATCATTCTTGTTGAATAAATAGAATAAATCTCCAATTTGGTAAATTTCTTCGTTGACGTTAATAACGACAAAACAGTTATTGTCATCAGTCATTTTTTTTAAAGAATTGTTTTTTTTTATACAACAACGAAAATTGGTTAACATCTATCTACAAACAAAAAACAACAATTTAAAATAACGGCCTGTGTCAATAGTCATTTCAGTTTTCTCCGTCTTTAAAGCTGAAGCGAATGGATAAGTTCACTTTTCACTGTATAAGCAAATATCGAACGCAGAATTTAACTTTCAGAGTAATAATAGAGAGTTATTGCACGACACCAAATTTTTATACCGTATACCTTATACCTTAGCACTATTTGGCTTAGTGCATGCATATAAATATGAGTTATTGCAAGGATCTTTACCTTAAACGCTATGTAAGGTTAGACGCTAGACTTGTCCTTTATCAAAAATTTTCGTTTGTGTTACGTTGGCCACGTTTTTTGTTAAAAGTTAAAAGTAACTCGAGTTTTTAGATTATTTTATTTTTTTTCGCGAGACATGGAAGAAATTTTAGATGTTAATCCCTTTTTGAATATATCTGAATTTTAAATGGTTAGGTTAAATGTGAGTTATTAACCATAAAACATTTTATTTATCAGCAAAACACATCGACAGAACAAAAAATTCCTATAACGTATAAGGTTTAACGTTTAACCTTATCCCTAAGAAATAGTGCATGACCTTATACCTTATAAAAAATTGTTTAGATCTGCGCATGCTTAGATGTCAGTGTAAGGTATACGGTATATTTCAGATGTCCTGCAATAACTCTCTAATAAGTGCAATTACGAACGCATTTCTAGAAACAATGGGGGAGTTCCCTCAATGTTGCCAACCTAGAAAAAGGTCTACCAACGGGGAAGGATTGTTTTTGGTCAAAATCTACTTCATTATTTTCGCAATAATAAAATATGTTTACAAAATTCTATTGAGCTTTCCAGAATATATCGTTAGCGAAATATGATGATTTTAATAAAATCTTAGTTCTGATTGGTTGAAATTTCGTTGTCAAATGTCATTCCTCATAGAAGGTTCGTTCCAACCTCAAATCACAAACCGATTTCCAGCAATTTACAAATTGTTCTTGACGCGCATGTCTGTCAAATAATACGATTGATGATCATTCTGATCAATGGTTGGAACAACAAACAATTGATAACTTACATATTGTACATGCCCAATCTGTAATCAGCTGATAGAGCTGGCCAGGCGAGGAGGCGAGATTGTGATTAAAATCGTTGTTTTAAATTTGTATTTTTATGTTAAAAAAGAAAAATGAAGCAATCCTAAATCATCGTTATTGCTACTTCCCATGGACGATATGTCGCTCACCTCACTATTCTCATTTTTTGATTAAAAATAAGAGTTTCAAAAACAAACATAATTCGCATTCAATAGCTTTAGGTTATATGTTATGTTATTACAATAATTATTATCAGTAAATCAAAGAAAATAAAATAGACAGCAATACGCATGCGTCAGATAAATGACTGGAACAAAGTCATCAAACCGTTCTGATAGTTTTAAAACCGTTTTAAATCATGGATGGAACAAAAAACTGATCGTTTACTAATCGTTATTTAGTGTGGTTGGAACGCGTTTAAGTTAGTGCGCAAAATCATTGGTGTAAGAAACTGTTTCTGATGATAGTTGGAACGAACCTAGGAGTAAGTATAACAAAGTGACATGTTTACTTTTCAGATTATAGAATATTCAAACTACTCGCCAAATTCAGTTTAGTTCCACCAATCCTCCAAGGCTGTAGGTCAATCGCTGAAAATGAAACATGTCGCTCTATTATACGTAAATTTCAACCAATCAGAAGTAAGATTTTATTATAATCATTATGTCACTGACACTCAGTGTTGCCAGTGACAAATCAACAAAATACCCGCAACTTTGCTCCAAAATACCTGATTTTACCCGCGTGGAATTGCAAAATACTCGCACTTACCCACTTACAATTTGAAGTATTTGTCAGTTAGTTATAACTTTTTTTAATGTATACAATAGATTACAATACAAATTGCAACATGCAAATCCAAAATGCAACACAAACGATGGATAATAAATAATCTTCTTCTTTTCCTTTTTTAGGCCTTAGCTGTCGGGGCTATTTTCTATTTGATTTTCACATTTGACGTGAATTATGTGAAAGTATTGCCAAGTGTGTTCAATGCAAACCAATTACAATTTTTATGTATTTTTTGAGAAATTAGATAGCTGTAGAGGTAATTTTTAGGTTTAGTAGAAGTGGCCTCACTCCCACATAACATCAAAACACTAAAAAAGTGAATAATTGTCATGAAATGAAGATGGAAGGAAATACCCGAATTTTACCGGCAAGAATACCCACAAAGCAGGAAAATACCTGAAAATCTGGTAATTACACGCAGATTGGCAACACTGCTGACACTGCACTATTTGAGGTGAGTTCGTCTGGATGTACTCTTTACATCCAGTTCGTGATCTATCCGTGATCTAAAATTCGGTTTAGATGATACTCTCAGTACTCACAGTGTACTCCTAATGCTCCCAATTCTTCAGACCGAATTCAGCTTTTGTATTGTCATGTCATAAGTCATATGTCATATTATTTGACATTTCGTAAAAATGGTAGATTTGAGAAGTATGATGTGACAGTTATTGTTTAACTGATAAAAAAACGAAAAAATAAACGTAATTTCCATCTGTGATTAATGTATTTTCTGATAACGCGCAAAAAGAGGGTAAAATGGACTATCTAACAGATAACCATAGTCTCGGGTTAAGCTCGGAACAAACGGAGAAAGTACTTCAATTTCAAGATCTAACTGGCATAGAAGATATAACAATATGCAGAGACGTTCTTCAAAGGCATCAATGGAACTTAGAAGTAGCAGTACAGGAGCAATTGAATATAAGGGAAGGCAGGCCTACTGTATACGCTACCGAGTCTAGGCCTCCAGCTGTTGTTAGTGATCATTTAGGTCAACATTTTTACTATACACCTCCTACAGATGGTTCAGGAAGCGGATTGAGGGGGCTACTTAGATCAGTCATTAATTTTATGTGGAATATGTGTTATAATTCGCTCATTACTTTCTTACAGTTAGGCAGAAGATTTTTTGGTAAGTGATTATATATTTTACTACACATTTATTTATTTCTATTTAAAATTATTATAATCATGTTTATTATCCTTCAGATTAGACAGTTCAAAGTGTTTTTGTAATAATAATACAGATTTTTGTTATTTTTACTCAGGGTTCGGAGGATATATATCAAGTGATATATATCATGATATATATCCGATATTTATATCCTGATATATATCCGATATGTCTCAATATGCTCTTGTATAAAAGTATAATATCAGTAGCGATTTATTCGGCTGTTGCGCAAGCATCCCCGCGCCGACTTTGGGATTCCCAGCTCTTCGCCACGATTTATTTTGTTATTGCTTTTACTTATCCTCTATCCCAAATAATCAGGGTTACCGTTTTGAGTAGATTTCCTACTAAATTAGTAGATTTTTAAGAAAAATGAGGGTGGTAATTTTTTTGTCCAAAATTTTTCCTCTTTTCACTTTGTCACTTTTCTGAAAATACCCCCTTTTTTCTAAAATTACCCCTTTTTCTGAAAATTACTCCTTATTTTCGTCATAAGGCCTCTTCCTTCAAAATGTCCCCTCTTTTCTCTCAAATACTGTCACTTTTTGTCTCAAACTTCCCCCCTTTTCTCTCAATTTTTGTCACTTTTTCCTGAATTTTTTTTTTAAAATTACCTCTTATTTTTTCATTTTTGTTATTTTTTCTCAAAGTTCCCATCTTCCTCCAAAATTTCCCCTCTTTTCTTTCAAATTTTGTCACTTTTTTCTTGAAATTACCCCGTTTTCCCCTTTTTTTCTAAAACTACCCATTTTTCTCATTATTGTCAGTTTCTGTCAAATTTCCACTTTTTACGAAAAAATTACTTTTTTGAGTAATTATTTTTTTCTTTCCCCCCTATCTTTCCCACTTACCATTGGTACTGTTAGAAAGGGAGAGGGAGAAAATTGGAAATAAAAAAGATTATATATAAAAAAATTGGGGAAAAAGTTTGAAGCTAAAAAAGTAGGAGAAAAAAGGCTGGGGCGAAAAGTGGAAAAAAAAGTAGGGGAAAAAGGCTGGGGCGAAAAGTGGAAAAAAAAGTAGGTGAAAAATTGGTAAAAAAGTTTCAAATTTTAAATTATAAAAAAATAGTAAAAAAGAGGAAAAAAGTTTGACACAAAGAAATAAGAAATTAGAAAAAAATGTAGGAGAAACAGTGAAAAAAAGTAGGGGAAAGGGTGGAATAATAAAGTAGGGAAAAGTGGAAGAAATTAGGAGAAAAGTGAAAAAAAATAGGAAAAGAAGTGAAAAAAAAGATTAAGGAGAAAAAGTGGAAGAAAAAAATTTTACACAAAAAATTAGTCAAAAATTTATGAAAAGAAGAGGGAAACATTAGGAAAAGGACAGAATAAAAAAGTAGGAGAAAGGATAAAATAAAAAAGTAGGAGAGAAGTGACAAAATATGGGAAGAAATGGAAAAAAGTTTTAAGGGGAAAAAGTGGAACAAAAAACGTTTGACACAAAGAAATTAGTAAAAAAAATGTGTGAGAAAAAGTGGAAAACAGTAGAGGAAAGGGTGGAATAAAAAAGTAGGGGAAAGGTAAAAAAAACTTGGGAAAGATGTGGAAAAAGTTTTTGAGGAGAAAAAGTGGAACACAAAGACATTATTAAAAAGTAGGGGAAAGAGGGTGGGGGAATAATGGAAAAAAGTTGGAAACATAAAAAAATTACTGAAAAAATAAGTTGGGGAAAATAAGTTTGAAAATAAAAAAGTAGGGGAAAAAAGGCTGGGGCGAAAAGTGAAAAAAAAATAGGTGAAAAATTGGTAAAAAAAGTTTCTAATTTTAAATTATAAAAAAATTAGTAAAAAAGTGGAAAAAAGTTTGACACTAAGAAATTAGTAAAAAATGTAGGAGAAAAAGTGAAAAAAAGTAGGGGAAAGGGTGGAATAAAAAAGTAGGGGAAAAGTGACAAAATATGGGAAGAAATGGAAAAAAGTTTTAAGGGGAAAAAGTGGAACAAAAAACGTAGGGGAAAAGTAAAAAAAAATGGGAAAGATGTGGAAAAAGTTTTTGAGGAGAAAAAGAAATTATTAAAAAGTAGGAGAAAGAGGGGAAAAAAGTTGGAAACATAAAAATGTTACTGAAAAAACAGGAGAAAAAATAAGTTAGGAAAAAAGGGGAAAGAAATTTTGAAACTAAAAAATGTAGGGCAAAAAATGTAAAAAAATATCTAAAACAGAAAATGGGGGGAAAAATTGGAAAAAAAATTGAAATAAAAAAATTGGTAAAAAAGTAGAGTAATAAAGGATGGTGGAAAAATTGCAGAAAAAAATTGAAATAATAAAAAGATAGGAGAAAAAAATGAGTGGAAAAAATATAAAAAAAATAGTGAAAAAGTATGGGAAAAAGTAGAAAAAAGTAGGGGAAAAGTAAAAAGAAGTGGGAAAGAAGTAGAAATAACTTTTAACGGGAAAAAATGGAACAAAAAAGTATGACACAAAGAAATTAGTAAAAAATATAGGAGAAAATGTAGAAAAAAAGAAGTGGAAAGAGTGGAATAAAAAAATAGGGGAAAGTGGATAACAATAGGGAACGTAGTGGAGAATAACTTTTAAGTAGAAAGAGAAAGCTATATTTCCTTTTTTTAATAGACAGGTTAGATTTAGATAGTCAAGATTTCTTTTAATAAAATAAATATAAATAGTGTTATATTTTCTTCTTTTTTTAATATACAGGTTAGATTTAGATAGTCAAAGATTTCTTTTAATAAAATAGATTAAAATACACATATTAGATTTAGATAGGTATATCCGATATGTGATATGCTATTTATATAAATATCATGATATTTTCGAACCCTGTTTTTACTCTTTTATCAGGATCACTTAAAATAAAAATAATTGTTTAGGTATAGAATTTAGACCGAGATCAAATGCACTTCAAGATGTTATGGATTTTATTAAATTCTACGAAGACAAATATTCCAGAAACCATCCCGTATTTTATCAAGGTACTTTTGCGCAAGTGCTTAATGACGCAAAAAGAGAACTAAGATTTTTGTTAGTATATCTACACGATCCGAAATCAACAGATACTGATTTATTTTGTAATGGAAGTCTCGGTAATCAAGATATAATCAGATACATCAATCAGACTTTTTTGTTTTGGGGCTGTTCGGCTGAATTTGATGAAGGAAAGAAAACTGTTAGTGCTGTTAAAGCCAGTCATTTTCCATTTATGGCTATTTTGGTTTTAAAAGAAAATAGAATGACTATTGTAGGTGTGTAAATGTTTCATTATAAAAATTTAACGGGTTTAATTTGGATTGGGTTATTTTGTAGGTAGATTAGAAGGTTATTCCGATTCAGCATTACTAAAACAAAGATTAACATCTATTGTAAATGAGTATGAAATAAATTTGGTATCTGCAAGAGCTGATAGGTTCGAAGCCAGTATTAACAGGTATATTTATAACACAATTAAAAAAATTGTTTTAATTTTAAAATTTATTAGATCGCTGAGGTACCAACAAGATGAGGCGTTTGCTGAAAGTTTACGGGCAGATCAGGAAAAAGAGAGAAAAAAAGAAGAAGAAAAAAGGGCTAAGGAAGCGGAACTTCGTAAACTTGAAGAGGTGATAATTTTATAATATTATATTATTTTTTTAATTGGTTATTATTTTTGTAGGAAAGACTGGCGGAAGAAGCACGTAAAGAGCAATTTGCCCAAGAAAAAATAAATTCGATGATTAAAATTCCTGCGGAACCGGATTCCATGCATCCAGATGCGGTTCATGTAGTTTTTAAATTGCCTTGCGGCAGTAGACTGGAGAGACGATTTCTCAAAACACATTCCCTGGAGGTAAATAACTTATTTATATTTAACTAGCTAAATACACATGTTTTAATAATCTTTTTAGTACTTATTTTTCCTATTTTTACACATTTTTTCCTATACTTTGTATTTTTCTTTATTTTTCAATTTTTTCATCATTTTTAAATATTTTTTTTCCTATTTTTATAAATTTTTTCCTTTTTATCGCTTATTTTCCTCTATTTTTCACTGCTTTTCTATATTTTTCTCCATTTTCTTATGCTTTTCCTTATTTTTATATTTTTTCTTAATTTTTCTCTATATTTCCCCATGGTCCTCTATTTATCCCTATTTTTCACTACTTTATAAAGTTTACCTATTTTTCTCAATTTCTATCTAATTTTTTTTTCATATTTTTCCGAATTTTCACTTTTTTCGTAAATTTTTCTAATTAAGTATCACCATATTTTCAATTTTTGCCATTTCTTTCTTTATTTTTTCGTTTTTTCTATATGTTTTATCCTATTTTCCTTATTTTAATTTGTTTTTTCCATTTGTCCCTATTTTTACCTATTTTTCCCTACTTTCCTTATTTTTCATTTTTTTTTGTTTTTTATAATTTTTCCTGTTGTCTCCATTTGTCCCTATTTTTTCCAATTTTTGTCTGTTTTACCCATTTTTCCTATTTTCCCTATTTTTCACCAATTCTTATTTTTTCCTGTTTTCCCTAATTTTTTTCTCTGCTTTTCCATATGTTCTCCCATTTTCTGTATTTTTTTATTTTTCCATTTTTTTCCCTATTTTTCACTACTTTTCCCTATTTTTCACTATTTTATAATTTTTATATTTTTCTCTATTTCTATCTAATTTTCTTATTTTACCTATCGTTTTCTGTTTTTTTCCTATTTTTCCTAAATTTTTCCTATTTTTCATATTGCTCCGAATTTTCACTCTTTTTCCTTATTTTACCCTATTTTTTCTCTTTTTTCTACATTTCTATATAATTTTTCGTGTTTTCTATTATTTTATCCTATTTTCCATATTTTCATTTATTTTTTCCAATTTATCTCCATTTTTTACTTATTTTTTCAATATTTTTCCCATTTTTCCAATTTTTCATTTTTTTATTTTTTCCCATTTTTGTCAATTTTTTTCCCATATTTTTTCCTATTTTTCCCCATTTCTTACTTTTTCCTATTTTTCCCCATTTCTTACTTTTTCCTGTTTTCCCTTATTTCCCTGCTTTTCCATTTTTTCCCATTTGTCCGTTTTATATTTTTCCCTATTTTTTATTTTTTTTTCTTTATTTTTCACTACTTTATGTTTCCCTTTATTTCTATCCGATTTTCCTTAATTTTCCTATTTTACCCATCGTTTTCTTATTTTTTTTATTATTTCCTCAATTTTCCCCATTTTTTCTTATTTTCCCTCATCTTTCCCTATTTTCGCTAGTTTTGCTATTTCTTTTTCTTCTTTTCGTGTTTTCTGTAATTTTATGGTATTTATATTTTTTCTATTTGTTCCTATTTTTCCTTATTTTTTCCCAATTTTTCCCATTTTTCTTATTTTTTCTAGTTCTTCCTGTTTTTCATTATTTTTTCCTGTTTTCTCCATTTATCCCTCTTTTTTTTATTTCCAATTTTTGTCAAATTTTTCCTATTTTTCCCATTTTTTTCTTTTTTTCCCTATTTCTTATTTTTCCCTATTTTAGCTTATTTTTCTCTGCTTTTCCATATATTTTCCTTATTTTTCTTTAATTTCCATATTTTTCTTATTTCCTCCCAAGTCTCCTGCTTTTTACTATTTTCCCTGTTTTTCATAATTTGTCATTATTAATATCTATTATTTCCTAATTTTACTATTTTCCTCATTTCCCCTATTTTTCTTTATTTCCATCTTATTTTCATATTTTCTAATTTTTTCCTAAATTTTCCCCATTTTTCATATTTTTCCGAATTTTCACTATTTTTCGCTAGATTTCCCCATATTTTCAAATTTTGCTATTTCTTTTGATATTTTGTCATGTTATCCTGTTTTCCTTATTTTTTCCCATTTTCCTTATTTTCTTCAATTTTCCCATTTTTCCTATTTCTTCCTGTTTTTCACTATTTTTTCCTGTATTAGTTTCTATTATTTCCAATTTTTGTCTATTTTTTCCAATTTTTTTATTTTTCCATATTTTTCTTTTATCCCTACTTTCCCTGTTCTCCCTTATTTTTCAAAGCTTTTCCATTTTTTCCGATTTTCCCCATTTTTCACTCCTTTATAATGTTTCCCTATATTTCTCTATTTCTATTGAATTTTCCTATTTTACTTATCGTTGTCTACTTTGTTCCTATTTTCCTTATTTTTTCATATTGTTTCTAATGTTTACTATTTTTCGCAAATTTTCCTTGCTTTTCCCATTCTTTGCCCTATTTTCTCTATTTTTTGGGATTTTTCGCTAGTTTTCCCCATATTTTCAATTTTTGCCATTTCTTTCTATAATTTTTCGTGTTTTCTATTATTTTATCCTATTTTCCTTATTTTCATTTATTTTTTTCCATTTGTCCCTATTTATTACTTATTTTTTTCAATATTTTTCCCCAATTTTCCCATTTTTCATTATTTTTTTATTTTTTCCAATTTTTGTCTATTTTTTTTCCCATTTTTCCATATTTTTTGTTCTATTTTGCCCCATTTCTTACTTTCCCTGTTTTCCCTTATTTTTCACGGCTTTTCTATTTTTTTCTATTTGTCCCTTTTATATTTTTCCCTATTTTTTATATTTCTTTATTTTTCACTACTTTATATTTCCCTCTATTTTTTTCCTTAATTGTCCTATTTTACCCATCGTTTTCTTATTTTTTCATTTTTTCCCCATTTTTTCATATTTTTCCGAATTTTCACCATTTTTTGCAGATTTTTCTTATTTTCCCCTATCTTTCTCTATTTTTCCCTATATTTTCAATTTTTGCTATTTCTTTTTATATTTTTTCGTGTTTTCTGTTATTTTATCGTATTTTATTTTTTCCATTTGTTCCTATTTTTACTTATTTTTCCTGGTTTTTCCTCAATTTTTCCCCAATTTTTCCTTAGTTTCCTATTTCTTCCTCTTTTTCATTTTTTTCCTGTTTTCTCCATTTATCCCTCTTTTTTTATTATTTCCAATTTTTGTCAAATTTTTCCAATTTTTTCCCAATTTTTCTTTTTTTCCCTGTTTCTTATTTTTCCCTGTTTTCCCTTATTTTTGTCTGCTTTTCCATATTTTTTCCTTATTTTTAATTTCCATATTTTTCATTTTTCCAGTTTGTTTACTATTTTTTCTTTTCTCTCCCTATTTGTTGTTATCTATTTTTCTCTATTTTTACTATTTTCCTTATTTTCCCCTATTTTTCACTATTTTTATGTGTTTTCTTATTTTTACTGACCAATTTTTTTCAGTTATAATTTTCACGTTTTATCATTTTTTTTTGTAATTTTTTCTAATTTTTCACAATTTTTATATATTTTTCCCTATTTTCCTTTTTCCTAATATTTTTTATTTTCCCTTATTTTTCACTATTTTTATGTGTTTTCTTATTTTTACTGACCAATTTTTTTCAATTATAATTTCCACGTTTTAGCATTTCTTTTGTAATTTTTTCTAATTTTTCACAATTTTTATATATTTTTCCCTATTTTCTCAATTTTTCCCATTTCACTTTTTTCGTGTTTTTCATTATTTTTTCCAGTTTTTTCCCAATTATCCTCATTATTTTCTATTATTTACTATTTTCTTTATTTTCCCCTCATATTTTCCTATTTTTTCACAATTGTTCCATATGTTTCTCTATTTATTCTCTAATTTCCCTATTTCTGCATATATTGTTCCCCCTCTTTCCCATTTTTTCATATTTTTCACCATTTCTTATTTTTCCGTTTTCACTTATTTTTCTCAGATTTTCTATATTTTTTCTGCATTTTACTATTTTTTCCTGTTTTTCCTTATTTGTCGTTATTAACATCTATTTTTCCTTATTTTTACTATTTTCACAATTTTCATATATCTCCCTATTTTTCCCGACCGATTTTTTTCAATTATCACTGAATTTCCATCTATTTTTTTGTAATTTTTTCCAATTTTTCCCCAATTTTTATACATTTTTTCATATTTTAGTTTTTCCCAATAACTTTTCCCTGTTTTCTCTCTATTTTTCCCTATTTTCACATTTTATCCTGGTTTTCATTATTTTTTCCAGTTTTTTGCTATTGATCCCTACTATTGTCTATGATTTCCTATTTTCTTAATTTTCCCCTATATAAAATAAAATTTCGCAAAATTTCAAGTTCAATAAATTTTGCTGTGCGTTGATTAAATTATAGATAAAAAAAATTAATTAACTTGGGGGTAAAATCATTTTTCTTAGATTTCTAATTTTTTTTTTTCTTAATTCAGTCTATATTCTACTTTGTATTTTGCAACCCGAGTGCGCCGGACTCGTTCGAGATAACAACCAACTTCCCGAAGAGAGTATTGAAATGCCAACGGGATCACGAAGAAGTGATGACTCTAGAACAAGCCGGATTAAAAAATAAGGAAGTACTTTTCGTCAATGATCTAGACGCATAAGTACATTTTTTTTTAAGATTGTTTATTTTTTAAAAATCAAACTGATCTTTTAGATTTATGGTTACCTCAATGAATAAAATTTTGTTCTATCCGGGTGGAATTTTTATATATTTTTTACAGGTAATTTTTTGTTTAAAATAAAATTATTTCAATTTATTTGTTTTTTCTGAGGTATACCAAAAAAAAAAAATTTAAGACAATACACGAATATATTTTTACATTGCTTCATTTTAAAAATAGTTCGTTTTTTTTGCCATTAATATCACCTAAAATAGTGTTAAGTAATAATTATTTGAATAAAAATTAGTTTAGAGCAAGTATTATTGGAATTTTGCTCTAAGCTTATAATTTTTTTGCAAGTAAAAATTACTAGATTATAATTTTTGTTACGTGTTAAATGTGATTTAGGAATTTGGACAAGAGTTATTAGTTCTAAGTTCCTAAAATATGAAAATATGTTTTAGTTTCTTTTTTACATTCATTTGATTTTGAATACTGCATTTATTAGAGAATTAATTGTGTTGGTTTACATAAATAATTTTTCTTATTTTCAACTGTAAATATGTAAAAATAAATCGTTTCAACACGTATTCGTGTTTTTTTCATCAAAAATTATCACCATTATCCATTTAAAGGCGAGTTCATGTAAATGCAAATCGCGATTTGCGAATTACGAAGATCCCTCCCATTGGTCAATTTCAAGGTCAGAATTTTGACAGATCAAAATTTTAAGTTCCTGCGAATTCGCATTATTCAAAATCTGGGGGGCGGGAAAATTGGAATTATTTTAAGATTTTGCGAATATCGGACGAATTTTTACGGGCGCACATGCGTAATTGCAGTGTTTATGTGGTGTTTTTGATTTTAGTTTATGGTAAAGTATACTAATATATACAACATAAAGGTGTTGAATTGTTAATTATTTGAGCTGGATATTTCATAGCAATGATCCGTGAAAGCGAGGAGGTTAGTTGATAGTAAATATATTTCGTTATATGTATTTTGTATCTAGTACCTATAAATTTCTTCACATCTTTAAGGCGTATTTCTCTTACTAGATTATGATATACACCTTGTTGTTTCCTGTATTTGAATATATCACAGGCGTCAACTTTTCTGATCACTCTATTTTGTCTTCTTTTTAATAACAAATAAGCAGCTATAACTTTTCTTCTACGCCAATAAAACCAATTTATTTGGTTGAACATTTTGTTTTAAAATTTTTATTTATTGTGATGAAACTAATCAAAAATGTTAGGTTAGCAGCAGTTTGGTGCCAACTGTTTTTTATAATTTAGTGGAAATAATTAATATTCCACAATGACGCCATTTACATGAATTGACATAAAAAAAAAACGATTTTTTTTGCAAACTTCGCATTCGCAAATCGCGATTCGTATCTACATGAACCCCGCTTAAGGCCGCAGTGGCACACTCCAATATTTAGTGAGTTCGTTTTAGTCGTCGGACGCCTCTGATGCCTCTACTGCGTTCGTTTATTGTTTTTGATGAGTCTGAGGAAAATATATTTTGCGTTCGTTTTAGTCATCCGGATGTTTTAGAGCATCCTAGTTTTCGTCAGACCTTTTTGATCGAGCGTTCAGATGACAGTATAACAGTGGCAAAAAGTCATAAGTATAACATTAACATAACCACAAATTTTGTTTATGAGAGGGAAAGGTTAGATAGTAAGTTCTTAAATGGAAAATACAGAAAGTCGACAGTTAGTGGAGATTGTCCACAGAAATTCAGCAACCTCCATTTTGTATAAAACTAATAACGAATTTTTTTTTGTTTAAAACATAACCTCAATCTCTAAACCGTTCGGAAATTAACGAGCAATCAGATGACTCGAAGGTCACGTGATCAAAAAATCTGTGCTCTCATCCGCTCCGCGATGGCTAAAACGAACTCACAAATTCATAACAATAACTATGTGACATATGTCATATTAATGTCAAATTTCATAAATCTTATTATTCAGGAGCGCCTATCTGTAGCTCTGCGTGCCGTGTTAGTTCATATTAATGACCGGTTGGTGGCACTCATAAAAAATGAATTCCCGCTATTTTTCAACTTTTTATGGATAAAAATTGTGGTTGGGTTCTCTGATTCTCGCTTGCGTGTTATCAAGTTGATTAAAGCTTCTTTTATTTTACTTATAAATATTTATATTATTTATTTGTATTTCTTTTATTTAATTTAATATATACTTTTATTGTTCATTAATATGATTGTGTGTATAAAATTTGTTCGAAGATTTTTTCTAGTTAATCATATTTAAATCGACACATTAAAAATGTGCACAACATAAAAAAAGACTCAAATAATTAACTACATTTACGAAATGTTAGTGTATACAGTGTGACTCAAAAAGTCTGCACCATATGGGAAAAATTTTTATTATTCATTTGACAGAAAATTTTATTCTTGATTAAAGTTGGTGCATTGCGTAAAACTGCAATTATGAGCGTCAAACTTTCAAATTTCTAAATGGTATACGCAGGGACGGGCAAAAAATAGGAATTTTTGACCAAGAGTAAAGTACCCTTATTTTTGTAATTATTATATTCTTTGTTTTTATTTCAATTTTAAAAACCTTAATCTTGTTTAGTTTAGGTTTGATTTTACACCTTTAAGATTAATAACCATTATTTTGTAATTTTTATTTTTTTTTATTTTAATTTTCAAAGCTTCATTTTGTTTAGTTAATTATTTACATTTTGGCACTAAAAACGTTTGGGTATCATTTTTTTTACCAATTTTCTTCCATTAAATCATGATGGTAGTTTTTATGTACCTGTCTACAGGGTGAAATTTCAATTTTGCACCAAGAAAAAACAAAAAATCATAGAAATTTAAAAAAAATTCCGAGAATGATGTGAAAATAACGAAAAAAACTAAAATTTTTTAACCAAAATGTATTATATAGTGATTGAAGGAAGGCCCCTCTAAAGTGCATCCGAAATGATATTATTTTGAGCTAGACTAAAAACATAAAAAAATGGATTTTTTGCGTAGGAGGCTGTGATTTTAGATCTGAGTGTAATTTTTAATTCTTAACAACTCTCCTAAATAAATTTTTTTGATGTTGTCAAATATAAGGGCACTTTACTTTGGCCAATAAATTCCTATTTTTTGCCCGCCCCTGTATACCGTCTAGAAATTTGAAAGTTTGACACTTGAAATAGCAGTTTTACGCAATGCACCAACTTTTATCAAGAATAAAATTTTCTGTCAAATGAATAAGGAAAATTTTTCTCATATAGTGCAGACTTTTTTGAGTCGCACTGTATATATAGTGTATATATTATTGTAATTTTAACTTTGGCACAGCAGCAGGTATTTTTTTACTTTAAATCACACTATTAATCTTAATTATAATTTTAATGTATTTATTTGTTTTTAAAATATATTTTTTATGAATACCCTATGCATATATTTTATAAATTATATTATTTCACAGAAAAATCTTTTAATAATAAAAAACAAGAATATAATATATATTTTCATTATAATAAAAACAGTCAATTAAAATCTAGACTATAGATCAATTTCTTCTATAAATATAAACGTCATATATTGTTATTAAAACTGTTATTAAATATCACGCTCTAGGTTATAAACAAAAATAAATAATTACATATTTATCTATTTCTAATAGTCTACGAAACTGATTTTATTTACATCGTGAAATTGACTTTTAAACGGTAATTTTAGCGAAACGCATGCATAATGGTGTTTAACAATTTTTGAAATACGCGCGTTTTAAGCGAAGTCTCCAACCTTTATCCAAAATCACAACCGGCATGCTGCGCTCCGGATAGCTGCTCCTTATTATTCAACAATGGTGCATTCGAGATGATGCTCCTTTCACTCCGAGTTAACTCCATTTGTGGTTTCGTGTTCGATTTGAAGATCGGTGTAAGCATCGGTAGCATTCGAGTTGGACTTGGGGTAGCAATAAGAGCAATCTATTTTCACTCTGGACCTTCGGATATGATTGTCAAAATCTTAACCTTAAAATTAATTGAGTTATAAAATCCAAAATCAAATACCACAAATTTAATAAAAACAAACGTTGTTAAATGGACATAAATGGGGAAACGGCAACTAGTTTCGGCAGAACTGCCTTCATCAGGCCTGTAATACACAGTGTCAGCGAAATTTTTTATTTAACACAATTAAGAAAAACTTACCAAATAAAAAGGAAATTAAGAACGAGTATTGGTTGGTGCCAAAAATTACAAATTAACTAAAAATGCGTGTAAGCGCATAGGTACGAAAAGGAATAAAGGGTAACATAACTGAAAGTCTTTTTTGAAAATTACGTGAAGGTTGGGTATAATTAAATTAGTTAGGTATTTTTAAAAAATCATAACTCTTACGAGCAAACTGTGATCCAAACGAAGTAAGGATAACACTAGATGAAAGGTTGTGATCTGATAATCAGAACCTAATAAATAAAACTAAATAAATACCATATATTGAGGTTATGTTATAATGTTATTTTCCTTAGTGACATGTGTAAATCGATTAGCTCTATAGTAACTCGAACTCTGCACTACTCCTACCCTGCTCGCTCCGTTTAGTTTCAACTCGAATGTAACACAAATGTAGCAATATGTCTTATTTACGATTTATTTCAGCATACATTTGACCAAATTATTTACTCGTTTTAGTAGTGACATTTTATTTCAGATTATTTATCTGGCCTATTATACAATATAATTTTAATCTTATTTCATTTTATGCCAAGAGCAAGAAAATCTCTGAGCTCTGCTAGGATATGGCAATGCTGTAAAACTAACTTTGTTTGTTTGTTTATCTTCGATAAATACCGGACACGGTGGCCGAGTTGGTTAGGGCACTGGCCTTTATACTTGGTCATTGTTCGGGTCGTGGGTTCGAGCCCCATGAATCTCAAGTGGAATTAAAGTCAGATAAGACTTTGGCAAGTGCAAAAAGGTATTTGTGTCATGCGCAGCTTCATTCACGCCGGTAACCAGGCCGGATGAGATCGGATATCTCGTGGAACTGATAGGGGTTGGTGGCACAATTACACACTTGCTAGTCGGTAGATCACCTGAATGACAAAGGCATAGTCCTGGGTTTAGGGTGATTGAGGACCGTGGTTCGGAGTCCACGATAAGCTGTAGGTCCCGTCCAGATTAGCCTTAGTAGCAGAAAAGAGACGTTAAAATCACAAGCAAGCAAGCAAGCATCTTCGATAAATACGTAAAATCATCATAAATATAAATCCCAAATATATTTTATAGATATTTCATTTCGGACGGACAGATTTCCTTCAAAATTGCCATATGGAGGTTTTTGGGGTTTGAGATTTCAAATTTTTTCTCAAAATTAATAAATTCACGATGGCAGACGAGATATGTGATTATGATCAGATTCTTTTCAAGATTGGTATTTGGGTGTTTTTGGGGTCGGCGATTATGAATTTGTTTTTCAAAATAAATATATTCATGATGGCGACTCCAAAATGGTGGACGAAATTTATGATTACTAACCGATTCCATTCAAATTTGGTATATGGGATTTTTTGGTGTTGGAGATTATGACTTGTTTTTAAACTGCATAGAATTTTTTATTTACATTATCAAAATCAAAAAATATTTCTCCTGCAACATATACAGTAAACCATGATTGTTCATTTTCTCAAATATAAATATTTCGTTTTAACCTAGCAGATAACAGATTGATGCGCTCGGAAAAATAAAAAAAAATCGGTTTACTCGCGAGTCCCATAATCAATATCGACATCTTATCACCAGCAGCAATACCGAATGCAGTGCGAAACTGGAAAGTTTGGTAAAACAGAAGCGCCTATTGGGAGACAAAAATTCCATCATGAGAGACAAATATTCCATAATGAGAGACAAATATTCCAAATCTGGAAACAAATATTCCATAAAAATAATTTTGTTAGCGCCTATTGGGAGACACATATTGCATAATGAGAGACAGATATTCCAAATGTGGAGACAAATATTCCAAATCTGGAGACAAATATTAAAACTCTGGAGACGAATTTTTCATAAAAATAATTTTGTTAGCGCCTATTGGAAGACAAATATTCCATAATGAGAGACAAATATTACAAATGCGCAAATAACTTGTCCCTTTGTGGCCTTTGTAATCCTTAAATGTGTTCTGAACTAGTTCAGGATTAGCTCCGCGAAAATACCTAATATTCAGATTTTTCTAAAAGTTTGGCAACATGGTTTTTATATGATTGTCATCTAATTTGATTGTCGCTACATCTTTTCGAGAGGGTATGAACTAATAAGACATTACAGGAAATTATTGAAAATCTCCATTATGACAAATAAATTTGACATATATTTCTCAATCGTATTTCCAATTAGATTTAATAAATACTGAATAAAATAAAGAAATATTCAAGGAGCTTACTAATAAAAATACGTAGAATGAAGTCTCCTACTTTTTATCTCTGATTTTAAAAATCACTTATTTTATTTTTTTTAAACTCAGTTTAATTACAGGACAAATAAAAAATAGGAGACTCCATTCTTTAAACATTATACTTTAAATTTATAAGCAAGGGAGTAAGAATAATGCATTTTATATATTTTTTTAAATAACACACTGCTTATATGTAAACTGCATGTAGCATATATTACATTTTAGATTTTGTTTTGGGTACAACTCTTTTACAAAGAGAGAAGGAAAAAGAAAATTTTTTAGCGACAAACCTTTTACAAAATGTACAAGACTCATATCCAGTGATTTTTTTTTATATTTTTATTTTATAATTTGGGCCCACCTAACCTAACCAACTTTCCCCATTTTCTTTGGGTATTTATCATAATTTTCTTCAATATTCTTTATTTTTCTGGATTTTTTTTGTTTTCTTAATTTTGTCCCATTTTTTCTGTTTTTTCCATTTTCTTTGGGTATTTATCATAATTTTCTTCAATATTGTTTATTTTTTTGGATTTTTTTTTGGTTTTTCTTAATTTTGTCCCATTTTTTTCTATTTTCTCCCAACTTTCCCCATTTTCTTTGGGTATTTTTCATAATTTTCTTCAATATTCTTTATTTTTCTGAATTTTTTTTTTGGTTTTTCTAAATTTTTTCCCATTTTTTTTTCTGGTTTTTCTATTTTCTCCCAACTTTTCGCATTTTCTTTGGGTATTTTTCATAATTTTCTTCAATATTCTTTATTTTTCTGGATTTTTTTTTTGGTTTTTCTTAATTTTGTCCCATTTTTTTCTATTTTCTCCTATTTTTTCCTTGTATTGTTTTTTATTGTTTTCTATTTTCCTTTATTGTTTCCCATTTTTCTATAATTTGATATTTTTCTCTTTTTTACCCATTTTTTTCCTAACTTTCCCCATTTTATTTATTTTTCTGGATAACACAAAAAAAATACATTTAATATAAAGTAAAAATAAAAAAAATTGCATTTGAGACTTTATATTGAAAATAAAATTACAAATCAATTTTGATCCCATAGGAATCACATTTTTATACAATTATATTATGCCCATATATCACAATATGGTAATTAAAAATTACTTAAGTAATTAAATCCGGAAGCAAATTGAGACTGAATTTTTTCTATATTTAATAAAAAAATTGTATTAAATTGTAAATAACAAATAAATTAATATATAATATTGCTATTAAAGAAAAATAAATATAAAACTAGTGAAGAATCTGAAAATTTGTAATACACTCGGAAAAAAAAATTCTACTGCCACGTTTATTTTTAACCAAATTATTTTTCTTTAATGCTTGAACTTAAAAAACTACCTACATTTACCGTACAAAAATATTATCTAAAAATACCAAAATCACTTCCAAAAATTTGGGTTTTGTTGTAGTCTCCGTTCAAAGTTCCTGTACCAATTTTGAACAGACGAAAGGGGCACATAAGTAGCCGTAGGATCGTGAACCATATTTGACTGACTACTTGAATAACTTAATATATAGTTCATGAAATTTTCCAGCATTTTCTGTGCAAAAGTTACGTTAGTTTCTATGTTATTAGGCGATGGGACGTCTTGGATGTTCGAAAATGGTTCTAAAAATAAAATATTAATTTTTATAAGGGAAAATTAATTATAATTTACCTATTGATATCCCAATTTGTGCGTTATGAACTATATGACTCATTCCGAACATCATGTTCGAATAATCACCCATTTCTTCTAATTTCTTCAACCCGGATATTTTGAAAATTACAGATGGTTTTTGATTGGATATGAATCCTAATAATTGCCAATTTGGTGGTGCATTAGGATCAGGCCAACTGAAATATACTAAAAAACAATTTCAATAAAACTACTATACATTTAATTTAATTAATACCTTGTCCTGCCATTCCTTCAGGAAACGGTAAAGTACCAGTTAAAAACACTACAATGTGATTAACATTATCTGCATCTAAGATTGTTGTTACTACTTGAGTTTCACTAATTTGCTGGAACTCAGTTTGCACCTACAGAAAATTATATATAAACTTAATTATAATAAAATTACATTAATATACTAACCAATCGTCCTGAGACAATAAGACCAAACATAATTATCAAATTATTAATGAAATTAAACTTATTTTATAACTCTAAACAAACCTCCCCTTCTAGAAACCTATGGAATAATTTTTTAGAGGTTATGTTTATTATTCTTCTTTTTTTAAATTATTGTAATATGCTTCAAGCGTCTGGTACCAGAGATATATTCTGGAATAATCGATCCGCAATGTTGCCAAAATTAACGTCTGACCAGCATTTTATCGAACTAATAAAAAAAGTAATTATTAACAATTCTGGCTCCAATTTAAAACTGTTAGAAAAATTATTGGAGACTATTTTTTTTTGTATATGAATAAATCGGAAGAAAGGAGCATTTACTTTCAAATATACGTAGAAATTTGCGAAAAGTCGGCCATTACCAAGACCCATGTATGACCAACCCGTTGTAATATTTTTTTGCTAAAAAGAGAGGAAGAACACTAGCAGGCGGTCCGTTTAATCCCTCTAGGCACAGAAATTTAACCTTGACGCCATTTTGCCCGTACTGTTTTTCAGGGTTGTCAAATATAACACAACTGTGCCAAAAATGGCACCAGCGCACTCACTATTTAAAAATAGAGAAAACGAGCACTATTTAGTTCTATAAAGTTGTACTATGACGATACTGTTTTGAGATTGACCCAAACTGGCCATGTCCATGAGTATATGTCAATGATCTATATCTGTTTGTTTACATTTGTGTTGTGCGTGCTACGCTATAGTGTGGTATCCGCCATTTTCAAGACCCATCGCGTTCCACTCAGCGAAAGTGATATACTCTTTCCTATCTATACTATAGGTTCGACTTGCGAAGTCCAAAACGGTTGCAAAAATGTTTGTGCATTTGTACGATTTTTGGGATTGTCTTTATTATTATTTCAAAATATGGGATAAACGCCTACGCCTGTCCTGACTAAATATTTTGCTAACCAATTAGAATGTTTATATTTTTCAGCCAACAAACGCGAACAGTCGATTCGGACATCTGAATTAGTTCAAATGAGTTCAGAACACAACGCGAACGCCGTATGAGCAAATTTAGAACTATTTTGTATCAGTTCTGGTCACAACAGTGTTGCCAGTTTGCGGGTAATTACCCGAATTTCGAATATTTTTCTGCTTTGTGGGTATTTCAATTTTGCTGGTAAAATCCGGGTATTTTCTTCCATCTTTATATCATGTCAATTATTTACTGTTTTGATGTTTTGTGGAAGTAAGGCCACTATTTCAATTTTGCGGGTAAAATTCGGGAATTTTCTTCCATCTTTATATCATGTCAATTATTTACTGTTTTGATGTTTTGTGGAAGTAAGGCCACTACCACTAAACCTAAAAATTATCGCTACAGCTATTTTATTTTTCAAAAAGTACATAAAAATAGTAATTTGCTCGCATTGATTACATTTGGCAACACTTCCACATAAATCACGTCAGACGTCAAAGTCAAATAGATAATTAGAAAATTACCCTGGCAACTGAGGCCTCAAAACGGAAAAAGAAGAATATTATTTTTCTCCAGAAGCTCTTGTTTTTGTTGCATTTGCATGTTGCAATTTGTGTTGTAATCTGTTGTATAAATTAATACATTGTAGAATAACGCATTTTCTAATTTTAGTCTTCATACACAACATTTTTTTAGTAATTGGCGCCGACAAACACTTCAAATTGTAAGTGGGTAAAATGCGGGTATTTTGGAATTCCACGCGGGTAAAATCGAGTATTTTGGGTCAAAGTTGCTGGTATTTTGTTAATTTGTCATTGGCAACACTGGGTCACAAGTCGAATAAGTTCGGACCGAATAAAAAAAATATTTAATGCAAACCCACAAAACTTAACTAGATTAAATTACTTTAATTTTATAAAAAAAACCGGATAAAATACGAAAATCAATAAAGCAGTAATAAATAATTACACATTTCGGCAACATCGCTCTGAAATATGCGGATCAATTTTATTCCAAAAGTTATCTCAGGTACTAGCTTTTATGAAAGATTACAATAAAATGTATTAATTATATTAAAATTTCATTACTTAATACCAGTGAATCATTATATAAATAAATTTAGTAGGTTAGTCCTTGTTAAAAAAAGGTTTTTATTTTTTTTTTTTTTGACTTGTACATTTTGCATAGCGGTAATTTGTCAGTAAAGAATTACACATTTCGGCAACATCGCTCTAAAATACTACGGATCCATTTTATTCCAAAAGTTATCTCAGGTACTAGCTTTTATGATAGATTGCAATAAAATATATTAATGTTATTAAAATTTAATTACTTAATACCAGTGAATATGAATATAAATAAATTTAGTAGGTTAGTCCTTGTTGAAAAAAAGTTTTTATTTTTTTTTGACTTGTACATAGCGGTAATTTGTCGGTATAGTAAAATTTTAGATCTTCTTTTATGCATGAAAGTAAACAAATTTTATTATTTTTCTAAACTACGGCATTGCTTTTATTTTATTAATAAATTCATCCCCAAAAGGAAAGTTATAAGAATAATTGGTTTAATAACAAAACGAACTGAGTCTTTTTTGTAAAAAAGAAGAGACGTCATACATACCTAGCTAGCTTCAGTTATGAGATGTTTTTTAGTCAAATGTCGCGTTGAATTTTTTTTTGTCCTATTAGGATAAAGTTTTTGCTAGTTTTTCGAATTGTTTCGTTTCTTGATCGTTAGTATTGTAATAAGAAATCATGGTAAGTGTTAAATTACTAATAATTTAATTCATGTTTATTTGTATTGACGTTTATACTTATCTTTTGACAGTTCTGTTATGAAAAATAATAATAACAAATTATGAATCATTCTTTATCAATTTGGAATCTAGTATTTTAATTAGAATTAATTAATGTGGTTATGATGCGGTGATGAGGATATTTTAATGAATAATTTAAGTAGGTTGATTTTATTTTGATAATATACACACCCTATCGTAATTCATGTTGTAAAATCAATAATGAAATGGAAGATTTCATTTTTATATTTGTTTTTATTTTTAACTTATTTTAATAGTTTGAAAAAACATTGTCTTATATAATTCAAAATATATTTCAATATTGGGATTTTTTTTTGTATTTAAGAATGTAGTGCTCGGTGATGTCTTTACCGGTGTCTCAGTATGAAGCTCTTCTGGCGGAAATGCGCGGCCTGAGGCGAAAGGCACAGCGTGTTCAACAAATCGCCAAGCCACTTATACAGGGTGATTCCCATCAAGGGTTCTCGTCTTACGAAGGTGCGTCGGGAAATCTCGGCGTCTACCTGTCACATTCCGAACGATTTCATGTAAGTACCGAAAAAAATGTTATCAGTTATACAATTTTAGCTATAAAAAAAAAACGAAATCGTAAACCCATATGTATGTATTTATTTCTATCAAATTTACTTTTTTTACTGCATTTCTAAGTAGGAATAGAAAAAAGTTGTTTGAACATCTGCTTTGTTGTTTCGAGATTCGTGAGAATTTTATTTCGGGATTTAGTTTTTTTTACCTAATATACAGGGTGGTTCATTATTAAATATCCTGAAAACAAAAACATCACAATTTTTTTAATTTATTTAATAATTTACTACTACAAAATTCTTTACAGGGTGTTTAGTTTCTCATTATAAGCAAATTGTATTTTCTACTGTATTTTCTTTAAAGACTTTTGACCCCCCAAGTCGGGAAATGTGTCTCTAACCCGTTGAGTGGGGGGAGTGAAACTAGGTAATTTTTTAACAGTTTTTGAAAAATCATCTCTATTCACTAACATAATTTTTTTAAATATATTTCTTGAATTTTTTAATGCAAATCTGTCAAAAATTAACTTGCCAACTTTCAAAATAGAATTAAAAAAATGAACATCTGTCAAAAATGAGCTTAATCTCTGTCAAAACTGAGTTCAACGTGAAATTAAATATCCATCAAAAATATTTGACGTCTGTCAAAAATATGCTTGACGTCTGTAAAATATAAACTTGACATTTGTTAAAAATGTTCTTGACGTCAGTTAAAAATGAACTCGACCTCTGTCAAAAATGTGCTTGATGTCTGTTAAAAATAAACTTGGAATCTGTCAAAAAGGAGCTCTACTTCTGTCAAAAATGAGCTTGATCTCTGTCAAAAATGAGTTCAACGTCAAATAAAATATCAAAAATATTTGACGTCTGTCAAAAATATGCTTGACGTCTGTCAAATATAAACTTGAAATCTGTTAAAAACGTTCTTGACGTCAGTCAAAAATGAACTTGACCTCTGTTAAAAATATGCTTGATGTCTGTCAAAAAGAAACTGGACATATGTTGAAAAATGAGCTTGATGTATGTCAAAAAGAAACTTGGAATCTGTCAAAAATGTGCTCTACTTCTGTCAAAAATCAGCTTGACGACTGTCACAAAAATATTTAAATCTGTCAAAAATGAGCTTGAAATATGTCAAAAAGAAACTTAATACCTGTCAAAACTGTGCTTAACTTGACATCTGCGAAAATGTGCTTAATGAATATAAAAAAATTGCATATGTAAAAAGGAACATATATATGTCAATCAAAAATAAACTTGACATCTGTTAAAAATGAGCTCTACTTCTGTCAAAAATGAGCTTAATATCTGTCAAAAATGAGTTCAACGTCAAATAAAATATCCATCAAAAATATTTGACGTCTGTCAAAAATATGCTTGACGTCTGTAAAATATAAACTTGACATTTGTTAAAAATGTTCTTGACGTCAGTTAAAAATGAACTCGACCTCTGTCAAAAATGTGGTTGATGTTTGTCAAAAAGAAACTTGACATGTGTTGAAAAATGAACTTGATGTATGTCAAAAAGAAACTTGGAATCTGTCAAAAATGTGCCTGACGATTGTCAAAAAAAGATTTAAATCTGTCGAAAATGAGTTCGAAATATGTCAAAAAGAAACTTAATACCTGTCAAAACTGAGCTTAATTTGACGTCTGCGAAAATGTTCTCGATGAATATAAAAAATGACATATGTAAAAAGGAACATATATGTCAAAAATGAGCTTAACGTCAATCAAAAATAAACTTGACATCTGTTAAAGATTAGCTCTACTTCTGTCAAAAATGAGCTTGATCTCTGTCAAAAATGAGTTCAATGTCAAATAAAATAACTCAAAAATATTTGACGTCTGTCAAAAATATGCTTGACGTCTGTCGAATATAAACTTAACATCTGTTAAAAAAGTTCTTGACATCGGTTAAAAATGATCTCGACCTCTGTCAAAAATGTGTTTGATGTCTGTCAAAAAAAAACTTGACATATATGTTGAAAACTGAGCTTTGTGTATGTCAAAAAGAAACTTGGAATCTGTCAAAAATAAGCCCTATTTCGGTCAAAAATGAGCTTGATTTCTGTCAAAAATGAGTTTTAACGTTAAATAGAATATCTATCAAAAGTATGCTTGATGTCTGTCAAAAATATGCTATAAATATAATCTTGAAATTTGTTAAAAATGTCTGTCAAAAAGAAACTTAACATCTGTCAAAAAGAAACAACTTGATATAAGTTCGACCTTAACATCAATTGAATAGAAACTTAACATATGTTAAAAATAACCTTAAAGTCAGTCAAATAGAAACTTGGCATCTGTCAAAAATGAACTTAACAAACTTAATTTTCTGAAAAAAATTTTTTTTTGAAAAATATATAAATATTAAAAGTTCTAATTTTAAACATTAGAATAATATTTAATAAAAGCGGGAAACTTGACATTCGTCAAAAATGAGCTTGACGCCTGTCAAAAAAAACTTGCGTCTGTAAAAAAGAAACTTGGCGTCTGTCAAATAGAAACTTGGCGTCTGTCAAATAAAAACTTGAGATATGTCATTAGGAAACTTGACATATGTCAAAAAGAAACTTGACATATGTCAAAAAGAAACTTGACGTATGTCAAAAATGTGCTCCCTGTCTGTCAAAAATGAGTGAATTTTAAACTAATCTGATTGTTTGTTTGTTACGGTTGTAACATTTTATATGGTTGTTGAAAAAAATTGAAAACTTGAAAAGTTTGTTCGATATGGTGACTCCAAGATGGCGGATGAGATTTATGATTATGTACCGATTTCATTCAAAATTCTCATGTAGGTATTTTTGGGGTCGGAGATTATTATTTTTTTGTCAAAATTAATAAAATCAAGATGGCGATCCCAAGATGGCGGACGAAATTTATGATTATTGACCGATTTCATTCAAAATTAGTATGTGGTGATTTTTGGGGTCGGAGATTATTATTTTTTTGTCAAAATTAATAAAATCAAGATGGCGATCCCAAGATGGCGGACGAAATTTATGATTATTGACCGATTTCATTCAAAATTAGTATGTGGTGATTTTTGGGGTCGGAGATTATGAATTTTTTGTCAAAGTTAATAAATTCAAGATGGCGACTGCAAGATGATGGACGATATTTAAGATTATTTTCAGATTCTATTCAAAATTGTTATGTGGACATTTTTTGGGTCGGAGATTATGAATTTTTTGCCAAAATCAATATAATCAAGATGGCGACTCCCAAGATGGCGGACGAGATTTATGTTTATTGACCGATTTCATTCAAAATTGGTATGTGGAGGTTTTTGCGGTCGAAGATTATGAATTTTTTGTCAAACTTAATAAATTCAAGATGGCGACTGCAAGATAGTGGACGATATTTAAGATTATTTTCCGATTCTATTCAAAATTGTTATGTGGGAATTTTTGTTGTCGGAGATTATGAATTTTGTATTAAAATTAATAAAACCAAGATGGCGACTCCAAGATGGTGGACGATATTTAAGATTATTTAAAAATTCTATTCAAAATTGGTATGTGGGTTTTTTTTGGTCAAATTATGAATTTTTTATCAAAATTAATAGAATCAAGATGGCGACTCCCAAGATGGCGGACGAGATTTATGATTATTGACCGATTTCATTCAAAATTAGTATGTGGTGGTTTTTGGGGTCGGAGATTATGAATTTTTTGTCAAAATGAATAAAATCAAGATGGCGACTCCCAAGATGGAGGACGAGATTTATGATTATTGACTGATTTCATTCAAAATTGGTATGTGGGGGTTTTTGGGATCGGAGATTACGAATTTTTTGTCAAAAATTAATTCAAGATGGCGACTTCAAGATGGCGGACGAGATGTATTATTATTGACCGATTCTATTCAAAATTGGAAAGTTATGGTTTTTAGGATCGGAGATTATGAATTTTTGGTCAAAAATAATGATATCAAGATGGCGATTCCAAGATGGCTTACGATATTTATGATTATTTACTGATTCTATTTAAAATTGGTATGTGGGGGTTCTTCGGGTCGGAGATTATGGATTTTTTGTCAAAATGGCGACTTCAAGTTGTTTGAAAAATTTGTTCATTATGATGTCCAGATGTGCAGAAAACCAATTTTGACCATAGAATAACCATTAACATACATAGGCCGTTCGAGATAGTTTAAAATAAAACTATCAATACTGAATCTAAATTGAATTACGAAGAAAAAAAACTGTCAATACTGAATCTAAATTAAATTACGTGGAAAAAAATTACCAGGTGACTGGAATATTAAGAATATTTACGCGTTCATCAGTATCTTATAATTCTGACCGGACTATAACACATGTGGCACTAATTGAGGGAGTGTTTCATCGACACATGTTACGTGTAGACTAAACGAAAATAATAAAATAAGAGAGCGCAACATTGGATATTATCCTTGAGTAGGTGTATCAAAAAAGGTAAAACTGAACAATAATTTGGTCAATGTCATCATCATTGATATTACCAGAACGCCTTATTTGGTAGGAGAAGGCGCTTCACATACAAATTAATGCAATTATAATGTACGAGAATGATTTAATATGTTCGCATAAAATTTCACGACGTTTAAATTATAAAAAAAATTGAAATTACTAAAAAAAATGATGGTAGAGTCAATTTTATTACTAGAAAATTACGTAAGTAGTCAAATTTTACTTTTCTAACAAAAACAATGAACTTATCATCGACGCCTCGTATATCACTCCATCGCTTGCGTACTCGTACGTCTTCCTGCAATGCAGCATTCACATTCTCATTTCACTTTTCCTCTCTTCGAGTTATAGCGCCTCTTATTCAGTTTCTTCGAATATACGGTTCCGGAAACTTAGCCACAATCTGACTGTGTGCGGTGCGTAAACCCGAGTTATTTTTATCAGAAATTATAATAAATAACATTCGAAATACTAGTAAAAGATGCTTAAAGAAGTGACGAGAGTTAATGAAGTGTTTTAAGTGATTTTGGATAAAGTTGGATATTGTATATAGATTATGGTTTGTAATTTTATTATTGTTGTGTATAGATAAAAATTTTCTTACCAAATTTGGTGGCATAATAATGGTAATGGGTACAATACGATATTTCACAGAATTCGTATAGTTTTGTGGTTTATATATAGTCTATTATAGCATTTTTTTCCTTATTAACAAATTATTTTAAAATTCATATTAAATAAACTACAGAAGACAATAATTTAGAATTAATAATTTTATATGTGACCATTAAATTGGATTTTACAGCGAGCGGAGCGAGTTTAACATTTGATAATAATAATCTGAATTGTTTTCTTTAAACTCAATAAAGCTTTATTCCTTTAGAGATGTTTACTATCGAAATGATAGCGGCGATATCTGTCAAAATTGAGTTCGACGTCTATCAAAACGAAACTTGACATATGTCAAAAAGAAACAAAAAGAAAATTCATATATGTCAAAAATGTGCTCACGTCAGTCAAATAGAAACTTGACATATGTCAAAAAGAAACAAAAAGAAAATTAATTGATATATGTCAAAAATGAGCTTCACGTCAGTCAAATAGAAACTTGACATATGTCAAAAAGAAACAAAAAGAAAATTAATTGATATATGTCAAAAATGAGCTTCACGTCAGTCAAATAGAAACTTGACATCTAACAAAAAGAAACTTGACATATGTCAAAAAGAAACAAAAAGAAAATTCATATATGTCAAAAATGTGCTCACGTCAGTCAAATAGAAACTTGACATCTATCAAAAAGAAACTTGATATCTGTCAAAATGAAACTTGACATCTGTCAAAAAGAAACTTGATATATATATCAAAAATTTGTTAGGCGTCTTATCAAAAATGAGGTTGACGCCTGTCAAAAAATTATTTGATGTGCATCAAAAATGTGTTTGACGTCTGTCAAAAAGAAAGTTGAAATATGTCAAAAAAAAATTGGCATACGTCAAAAATTTGCTTGACGTCTGTCAAAACGAATCCTGATCTATGTCAAAAATGAACTTAACGTAAGTCAAATAGAAAATGATCCAAATAGAAACTTGACATCTGTAAAAATGAGCTTGAGGTCTGTCAAAAAGAAACAGAAAATTGATATACATACGTCAAAAATTTGGTCGAGAGAATTTTTAAAATGAGAAAAATAATCTGAAAAACCGAAAATATCCGAATAAACGAAAAAATCTAAAAAAACGAAAAAATCAGAAAAAAACGACAAAATCTAAAAAAATTAAAGGAAATCGAAAAAAACGAAAAAACAGAGGAATAGGAAAAAATTAGGAAATAAAAGAAAACATTAGAAAAAAAAGACAATAAGGAAAGAGGAAAAATCGAAAAAAATCAGAAAAAAATTGGAAAAATAGAAAAATTTAAAAACCGCTAAAAATCGAAAAAAGTCGTAAAAAATCGGAAAAAAATTGCAAAAAAATAGCAAAAAATGGCAAAAAACGCAAAACCAAAAAACAACCAAAAAAGAGGGAAATAATTGTGTAACCGTCAAAAAAAAATTAAAAAGTCAGAGGAATAAGAAAAAAATGAGAAAAAATCAGAAAAATTGGAAAAAGCAAAACAAGAGGAACAAATCGAAAAAAAATTCAATGAAAAAAAAATGAAGAAAAATTAAAAAAATCGGAAAAAAATAGAAAAAAACAACAAATCAGAAAAATCAAAAAAAAAAACGAGAAAAAATCAAGAATGAGAAAAAAATCGAAAAACCGATAACTGAAAATAAACAAAAATCCGAAAATATAAAAAAAAACAGAAAATATTGGAAAAAATGCTAAAAAAAAATTGAAAAAAGTCGCAAAAAAGCGGAGAAAAAAATCACAAAAAAATCCCAAAAAGCAAAAACAAGAAACAACCAAAAAAAATGGAAAAGCTCAGAAAACAAAAGTATGGAATAAAAAAAACAATGAGAAAAAGATGAGAAAAATTAAGAAAAAAAAAATCAGAAAATAAAAAAAGAGGAAAATCGGAAAACAAGAGTAACAACAAATAAAAAAAAACAGTACAATGAGAAAAAATGACGAAGAAAAAAAATTAGAAAAAACCAACAAATCAGAAAAATGAGAAAAAACAAGAAAAAAATTAGAAAAAATAAAAAAAAATAGAAAAAATCCGAAAGAAATCTGAAATATGAGAAAAAAAAAACAAAAAAACCAGAGTAATAAGAAAAATGAGAAAAAATTAGAAAAAATCGAAAAAAAAATAATAAAAAATCAGAAAAATAAAACTTTTCTCCCACTATAAAATAATTATAAACGATATAAAAAGATGTAGAAAGAGACAGAGAGTAAGAGAAAGAGTGGGAAGGTCGCCAGGAGGGGGGCATAACGCTTTTTCCTTACGTAACGCTTTCTGCCAATTAGAGAAACAAATAGAAAAAAAACAGTACAATGAGGAAAAAATGACGAAGAATTAGAAAAAATCGAAAAAAATTAGAAAAAATAAAAAAAAAATCCAAAAGAAATCTGAAATATGAGAAAAAAAAACAAAAAAATCAGAGGAATAAGAAAAATGAGAAAAAATTAGAAAAAATCGAAAAAAAAAAAATAAAAAATCAGAAAAATAAAACTTTCTCACACTATAAAATAATTATAAACGATATAAAAAAATGTAGAAAGAGACAGAGAGTAAGAGGAAGAGTGGGAAGGTCGCCAGGAGGGGGGCATAACGCTTTTTTCTTACGTAACGCTTTCTGCCAATTAGCTCTTACCGTAAGCCGCGTTAATGAAATTCGTTCCAAAAATATGAAATATGTCATATATGAGTTTGATATCTGTCAAAAAGAAATTTGATATGTGTCAAAAATGAGCTTGACAGCTGTCAAAAATAAAATTGACAGCGGCGATTTATTTAGCTTAATCCTTCGTATTTTTTTTGAAATAAAAAACCTGTCAAAAACTCACTCTTAATTCTAATTTGGGAAATCTTCGGTTTTCCAACCTATATTGGTTCACCCTGTATTATTTGTGGAAAAATTTCCATAAACAAACGAGATAAATTAGATATAAAAATCGTGACAGGAGAGAAATCAAGTAGGTAAAACTATAATCAATGAAGATCCTGATCCATTCACTTTGAAATTTTATCACAATCGATGAAAGTTCGTTAAATTCCAATCAAAAAAAAAAAAAAACAATCACAATTTTAACTAAAATTTAATTCAACTTTTTTAAAAAAAATTCAAACCAAATTTTATAAATTTTAATGAAAAATTTCATATTTATATGTAGCGGAAAAGTAAAAATTAGTAAATTTAAAAATCTGTTATTAATTTTCCCCACTTTATTTTTTCCTGTTTTTCCCTGTTTTTTATTGTATTTTCCTATTTTCAGGATTTATTCCCAAGTTTCCATATTTCCTTTATTTTTTCTGTTTTCCCTATTTTGCTTTATTTTTCCAATTTTATTTCATGTTTCCCAATCTTTCCATTTTTGTCCCATTTCCTGCTTTCTCTAATTTTTCCTGTTTTTTTCTTATTTTCCCCTGTTTTTCTATAAAATTTCCTATTTTCCCTATTTATCTCTATTTTTCCCAATTTTTCCTCTTTTGTCCTATTTTTATATATTTTTTCCTATTTTTCCATTTTTTCTATTGGTCCATATTTTTTTTATTTTATTATTTTTCCCCAATTTTTCTTGTTCTTCATTAAAAGAAATTCAATTAAAATTTTATAAATTTGAATGAAAAATTTCAACCTATTTATTTGTAGCGGGAATTTTTATATTTTTTTTATTTCCTTTGTTTTCTTTTTTTTCTATTTTCCCTGTTTGGCTTTATTTTTTCTATTTTACTTTATTATTTTTTCCTGGTTTTCCCTGTATTTCATTTATTTTTCTTTATGTTTCTCTATTTTTCCTATTTTGCTTTATTTTCCCTATTTTATTTTATTTTTCCCATTTTTTTTCAATTTTTTCCTATTTTTCTGTTTTTCATTATTTTTCCCATTTTCCCTATTTATATATTTTTCACTATTTTCCCTATTTCCTTTACTTTTCACTATTTTCCCTATTGTTCCCTATTTTGCTTTATTTACCCAATTATACTTTGTTTTTTCCAATTTTTCCTTTTTTGCGCCATTTTTCCCTGTATTTCTCTATTTTTCCCCGTTTTTACCATTTTTTCTATTTTTCACTATTTTTCCCCATTTTCTTTGTTTTTCTTTATTTTTCTCCATTTTCCCTGTCTCAATATTTTGCTTTATTTTTCCTATTTATCTCTATTTTTCCCAATTTTTCCTCTTTGGTCATATTTTTCCTATTTTCTTATTTTTTGTATTGTTCCATATTTTTTTTATTTCATTATTTTTCCCCAATTTTTCTTGTTCTTCATTAAAAAAAAATCAATCAAAATTTTATAAATTTGAATGAAAAATCTCAACCTATTTATATGTAGCGGGAAAGTAAAAATTAGTATATTTAACAATCTATTTTTAGTTTTTTCTACTTTATCTATTTTTTCGTATTTTCCCTGTTTATTCCTATTTTTCACAATTTTTAATCTATTTTTTTTATTTTCTTTTCCTTTTTTTCTATTTTTCCAGTTTGGCTTTATTTTTTCTATTTTACTTTATTTTTCCCAAATTTTTCCTTTTTTGTCCCATTTTTTCCTGTTTTTTCTCTGTATTTCATTTATTTTTCTTTATGTTTCTCTATTTTGCTTTATTTTCAATATTTTATTTTATTTTTCCCTATTTTCTCTTTTTATCTTTGTTTTTTCCTATTTATATATTTTTCACTATTTTCCCTATTTCCACTACGTTTCACTATTTTCCCTATTATTCCCTGTTTTGCTTTATTTTCCCAATTTTACTTTGTTTTTTCCAATTTTTCCTTTTTTGCCCCATTTTTCCCTGTTTTCTCTATTTTTCCCTGTTTTCCCTATTTTTTCTATTTTTTCGTGTTTTTCCCTATTTTTTCTTCTTTTCCTATTTTTTTCTTTTTTTTCTTTTCCCCAATTTTTCTTGTTTTCCTTCCCTTTTCCAATGTTTACCTATTTTTTTCCTATTTTTCCTTATTTTTCCCTACTTGTCTTATTTTTTCCAATTTTTCACTCATTATCTTTTCTTGTTTTACTTTATTTTTATCTATTTTCCCTATTTTTCTATACTTTTGTCATTTTCCTATTTTTCGATATTTGCTTTTTTTTCTTTTTGTTGTTCTATTTTCCCTCTTTTTTCTCTATTTTGCTTAATTTTTCCGTGTTTTACTTTATTTTTTCCGATTTTTTGTCTTTTACCCTATTCTTCTCTATTTGGTCCTATTTTCCCCATTTTTTCAAATTTTACCCCAATTTTTTTATTTTCTTATTTTTTCCCATTTTTTTCTTGTTTTTTCTTTAAAAAATTCAATCTAAATTTTATAAATTTCAACCAATTTACACTCGTATATGTAGTGGGAAAATAAAAATTAGTATATTTAAAAATCTATAATTAGATTTATTTACTTATTGTTAACATGTCATCTAATTGAAAATTCCTCAAAGTAATTAATTTTTTGGTCTTTTTAACACTTCAATACCGGCGAGTGTTACGTAAATATCCGCTTCCATAAATAAATTTGACATTTACGCTTTGCTGAAAACGCTCCGTTGGAAGATTTCAAATAAAAAAAAAAAAAAAAAAAAATTAGTACAGAATTCTATAAATAAAAATCAATTTTTAAGCATACATTTTAATGAATTATTACTAAATAACATACAGGGTGATTAACTTGTACTTCGAAGTATAGATATCTAAATATATAAAAAAAGTATTGGGTGTTCCATTAAAAAAAAACTTTGATATGTTGTGACTTTATTAAACACCCTGTATATAATTTTAAAATTTGGAGTTTAACTCCATGTATAATTTGTATTTAAAATTTTTTTTCGTATCTCTTAAAACAACTAACTTCGGAATATAAATTGATCACCCTGTATTTTATTTTATGAACATGATATGGTCGATTATGTAGCGTGCCAAAAGTTCGATCCTACCCAAGACCTTGATATATCGCATATCTCGTTTAATTTGTAACAAGCAGACATAATATTTTAAGTTTTTAGGTCACAATCATCACTGGAAATAATAATTGTGCAAACCAGATATCCAGACCATCCATATATACAGAGTGGTCCAATTATATTTGTAGCATTGTAACTAATAAATATATCAAAATGAAAAAAAAAACTATTTTAATTGGTTCGAAAATTTCTACAACTCATTTATACACAGTGATCCATATTCAAGTTACTAAAAAGTTTTTTTTTTAAACGAGACACCCTATATATTTTTACATTTTTGGATTACTGTATTGGGCGAGTGTTAAAAAATACACGGTGTTTCATTAAAAAAACAAATTACAAATTTTGAAAATTTAATGTTATGTTATAAACACCCTGTATATTTTTAAATAATTATAAAATATGGATGAGGTAAACTCATATCTAAATTAACTAAAACTTTTTTTCCAAAATTTATTAAATATATTAATTTTTGATTAATTTTGAAATGTAGCTACCTGAAGATGGATCACTCTATATAAATGAAACTATTTTCTAGTTGTAAGGATTTTCGAACCAATTAAAAGATTTTTTTTCATTTTGATATATTTATTGGTTTCGACGCTTCGACGGGAAGATAATTGGCCCACCCTGTATTATATACAGGGTGATTTAGCATACTTTAATTAAATTAAATAAAAAAAAATTGAGCGATCGGGTTACCCCCGTTAGGAACTAAATTCCTTATATTCTTTTTTTTCTTTCGATTTTTTTTTAATTTTCACCCATTTTTCTTAATTTTTTCCTTTCTTTCCTTATTTTTCTCTATTTGTTAATGTTTTTCACTTTTTTCCCTATTTTTATCGATTTTCCCGATTTTTCCATACTTTTCCCCCACTTTTTCTCAATTTTTACTATTTTTTCCTACTTTTCCCTATTTACTTTAGTTTTCTTTATTATCTCTATTTTCCCTATTTTGCTTTATTTTCCATATTTTACTTTATTTTTCGCAGTTTTCCTCTTTTGCAGTATTTTTCTCTAATTTTAGCTACTTTTCATATTTTTCCCTGCTTTTTTCTTATTTCTCTAGTTTTCATCAGTTTTTCTTGATTTTCTTTACTTTATTCAATTCTTACCTATTTTTCCCAATTTTTCCCTGTTAATCTTTAATTTCCCTAATATTACCCATTTTCCGAACTTTTACTATTTTTTCATACTTTTTCCTTACTTGTTCTCATTTTTCCTATTTTTCCCTATTTTTTTCCTTTCTTTTCTTTATTTTTTTTATTTTCTATTTTTTTTGTTGTCTATTTCTATTTTATCCCATTTTCCCAATTTTTTTCCTGTTTTTCACTATTTCCTTTCTTTTCTTTTATTTCCTATTTTCTCTAATTTTCCCTATTTTGCCTTATTTTTCCCTATTTTGCCTTATTTTTCCCCATTTTTCTTCTTTTGTCCCATTTACCCTATTTTCTCTATTTTTTCCTATTTCTTTTTTATTTTATTTTTCCCCATTTTTTCCTGTTTTTCACTATTTCCTTTCCTTTCTTTAATTTTTTTATTTTCAATTTTCTATATTTTGCCTTATTTTTCTCCATTTTTCTTCTTTTGACCCATTTACCCTATTTTCTCTATTTTTTTCCTTTTTCTCCTGTCTATTTCTTTTTTATTTTATTTTTCCCCATTTTTTCCTGTTATTCACTATTTCCTTTCTTTTCTTTAATTTTTTTATTTTCTATTTTCTCTAATTTTCCATAGTTTGCCTTATTTTTCCCCATTTTTCTTCTTTTGTCCCATTTACCCTATTTTCTCTATTTTTTCCTATTTCTCCTGTCTATTTCTATTTTATTCTATTTTTCCCTATTTTTTATTATTTCCCCATTTCTCCCCAATTTTTCGTTACTTTTCCAATTTTTATCTATTTTACCTATTTTTTCCCATGTTTCCTTATATTTCCTGTTTTTTCCTATTTTCCATATTTTTCCCTGCTTTTCCTATTTTTATCTATTTTCCCACACTTTTTCCTTACTTTTGTTAATTTTTCCTATTTTCCCTATTTTTTCCCATTTTTCTCTATTTGAGTAAATAAAAAAATTAACAAAAAAAAATAGCAAAAATGATCAAAAATTAATTGAAAAGAAGCAAAACAATGATCAAAAATGAGGAAAAAAATAGTAAAAATTAGAAAAAAATTAGCAAGAAATTAATACAAATTAGCAAAAGTTATCAAAAATCACAAAAATTAGAAAAAAAAATGAACAAAAAAATTACAAAGTTGGTAGCAAAAATTATCAAAATTTAAAAAATGAGCGAAAATTAAGAAAAAATTACAGAAAAAAAGGCAAAATATGAGAAAAATTAATAAGAAATTAGCAAAAAATTGGGAAAAATTTACACAAATTATCAAAAAAAAAATGGCAAAAATAGCAAAATAAAAAGAAAAAAGTGAGCAAAAAAATTAACAAAAATTAGCAGAAGTTTGTAAAAAAAAGGGCAAAAATTATCAAAATTTAAAAAAAGAGCAAAAATTAAGAAAAAATTACAGAAAAAAAGGCAAAATATGACAAAAATTTGTAAGAAATTTGCAAAAAAATTGGAAAAATTTACACAAATTAGCAAAAAAAAAATGGCAAAAATAACAAAAACTAGAAAAAAGTAAGCAAAAAAATTAACAAAAAATGACAAAAATTATCAAAAATTAAAAAACAAATGAGTAAAAAAATAAGCAAAAATGAGCAAAAAATAACAAAAACTAGAAAAAAAATGAGCAAAAAGTTATTAAAAATTAGCAGAAGTTTGTAAAATAAATTGCAAAAAATAGCAAAAATTATCAAAAACTAAAAAAAGAAGCAAAACAGTGATCAAGAATGAGCAAAAAGATAGTAAAAATTGGAAAAATATTAGCAAAAAATTAGCAGAAGTTAGAAAAAAATAAGCAGAAGTTAGTAAAAAAAAATTAACAAAAAAAATAGCAAAAATTATCAAAAATTAATTGAAAAGAAGCAAAACAATGATCAAAAATGAGCAAAAAAATATCAAAATTTGGAAAAATATTAGCAAAAAATAAACAAAAATTAGCAGAAGTTAGAAAAAAAATTAGCAGAAGTTAGTAAAAAAAATTAACAAAAAAAAAACAAAAAAAATAGCAAAAATTATCAAAAATTAATTGAAAAGAAGCAAAACAATGATCAAAAATGAGCAAAAAAATATCAAAATTTGGAAAAATATTAGCCAAAAATAAACAAAAATTAGCAGAAGTTAGAAAAAAAATAAGCAGAAGTTAGTAAAAAAAATTAACAAAAAAAAAAACAAAAAAAATAGCAAAAATTATCAAAAATTAATTGAAAAGAAGCAAAACAATGATCAAAAATGAGCAAAAAAATATCAAAATTTGGAAAAATATTAGCCAAAAATAAACAAAAATTAGCAGAAGTTAGAAAAAAAATTAGCAGAAGTTAGTAAAAAAAATTAAAAAACAAAAATAGCAAAAATTAATAGAAAAGAAGCAAAACAATGGTCAAAAATGAGCAAAAAAAGCAAAAATTGGAAAAAAATTAGCCAAAAATAAACAAAAATTGGCAGAAGTTAGTAAAAAAAAATAACAAAAGAAATAGCAAAATAATTATCAAAAATTAGGAAAGTTGTTATTTAAAATACTAGAATATATATTTTATTTTTTAATTGATTATAATGATAAATTAATTTTATATTTTTAATTAATTTTTTTTTTGGTTTTGTTTAAATAATTTTACTCCTACTTGGATATTTATTTTATTTTATTTTCTAACCTAACCAGTTTGCCTTGAATTTATTTCGCATCCTTGTTTGAAAAACAAAGTCATAATTTCTTCCTTTATTCCTTCTGGGAATGTCGTGGGATGAAAATCGATAATTTTGTTCTTTGAAATATTTATGTACAATATGGTGCAATTAAATACGATTAAAAAATAATATAAATGTAAATTAATTTAAAAGTCACATTAAAATTAATAAAAAAAAATATATTTGTATTTATGGAAAGAATAAACCTTGCAAATATCACCATTAAATTTAAAAATAGTTCAGTTGAGTCACTGGTTGGTTATTGACATGGAATGACCCTCAATATAAACAAATTTAGACCGAATTTTTTTTCTTTTTTATATATTTTTTAATAATAACTCACTAATTTATTTAAATTAAATCTAACAAAGAATATAAATGCTAATTATAGTAGTGAAAGTAAACAGAGTGAATCATATAGAGATAAATTTATTATTATTATTATTATTATTATTAGAGAGAAAGATCTAAGTTTATGACACACTTAACATATGTTCATTATTGTATAGTTTCTTTTCGATTGTAAATCTTTTATCTGGTAGAATGGAAAAAAAACAAACAGATCCGAGTTATTTTCTGATGTAGGTATACAAGAACAGCTGTTTTTTACATTTTGGTACATAGAGTGTAACATAAAAAATTTACACCGTTTATTTTAAGAAACACCAAAATCTGTTTTTTTTTTTTATAATCAATATATATTTTCTTACTTTAAGTTGTGTTTAACTGAGTTTTTTTGCTACAAACTTTGTAATCTTTTGTTCATTTTTTTCCATTTTTTGAGTTTTTTTTTTGTTAACTTCTGCTAATTTGTATTAATTTTTCTTAATTTTTTACTAATTTTTACTATTTTTTTGCTCATTTTTTTAATTTTTGATAATTTTTGCAATTTTTTTTTTAGAAACTTCTACTAATTTTTGCCACTTTTTTTTGATACTTTTTCTTAATTTTTTGCTATTTTTTTACCAATTTTTACTATCTTTTTGCTCATTCTTGATCACTGTTTTGCTTCTTTTTTTTAATTTTTGATAATTTTTGCAATTTTTTTTTTTAGAAACTTTACTAATTTTTGCCACTTTTTTTTGATACTTTTTCTTAATTTTTTGCTATTTTTTTACCAATTTTTACTATCTTTTTGCTCATTCTTGATCACTGTTTTGCTTCTTTTTTTTAATTTTTGATAATTTTTGCTATTTTTTGCAATTTATTTTACAAACTTCTGCTAATTTTTAATAACTCATTTTTTTTCTAGTTTTTGTTATTTTTTGCTTATTTTTTTACTCATTTGTTTTTTAATTTTTGATAATTTTTGCCCTTTTTTTACAAACTTCTGCTAATTTTTGTTAATTTTTTTGCTCACTTTTTTTTGCTATTTTTGCCATTTTTTTTTTGCTAATTTGTGTAAATTTTTGCCTTTTTTTTTCTGTAAATTTTTCTTAATTTTAGCTCATTTTTTGGCTCTTTTTTTAAATTTTGATAATTTTTGCAATTTTCTTACTCTGTGTTTAAATGAGTTTTTTTGCTACCAACTTTGTAATTTTTTTTTCTAATTTTTGTGATTTTTTTGGTAACTTTTGTTAATTTGTATTAATTTCTTGCTATATTTTTTCTAATTTTTACTATTTTTTTGCTCATTTTTGATCATTGTTTTGCTTCTTTTTTTTAATTTTTGATATTTTTTTGTCAATTTTTGCTAATTTTTTGTTCATTTTTTTTCTAGTTTTTGTTATTTTTTTTGCTCATTTTTGGTAATTTTTTAACTTATTTGTTTTTTAATTTTTGATAATTTTTGTCATTTTTTGTTAATTTTTTTGCTTACTTTTTTCTAGTTTTTGTTATTTTTGCCATTTTTTTTTGCTAATTTGTGTAAATTTTTCCTAATTTTTTGCAAATTTCTTACAAATTTTTGTCATATTTTGCCTTCTGTTAATTTTTCTTAATTTTGCTTATTTTTTCTACTTTTTTTCTAATTTTTGCTCAGTTTTGATCATTTTTGGCTGTTTTTTTTTAAATTTTGATAATTTTTGCCATTTGCTTTTTAAAAACTTCTACTAATGTTTGTTAACTTTTTTGCTGATTTTTTCTATTTTTTGATACTTTTTGCTATTTTTTGCTACTTTTTTTGATGTTTCTTAATTTTTTACTAATTTTTACTATTTTTTTTTGCTCATTTTTGATCATTGTGGTGCTTCTCTTTTATAAATTTTTGATCATTTTTTCTTTTTTTTTTTTTGCAATTTATTTTGCTGCTAATTTGTATTATTTTTTCTTAATTTTTTTACTAATTTTTACTATTTTTTTTTTGCCATTTTGCCATTTTTTTACTTATTTTTAATAACTTTTTGCTCATTTTTTTCTAGTTTTTTTCCATTTTTTGCCAATTTGTGTGTCAATTTTTCCCATTTTTTTTTGCAAATTTTTGCATTTTTTTTTTCTAATAAAAAAAATATGGAAAAATAGGAAACCTATAAAAAATGAGAAAAACAGGGAAAAATAGAGCAAAATTGGGAAAATGAGGCAAAAGAGGAAAAATAGGAAAAATAAAGTAAAATGGGGAAAAATAAAGCAAAACAGGGAAAATAGAGAAAAATAAAGGAAATAACGAAAAATAGGAAAAAATAGGTAAAATAGAGAAAAATAGGGAAAATAAAAAAAGTGAGGAAAGATTATGAAAAAATAAGAAAAATAGACAAAAATAGGGAAAAATATTATAAGTAGAGAAAAATAGGAAAAAGTAGGAAAAGTATGGAAAAATAGAAAAAAAGGCGAGTGGGTAAAAATAGAGAAAAATTGGGAAAATTAGGTAAAAACTGGAAAAGTTAGAAAAAATTTGGGAAAAATAGGGAAATAAGAAAAAATATTGAAAAATAGGAAAAAATAGAACAAATAGGAGAAATAGGGAAAATATAAAGAAAAATAAAATCATGAAAAATAAAGCAAAATAGGGAAAAACATAGAAAATAGAGAAAAATAAAAAATATAGAAAGGAAAGGAAATAGGGAAAAATTGGAAAAAATATGGAAAAATAGGAAAAAACAAAGAAAAATGAACAAATACGGCAAATAAGGAAAAATGGGGAAAAACACTAGTTTTTTTTCTATTATTTGCCATTTTTTCTTCAGCTAATTTGTATTAATTTTTCCTAAAACTTTTTTCAAATTTTTTGCCATTTTTCCAACTTTTCTCAATTTTTTTAAATGCGCTGTTTTGTAATTTTTTTCTAATTTTTGCCATTTTTTCAAATTTTTGCTAATATTGACCAAGTTTTGATATATTTTTTGCTAATTTATACTAACCTCTGCCGCGCTTAAAATTTTTTTCTAATATTGGCTAATTTTTGATAATTTGTTTACTAGTTTTTGCTATTTTTTTTTCTTCTAATTTTTACTAATTGTGTTGGTATTTTTTGCTACTTTTCTGTTAATTTTCACTAATTTTAGGTAATTTTTCCTTATTATTTAATATATTTTTTTGCTATTTTTTGTTAATCATTGGTAATAATAATTATTTTTTCATAAAAAAAAACAATAAAAATTGCAGCTAAACGTCGATACATTTTTGATTACTTTTTCTAATTTTTTCCTAAATTTTTCCTAATTTTTATCTAATTTTTTCTACAATTTTTGTTTAATTTCTGTATTAAACAAAAATAAAATGATAGGAAAATTACCACAGTTGATAGTTACTAATTTTACTAATCGCACAATTTTAAACAAATTTTTTATAATTTTTCATTAATTTCTGTACTAAACAAAAACAAAATAAAAGGAAAATACATTTGATCATTGCTAATTTTTTTCCTGCCAACTTAAACAAATTATTGCTATATTTTTTTTATTTTAGCATATATTTGTTTTTTCTTCTAATTATTTGACACGTTTTTGATAATTTTTTTTTAATTATTCTCATTTTTTTCTTTAATATTTTTCTAAAATTAATCTAAATTTTCTATAATTTTTTTAAATTTTCTATAATTTTTCGGATTACAGTTTCTAATTTTACTATTTTTTTTTCTAAATTCACTGAATTTTGCAAATTTGCGCAATTTTTCTTAATAGTTTTTCTCCATTTTTTGTTCTAAATTTTTTTGTTTTCTCTAATAAAAATAAAAAGAAAGATAAATTAAAACAGTACATCTAATAATTTTTCTAATTTCACTAATTTTAAAATTTTCTGTATACATATTTTAATTAAAACTATGCTGAATAATAATTAAACGAAGAAAAATATTGTAACGACATCAAAAATTCTTTACAAAATTAAAAAAAAAACTCACAAAAAAGAAGTTAGAAATTTGAACTAAATCATCCTGTATAAAAAATATTTATTTAAAAAAAAATTGGCCATTTTCCTATAATGTTTTAATTAAATTCGAATTATTGCTGTATGTCATTTCTCTTTGGTCTGTTAATTACAGCTAAAATCGTTTCACTTAACACAATTATTGAGTAGCGTTTATTTTCTCCTACGATTAATTACAATCTATGGTAGGTTTTAAATACAGAAAAAAATAAGTACTATTATAATTATGAATTTTAACTCATCCTGTATATTGAAAAATTGACATAAAAAATTCATACAGGTTAAGTTAGAAATTTGTGACTTTTGTAATTTGTTATAACTAATTAAATTATTTTTTTGGGACACCCTGTATACTTGAAAATTACAACGCAGACAAAATTGATCGATCACCCTGTATAATAAATAGTATAATGAAATGATGTGTACGTGTAGGTAATTGTTTTTTTTTTTATTATTGTTATAGAACAATGGGTCGTCTGAGCCATTAGATTATACCATGGAATCGTTACTTCTTGGTCGACATAATGGTACATCACCAAATGTAAGTTTCTTATCGATATTTCGAGAATTGTCATAAAGTTAATCGAAGATAAATCGTAATAAAATAAATTCAAATAAAAATAGCTCGAAAATGATAAGTTTATTGACCTCATTTTGATATTTTCAGAAAAAACTGCTCGTAAAACACGAGACAAATTAAATTGCGACAGCTGTATAATTGTCAACATTTTATAGTTGTTATAATTTAATTTGGTACTAACAAAAATAAAAAATATTAATTTATTTTTCCATTTTTGTTTTTTAATTTTCCTTTAGAAAAAAAAATTATTAAATTTTTTTCCTGGATTTTAACATTTATTTTTAATTTTTGTATCTTCTTTGTAATAATATTTGCGAGATTTTAAAAATTATAATTTGTTCGTAGTATTTTTAACACACTAGACAAATTAAATTGCGACAGCTGTATAATTGTCAACATTTTATAGCTGTCATAATTTAATTTGGTAGTAACAAAAATAAAAAATATTAATTTATTTTTCCATTTTTGTTTTTTAATTTCCCTTTCAAAAAAAATTATTAAATTTTTTATTTATTTTTTTTCCTGGATTTTAACATTTATTTTTATTTTTTTTATTTTCTTTGTAATAATATTTGCGGGATTTTAAAAATTATAATTTGTTCGTAGTATTTTTAACACACCGAGACAAATTAAATTGCGACAGCTGTATAATTGTCAACATTTTATAGCTGTTATAATTTAATTTGGTAGTAACAAAAATAAAAAATATTAATTTATTTTTCCATTTTTGTTTTTTAATTTCCCTTTCAAAAAAAATTATTAAATTTTTTATTTAGTTTTTTTCCTGGATTTTAACATTTATTTTTATTTTTTTTATTTTCTTTGTAATAATATTTGCGGGATTTTAAAAATTATAATTTGTTCGTAGTATTTTTAACACACCGAGACAAATTAAATTGCGACAGCTGTATAATTGTCAACATTTTATAGTTGTTATAATTTAATTTGGTACTAACAAAAATAAAAAATATTAATTTATTTTTCCATTTTTGTTTTTTAATTTTCCTTTAGAAAAAAAAATTATTAAATTTTTTTCCTGGATTTTAACATTTATTTTTAATTTTTGTATCTTCTTTGTAATAATATTTGCGAGATTTTAAAAATTATAATTTGTTCGTAGTATTTTTAACACACTAGACAAATTAAATTGCGACAGCTGTATAATTGTCAACATTTTATAGCTGTCATAATTTAATTTGGTAGTAACAAAAATAAAAAATATTAATTTATTTTTCCATTTTTGTTTTTTAATTTCCCTTTCAAAAAAAATTATTAAATTTTTTATTTATTTTTTTTCCTGGATTTTAACATTTATTTTTATTTTTTTTATTTTCTTTGTAATAATATTTGCGGGATTTTAAAAATTATAATTTGTTCGTAGTATTTTTAACACACCGAGACAAATTAAATTGCGACAGCTGTATAATTGTCAACATTTTATAGCTGTTATAATTTAATTTGGTAGTAACAAAAATAAAAAATATTAATTTATTTTTCCATTTTTGTTTTTTAATTTCCCTTTCAAAAAAAATTATTAAATTTTTTATTTAGTTTTTTTCCTGGATTTTAACATTTATTTTTATTTTTTTTATTTTCTTTGTAATAATATTTGCGGGATTTTAAAAATTATAATTTGTTCGTAGTATTTTTAACACACCGAGACAAATTAAATTGCGACAGCTGTATAATTGTCAACATTTTATAGTTGTTATAATTTAATTTGGTACTAACAAAAATAAAAAATATTAATTTATTTTTCCATTTTTGTTTTTTAATTTTCCTTTAGAAAAAAAAATTATTAAATTTTTTTCCTGGATTTTAACATTTATTTTTAATTTTTGTATCTTCTTTGTAATAATATTTGCGAGATTTTAAAAATTATAATTTGTTCGTAGTATTTTTAACACACTAGACAAATTAAATTGCGACAGCTGTATAATTGTCAACATTTTATAGCTGTCCTAATTTAATTTGGTACTAACAAAAATAAAAAATATTAATTTATTTTTCCATTTTTGTTTTTTAATTTCCCTTTCAAAAAAAATTATTAAATTTTTTATTTATTTTTTTTCCTGGATTTTAACATTTATTTTAATTTTTTTTATTTTCTTTGTAATAATATTTGCGGGATTTTAAAAATTATAATTTGTTCGTAGTATTTTTAACACACTAGACAAATTAAATTGCGACAGCTGTATAATTGTCAACATTTTATAGTTGTTATAATTTAATTTGGTACTAACAAAAATAAAAAATATTAATTTATTTTTCCATTTTTGTTTTTTAATTTTCCTTTAGAAAAAAATTATTAAATTTTTTTCCTGGATTTTAACATTTATTTTTAATTTTTTATCTTCTTTGTAATAATATTTGCGAGATTTTAAAAATTATAATTTGTTCGTAGTATTTTTAACACACTAGACAAATTAAATTGCGACAGCTGTATAATTGACAGCATTTTATAGCTGTCATAATTTAATTTGGTACTAACAAAAATAAAAAATATTAATTTATGTTTCCATTTTTGTTTTTTAATTTCCCTTTTAAAAAAAATTATTAAATTTTTTTCCTAGATTTTAAAATTTATTTTTAATTTTTTTATGTTTTTTTGTAATATTTGCGGGATTTTAAAAATTATAATTTGTTCCTGGCATTTTTAACACACCGAGACAAATTAAATTGCGACAGCTGTATAATTGTCAATATTTTATAGCTGTCCTAATTTAATTTGGTACTAACAAAAATAAAAAATATTAATTTATTTTTCCATTTTTGTTTTTTAATTTCCCTTTAGAAAAAAATTATTAAATTTTTTATTTAGTTTTTTTCCTGGATTTTAACATTTATTTTTAATTTTTTTTATTTTCTTTGTAATAATATTTGCGGGATTTTAAAAATTATAATTTGTTCGTAGTATTTTTAACACACCGAGACAAATTAAATTGCGACAGCTGTATAATTGTCAACATTTTATAGTTGTTATAATTTAATCTGGTACTAACAAAAATAAAAAATATTAATTTATTTTTCCATTTTTGTTTTTTAATTTCCCTTTAGAAAAAAATTATTAAATTTTTTTCCTGGATTTTAACATTTATTTTTATTTTTTTTATTTTCTTTGTAATAATATTTGCGGGATTTTAAAAATTATAATTTGTTCGTAACATTTTTAACACACCGAGACAAATTAAATTGCGACAGCTGTATAATTGTCAACATTTTATAGCTGTTATAATTTAATTTGGTACTAACAAAAATAAAAAATATTAATTTATTTTTCCATTTTTGTTTTTTAATTTCCCTTTAGAAAAAAATTATTAAATTTTTTATTTAGTTTTTTTCCTGGATTTTAACATTTATTTTTAATTTTTTATCTTCTTTGTAATAATATTTGCGGGATTTTAAAAATTATAATTTGTTCGTAGCATTTTTAACACACTAGACAAATTAAATTGCGACAGCTGTATAATTGTCAACATTTTATAGCTGTCATAATTTAATTTGGTAGTAACAAAAATAAAAAATATTAATTTATTTTTCCATTTTTGTTTTTTAATTTCCCTTTCAAAAAAAATTATTAAATTTTTTATTTAGTTTTTTTCCTGGATTTTAACATTTATTTTTAATTTTTTTATTTTCTTTGTAACAATATTTGCGGTATTTTAAAAATTATAATTTGTTCGTAGCTTTTTTAACACACCGAGACAAATTAAATTGCGACATCTGTATAATTGTCAACATTTTATAGCTGTCCTAATTTAATTTGGTACTAACAAAAATAAAAAATATTAATTTATTTTCCCCTTTTTGTTTTTTAATTTCCCTTTTAAAAAAAATTATTAAATTTTTTTCCTAGATTTTAAAATTTATTTTTAATTTTTTTATGTTTTTTGTAATATTTGCGGGATTTTAAAAATTATAATTTGTTCGTTGCATTTTTAACACACCGAGACAAATTAAATTGCGACAGCTGTATAATTGTCAACATTTTATAGCTGTTATAATTTAATTTGGTACTAACAAAAATAAAAAATATTAGTTTATTTTTCTATTTTTGTTTTTTAATTTCGTTTAAGAAAAAAATTATTAAATTTTTATTAAATTTTTTTCCTGGATTTTAACATTTATTTTTAATTTTTTTATGTTTTTTTTGTAGTAATATTTGCGGGATTTTAAAAATTATAATTTGTTCGTAGCATTTTTAACACACCGAGACAAATTAAATTGCGGCAGCTGTATAACTGTCAGCATTTTATAGCTGTCATAATTTAATTTGGTGCCAACAAAAATAAAAATAGTAGTGTCAGAAGGCGAATTCTATATGGTAGGAGAGGTGACCTTGTCCTTTGAATTTGACCTCGACATTGACCTTGATCTTTGAATTTGACCTCGATCTTGTCATTGAAAACATTTTTCTTGTTAATATATGGTAGATTTTTTTTTAATTAGTACGAACATGGCGTCGGCAGTAGCGTCGATGGCGACAACGCATGCAGCGAAGACGAATACGGGGGCGCTACGAGAAGTAGCACAAAACTGTCAGTCAGTAGCGAACCGACGCCGGACAGTAATCGTATAGCTGGTCTTTATCACGGTACTTGGCCCGTAGATAGATCCATGTGGAACTCCGAACCGACCAGTTTAGGCGCCAAAGCGGACATACATAGCGCTAGAAGAAATATCGGGAATCAAATGGTAAGTACTAGTTTTTTTTTTATTTAGAATGGTAAATAATTTTTATGTATTTTTTAGGAAGTTACTAGTGTGATGAGTTTTGCGTCTAGCTCTGGGGGAGTTCCGTTGGATCGAGTTTTAGGTAGTCCTGATAGGAATAAATGGTCTTCCCAACAGTTAGAAGCTAAAATGGATGTTGTACATAGTTTGTTGTCGATGTTAGGTGGACAAGAACACATCGATATGGGGGAAACTTTACTAGCTCTTAGTACTTGTCCTGAAAGTTGTCTTGCCATGCGTCAATCGGGTTGTATTCCGTTGCTCGTTCAACTTGTCCAATCGGATAGAGACGGAGATACTAGAAAAAAAGCGGCACAAGCCTTGCACAATTTAGTACATTCACAACCCGATGAAAAATTGAGGAAACGAGAAAGTAGAGTTTTGAAATTATTACAACATTGTCGAGCCTATACGGAAGCATTAAAAAATGACACGGAATTTGACCACATTGACATTTCTAGTACGACCAATTCAGAAGGTAAAACAAATGTTTATGTACTAATATTTTGTTAAATTTGGTAACTCCTTAATCTTGTTTTTTAATAGATGGAGACAAACACCCTGTACAAACAGTGGCGCATCTGATGAAATTATCCTTCGATGAGGGTCATAGACAGGCGATATGTCAATTGGGAGGAATACACACAATTGCAGCGTTAGTCGAGGTAAAAAATAATAATATTTCTTGTTATGTCACAAAAATCACTTTTTTTTTTAGATGGAACATTCAATGCACTCTAGCACATCGACCGATTCCCACTGTATATTAATGCGTAGATACGCTTGTATGGCACTCACGAATCTTACGTTCGGCGATAGCGGCAACAAAGCTCTATTGTGCTCGTTTAAAGAATTCATGAAGTCGTTGGTCACTCAATTACAAAGTCCCAGCGACGAACTAAGACAAGTAAGTACTCTCGTAATCGAGTATAATGTATGAAATTGAGCTTTTAAAACCTTTTAGAGCTTCATAAGAACGTTTTAGATCATCACAAAACTTTCTAGAACATGCTATGTGTTTCATAGAAATTTTTGTGCTTATTAACCATGTTTAGAAACTTCTTTACGTTTGTGTGCTTCATAGAACGTTTACGAACTTCATACAGTGTTTTTGTGTTGTAGACATTTTTGCAAGCTGATTGAAGATTTCTAAAACCGTTTTTTTACATTTTTCGAGCTTAATAAATGTTCTAGGGACTCTGCAGAACGTTGTTAGAGCTTAGTTAACTATTTGTAGGTTTTCTGTACATTTTAAAAGCTTAATAAACGTTTTTGATCGTTTTAGAGTTTCACAGAACGTTCTAGAGCTTCATAGAACATTTTTTACGTTTTTGTTCTTCATACAACGTTTACAAACTTCATACAGTGTTTTTGTGTGTGTATGGAAACTTTTGCCAGCTTATTGAGGATTTCTAGAACCTTTTTTTACATTTTTAGGCTTAATATATATTCTTGGGACCCTACAGAACGTTTTTAGAGCTTAGTCAACATTTTTTAGGGTTTCTTTACATTTTAATAGTTTAATAATCGTTTTTGAACTTCACAGAACGTTTTAGAGTTTCATAGAACGTTCTAGAGCTTCATAGAACATTTTTTACGTTTTTGTTCTTCATACAGTGTTTTTGTGTGTGTATAGAAACTTTTGCCAGCTTATTCAGGATTTCTAGAACCTTTTTTTACATTTTTCGAGCTTAATAAATATTCTTGTGACCCTACAGAACGTTTTTAGAGCTTGGTAGACATTTTTTAGGGTTTCTTTGCATTTTAATAGGTTAATGAACATTTTTGAACTTGATAGAACGTTTTAGAGTTTCATCGAACGTCACAGAACGTTCTAGAGCTTAATAGAACATTTTTTACGTTTTTGTTCTTCATAGAACGTTTACGAACTTCATACAGTGTTTTTGTGTTTTATACAAATTTTTGCAAGCTTATTGAAGATTTCTAGAACCTTTTTTTACATTTTTAGAGCTTAATAGATGCTTTTCAGTATTTTTTTCTAGCTTTATTGAATGGTTTAGAGCTTAATAAACGTTTTTGAACTTCATACGACGTTTTAGAGCTTAATAGAACGTTTTATGTGTTTCATAGACATTTTTTTAAGTTTATTGGTTATTTTTATAAGATTCTGTTAGTATTTGTGCTTCATAGAACGTTTTTGGTCTTCATAGAACGTTTTTTTTTTGTATTTTTCCGAGCTTATTGGGGATTTTTTGGAACCTTCTGTGCGTTTTTAGAGCTTAATAGATTTTTTTATTTTTTCTAGCTTTATTGAATGATTTTAGAGCTTATTAAACGTTTTTGAACTTCATAGAACGTTTTAGAGCTTAATAGAACGTTTTTTGTTTCATAGAAATTTTTTGAACTTTTGTCGGCAGTTTTTAGAAGATTCTGTTCGTTTTTGTGTTTCGTCGAACGTTTTTGACTTTCATGGAACAGTTTTAGAGCTTAATAAATGTTTTTCAGGATTTTTCTTACATTTTTCTAGCTTTATTAAATGGTTTAGAGCTTATTAAACGTTTTTGAACTTTATAGAACGTTTAAAAACCGTTTTCCAGGTTTTCGTTTCATTTTTGTAGGTTAATGAACATTTTTTAGCTTTTTTGTGTGACATAAAATTTTATAGAATGTTTTTGGAGATCTATAAACGTTTTCCGAGTTTTAGTCACGTTTTTTTTAGAGCTTAATAACCATTTCAAAGCATTTTTTGAGTTTCCGAACCTATCGGCCATTTTTAGAACTTAATAAACGTTTTCCAAACTTTCTTTCGTTTTTAAAGTATCATAGGGTTTTCCGTATGATTTTTTTTAGTGTATGAAAGGTTTTGTGCTTCGTAGAATTTTTTTTGTGTTTCAAATTACATTTGTAATATTTATTTCTCAAAGGTGACGGCGAGCGTTTTGCGCAACCTCTCGTGGCGAGCAGATTCGACTTCCAAAGAAATCCTAAGAGAAGTGGGTTCCGTTTCAGGATTGATGAAAGCAGCGATGTTGGACAACAAAGAAAACACCCTAAAATCAATTTTATCGGCGTTATGGAACCTATCGGCGCATTGCACCGAAAACAAATCGGAAATATGCGCGGTAGATGGCGCGCTCGGTTTCTTGGTCGATTTGTTGACATACAAAACGCCGACCAAATCATTAGCGATCATAGAAAACTCGGGCGGGATATTGAGGAACATTTCCAGCCAGATCGCGGTTAGAGACGATTACAGGACCGTACTGCGAGGACACAATTGTTTACAAATACTTTTGGAGCAATTGAAGTCGCCGAGTTTGACGATCGTCAGTAACGCTTGCGGTACTTTGTGGAATTTGTCGGCGAAATGCGAAGCGGATCAAGAGGCGTTATGGGAAATGGGAGCGCCTACGATGCTCAGCAGTTTGAATCATTCGAAGCACAAAATGATCGCTATGGGATCGAGCGCTGCGCTTAAGAATTTATTGAGCGCCAAACCGCAGAATATGTTTCATCCTCACTTGGACGCTACTGCTTTGACTTTGGATCTACCTACGTTACCTACTTTGGGTAAGTAATTTACTTCTTTTTTTTATTTTTAGTCTTTATTCAATCTTCATGATCCTTTTTTTTAAATTTCTGACATTTTTATTGCTCGCTAATTTTTTCCTTTTTCCTTTAACATATTTTTATTTTAATGATGTTTTTGTCGTTCTTGTAGATTTTCAGTTCTACTAAACGTTATTTGCTCATTTCATAAAACGTTTTTGGACTTCATAGAACGTTTTTTGTGTTTCCGTGTTTATTTAGGATTTTTTGGAACCTTCTTAACGTTTTTAGAGTTTAATAATCGTTTTTAAAGATTTTTTACAGTTTTTTAAGCTTACCGGCCATTTTTAGAAGGTTCTGTTCGCCTGTATACTTCATAGAACGTTTTTGTCCTTCATAGAACGTTATTTTGTGTGTTTCCATGCTTATTGGGGGTTTTTGGAACCTTCTTTACGTTTCTTAGAGTTAAATAAATATTTTTCAGGATTTTTTACAGTTTTTTAAGCTTACCGGCCATTTTTAGAAGGTTCTGTTCGTCTTTATGCTCCATTGAACGTTTTTGGTCTTCATAGAACGTTTTTTGTATTTTTCCGTGCTTATTGGGGAATTTTTGAAACCTTCTTTACGTTTTTAGAGTGTAATAAACATTTTTAAAGATTTTTTACAGTTTTTTAAGCTTATTGGCCATTTTTAGAATGTTCTGTTCGTCTTTATGCTTCATAGAAAGTTTTTTTGTGTTTTTTCGTGCTTATTGGGGATTTGTTACAGTTTATTAAGCTTATCGACCATTTTTAAAAGGCTCTGTTCGTCTTTCCGTTTCATAGAACGTTTTTGGCCTTCATAGAACGTTTTTTGTGTTTTCCGTGCTTATTGGGGATTTTTTTGGAACCTTCTTACATTTTTAGCATTTTTAGAGCTTAATAAATATTTTTCAGGCTTATTTATTTTCATTATAGATTTTCGGTCTTCCTAAATGCTTGCTCATTTCATGACGTTTCTTCAAGCTTTTTAGAATTTTTTGAGTCATCAAAGTTTCCTACTGATGATTCTTTCGGTCTCTCTATCTCCATCAGACATTATTTTCGGTTTTTCTAATGTTTTTTAAATGCATAATTGTTTGCAGGTGCTAGAAAACAGAAAGCATTTATACAAAATCTCGATCCCACTTTGAGTGAAACGTACGAAAATATAGAAAAGGAATCGCCAATAAAAAAAGAACCGAGAAGAAAACCAGAGCTACAGGAACTTACTGGTAAAATAATATTTTTTTTATAATTTTTGTTGTTTTAAATATTTTTTTCTGTAGGTAATTTCTCGAGTCTAACACTAAATGAACCTTCGACTAGTTATTCTAGTGATCCCAGATTGAATACTAGAGTAGCTCAATCATATGGTAGTACTAGTTTACCATATAAAAGACCGAGTTGTACTTTTATACCGGTTAGAAATAAATTTTCCGATTGCGCTTACGACGATGAAATGGATATTTCCGATCAGCCCATCGATTATAGTAAAAAATATTCCGAAACTAAGGTAAAAAAAATATATAATTCATAGAAATATTAATCATTTTAACAAATTTTAATTTTTAAGGTGTCAAATACAGAAAATTCGACCACTTCCACGCATAAAGATTACTCGTTCGTGAAACCGGAAGAGGAAAAAGAAACATTCAGCATTTATGCTGAAACTGACTTGGACCAGCCTACAGACTATTCTCTGAGGTACGCTGAGGACGATTCCGATTCGGAAATAGCGAAAAATGAAGATACTGTGAAAACTTATTGTACTGAAGATACTCCATATGAAACTCCTCTGAATTTTTCGACGGCCACTTCGTTGTCGGATTTAAGAATGGACGATAAGCAAGTTATTGATAATGATAAGCTTAAGGAGAGGGAAACGAAGAATAACAAAAAGGTATAAATACCCGTAAATATATTTTTTCCCATTACCAATATTTTTTTTTAAGATAAACGAAAGTCCAGAGGAAAAAGAACGATGCAGCACTGAAGATATTTCAGTGTTAGATCATCGCACTAAACTAACCGACAAAATCCCAAAATCTGAACTTAGCTCCGGACTTATGTCGCCGGAAAAACCCATAAATTACGCCGAAGAAGGTACGCCCGGTTATTTTTCACGCGTAAGCAGCTTCGGTTCATTGAATTCCATTCCCGCCAACGAAGTTACCAAAGAACAAAAAGAAAACGATAACAGAGAATTAGATTGCGATAGAAAAGAGGTAGAGAAGGTATCCCCCAAGGTGGCTGTCGAAACTAAAGCCGTGAAATTCGAGAGAGTTGTTAATTATGCCGAAGAAACTCCACTAATGTTTTCGAGGTAAGACACACTGAAATTAACATTTTGGCAAAACTTTAAACAAAATATAACAATTTGATGTTGAACCAAATCTAAAACAGAATCATAAAATAGAATAAAAATAAAAATCAGGTTTTGAACAACTTCTGTAAATCTTAAAGCATTAATAGGCATCAGATATCTTTCTGTCGCTACTAATAAGTATTTGATAAGCGTCTAAAAGCTTTAAGAGTAAACTGATAATTTTTTGATAGATTCATGTTCTTAGAATTCTGAGTCTTCTAACAGTATTAATTTAAATTAAAATTGTCTCTGATAAGTTTCTATGTAAAGTTTTACTATTTATAAGAAATTGTTTATCCTTGTTGGTTAAACAAAGAATTTTATACTTACTGTACCTGGCCTCTTTCCTCGCTAGCTGTGATCATCTATTCTTTAGTTGTGTTTAATAATTGTAGTACTAATATTAGAATTATTATTAATAATTGTAATAACCTCGGAAATTATTTTAAAGTTTGGTAAAAATTGAAAAAACACAAAAATTTCATAAATTTTGGTTTATTCTAGAAGAAAACTTTATACTTTAAATATTGTACATTCTATTTACATAATTAAGTCTCGCAAGGATATAAACCTACCGAATGGGCACTCCCAACCCTTTTATTTAAAAAAATTACTCTTTTTTCCAAATTTTTTCGTATTTCAAAAAAATTACCCTTTTTTCTTAATTTTGCATTTTTTTTCTAAATTTTTGTACTTTTTTTTTTCGATAAAAAAATTACCTAGTTTTTCTACATTTTGTACTATTTTCAAAAAAGTTATTCCTTTTTTCTAAATTTAGCTCTTTTTAAAAAAAAATACGCATTTTTTTCTAAATTTTGTCACTTTTCAAAAAATTGTTGACTTTTTTTCAAACTTTTTCCGTTTTTTGAAAAAAATAATCCCTTTTTTTTTAATTTTGCATTTTTTTTAATTTTGCTTTTTTTTCCAAATTTTGCACATTTTTCAATAAGAAAATTACCTCGTTTTCAAAGTTTTCCACTTTTTTCAAAAAAAAATATTCCTTTTTTCTAAATTTTGCACTTTAAAAAAAATACGCATTTTTACTAAAATTTGTCACATTTCAAAAAATAGACGCCTTTTTTCCAAATTTTGCATTTTTTTCAAAAAAATTATCCTTTTTTCTAAATTTTCTCACTGTTCAAAAAATTGCCTACTTTTTTTTAAAAATTTTCCGTTAAAAAAAAAATTACCTCTTCCTAAATTTTGCATTTTTTTCAAAAAATAAACGCCTTTTCTCTAAATTTTGCATTTTTCAAAAAATAAACGACTTTTTTCAAAATTTTGCACTTAAAAAAAAAGAAAATTCCCTTTTTCCAAATTTTGTCACTTTTCAAAAAATTGTCCACTTGTTTTTCAAATTGTTTCTGGTTTAAAAAAAAATCCACTTTTTTTCTTAATTTTTGCAATTTTTTCGATAAGAAAATTACCTTTTTTTAAATTTTGCATTTTTTTCAAAAAATAAACTCCTTTTTCTAAATTTTGCACTTTTTTCAAAAAATAAAAGCCTTTTTTCCAAATTTTGCACTTTTTTTTCAAAAAAATTGGCCTTTTTTCTAAATTTTCTCATTGATCGAAAAATTTCCCACTTTTTTTCAAAATGTTTCCCTGTTTTGAAAGAAAATTACCCCTTTTTTCTTAATTTTGCACTTTTTTCTAAATTTTGCACATTTTTCAAAAAGAAAATTATTTCTTTCCAAATTTTCCACTTTTTTCAAAAAAATTATTCGTTTTTCTGAATATCGCACTTTTTTCAAAAAAATATTACCCGTTTTTGTAAATTTTGTCAAAAAATAACCCACTTTTTTGTCTAAATTTTGCACATTTTTCTAAAAAAAAAAATACCACTTTTTTTCTTAATTTTTGCAATTTTTTCGATAAGAAAATTACCTTTTATTAAATTTTGCATTTTTTTCAAAAAATAAACTCCTTTTTCTAAATTTTGCACTTTTTTCAAAAAATAAAAGCCTTTTTTCCAAATTTTGCACTTTTTTTTCAAAAAAATTGGCCTTTTTTCTAAATTTTCTCATCGATCGAAAAATTGCCTACTTTTTTTCAAAATGTTTCCCTGTTTTGAAAGAAAATTACCCCTTTTTTCTTAATTTTGCACTTTTTTCTAAATTTTGCACATTTTTCAAAAAGAAAATTATTTCTTTCCAAATTTTCCACTTTTCAAAAAAATTATTCGTTTTTTCTGAATATCGCACTTTTTTCAAAAAAATATTACCCGTTTTTGTAAATTTTATCAAAAAATAACCCATTTTTTTGTCTAAATTTTGCACTTTTTTCTAAAAAAAAAATACTACTTTTTTCTAAATTTTGCCACTTTTCAAAAAAAAAATTACCACTTTTTATATATTGCATGTTATTTTTTTATTTTCCTAGTAATTACCATAAGTTCGGTATATCAAACGCATCCATGTTTGCTCTCAAAAATCTTTTTGTTCTTTTTTTATCATAAACAAGAGGAAGAAAACCAGCATTATCCAAAAAGATAATTTTCTTTAAAAAACAATTAAAATTTGACACCTTTAAATTCATGTTTATATTTATGAAAATATTAAAGGTCAAAGTTAGTAGAAAGTATAAAAACATAGAATTTGTCCTAAAAATAATTATGGCAACATTGTGAAAAATGGCTTTGACGCATTTTTGATATTTAACAAAACTGTACTTTTTTCCAGACACTTTTTACTTTTAATATCAAAAACCCTTCAGGTATGTGAAATAGGAGTAAAAAGTACTAATTAGGGTACGAAGGAGTAGCTGCTTAAACTTCTCTTGAAATGCATGCAAAATTTCTCATGACACTCATACGTTTTGGACTGAAATAATGGGCTAATTATCCAAAACAATTGACATTATAATAGTTAAGACTACGGATTATTCGTCACTGACAGAAACTGACAAATGAATAACTCGTTAATGAAAAACTTCAGTATCCTGATAGTCTTCGACCTCTGAACAGGTCTTGACAAAAGACGAGAGCTCTTCCCAGCTGAGTTTGTGAAAAAAAAACTCACTAAATCTGCACAAATTCTATCAATAATCTGTCAAAAATGGTAGTGTCTATTGATACTAATTTAAGTTAGAATAAAGGATATAGATATTATAAATTTTCAACAGTTTTCCTTCCTTTTTTTCAGAATAATAAATATTTAGTAATAAATTATATTCCCTGTAATTATATTTGTAATCCATATTATGTTCAAATAATTCACTATTTTTTTAAACTTGGTAATGGCCGATTATACACATCCAAACAGATTAGCCACACTAAATATTTTAACAAAAAATTACTAATCTGTCATTTTAAGAAAAAAGAAATATTGGACAGAGTATAGGCATCTGTTAGCTCTAATTTGTATATACAGTTTTAATGCACCTTGTGAAGGTCTCTACAACTTTGTTTATCTAAACATTGCGTAGATAACTTCTCTAATACGAGAAATATTATTGGGATATGTAATTTTTTTTAGGTCGAGTTCTTTGGCGTCTTTGGACAGTATCGAACAACATTCGATACATGACGACAGAAGTTCAGTTGTATCGGATTTTAGCCGTCTGACTAGTGGTATAGTTTCTCCTAGCGAACTTCCAGATTCTCCGACACAAACCGTACCGCCAAGTCCTAAACCTAGGAAAACTTCCCCGGAATTTCCATCCAGTTCAAAGGTAAGAAAATACAATTTCCTTTGTTAAATCGATAGAACACATATATCGAAATAATACAATTTAAAAAAAAAATCGATAAAAACGAAAGTTACTAGTTAATATTTTTAAATTTCTATCCATTTTCTAATAAAATAAGCTCTAATTTATTCTATGACATAACTAGTAACTTTATATAGCAAAAACTTAACAAAACAAAATATTATCCGTAATCAAATGTGGTAAAGTATTCAATAAAGAATAAAACAAATCCAAGTCATATCACAATAAATTATTTAATAAACGACATAACGTCACAATGGCGACATATTTCGTTCTACAACGACCATCATCAGGCATATAATTGATGTCTTCACATTGTCCATTTTTTTATAATCCTGATGATGGTCCGAAACATGTCGCCATTGTGACGTTATGTCGTTTATTAAATAATTTATTGTGGTATGACTTCGAGTTGTTCTTTATTAAAATATTTGTATTTTTATAAAGACGAGGCCTTCTTCCGAGAGGACACTACAGCCAGTATCGAGATCTTTGATGAAACCGAGCGTTTTCGAAGACAACGTTACCAAATTCAAAGAGGAAAGCACCCCTATACAATTTTCTACGGCGACAAGCTTGAGTAGTTTAACTATAGACGATCATGAGGATAATGCAAGTGAAGAGGTAACATAATTAATACATTTTGTTTTCCAGCGACCTGTCAAATTAAAAGAAATTTTTTGTAATTTCCTCTGAAACAACAACCCTGTAAATAAAAGCTGTGACAATTGTTTAATAACTTACCTCTAATATGTATTTTACACTTTTGATAGACATCTTACAATTCTTATAAAAGCGTCATAGGTTTCTGTCAGCTATGATTAACATACTAAAAATTTGATAGGCTTTTTATAATTCTCCTGAGCATCTGATAACTTCATTAGGCTTCTACTAGCTCTGATAGGCCTCTAAAAATTATATGACAGTTTTCTAACAAATATCTAACGGCTTGAAATCATTTCTGTGAATTGTATTTGACCTTCAACAACTCTAATAAACTTATGACAGCGCTGAAATGTATCTAGCAACATTTGGCTTCTGTTATTTCTGATAGGCTACAAGCTTCTACAATTGTTAGTTGATAGGCTTCTATCAACACTCTGATATTGTAATTTATTGGGGTACGCGATGACACATGACGTATGACATTGTTACGTCCCGCCTCAAACAAGTATCATAGACCTAAGAAACGCTTGAATGCTATGTTCTCGTTTATTTGTTTTCTAAGTAAAGTCTTTCCATAATTATAGTTATACATTATTATCTTTAGTATATATACTTACAGGCTCTAATTGACTTTTCGCAACCCTGAAAAGCATCTAGATCTCCAACGAGACGATGCTGATTGATATTTGACATTTTTTAGAAACTTCTGTCAGCTCTGATAGTTTTTAACAAGCTTCTAACAAATTTCTTAGGACTTAACTAACTTTTATAGGCCTTAATAGTTCCTTAAACGTTTTTAACAGCGATGACAAGTATCTGACAGCTTTTTTTTAACTCTGACAAATTTGATACGCATTTAAATAGATCTTTTATAACTTGATAAGTTTTAAGTGCTCTATTAACTCAATATGTCTTTAAAAATATTCTAATAGCATTTTAGACCGCTCTCTTAGTTTTTTTAACAGCTAAAATAGGACTTACAGCTTTTGATATCTTTATGTCAATTTTTAACTATATTGATTTTATATCGAGAACTTAGAAAATACCTCTAACAGGTTTAATAGGGGTTTGATAAGTCTTTTACAACTCTATTATGTCGACAGAAAATGATATTCAATGAAATTAGAACCTTTAAAAAAATACCAAGAATTTATATTTGATAAACAAAAGTCTGTATATTTGTTGTTTTTGACATTGAATGCAGATCATCTAAATATAAGCGAGATTTGTTAAAATTTGTGTTTTTACGTCTATTTTAATAAATAAGACGGTTAAATTGTGTCAAAAATTTTAGGCTAGTTGCCGAAGACCTCTGGAAAACCTTCTGCGCCAAGAAGAAAAGGTGGAAAACGAAGAAACCGAGAAAAAAGACGAAGAAAAGGAAACCACAGCGTCCGATATAAACGATGAATTCGTAGTCGAATCAGATGTAGATGAAGATATTTTGGCCGATTGTATAAGCATAGGAATGCAAAATAACAGGTAAATAATATATCTTATCAAATTTATTGTTTATCTTATCTTGTAATTTTATTAATCGTTTTATAGACACAATCAAACAAAATCCATTGCAACGTCAACTCCGACCAAGTTACCAGTATCTAGTTTTAAATATACACCCAAAGGAGTTCCAAATAGCGGTATCCCGACGGCCAGAAGTACAACTAAAACGATTTCGCAACCAAATCAATCCAGAAACTTTGACAGTCGGTCAGGAATCACCACAAATCAGGTACACATATTATCCTTTCACTCATATTGTTATACTGTAAAAGTAAACGATTTAACCAATGATTTCAGTTCTATAAAATTGAGAAAAAAATAATAAACGTTACAAATTATTTATAAAATTTTAGTATTCTGCTATTTCAATGTTTCTCTTCTGACTCGTGTACCACTTTCACTTCATGATCTTGATCTGCTATTTCTTCACACCTTCTTTTAACTTGATCCACTGCTTTCCATAGTCTGATTTCTATTAGCTCTATAATCTTCCTTCATTGCCCTTACTTTTTTATACAAAATGATCTTCTTGTATATATCAGTCCCTGTTTCCAATTTTTTTTTAATTAATAATTTTATATAATCATTTAAAATTATCATTTTTTATATATCAAACATAATGACAATCTAAATTTTTTAGCTCACGTCTGTTTATTATTTTTTTTCATATATTTTTTTTTAATTCAAATTTTTCTTACTTGATTAATTAAAATAAATGTTAAATCTTTCCTTTAACATTCTTACTTAAAAATTTTTATATATCATTTCCAATTTTTTTTTACTTTCATAATAATAACACTAATGAAATAATGATGTGCTCAAAAATTAAACATAAGACTCTTTATATTTCATAATTGTTGATTTAGAATAACTTATATACCAATTATTTTCAATAAATTCTTTAAACTCGAACCTTTTTAACAATAAACATATAACATTATAACATTCAAAATAACATAAAATTATTTATGTTATTCAAACCTTTTAACAATTAAATAACAATTAACTAAAAAAAAACTCATATAGAGTATTTTATTACAATATATTCGTTTAGGGACTAAAGTGGTGATATTTAAAGTTTATACAGTCGGACCAGCGATTACCCTTGCGTCACGGATACACGACGATATCAAAGATATCCGTCTTATATCCTATCAAAGTTCCTTTACTATAGACAGAAAAGGATAAACTTTAAAGTATTGTCTATGTCATCTAAGAAGTACGTCGTTGGAATTTGGTATAGATCAACTTCACACAATAAAGTGAGACAGAAACATAAGATGATGTTATTTATTAATTCATGCTGTAATATTTAAAGCTTTTCTTTGACTAATTTAGTAGCTGTCAATGCTGTCATTCTTAGTTGTTATTGTACTTTTATTTCTCAGTTTTTGTGTCTTTTTTGCGTTTTTTAAGTCATATTTCCTAATAAAAATAGTTATTTTAAGGGCTAATTTAGTTTATTGTTATATTTTAGTTTAAAGTAAGTATATTTTTATCAATGAACACATTAACCTTACATTTGAACATTGTGACTAATATTACGGTTACGAATCGTTTTAAAATGAATTAGATGAAAGATAATATCAAAACATAAGCACGCTGAATAATAATACGATAAAGCTGGTATTGCAAAATATTTTTATCGTTTCTTACTTTTAGAATATGTCTGAAAAAACTCTTAAGACACAAGCGCAGCAGTTTGTCTTAAATTTATGCACGTACGTGGTGGCAGTAGGCACGTCGATTGTGAACACAAGATAATTTTTGTTTTGACTAAAACTTTTCGTCTAATTTCCTATAAATATTGTTGATGACGCACGGGTAATCATTCGCTGGTCCGACTGTAGAGTTAATTGTAATTGTGACAACTGTTGATAAGTATTTGACAGGTCTGAGAGGTTTCTAGCAGCTTGTCTTCTGACAATTGTGATAGAGCTCTGGCAGTCCTCAATATTCTTTATCAGCTCTATTTGACTTCTAACAGCTTTGATTTACCTCTTGATAAGCATTTGAGAGGTTTCTGATAGCTCTAAGAAGTTTCTGACAGATTTAAGAGGCTTCAAACAACTCTGATAGTTTTCTGAGACATCTGATTGACCTCTAGCACTTCTGTTAGGTTTCTAACAGTTCTAATAGTCTTCTAACAATTGTGATATAGCTCTGGCAGTCCTCAATATTCTTTATCAGCTCTATTTGACTTCTAACAGCTTTGATTTACCTCTTGATAAGCATTTGACAGGTTTGAGAGGTTTCTGACAGCTCTAAAAAGTTTCTGATAGCTTTAAGAGGCTTCAGACAACTCTGATAGTTTTCTGAGACTTCTAGCACTTTTAATAGGTTTCTAACAGTTCTAATAGTCTTCTGACAATTGTGATAGAACTTTAACAGCTCTGAATGGTCTTTGACAGCGCTATTTGACTTCAAACAGCTCTGATTGGCCTTTAATCATCCTAATTGGTTTCTGACAATTTTGATAGGCTTTGGTTAGCTCTGATTGATTTTCTAACATTTCTGATACTTTTCTGACAGTTTTAAGTATCCTGATAATTTTGATAGAGCTCTGATGACTTTTTAAACGTTCTTCAAGACTTCTAAAATCACCGATTGATTTATGAGAGCTTTGATTGACTTCTAACAGCTTTGATTGACCTCTAACCGCTCTGATTGACCTCTAGCAGTTCTTACAGTCTCTGAACGACCCTAAACAACTCTGATTGATTTTCTAACATTTCTGATAGTTTTCTGATAGTTAATAGTATCCTGGTAATTTTCTGAGAGCTATGAATGTTCTTTAGTACTCTGACAAGCCTAAACAGCTCTGATAGGCTTTTGATAACTCTGTTAGGCATCTACAAAAATATTAGGCCAACTATACAAGCTAAATACCTACTTTTTCGGTACTGCCGTTGGAAGTTGCAAGAAATATCGGTAGATTTTCTAATTTTTGTTTTGTTTTACAGGGTGATACGTTGCGAACTTATTACACGGAAGATACGCCGATGAGGTTGAGTAATGCGGCTTCGAATTCCGATTTGAGTTTGTTATCGGTGTCGAACGGCAAAGAGGGATCAAGGAAGGGTGATTATTTGTCGGATGATAGCAGTAATTTGTCAGGTTAGTTAAACATTATTTTTATGTTTGAAAATTGTTTTTTTTTTACATATTTTGATAAAATCGGGTTTTTATAGACAATATTTTGTTTTTTTTACGTTTGGGTCGGTATTCAAAATGATTTTTAGAAGCAAAGCGAGTAAAAAGTGATGCGGGGATTTTGAATACTTTTGTACAGCCGAAAATCGTGTTTTTAAGACTATTATCGAAAGATATGCTGTGAAATATTTGATCAAGTCAACTGATCTTTGAAAATTCGATTAGATATTGACAAAATTTTTGAAAGAAAGAAACTTTGATGACATGCAATATAATCTAACGATTGAATCTTGATAATTCTAATGTACTATTTTAAGGTACCTGTGAATTCCATGATTGCCGATGGTTTTTTTTTTTTTCTAAAAGATGCACTCGGAACGATTAATAAATTGTAACTAAATTTTTCCTATTGTATTGACTAACAGAAAAATGTAAACAATGTGATAATTTTATGAATCAGTAGTTTAAGGATTAATTTAAAATACTTTTTAAAAAATATTTTGATATACAACAAATTTTCATTTATGTCATAAAATATTGTAAATTTTTGCTGTAATATCTTCAATTTTTAATTATGAAAATCTACGTATTTAATTTTTTATTATGTCCATCTTCTCCCTATTCGTTTTTCATTCCTTTACAACGAGCATAACCAAAAATCCCCTAAAAAAATAGATACGCGGGTTTCCCCGTGGCCGAGCTTAATCATTTCGAAATTTGCAGCAAATTTAAAAATTTTGCGGTTTCCGAAACAGATTATTATACTAAAAATCATTTAACGACGATTTAAACTGGTATTTTAATATTTTTTACCATATACAATACTTAAAATGTTTTTTTGTTTCATTAAAAAAATATATTTTTAACCATCCATAAATATAAGCGGCAAAGTCCTGATTGAAGAAAAACAGTGGCTTACATAGAATAGTGAAAAATAGGAAAAAAATAGGGAAAAGTACGGTAAAACAGGGATTAATTGTGAAAATACGGAAATTAAAGAAAAATAGGGAAAAATAGTGGAAATAGGGATAAATAAGGAAAAATAGGGAAACAAGAAAAATATGGAAAAAATGGAAAATAGGAAAAAATAGAGAATAGTATAAACACATACAAATTTCGGAAAGCAGAAAAAATATAAAGAAATAAGAAAGAAAAATGGCCAAAATAGAGAAAAATAGGGAAAATAGTTAAAAATAGGAAAAAAACAGGGAAAAGTAGGATAAAATAAGGATAAATAGGAAAATATGGAAAAAAAAGGAAAAAATTGAGAATAATATTGACACATACAAATAGCGGAAAATAGGAAAATATAAAGAAATAGGAAAAAAAGGGAAAAATTGGGAAATAGAGAAAAATATGGAAAAACAATTTCAATTAGGCAAAAATATAAGCAAAAATAAATAAAACAGGAAAAACAATGGAAAACATTAAAGAAGTAGGAACAAATTGGAAAAATAGAAAAAATAGCGGAAATCGAGAAAATAGGGGAATGGAGGAAACTAGTGAAAATAGGGGAAATGGAGAAAACCAGGGAAACTAGTGAAAAATTGTGAAAATTTTGAAAAATATGGAAAATGGGGAAAAAACGGAGAAAAACCGGATAAATAGTGACAAATACGAATCTTTGGGAAAAATAGTGAAAAAAGGGTAAAAAGAAAATTGGGAAAATAGTGCAAAAAAGTGAAAAATAGGAAAATTTCAGAAAAATAGTGAAAGATATTGAAAAACAGGGGAAAATAGTGAACAATTTTGAGAAAATAGGGAAAAATTGTGAAAATTTTTGAAAAATAATAAAATATAGGGTAAATCATGGAAAAATTGGGAAATTTGGTAAAAACAGTAAAATAGGAAGAAAATAGGAAAAAATAAAAAATTGGGAAAATAGAAAATAATAGGGTTAAATGGGGATAAACAGAAGAAAATAATGAAAAACAGGAAAAATTTGAAGAAATAGGGAAAGATTGGGAACAAATGGAAAAATTTGGCAAAATACTAAAACAGAGAAAAATGGGGAAAACAATGAAAAATAGGAAAAAAGTTGTGAAAAATAGCAAAAAATAGAGAAAAATAAGTACAAATAAGGACAGATAGTAAAAATGGAAAAAATAATAAAATTTGAGTATAAAATAGGGAAACGTATGGGAAAATAGGAAAAAATAGTTGATAATAATGAAAAAATGGAAAACAGAACAAATTAAAAAAATATAGGGATAAATAGGACAAACAGAAAAAATAATAAAAACAAGCAAAATACGAAAAGTTGGGAAAAATAGGACAAAATAGAGAAAAAATAGAAAAAAACCAGAAAAAGAAAATAGAAAAATTAGAGAAAAATCGGAAAAAATTGGGGAACATGGGAAAATAGTGAAAAATATGAAAAAATAAAAAAAATAGTAAAAATAGGCAAAAATAATGAAAAACAGGAAAAATAGAAAAAATAGGGAAATTAGAGGAAAATAGGCAAAAATACGGAAACATATAAAAAAATCAGGAAAACAAGTGAAAATAGGGATAAATTCGGAAAAATATAAAAAAATGAGGAAAAATAAGTGAAAATGGTAATAAATTGGGAAAAATACTGAAAAATAAGGAGAAATGGTAAAAAATAGGGAAAAATATAGACAACAGAAAAATAGGGAAAATAAGAATAAATGGGGATAAACAGATTAAAAAAATGAAAAACAGGAAAAATATGAAGAAATAGGGAAAGATTGGAAAAAATTGGGCAAAATAGGAAAACAGAGAACAATGGGGAAAATGGTTAAAAATAGGAAAAAAGTAGCGAAAAATAGGAAAAAGTTGCGAAAATTGGGCAAAATAGAGAAAAGTACAAATAGGGACAGATAGTAAAAAATAGGAAAATTAAAGTAAAATTAGAGTAAAATATGGGAAAATAGTGGAATAAAGGGAAAAGGGGGAAAACAGATAAAATAGAAAATTATAGGGATAAATAGGGAAAAACAGGAAAAAATAATGAAAAAAAAAAGCAAAATACGAAAAATTGGAAAAAATAGGGCAAAATAGAGTAAAAATAGAAAAACATCAGATAAAAAAAATAGGGAAATTAGAGATAAATAGAGAAAAATCGGAAAAAATATATATAAATAGGTGCATGGGAAAATAGTGAAAAATTGGGGAAAATAAGGAAAAATAGTAAAATAGGCAAAATAGAGAAAAATACGGAAATGGTAAAAAATTGGAAAAAGCTAGTCGTTTAATAATAAAATAGTTATTACTCATTCATATGAACTAAATAAATTATCGATATAAAATTAGTTTAGTAACCCCAATTCCTATTATCTATTATTAAATACTAATCACCCACATATTATTATAATTCCGTAGGCGAAAACGACAACATTTTAGCGGAATGCATCCAATCCGCGATGCCGAAAGCATTTAAAAAAGATTCTAAAATCCCATCGAAACCTTCAGTAACCTCGTCGCTACCTCGTCGTAGCATTCCGCCGGCAAAAGCGCATGCCAGTATCGGGGGCGTGAACTCTACGAGACTCGAAGCCCTAAAAATGCCCCCTTTAAATTCAAATCGAAGTCGAAGAGATCATTCATTGCCGCTTTATTTGGACGACGTGGAAAATTACGCTGTGGAAAATAGTCCATGCCATTTTTCGTTGAGGAGCAGTTTGAGTGATTTAACTGTCGACGGGAGCGTCGCTGATTTAAAAAGGTTTATTTTTATAATAAAATAAAATTGTATGTGCTTTAAAAAAATTATTTTAATAGGAATGGTACTAATAATCAAAAAGAAGGTACTTCGACTAAATCAGAAATTACAAGCACAAGAGAATCCCAATCAGGTAAAGTATAAGTCAACAAGTCGTTTTTTTTTACTTAAATGATTTTTTTTTTTTATATAAAAGCAAATTCGACAGCGACCCAACACAATGTAAGTCAACAATCCAGAAGAGAATCTTTATCATCTATAAGCGTAGAATCTTTAGGATCTTTAGAAGCCGAACAAGCACTATTAGCACAATGTATATCATCAGGAATGCCTAAAAGTCAAAGTAAACCTTTAGACATACCCAAACAAAAGTAATTATTTTTTAATCCTACTTTAATTTATTTTATTATATATTTTTTATTGCAGATCAACATCACACTCATACGATTCTCCGTCTCCCCCATCCGATTTTCATCCAAAAAACGTGAATGTTGCGTCTGTTGCCGAGAGCACGCGAGATCTTCGAGTCGCGAACGAACCGCTTCGTCCCGTAATAAGTCAGTCCAGCGCGGTAGCAGACGTAGAAAGAAATCCAGAAATCCCGTCGGCGAACGGGATAAGGGCGGAGGTGAGCCACAGCGAAGTAGTTCGCGAAGCGCCAGGGAGAACAGGGATCCCAACAAGGAGCAACCCCTCAATAGGTACATCACGGGACAGATGCTCGCCTACAGACGAGATCTCATCCCCAGGTGAGAAAGAAATTTTTTTCCTGTTTTTTTTTTCATATTTTTATAATTTTTTTCCATGTTTTCCTATTTTTCTCGATTTTCTGTTTGTTTTCCTATTTTTTTTTCCTGTTTTCCATATTTTTGTCCCATTTCTTCATATTCTTCTCTATTTTTCATTATTTCCTTTCTACATTGTTTTTTCCTTTTATTTTTCTTTATTTTTCCCTATTTGTCCCTAGTTTGCTTTATTTTCCCCATTTCACTTTATTTTTTTCTTATTTTACTTTATTTTTCCCTATTTTTCTCCATTTTCTGTTTGTTTGTGTGTTTGTTTTCCTATTTTTTACTATTTTTTTTTTCATTATTTCCTACTGTTTTTTTCCCTATTTCCTTTTATTTTTCCCCGTTTATCTTTATTTTTCCCTATTTGTTCTTAGTTTGCTTTATTTTCCCTATTTCACTTTAATTTTTCTTATTTTACTTCATTTTTCCATATTTTTCTCCATTTTCTGTTTGTTTGTGTGTTTGTTTTCCTATTTTTTACTATTTTTTTTTTCTTCCAATTTTCCATATTTTTGTCCCATTTTTTCATGTTCTTCTCTATTTTTCATTATTTCTTACTTTTTTTCCTAGTTTGCTTTATTTTCCCTATTTCACTTTATTTTTTTCTTATTTTACTTCATTTTTCCCTATTTTTCTCCATTTTCTGTTTGTTTTCCTATTTTTTTTCCATTTTTCCATATTTTTGTCCCATTTTTTCATATTCTCTTATATTTCATTATTTTCTCCTGCTTTTTTCTCTATTACCTTTATTTTTCTCTGTTTCTCTTTATTGTTCTCTATTTGTCCCTAGTTTGCTTTATTTTCGCTATTTCACTTTAATTTTTTCCAATTTTACTTCATTTTTCCCTATTTTTCTCCATTTTCTGTTTGTTTGTGTGTTTGTTTTACTATTTTTTTTCCATTTTTAGATATTTTTGTCCCATTTTTTCATATTCTTCTCTAATTTTCATTATTTCTTACTTTTTTTCCTAGTTTGCTTTATTTTCCCCATTTCACTTCATTTTTTTCTTATTTTACTTCATTTTTCCCTATTTTTCTCCATTTTCTGTTTGTTTGTTTGTTTTCCTATTTTTTACAATTTTTTCCTATTTTTTTACCATTTTTTTTTTGTATTTTTCCATATTTTTGTCCCATTTTTTCATATTCTCTATTTTTCATTATTTCCAACTGTTTTTTTCCCTCTTTCCTTTTATTTTTCCCCGTTTATATTTATTTTTCCTTATTTGTCCCTAGTTTGCTTTATTTTCCCCCATTTCACTTTATTTTTTCCTAATTTACTTTATTTTTCCCCATTTTTTCTACTTTTCCTCATTTCCCCCATTTTCTCTATTATTTCTACCAACCATGCAAAAATAACCATAATAATCAAAGTAACTATTCACATTTTAAATTGCGATTTTTTTATTTTTCTTTGAGCTGTTAAGATCATTTCTTACATGTTATTGACATTTTTAAATTTTTTTAGGTTTAAATTTACTGCAAAAATATTTTTTTTGTTATTTTTCTTTTAGACATTTCTTGCATGCTGTTTATTTCTCTCTTTATCGGTCTTTTACAACGAAATGATTTCTTACATTTACTTTATATTTCTTACAACTTTTGGCATTTTTTGTATCTTTTTGGCATTTTTTGTACTTTTAGCAGGTTTTTGAAAATTGTGCATTTTTCTCTAAATTGGGATGATAAGATTTCTTGTACCTTGTACCTTCCAACTTTTTATATCTTTCTCTTTCAACCTAGATTACAGGATAGAAGTATTTCTGACACTTTATTCAAATTTCTTGCAACGTATTAGCATTTCTGTAATGTTCCAAGGGGTTCAAATAAAACAAGGTATACAATTGAACCCTATATATTTCCCATAACCACAGACAAGCAAATAGCGACTAACTGTATTCGGATCAGTTTTTAGTGTGCCCGTCCTTATCAGTAACACAAAGAAAAAACCTAACACGTATAATTAAATTCTCTAATACAGAGTGATTCTTTTAACTGAACATATATAAATATATTACAATTTCTTATACCTTTTTGGTATTTTTTGCACCTTTTTGACATTTCTTGTACCTTTTTGGCATTTTTTGTACCTTTTTGGCATTTTTTGTACCCTTTTGGCACTTCTTGTACTCTATTGGCACTTCTTGTACCTTTTTGGCACTTCTTGTACCTTTTTAGCACTTCTTGTACCTTTTTGGCATTCTTTTTGCCGTTTCTTGTTTCATTTATGCATTTCTTGTATCTTTTGGCATTTTTTGTATGTTTGGCATTCTTTTTCGCGTTTCTTGCATCATTTTGGCATTTCTTGTACCTTTTTGGCATTCTTTTTGCCATTTCTTGTTTCATTTATGCATTACTTGTACCTTTTGTCATTTTTTGCCTTTTTTTGTATGTTTGGCATTCTTTTTGGCGTTTCTTGCGTCACTTTGGCATTTCTTGTACCTTTTTGGCATTCTCTTTGGGATTACTTGTACCTTTTTGGAATTTCTTGTATCCTTTAGCTTTTTTTTGTACCTTTTTGGCACTTCTTGTACCTTTTTGGCATTCTTTTTACCGTTTCTTGTTTCATTTATGCATTACTTGTATCTTTTATCATTTTTTGTATGTTTATCATTCTTTTTGGCGTTTCTTGCATCATTTTGACATTTCTTGTACCTTTTTGTCATTTTTTGTAACTTTTTGGCACTTCTTGTACCTTTTTGGCACTTCTTGTATCTTTTTGGTATTCTTTTTGCCGTTTCATGTTTCATTTATGCATTACTTGTACCTTTTGACATTATTTTGGAAATTCTTGTACCTTTTTGGCATTCTCTTTGGGATTTCTTGTACCTTTTTGGAATTTCTTGTATCCTTTATCATTTTTTTGTACCTTTTTGGCATTTTTTGCCGTTTCTTATTTCATTTTTGCGTTACTTGTACCTTTTGGCATTTTTTTGCCATTTGTTGTATGCTTTGGCATAATTTTTGGCGCTTTTCTTGCATCATTTTGCCATTTATTGTACCTTTTAACATTATTTTGTACCTTTTTGGGTTGGCATTCTTTTTGGAGTTTCTTTCGTTTTTGCATTACTTATATCTTTTGGCATTTTTTGTATCTTTGGCATTCTTTTTGGCGTTTCTTGCATCATTTTGGCATTTCTTGTACCTTTTTGGCATTCTTTTTGCCTTTTTTTGTATGTTTTGGAATTATTTTTGGCGTTTCTTACATCACTCTGGCATTTTGTGTCGTTTCTTGCATCATTTTGGCATTTCTTGTACCTTTTTGGCATTCTTTTTGCCATTTTTTGTATGTTTTGGAATTATTTTTGGCGTTTGTTGCATCACTTTGGCATTTTTTATACTATTGTATCTTTTGACATTGTTTTGGAAATTCTTGTACCTTTTTGCCATTCTCTTTGGGATTTCTTGTACCTTTTTGGAATTTCTTGTATCCTTTATCATTTTTTTTTGTACCTTTTTGGCATTTTCTTGCCGTTTCTTGTTTCATTTTTGCGTTACTTGTACCTTTTGGCATTTTTTTGCCATTTTTTGTATGCTTTGGCATAATTTTTGGCTTTTCTTGCATCATTTTGCCACTTATTGTACCTTTTGACATTATTTTGTACCTTTTTGGCTTGCATTCTTTTTTGCATTTCTTGTTTCATTTTTGCGTTACTTGTATCTTTTTTCATTTTTTGTATGCTTTGGCATTATTTTTGACTTTTCTTTTTTCCGTTTTTGCATTACTTGTACCTTTTAGCATTTTTTGTATGCTTTGGCATTCTTTTTGGCTTTTCATACATCATTTTGCCATTTATTGTACCTTTTGACATTATTTTGGCATTTCTTGTACCTTTTTGGCTTGGCATTCTTTTTGGCGTTTCTTCTTTCGTTTTTGCATTAGTTGTACCTTTTGGCATTTTTTTTACCATTTCTTGTACCTTTTTGGCATTGCTTGTACCTTTTTGGCGGTTCTTGTATCTTTTTCTCATTTCTCATAGCTTTTTGGCATTTTTTGTACCTTTTTGATATTGTTGGTACCTTCTTGGCATTTCTTGTTTATTTTTATCATTTTTATAAATTTTTTTAGTAATCAAAAATTCAAAACAAAAGAAAAATCTAAAAAAATGTTAAAAAAACCAAAAAAAAAATTGAAAATTAGGAGCATTCGATTGTGTAACCAAAACTCGATTCCTACCATCCACTTCAAAAGTTTCAATTCTATCTTGTGATTATGGTGGTGAGGTTTTCCTACACCTTTTGGCTTCTGGGATTTACATGTAAGGGGATGAAATATAGGAAGAGTATTATTATAAACTTAACTTTTTTTATTTTTTTCTTTCTTTTCTTTGTACATGATAATTTCTTATACAATTATAAGATTTCATACTCTTTTATTGATAATTTAAAAGATTCAGTTCTTTTTGCGACAGTTTTGATTTTTTGTCGTTCCTACATACCTTTTTTAATTTCCATAGTTCGTTTTTCATTTCTATTTACCTCTTTAATTTTTTAGTCTTTTTTGAATTTTTACAGCCCTTTTTTTATTCTACACCAATTTTTTCATTTCTATAGCCCCTTTTTTCATTTCTACAGCCCTTTTTTCAGTTCTACAGTTATTGTTTTATTTCTACAGCACTTTTATGATTTCTACAGACCTTTTGTTAATTCTACACCCCACTTTTCATTTCTTCATCCCTTTTATCAGTTCTACAGTCCGTTTTTCATTTCTACAGCCCTTTTTTATTTCTAATGATAATTTCTTGTACTATTACAAAATTTCCTGGAATTTCTTAATATTTTATAAGAATGGGTCTTCTATATTTTTTGATATTTCTCTCAAAAGCAAGATTCAACAATTGAAGGATTTGTTGGTTTTTTTCTTCTTTTTATTATTTTATTTCGCCTGAAGTGTCTACATGAAAAATATCTGGCAAATTTTTGTACTTTCTTGGTATTTTTTTTCTTTCAAAGGCAAATTCAATAACTAAAGGATATTTTATCTTGTTATTTTTTGTCTTTTTGTTTTTTTTTACCTTTTTGGTTATTTTTTTGCCGTTGTTATTGTTTTTTTTCTTTTTTGTTATTTTTACATTATTTTTTTGACTTTTTTGTTATTTTTACATTTATTTTTTGCCTTTTTTATTATTTTTACATTTATTTTTTGCCTTTTTTATTATTTTTTTTGCCTTTTTGTTATTTTTTTTTTCCTTTTTGGTTAATCTATTTTGCCGTTTTTATTATTTTTTTGCCTTTTTTGTTATTTTTACATTATTTTTTTGCCTTTTTGTTATTTTTTTTACCTTTTTGGTTAATTTTTTTTTGCCGTTTTTATTATTTTTTGCCGTTTTTATTATTTTTTGCCTTTTTTGTTATTTTTTTTGCCTTTTTTGTTGTTTTTTTGATCTTTTTGGTTTTTTCCGAGCCGAGCGCAGCGCGAGGTTCGGAGCAATTAAATCAATCGAAACTCTTCAACTTCACCTCTGTTTTTTTTGGAGAAATAATTATTCCAACTTTTTTCCACTATCCACACCGAGTCTAGCGCAGCGAGGTTCAGAGTAATCAAATCAATCGAAATTTGGACCAATTAAATCATTTTGGTTATTTTTTTTGCCTCTTTTGTTATTTTTTTGACTGTTTGTTTATTTTTTTATGTTTTTGGTTATTTTTTTGCCTTTTTTGTTATGTTTTGCCTTTTTGGTTATTTTTTTTGTCGTTTTTGTTATTTTTTGCCTTTTTTAGTTCTTTTTTTTACCTTGTTACCGATCTTAATTTAACATAATTCTTGTTTCTTTCAGGCACAGCGAAGAATGGATCTAGAGATTCGTTGCAAAAAATTTTGGACGTAATGGAGGACCGTCTAGTGCGCAGTTGCGACGATTCTAAAGCTGTAGACAATAGAATGCTCGATCCAGACGCCATGATCGAATCGTTGGATCGTTTCACAGCTGAGCTAGTATCGCAAGCGAGTCACCTCAATAAAGATGACAATTATAAAGTTTCTACAGGTGACAATACTTGGAACGATGAAATATCGCCTAATGACGTTACATTTCCTAGTATATCCGGTAGTGCGCCTAACGTAATTACTTTTAGTCACGAAGAAGAATTAGTTGAACCGTCTAATGAATTTTCATCGATAAATACATCAACGATGACTGATAGTACTCTTATAGCTATGGAAGCTAGTAAAATGGCTACGGTGTTTAAACAAGAAGCGGAAATGTCAACTAGTATCACCAGTGCTGCTTCTTTAGAATTAGATCACGTCCAACCTCCGTCGCAATTAAATTCTTTAACTAATAGTATTGTTGGATTAAGTCCGAAATTATTAAAAAGGAAGAAGTCTTTACAAACTGGATTGATGGTTAGACGAGCGTTTAATAATTCTTTAAATAACGGTTCCAGTATGGAAAGTTTATCGAATTTGGATCTTGTGAATCCCCCAAGTGATTTACTTTACGATATGGAAGGAAGTACAACAAGTATAGCTAGTTTACCTACTGATTTTATGATCAATGGGATTGTTAATAAAGATGTACAAAACTCACAACATCCTATTTTCGATGTTAAACAACCATTTAGTGAATTAGAAAATATAAATCCACCATCTTTATTTAATGAAATTACAGATTTTTGTAATTCTTTAGCTGATGTACCGACTTGTAGTGAAACTGAAATATTTGAAGATTGCTTTACGCATATCGACGATACGACGATTGCTGATGTTTTGGACGATGATGATGAAGATACGATGCTATTCTCGGACGCTAAAAGTAGCATAGAAACGACACCGAAAAAGAATAAAAGTAATTTAAGTAAATCGATGACGACGAAGCAACGTAGAAATCAAGCTAGAGATCGGTACAAGACTTATACGATTGGAGCTGAAATGGTGATGCGGGAAGAAATAGAAAAACAAAAGGAAGAACCGGATAGTACTAGCGGAAAAATTAAATTAACGCCGAAAGAGAGAAGACAGATGAATAGATCTCGGTTTGAAACGCAAATTTTAGATCAATCTATAACTGATATTATCCAACAACCTGTTATTGATTCATCTCCTTCGTCCCAAGAACAATCACCTGCTAGGAGTAAATTAAGTATCCGGAGGAATTTTATACAGAAAAGAATGGAAAATAAGGAACGATTTCGTACTAGAACGCTCAGTGAGTCTAGTTTTTCTCCGGATGTATCTGGAGAAAGTGAAGTACAATTGCATCTTCAAAAAGAAGCTAATCGAGTATTAAAAACGTTAAGAGATACCAAAACGCAAGATGAATTATTAGATTGTGAAACATTAAGTCTAGTTAGTAACGATGATGATTCCGAATACAATTCTTGTAGTTCCGTGAATTACAGAACTTATCACAAGAGTTGGGGTTTAAAAAAAAACGTTCCAGTAATACCAACACGTCTTTCAGTAGATGAAATCGGTTCTGATGATGATGATGAAGAAGAACGAGAAAAGTCTAAACCAAAGATTGTTAAACCTATTGAAGATGAAGTAGTAGTAATAGAAGAACAACCTAAAGGTATAAGAGGTCGTAGAAAACCGTTATATTCGAAAACCATTACCAGTACTACACCGAAAAATATAAAACCTGTCAAAACTATGACTTCGAATTTGGTGAAAAATGTGACGTCTAGTTTGAAATCTGGAACGGCGTTGAAAAACGTTTTGTCTAGACAAAATAAAAACGTAGTGCCGGTAAATCAGAGTCGATCTTCCAGTGGATATGGTAGTAGGAGTGTTTCGAAAACGGCTTCGCCGAAAACGAGTCCTGCTAGAACGCCGGCTGCTAGTAGAAGCAGTCCTAAGCATGGGGGTTTTTCCAAAACTACTGTTGGCGCTTTAAAAGGTAAACGCAACATTTAATATATTTCAAATTCGTTATAATTATAATAAAGTTGAATGAAATAACATAAATAATAGCATGTTTTTTGACATTTGATGTACGTTTTGATATTTGACAAAAGTCAGTATCAAAATGAATCGTTTTTTAGACCAAACTCTCATACGATATAAAAAATATGAAGTTATAACTGACCAAAGTCAAAATAATTGTTATAATTTGACGTTTAACGCTTAAAAGTTTGATATATGTTGGAGTTTTGGTAATTAATGTAATCTAAAAAAACTGCATGGGTTACAAAAAAAAAGAGAGCACTATAAACGTAAAAAAGTCAAAATATGTATAGTCTTTGTTAACATACACTTTTTTTTTGTTTTTGACTCATTCTTGACGTTTAACATCAGTTTTTTGACATTTGACAGTTTTTTTTACAGTTGATACATCGTTTTTTTTGACATCTAAAAAACTATTTTTAAATTTGACACCTCCTTTTGTTTTTAAACATTTTACGTGTTTTTTTTGATATTTAATCCATCTCTTTTTTACATTTAACGCACTGTTTTTTTTGACACTTGAAACATCGTGACAACAATTGATACATCTTTTTTGACATTTTATACATCGTTTTTTACATTTGATACATCTTTTTTGGCATTTAATACCGTTTTTTGATACTTGACACATCGTTTTTTCGACATTTAAAACATCCTTTTAGATTTGACACCGTCTTTTATTTTTAACACGTTTTTTTTGACATTTGATACATCTTTTTTTTACATTTTACGCACTGTTTTTTGACATTTGTAACATCGTTTTTTACAGTTGATACATCTTTTTTGGCATTTGATACATTTTTTGACATTTGACACTTTTTTTGACACTTGAAACATCGTTTTTTACAATTGATACATCTTTTTTGACATTTGACATATCGTTTATTACATTTGATACATCTTTTTTGACATTTGATACCGTTTTTGACATTTTACACATTGTTTTTTTGACATTTAAAACATCTTTTTAGATTTGACACGGTCTTTTTTTAACACGTTTTTTTTGAAATTTGATATATCTTTTTTTTTACATTTTACGCACTGTTTTTAAACATTTGTAACATCGTTTTTTTACAATTGATACATCTTTTTTGACATTTTATACATCGTTTTTTAAATTTGGTACATCTTTTTTGGCATTTGAAACCGTTTTTGACATTTGACACATCGTTTTTTGATATTTGACACATCGTTTTTTTGACATTTAAAACATCTTTTTAGATTTGTTACAGTCTTTTTTTTGACATTTGATACATTTTTTTTTTACATTTTACGCACTAATTTTTGACATGTGTAATATCGTTTTTTACAGTTGATACATCTTTTTTTGGCTTTTGATACAGTTTTGGACATTTGACACTTTTTTGACATTTGACACATCGTTTTTTTGACATTAAAAATATCGTTTTAGATTTGATACCGTCTTTTTTTTGACATTTGATACATTTTTTTTACATTTTACGCACTAATTTTTGACATGTGTAATATCGTTTTTTACAGTTGATACATCTTTTTTTGGCTTTTGATACAGTTTTGGACATTTGACACTTTTTTGACACTTGAAAATTGTTTTTTTACAATTGATACATCGTTTTTGACATTTGACACATCGTTTTTTTGACATTTAAAATATCGTTTTAGATTTGATACCGTCTTTTTTTGACATTTGATACATTTTTTTTTACATTTTACGCACTAATTTTTGACATGTGTAATATCGTTTTTTACAGTTGATACATCTTTTTTAGGCTTTTGATACAGTTTTGGACATTTGACACTTTTTTGACACTTGAAACATGTTTTTTTACAATTGATACATCGTTTTTGACATTTGACACATCGTTTTTTTGACATTTAAAATATCGTTTTTTACAGTAGATACATCTTTTTTGGCATTTGATTCAGTTTTTGACATTTGACACTTAAAACATCGTTTTTTACATTTGATACAACTTTTTTGGCATTTGATTCCGTTTTTGACATTTGACACATCGTTTTTTTGACATTTAAAACATATTTTTAGATTTGACACCATTTTTTATTTTTAACACGTTTTTTTTAACATTTGATACATCTTTTTTTTACATTTTACGCACTGTTTTTTGACATTTGAAACATCGTTTTTTACATTTGTTGGTATTTGATACTCTTTTTGGCATTTTTTTAAAAACATTTGATCCATCTTTTTTTTACATTTTACGCACTCTTTTTTACATTTGACACATCTTTTTCTATATGTGATACATCGTTTTTTTACATTGTCATTTAAAACGTTTTTTTTTACATTTGACACCACCTTTTAATCCTTTTATTTTTAAACATTTGACACCTTTTTTTTGACATTTAATACATCATTTTTTGACATTTCACGCACAAATTTTGACATTTGACACACCAAGTTTGAAATTTTGATCCACCAATTTTGACATTTTCTACATCTTTTTTTACATTTGACACATCTTTTATTACAGTTAAATAATTTTAGATTTTAACAACCACCTTTTATTTTTATACATTTGACACGTTTTTTTTGATATTTAATACATCTTTTTCTACATTTTATGCACTGTTTTTTTACATTTGACACCGTTTTTGACATTTTGTTTGACATTTGACACTGTTTTTGACATTTTGTTTGACATTTGACACCGTTTTTGACATTTTGTTTGACATTTGACACCGTTTTTGACATCTGACACAGTTTTTTTACATCTGTCACCGTTTTTGACATCTGACACCGGTTTTTTGACATCTGACACCGGTTTATTGACATCTGACACCGTTTTTTGACATCTAATACACATTTTTTAATCAGTTAACTTATATATAATTGTATAAAAATGATTAGATAATAGTTTTGTTTTTATAACAGTTGTAATAAAATGATATTTTGTTAGCGTCTCCTCCATTAGACCGTCAAGGTACATTCACCAAAGACGATCCTTCGCCGAGCAGTACCACCTCCACTCCACCGAAACCTACTAGCAAAATTCCGATGGTTTCGAAAATTCCCGCATTTACGTCAAAAATGGCGTCGAAATTAACGACGCCGACGAAAATTCCCGGAAAACCGCCGGTCAATCGATTAAACGGTTTTATCAAATCGGCGAGTTCCGATCGAGCCAATAGAAATCCGAAGGTCTATAACCGATCGACGAGCGCCGATAGTAGAGAACCGGCGAGGAAAATCCAAGCTAGTCCTTCGAGTCAGAGTTTGAAGAGCGATGTTAAGCAAAATGGGGCTGTCAAAAAGTCGTCGATACCCAGTTTTACCCAAAGGTAATTTTTTTTTATATTATTACATAATGTGGTAATTTATGCTTTTGCTTTAGATCAAATAGTAATTCGAGCCTTAATTCGACGGGAAGTTCGATTACGGTGAAAAAACAAGTGACGAGCAAAATTGCCAGCTTGTGGAAGAAAATAGAAGATAGTAAGAAGATGCCTCCGAAACAAGATGGCCGCGTTTGGATCCAACCGGAACCGGATTTAGAAAAAGAAACTCCGCGTCTAATTAGGTATGAAATTTTAAATGTTTCGTTCAAAAAAAAGTTGATCACCATACTTTGTTTTCCAAAATTGACAAATTTGTTTGACGTGTTCAAATATTTTTGACTTTTAGCTGAAATTTTCCCGACTTGAATTTTTTTTTTTTATCAATTTTACTTTCAGGGTACAGTGTTGCCAGATAAGTTTCAATTTCGTTATTCAAAAATCTAATTTTCTAAATTGTTCCCAAACGCGATAAATCTAGACAAAAATTTGCCAATTGTCAAATTTTCCTGGAAAAACTTTTTTTGGTACACTGTTGCCAGATAACCTAAAAATGTTCACATTTAACGAATTTTTTTCCAGCATCATATATACGTAAAATGTAGTTGTATGATACTTTTTGTGTAGAACCAGGCAGTTTTTAACGCAATGTTGCCAAATGAGTTCATTTTTTTTTGTTTGATGCACATTGTGACGTATTTTATAATTTTACTTTTTAATTGCAATGCTGCCAGATGACCTTAATTTTCCCATTTCTAAGGAAACATTAGTTGTTTTCACTTCTTTTTCTCAAAAATTTAATTTGTTGTTGTCAGTTCATATAAAATTTCGCCCTTCTAGAAAAAACTGAGTTTTTAACTTGTTTATCCAGAACTTCGGTTTTTTCTATATAGTGTTGCCAGATGAGTTTCTCCAAATTTATATAAAATGATAGTTTCAAAATGAAATTTTCTAACCCCCTTTTTAATGATTATTTTTAAAAATATTGGAAAAAAGTTGTTTTTTCTACACAAGTTCATCTGAAATTTCCACAGATCTAGGGAAAAATGTTGCCAGATAGGCTTAAATTTCTTCAATACTTATTATATATTTTTGTTGGGTTTGCTTCTCTGTAAGTTTGTTTGTTACGCTTTGTATTGTTAAAAAAATTTGAAAACTTGAAAAATTTGTTCGTTTGGTGCCTAGATGTGCAACCAATTTTGAATTTCAAGATGGCGGACGAGATTTAAGACTAATATGGACCGATTCCATTCAAAATTGGTATGTGTGGGTTTTTAGGGTTTAAAATACGATTGTTTCTTAAAATTAATTAATTCAAAATGGCGGTTCTAAGCTAGATGGTGGACGAGATATGTAATTATGATTGTTTGTCAAATTCAAGATGGCGACTCCAAGATGGCGGACGAGATTGATGATTGTGAACCGATTTCATTCAAAAATGGTATGTGGGGATTTTTAGTGGTTGGAGATATGTGATTATGATCCGATTTTGGAGGTTTTTGGGGTCGGAGATTATGAATTTGTCAAAATAAATAAATTCAAAATGACGGACAAGATTTATGATTATGAACAGATTTCGTTCAAAATTGGTATGTTGGGGTTAAGTTATCTTTTTCATAATTTTACTGTTTATTACAATATTACATTTAATTTTTTTACATTGCTGCCAGATGAGCTAACATTTCTGCACTTCAAGGAAATATGGGGTTAATTCATTTTTACAGAATGTTTTTATTTTATTTCCAGAGACATTATGTATATCAGTGTTGCCAGATGAGTTAAAATTTTCCAAATCTAATGAAAATACGGTTTTTCATAGAAACCGCTGCTTTTTTTGTCATTTTTTTTCTACAGATTCGGGTTTTTAAATTGTAGGTATTATTTAACGTTTGACTTGCTTTTTGTTATCGGATAAGCTTGAAATAATTATTTTATTTTTCCATTGCAGGAGTAACACTTTCGAGAACAAAAACGGTGCGACATTTAAATGTAGACAAGAAAGTGATTACGTGTTAACCGATGACGCTGATGGAGTTTCGACTGATAGTTTTTAATTTAAATTTTAATTAACTATAATCTTTGTTCGATTTCGAAAAGGGCATTTCCTTGTTTTAATGTGTATCAGAAATGTTTGTACCTAAAATTGTGTATTCGTCGCTTTGACATATGGACACACCAGAAGCAAAATAACCTTTGATCAAATTCTTATACTGATTTTTTGCTTGAAATGTCATTTTTTGATTACTATGTTTATTAATACTAGAGATTTATTTGTTTTGTCAAATTTTGTATTGTTAATATTTATTTTGGATATAATTGTTTAAAATAACCTATTTCCGTGAAGATGCTCTACTATTAATTTGATTATTATATTAATTAATTCAGTGAAAATTTAGATGAATCGATTAATTTTATTTAGTTTTTAAGCCATGGAATGTTACTTTCTAGTCGCAGTTTATTTGTAATAAGACTGTATATTTATTTTAGGGGTACGTAGTTGTTTAGAAAATATTCTCCGTGATAAACCTATAGTCTAATTTGTATATATAGAATTAGAAAAATATGCGTAGGTTACTGGATAGTTTTTTAAAAATTTGTATTTCATTTTTTTTGTGTAGTTGTAATTTTAGAGGCTGTTTTTTTGTCACGTATAGTCTAGATTCTAAAAGTTGTTTATATCAAATAAATATGCTTTGGAATTTAAATTTTGTATTTTTTACAACCATGAACCTAAAATTACCCAGATTTGTGGATTTTGTTAATGCGATGTTGACAAATGCGCAAAAATTTCACTAAATCTAGGAAAAATGAAAAAAGCCTTTTTTAGCCAATATTATTGGCAGAATTTTTACCCACATTTGGGGGATTTTGTTATTGCGATATTGCCAATAAGCTAAAATTTCCCTAAATCTAGGAAAAATAAAAATGCTTTTTTATCCATTAATAGAATTTCTACAAAGTTGCCAGATAAGCTCAAAGTTACCCTCAATTGTTTCAAATTTTCCAAATTAAAAAAATTAATAGTTTTAAAATGAAAAAAACAGATGACTCCCATAAATTCCAATTAATTTACTTTATCTATAAATCAATTTTCATTCGAATCGGAGAGAAAAAAACTGGCCCAATAAAAGTGCATGGCTATAGCCTACAAAATTTCTCATCCAGATTTCAGCGAAAATTAGTAGAGGTACATTCTAAAGGGCGTAGATTCGAAAAAAATTAACAGTTCTTCTCTACCTCTATTAGTTTCAGATATATTTTTTTTTTGAAAAATTGTGACCCTCAATTTTTTCAAATTAATAAATTTGTTGTAAAAGGAAAAAAAAAACAGATGACTCTCATAATTTCCAATTAACTTTAGTTTATCTATAAATAAATTTTTATTCAAATTGGAGAAAAAAATGTGGCCCAAAAAAAGTGCAAGGCCTTTTTGGCAGAATTTCTACAATGTTGCCAAATAAAGTAAAAATTACCCACATTTAGGGATACTACGACTAACTGCGATGTTGCCAAATGAGCTAAAATTTCACTAAATCCAAGGAAAATAGTTTTTCATCAATTCTTGGAAGAATTTCTACAAGCTTAATATTATCTAGATTTTGGAACGGCTTTGCTGTCGCGACGTTGCCAAATTAACTAACATTTTCTAAATCTATGAAAAATAGATTTTTTTTATCCATTATTGGCAGAATTTCTACAAGGTTGACATATAAGCTTAAAATTATTCAGATTTGTGACTTTATTGTTGCGACGTCGCCAAATAAACTAAAATTTCACTGAAACCAAGAAAAATAGTTTTTTTTTAGCCATTACTAGCAGTATCTGCAAATTATTCTCTACTATGTTGCCAGATGATTTAAAAAAGTTCACAAAAATCAAGCAAGGTTTTTTTTATCTCATGTATACCATAATTTGCTGATCTAGCTCTACAATGTTGTCAGATGAGTAGATATTTCCCTAATTTAAAAACAAACGAGACTACTGGGATTTCTCCGAATTTGCGATGTTTCTAGATCAGTTAAAATCTATCGATGACGACGAGATTGCCATATGAGCTGAAATTTCCCTGATTAAGAGAAATAGTATTTTTAATATAAGATTTTTATCAATTTTTAGCAAAATTTGTAGATTTACCTCTACCATATTGCCAGACAAGATAAAATTTGAAAAAAAAATAAGGAAAATAATTTTTGACAGAATCATAAGATTTAACTTTGTGATGTTGCCAGTTGGCCTAAAAGTTCATAAAATCTACGTACTTTAGATTTTGTTATTATCTTATTTTTACAATGTTGTTAAATGAGTAGAAAATGTATCAATTTAAGAAAAGTTTTTTTATTAATTTTTCTTCAAAAGCAGTGATTTTACTATTACGATGTTGCCAAATAAGTACAAATTTCACAAAATCTAAGGAAAATATTTCTTTTACTAAATCTTTCCTAATTAGAGGTGTTTCTTTATAATTGGTAGCTACAGTGTTGCTAGATGAGCTGCAATCTAAGAAAATGACTAAATAAAATATTCAAAGGAAGAATTTTTACTGCATTGTTCAAGATGAGCTGAAAAAAATCCAAAAATCTATGGAAAAATTGGGATTATATAGAGAAAAAAAAAACAAGAATACACTGTTGACGTTGTAATAATGGTAGTAGTTTATTGAGTTTAATAACTAAAAGCACATACTGAGACAAACAGTTCAAAGAGTGAAATTACAGCAAAACAATACACAGTTCATTTTTTTTATATATATACACAGTCCACGATTTATTTTGCTGCTAAATTATCGCTAAAAACGAAATTAGATAACAAATATACCGGGGTCGTTCGCTACATTTTTGGAATTTTCCCGATAAATACGAAAATAATAATAATAATAATAATGATTACGCGCCCGAAATATTACTAAAAAAAAATATAGAATAAAAATAATCACAATCACTTCATTTGTAGAAGTGTTACTTAACAGTTACCATATGTACAGGGTGTTGCAACTAAAACAAAAAACAAACGAAAAGAGAAAAATAGTCCTTAAACTAATATGCTAACGTTACAGATTTTTATTGTGCCTTAAATATACAATATTAGGGCTACATCCTAACCTGTAAACGTTTTTTTTTATTTCCAGACATTTAAGAAGCAGCTTTATTTATTAGCCTTTATGGCACACTATTTTTTTTTACTTATCGTACACGTTCTAGAAAATAATAAAATCAGTCTTAATATACAAAAAAAAACAATCACTTTAGAAGAACTTAAGTGACATACATCATCCCCAATCAAAAATATATACCATCATTTTCTAAAACGATGCACAAAAATAATATATACATACAACGCGTCCCAAATCGGGATCAAATTGTATTAAGCTGCTTCTTAAAATGCGACACGTCGTTAAGTAAGTTTCGAGATAAATTTATTTAGAAATCAATCCACACTTCACATGAGATTCAAGAACAATTTTTTTTAACACAAAAAAAACATTAAAGTGCTAAAAAATCTTGTTAAATACGCTGAAAATTTATTTTTGTTTAAATAAAAACCGGTTTATTTGTAAAAAATAATTTTGATTTGTACGTATTAACAATGTATTATTGTTCTATTTGAAAATTAATTGATTTAAATATGATAAAGATACAACAATAAAAGATTATTTATACAGAAAGTCCCATTAAAATATATTTTAATAAAAATGTTTCACATAAAATTATACAGGGTGTTTCATTAGGAAATGGGCATACGTTAACGCCCATGTGATGCATCTAGCGGTCTTTATTACCGAGATACAGGGTGTTTTATCTATTTTGTCCATTTCTTTTATGGCCTATAACTCTGTATATTTGGATAATATTCTTCAGAAGTTGCCAAATCTATTGAGACATTCATAAAAAAACAAAAACCAGGTCAGACTTTACAAAAAATGTACAAATTTGGTCATCCCCAAAACACCACCCTGTATTCCTGAATTTATAATGTTTGTTTCAATATTTAAAAAAAGCGCAAAAAAACTGAATCTAAAGATGTGCCTTCGGAGTTTGCGCAGAATTTCAGTATTAATTCATGATTTTTAGCTTACTACAAATTGCAATGGATTAAACTTCAAAACACCCTGTATAAAAAAGTCCGGCGTTTCATTATTTTTTTGTGTTTTTTTTTTAAGTAGCTTGTGTTAAATTTCATTTTACCGTTATCTTAGTAGGTTACGGACTTTATACAGGGTGATTGAAATATTATTTTTTGCGATCTTTTTGAATATCGAAACAAACATTTTAAATTCAAGAATACAGGGTGTTGTTTTGGGAATGACCGAATTTGTACATTATTTGTGAAGTCGGACCTTAATTTTGGTTCTTATGAATGTCTTAATGGATTTGGCAACTTATGAAGAAAGTGTAGACCAAATATACAGAGTTATAGTCCATGAAAGAAATGGACAAAATAGATAAAACACCCTGTATCTCGGTTATAAAGACTGCTAGACCCAATATCTGCAGTTAACATATGTCAGTTTCCCAATGAAACATCCTGTATATGTATATTTCAAAATAATTATTATAATGTATAACAAATAATATTTTCTACACGGTATGTAAAAATTTTTGACATAAAAATAAGGGACTGGATTCAATTTTTTTGATACTTTCTCGTACGATTTATAAAGTAGACTGTTTTTTTTCCTAAAACATCAGATATGTTCAAAAAAGTACTAATTTAAAAAAAATAATTGTCCAAAATATGTTTTTTTTATAGCTGTCTTCAAAACATATTTTTTTAAACCCTTAGATGCGTAGGATACAAAAAAATATAAAATACTAGCAAATTGCTTTATGAAATAATTATTTACGGTTTGAACGTGATTTTTTTTATCTTAAAAAAATCTAGGAAGATTTCTTTTGGTACTACACATTTGTCATTCAGGTGCTGTTTGGTTTCTTTTACTCACTCTCGTTCTTTGCTAATAAAATTATTCAAATATTGAACACAGGTTTTTTAGATAAACCGATTATTTTCTGGCAAACCTATTTTTTAGTACAGTTTTACCAAAAAAATAGATAAATACATGATAATTTTAAACGCTCTTTGTCGTGAATTGCGTTACGGATAGAGACAGAAAATTACTCAAATTGACATTATTCAGAGACGGCTCTGCATTATTCCTTCAAGTCGTGTTACTAAAAAGTAATTTTTAGTTGTTGATGTGCATTTTTTTGTTAATTATTTATATATGTTTTATTGGATTTTTATTTGTTTATTTTATCTGAAATTAATGTTTTTTTTATAAACTGAAAAAAACTAGGTTCATGACGTTGACGTCTGCTTTCTTGTGAGGTCACACACTTTCATTAAAAAATTATTTTTTTAATTGTACCTAGAGGAAAATTCTCAAAATATTTAGTGATAATAATTGTAACAATCTCGTATCTTGTGGTCGGGTACTTTAAAATATCCGGTTTTTATCCGGAGAAAAAATAACCGGAGTCAAATTTTCTCTCCGGTGCAAAGCACTATTATATTATCGTTGAAGTGAAATTAGTATTCTCATAACACTTAATTTTCAGCAGATTGTGTTATCAACGAGAGAGATGCCTACAAATTATTTGTTGATAGGTATTTACACTCTATTCCATTTACCAAATTACCTAATGTATTTTTCAGATGGCAACTTCAAAAGACAAATTCTTAGACAAATATCCATTACAAATCTCAAACTGAACCAAGTAACAAAAGAGTTCTCAAAATTATTTAGAAATTTCAATAGTTAACAAATTGAAGAATCGATAAGTTTGGTTTTGCCCTTAACACTATTGATAAATTAAAAAATTGGATAAATACTTAGAAACAGCAGACAATTACGATGTCTAAAAATCCTGGTGTTTCCACTTATACCTGTAAAAGTTTGGGACAAACTGGGAGATTTTTACCTACTTGATTTTGACTATAGTTTGTACATCCAACAAACAGAGTAATCACGTGAACACCCGATGTCCAGTTACTCTAAAAGTTATAACCCGAATAAAGAAATATGGTCCGAAACCAGTGGAGTTACACAAAAATCAATTAAAAAATTGAAATATAAAATTTAAATTAAATTTAATCTTTTTAAATCTGTATCGATAAAATAAACCAATTAAGAAGTAAAAAAAATACGAATCCACTACTTTGAGTTTGGGATTTTCTGCTTATTTAAAAATAAATAGAAATCAACTACTTAATTGATACAAAATATATAATTTTATACGTTTGTATAGAGAAATACATTTATTTGCTATCAGAATCATCGTTTAAATTGATAATGAGAGGTTCGACTATATTTTCCATCAGTCTGTCCGTTTTCCACATTTTGCCTTCCTCTTTTCAATACTTTATTAAGAATGATTTGAGGGATATTACTCTATTGCCTTAATTTTTTATATACTATTTTGAAAGACCATTTAATTACTGTTTATTATAATAGAAAATAATATCTTGTATTGGATTATAAACGTTAATAACGCGATTAAATAAACCGTCAACAAATCTCTTAAAAATGATATCAATAAATAATATTTATTTGTAGACATGTACCAGATTTCCAAAACAACACAGAAAAAGTAAAATACAAAATAAAACACAAAATACAATCTCTTAACAATTCCTTAATGCACGCCACAGATTTCAACGAACAGTAACAAATAAGTGTTAAAAATACCCCGGTCAAGCCAAACTTCCCTGAAACCAAACTAAAAAAGGTTAAACATGTGCTGATCACGCACTTTTATTACTCCGTTTGTTGGATGTACAGACTTTAATTTTGATAGATTATTAATTTCTTTAATATCCGTTTAAAAAGTAATAATTTAGAGTGCGAAAAGTACCTATGGCACCTTTCCTCACGGAAATGTCAAACACAGCTATGACCTGTCAACTTTTTTTGACAAGTTACTGTTTTTCTTTCATTAATAAATAGAGGTTGTAGAAAAAATATTGTGTACAACTTGTATGCAAAGCACTTTTCCCACTCGCTACATTTGCAGCACACGCCCTTACTTCTGAGCTCGTAGGAAAAGTGACGCTTTGCGCACTTATTGTACATACTATTGTGCAACAAGTGCGCAAAGTGCTTGTCTCATTGATCTATATTTTATTTTTTATACATATAATAACCATGCATATTAACTATTCAAATTGCATTCAATTTCTAAATATAAATTACAAAATATATCTTGACATTTCAAAATCTGATTATCTTTTTATCTGGTTTTCCCCAAAAATAAAAAAAAGTTCTTTCTTGATTATTTTAAAAAAAATTCTTTTAATCACTTTTGTATCTCTTATCAATTACGATTCTATAACTAAAATTTGCTTTTAAATTTCCAAAATTATATTAGAAAGTTCAAAAAACTCATACAGAGTATTTCATTACAATATATATGTTTAGTAATATGATAAAGACAAAAAAAAATAGATACAAAAGTTAGTAACTATTATCTACTTACCATTTTTATATGAAAATTATTCACATGACGCAAATTATATTTTAAATAGCAAACGTCAAACGACATGAAGGCTCTTTTGATTCAATTTGAAATATGCAGTCAAAAATATTTATTCTGTATAATTTCCGAATATTCCGTTTAAATTTTTTTTGAAGAAATATTAAAATTTGCAATCGAGCGCCGCTGTACGGGAGGCGTGACTTCTATCGCAAACTTTCTCTGAATATTCTATGAAGCCTGAATTTAGGCTATTGTAAATAACTTGCCTAAATAGTGGCATTTAAATAAATTTAATTTTGCAAAATATGTCCTTATATTTTTTTTTTTTAAACTAACTGTCTTATTGTTAGTTACATATGCATTGTAAGGTTCGGACGAAGAAATATTTAAATTTTTAATTCGTATTCTCTTGTAAAAAAGTTCGAAAAACACCTTAAAACTTGACATTTCACACCACAATATTTGGGGAAGCAATTTTTTGTGGTCCAAACCTTTCATGCTCCTTTCTGAATATAATAAAATAACCAAAAATCCTTTAAACATATCTGTCATTACATATTTTAATAAAACATACGTGACTGCAGACATACCCAGCAAAACCGGGCCTCTCACTCTTAACTTAGAAAACTCGTTATAAACAATATAAACAAATTTTATAGCGTTATCTTATTGAGTACACTCATAGAAAATACTTAGAGGCGAAACATTTTTAGGGTGATTATTTAAACAATTATCCAGCTTTCAATTAAGAACCCTATTTTCAGCAACAAATTAAAATTATAAATATTAGAGCTGGAGATCCGGGAGTTGGAAGTTTTTTTTGGAAATTTCCTCCTCTGTAAGGATCTTTTTTACAATTCCTCTGTAAGGATCTTTTTACGATCTTGTATAGAAAAAAATCGACATGACACATTTCTCAGAATTACAATTCACGTCGAATGAGCGATCGCTCATATTTTTCGTACCCTTCTAACTATTTTTCGCAGAAAACTCTCGACTAGACTACTGTGGGTGTTAAAGACTACGGATTATTCGCCACTGACGGGAAACAGACAACTGGATAAATTAGTTAACAAAAAACTTCGATATCCGTACTAAATTGTTTAAAATGATTTTAAACAATTAAAGATAATTTGAACTAATACGATTCCAGGCGATTCTAGACGACTCTAAACAATTTTAGAGCATTTTTGACAATTCCAGATACTCTAAGAGCGTTTTCACACGGAGCAATATATTGCAGCAATAAAAAGTTGCAATATCGCTTCAACAACTAAAATACACGCTTCTAAATGAGTAATTTTTGCATGTAACGCGATGCGTTAAAAATATTTAGACCATTTTTGGGAAATTTGTAGCTTCGATTATTTATATTCTACGCATCTAAGGGTTAAAAGAATTCATTTTTTTTTTATTTCTTTTTTTTGGATAAATATTTTTGTTACCCAAAACAAAACAGTTTTTTTGTGAACCGATTAGGAAACTTTCAGATATTCAAATATTTATTAAAAAATCTTGTTTTTTTTTTGAGAAATTATATTATTTAGTCTCGATTCTTAAAAAAAAATTATCATTTTCCGATTTTGCTGTATATTTTTTAATAAACAAAAAGTTACATATTGTAAAAATTTTTTAATTATATTTTTACAATTAATTTTTCAAAAATAATTTGGGACAAACTGTACATGTATATATAACTTTCATTCCTCCCCCTCACCGTATATTTCTCCAAAACAAAAACAAAGAATTGCACATTTCACTTATTTTTCTATTCAAATAAAGGATTAATGTGTTACGAGGGGTATACAATAAATATTGGAACACTGGTGTAACTGTTTTTTATATATTATAAACTTTCTTATAATTTTTTCTGTCCAAAATTTATCGAATACTCCCGGTAATTTATAAAGGAAAAAATTCGATCATTCTTATCTCGAAAATAGTAAAAAAAAATTAAGATCACATTTGTTTCTAATACAAAAAAAAAATCGCTAACGATTTTTTTTCCGGCTACGGTTATTTTTCTTTCGTTTAGTGGGATTTTTTTGTTTGTTTGTTTGTTGGGGGTGTTAAAATGATGCGTTCCTACCGGCCACGGAAAAAACGATATAGTAGAAAAACAAAAAAATAATAATTAACTATTGTCGTTGGTGTTTAGCCATCTTCTTTTGGAGGTGTAAACCAGCCTGGAAATATATAAAAAGTTAAAAATACATATTTTTTTGTTAGTTCTATTTGTTTTAAATTTTAATTATAATCACACAAAGAATATTTTAGACAACTTTTAAAATATTTTTAGAAGATTTAGAGTTAAAATAGTTTATTTTTAAAATATTCTAGATTATTATATACCACACTATAGTATTTTGAACCATTAGTCTATTCCAAATAATTTAAAAACATTTCAAGTGAATTTAGACGATTCTAGATGACATCAAATATTTTTAGAGTACGAGGGTGGATCAAAAGTTCCCGTATCACACGTTTTTCGTGTTTTTCGATAAAATGGAAAAAGAACAATATCGATCCGTAATTTTTGGATGGAAAAACATGTGAAGAAATAAAAGCGAAGTTGGGGACCATGATACAGAAGATGTACTTACCAGCGTTGTCACATCTAGTAGATTTCTACTTATTTGGTAATTTTCAACTTTTTTTCGAAGAATTTGGTAGATTTTAATATAGGTTTGTTCCAACACGAATTTCTGTATCGTTTCGAAACCGTTTTAAGATCCGTTATCGTTCCGTTTTGTAAGCATGCGCGGAATTCGGATAGTTTCGTGACGGTACAAAAGTATGTAAACGTTGGATCGTTTGTGTGATCGGTTTATGCTATAATCATTGTATATAGACTTCCTAGTAGGATACCCTACATGTAATTATTGTTGGAGCCACTTGCGAGCGACATCTTACATAAATTTTGTTAACTTGACACTATTTTAGCCTGTACAGATACGCTCTCTGGGAGGAGGAAATTCTAACTAATGAGTATGGCAATATAAAGTGTCAGAAACGTATTTAGGGGTCGATTCTTACATTTATGTTAATAAAAAATAATAAACAGAATAAGTAAAATTAATAATTTACTTTTTCAACTTGTCTTGCAATCACATAATATTAAATATTTAACATTTCGACTGTGGGAAGAAACTTTATTTATAAAATTAAAAAATCAGTTTATACAAAAGTAAATACAAAATTTGTAGAAAATTTTATGTTCTACAATTTTTACCTACTCTAATTTTTCATACAAATGAATATTTTTGGCTCAAAATCTAAAATTAATGGTATTTTTTTCAATTTTTTAATTTTTATTATTTAGCATTAAAAAAATTTAAAACTTTTTTTTAAAAACTTTAAAATCAATAAATAATTAATATTTTATTCAATTTTATTCAAAATGAGAAGAAACAGGCCTTTTTTAGGTTTTCTTGATCAAGATGAATTAATAAAGTTAGTTAAAAAAATCAATTTTTTCATTAAAAATTCATAGCTTTTGAAATTTTTCAACTTTTTACATTTTTGGCTATAGCTTCTACAAATATTATTTTAAAATTATGAAATAATTCAAACATATAGTACTTTTTGATCCCTTTCAGGTACTGTGTATTTACTTTTTTATTTGTTTTACACTTTTTGATAAAACGAAATTATAATAATATAGAAATAAAATGTTTAACAACTTTGATAATCTGTAATTTTGGCAATTTAAAAAAATATGAAAACAATAACTTTTTGATAAATCTGGCAACAAAGGCAAAAGTGTAAAAAGTTTTAATCATGTGAAATCGGAAAGTAAAAATTAAAAGCATAAAATATAAAATTAAATTTTTAAATTCAAAACATAAATTTTGGATCTTTGAATTCTAAATTTTCTTTTATTTTAATTAAAATATTTATTGCGTTTTTTTCATTTAATGTATTTTCTTATATTACATATATACAGGGTAGCTCAACATATATATGAAAAACTTTATAAAAAGTGTTTTCTGTAGGTATATGCAGGGTCTATGAGTACAATTTAAATTTGTTTCGATTTATACAGGGCGTCTCAAAATAAAGATCTGCACTATACTTATATTTTTTTTGTAGTTCTACAACTCTCATTGTGTAAAATTTACAGATTTATTTGAAAGGTATCTGTTATTGGTGGTTAAAAGCAAATATTTTAAAATTATTTTCATGTATACAGGGTGGTCCATTAATAACCTAGGCAAATGAGAAAAAACACATTTTTGGTAAAAATCTAAGAAGGCTGTTCTCGCTTTGGATCAAAAGTAGATAATCAATCAAGTATCCTTATCATAATAAACAATGCTATTGTTTTAATGATACCAATATTTTACACGCTTTGTAATAAAAAGGATAGTATAAATAACAATTCTAATTTACGGAGAGTAAATAGCAGAGTTGAAGGGCAAAAAATTCAGTATCCATTGATGAATACTTATACAGTGTGTCTCATTTGAAAAACTGTAATGAAAGTATTTGGAATGCCAAATGTATTTTAGACCACCCTGTGCAAAATAAAAATTTAAAACTGAGTTTAAAAAATCTACAGTCTATTGTCTTTGTATATTGGTAATTTTAAAACTTGTGATTTTTTAAAAAAGGTCGTGCTCACCCTGTATAAATCAAAATAATTTTAAAAAATTTGCTTTTAAGCACCATTAATAGATAACTTTCAAATAAATCTGTAAGTTTTACACAATAACTGTCAGTAGATAGAACGTTCTTTAACTTTAACGGTTCTATAACTAATGACAATGACGTTTAGATTGTGACAATTGTATAAGAAATCACCTTGTAAAATTTTATTCTAAACGTCATTGCCTTTACTTATTGAGTCTTTAAAGTTAAAGGACGTTCTATCTACTGACAGTAAGAGTTATAGAACTACGACAGAGGTTTGCCGAACCCTGTATATAAAATCTCAAAAATATATTATTACCTAAGTATGCTGTAAAATTGATAAACAACACAACTGAACATAAAAATAAAAATATAATATAAAGCGGATCTGACCTGACCAAAAAGGGAAAAGTAGGTATTTAAATAATTGTTCAAGGTCAGCGGATCCAACCCTCGATAAGCGATTATTGCCCTTAATAGTAAGCTGGCCTCCAAATACAAGTGCTGCCATCTAGACTCAGCCTCCATTTCGGTCCAACGTAGTCTCCATAAGAGTATCCTACTAGGAAGTCTATATACAATGCTATAATCTAATAAATTGAATATAAACAGTATCGAGGTACTTGTTCGTACCTAAATAATTTTAATTTTTTCATCGTCACTCATGTTTACTTATTTGTTAGATCAAAAGATCGTGAGAATCAATAAAAATAATATTAAAAACCCAACCTAATAAACATCAAAACAAATCAAATGAATACTAGCTGAATCTTCGAAAGATGGAAGATGACATTCACTCAAAATCGGTTGACAATAAGCTAAATGCGCATGTCAATCCACACAGTCACTAATTTCGAGCATATACCGAAATTACAGTCCTGAAATCATGTTTGGTTGGAACACCAAGAGGATCGTCAGATTACCGTACCTTCTCTGTTGGAACAACTTCTATCTATGGCACATGCGCGTGGCCGTACGGTGACGGCCTTTAGACGTGTTGGAACAAACCTTATATAACTTTCAATAATGTAAAAATCCTATTCGCTCTGTGCGAGAAGGCGGGGCATTTTGACAGCCGATGCTAGCGCTTGCTGGACCAAAATGTCAACAATACGAAAAGCTCGCCGAAGTCCAACAGAAATATGTTGTCTCGTGGGGTCTCAGAATAATAGTTTAAACAGTCCCAGTACAATATTTTATCGGTTTCCTTAAAGTCCATACAAATGTGAACAAAGAATAAGCAAACCGTAAGTAAAATTATATGAGCTTTGTAGTTACTTGGATTGAAAATTTTACTGCAGTTAGCTGACCACATAAACCGGGTTGTGACGAAGCCGAAATTTTAAAATTTGACTTAGTTTAACCCCTAAAATTTAAAATAATTATTAATATACAGGTACATAAGTTATATTAAATTAAAGGCTACATTTTATTCGTTGGTTCGATGATTATGCAGTTTAAGACACGGATTTGAAAACAAAGTGTCGTCGGTTCGAATCCCAATGATTGTTAGTTTTTTTTTTCAACAAGTAACTTTTTTATTTTTTTAATTATAATTATGGATAATTTTTATTCAGAAAATCCACGAAATTAAATTAGAATCATTCGAAGCACTTTATTCCGAGTCACGACAAACAAAGTTTGAAAGAGGTTATTTTTTTTAGGTTTTCTGAATAAAAATTACAGAAAATTATGATTCGAACCGATGACCCTTCGCTTGCAAATCCGTGTCTTCAACCGCATAATTATGGCACCATAAAAAAAATATAATCTTTAATTTAATATAACTGACCTACCCATTTATAAATTATAATTTTAATTTTTAGCGATTAAACTGTATAAGTAAAATTTTAAAATTTCGGCTTTCTCTCAACCCGGTTTCTGTGGTCAGCTAACTGCAGTAAAATTGTCATAGAAGCACTCAAAGGAGTTTAATTTTCGAAACAAAATTTTCAATCCGAGTTAGGGAACCAATTTCGCAGCTATTATTTTTATTTTCTGTTAAATTTTCTCCTCCACTGAGCATATGTGATGAAATACACTGGAATTTTTGTATGAATTTTATTACATGCGCTATTTCATCAAAACCAGTTCTTAATAGAGAGATTTTAAGCCCTTTAATTATTCGCTTTTCTTCCGTTATTGTTATAGTGAGCATGCACAACGGAAGTTTGACGTTCCTTTAACTTTAATAACGATAACCGATTTCGTTACTTACGGAAAATTAAAGATAGAGAGTGGTTATGTCTATCGTTATGCGTAACAAAGCACCGTTGCCACACGTTTCAGATTTTCGAGCATATTTAATAATTTTGAAAAAGGACATGCATGTGCTGATTAAAATATTTAACATTAAACTATTTTAAAAAAATATCTATTTCTTTAACCTACGGAGTATTTGTTATATTTTTTCTTTATATCGTAATAATATTATTCAATGTTCAAATATCATGTTTAATTGTTTTGCAATGTCGTGATTGTAAAATTTAAATTGAGTATCTAACAACGCGCAAAAGTGATATTAGATTCTTGAGAAAAACATAACCTAACTACTGTTAGAGTTCTGTAAGATTTGACGTTGGCCTGCGAAAACATATTTTAATTGTGTATACTTTTTAGGTATGTGAATAGTCCTGATCTTGTCCTGATATTATTAGGAATTCGAAGAACCCTTGCTAATCTAAATATTTCCGGCCTTTCGAACCTGAAATATGGTTTCACAAACTTATCCTCTATAGCATTAAGATCAAATTCTGGAATTTCCACTATCCAAATCTCAGGCACATGGAAAATATCTCTAAGTATAGCCTGCCTTATTAAATCCGCATCTCTTCTATTGATAAAATTTTCCAAAACATTCTCCATTTCGAAATTAATTATATATACCTATATATATATATATATTCTTTCAATTTTAATAAACAACAAAACACCAGAAATTCTGAGGTTAGAAAATCCAAAGGAAAATAACTATCGCCTGTCACCTGTCACTTTGTGATTTAAAGTTGGGGTTTCAAATGTCTTAATTTCATTAATGTGCTTATTGTTATAGTTATCAAAAATAACCACAACAGCGCCAAAATAAGGAGATTTTTGAAAGGGCTTAAAATCTCTCTAATATTAGTCGTAGTAATCGTTATCGTTAATAAAAATAACCATAACAGCGCCAAAACTGACGTTAAATTTGTTGGCCTAAAAACTCTCTCTCTTAAACACTCTTATTTTCGGCCGTTTGTCCAAAGGGTATTTTCGGCGTTTTGACTAGTCTTTCGGCGATTTGACCACGTTCAAAAATTTGTCCAAAAACTAGTTTCTGCAATTTGTCCAAATCATAAACGTTCTCTTTCGCCAATTATTTTGGATCATGATCTTCAAATCATGTTTCAGTTTTACCGTTTTGATTACAAGAACATGTTCACCTGTCAAAAGACGAAAGAACAGTCCCTACTTGTCAATCAGCAGTTGTGCAAATTTAGGTTATGCTTTTAATTTATAGAATATATAGTGGTTTCTTTACTGATTTTTTATGTGTAATAATGAATAATTTCACCAAATAACCATAATCGGATTTTTAAGGAAGAGCCTTGGGAAGAGCTTTTAAGAGCTTCATTGTCATGAGATGGCACGTTCATAATCTTCGTCGCTTAGAGCGATGCAGTAATATTTTGCTCTGGATCATGTGTATATGTTTAAAACTTTCATTTTAAAAATATTTTAATTAATTATCCTCTGTCTTATCTTTTTTGAGGTTAGAAACCATTGATTTGGATCTGTCAATCACACATTTTCAATGTTTCAGGGGGGAAAAGGGATTACTGATCATGATCCAAAGTTATGAGTCGAGTGGGGATGAATCACAATTCAAATTTGCTCAAAAGAACATGATTCGGGAACATAACGCGTTTTGATTCCAGGAACATGGTCGAAAGAAAGCAGCTAATAATTTCGGCGTTTTGACCACGTTGAATGTTTTGATCATAGTACATAGCAAAATTGCGACTTTGAGTGTGGCCGATTTATGCAGCTTCGTTTTACACGATTCGGCAATTTGTCCACGTTGGGCGATTTGTCCAAAGACTTATTTTCCATGTTTTAACCACTTTCGGTAATTTGTCCAGCATTTCGGCGTTTTGTCCATTCGGCGATTTGTCCTGACCCCGATTTTACTTATTTATAGTAATTCCAACTAATAATATCTGATAATCGAACTGGTTTTAGACAATTTATACCAAATAACCCAATTTTAAATAATATCTGAATAACTTTAGCTAATTATTAAACTATTTTACAAAAATCCAGAAAAAATTTTTCCCAACTCAAAAAATATATAAATACGTACCATTTTTTTCGTGTATTTGTACAAGGGATTTGAAACTTTGTTGGGCCCTAGCTAGACTGTACTGACCCTGCGAGCACACTTTCGGCGCCCCAAATTGAATACGAGCTTTGCCTTTGACCAGCGTCGCCGAAATCTGCATTATCACAGCTTCCACGGTATACGCGCTTGACCAACCCTGCTTCGTCAATAACTCCATACAAATGGCACCACCTACCAACACATAACCACCTAAAAAAAATTATTATTATTATAATGATTATAATATATAATAAATGAGATTTATTACCTGATATAATCGGATGTACGACCCTGACAAAAGGTGGTTCAAATGGATATGTATCCTTAAACAACATATTCAATTGTATCGCGTCTTTACCTTCTTTCTCCTTTAACATTTGCAAATCGTGACTTAAAGGACTATCGGGATCGACGCACATTAATCTAACGTTCCATTCATAGAGGGAATCGTTAACGAGTTCGAGTTGGTACATTTTATTTTTGAACGAATCCGAACGATAGATGTCGCGCAGTTCTTTCATCAGTCGATCGGTTGCCTGGACGGAGCCGGACACTGAACCCTAAACGGAAAAAAAATAATACATAAACAAAATGGCATCACATTGTGGACGAGAAAAAACTGTTATTGGAACGAAGTTACTTAAACGCGGCTTGCGGTAGGACTTAACTGGGCACGTAAAGAAAAAGCGTTATGCCCTCTCCAGGCGATCTTCCCCTCTTAATCTCGATATGAATTTTTTTCTTCTTTAGAATTTTTTTTCTTGATCAATAATAATTAGAGAGACAAAGGGAGGGACAGAGAGAGATAAATAGAAAGAAAGAGATAGAAAGAGAGATACAAAGAGAGGTGGATAGAGAGAGACAGAAAGAGAGATTGATTTTTTTTTCAATTTTTCTCATTTTTTGTTTTTTCTGTTTTGTTTCGACTTCATCTAATTTTCCTCACTTTTTCTCATTTTTTCTGTTTTTTTATGGTGTTTTCTTTTTCCTCCAATTTTTTGTAATTTTTTTTGATTTTGTTGTGATTTTATTGCGATTTATTTTAATTCTATCGATTTTTTTTATATTTTTTTATGGATATAATTGGTATCGATTTTTGGTTATTAATATATTTTTTTCAGTTTTTCATTTTTTCGTTTTTTTACCATTTTTGATTTTTTCAGTTTGTTTTTGTCGTATTTGACAATTTTGTTTTTCATTTTTTTCTATATTTTCTGATTTTTTGTGTTTTTTTTCCGATTTTTGTTTTTTTTTCTGATTGTTCTCGGGTTTTTTTAATTCTTTCTTTTGTTTTCTAATTTTTATTATTCCTCTTGATTTTTTGGGATTATTTGCGATTTGTTTCAATTCTTTCGAATTTTTTTATTTTCTTTATGGTTATAATTGTTTCCGGTTTTTTAGTTATTGGTTGTGATTTTTGCGTTTTTTTTTTCACTTTTTGTTCATTTTTTTTATCATTTATTTAATTTTTTCCAATGTTTTTTGTTTTTATTTTTTTCGATTTTTTCTGGTTTTTTGTTTTTGTTTTTTCGTCTTTTACCATTTTTTTGAATTTTTGAGTTTTTTCGTATTTTATAATTTTGGTTATCATTTTTTTGCAATATTTTCTCGTTTTCTGATGTTTTTTTCTGGTTTCTCTGTTTTTTTTTCTGCGTTTTTCGATTTTTGTTCTAATTTTTCCTCATTGTTCTCGGGTTTTTTTAATGCTTTCTTTCGTTTCCTAATTTTTTTATTCCTCTTGATTTTTTGGAATTATTTACGATTTTGTTGGGATTTGTTTCAATTCTTTCGAAGTTTTTAATTTTTTAATGGTTATAATTGTTTTTTGCGTTTTTTTTTCACTTTTTGTTGGTTTACCATTTCTTTAATTTTGGCCAATGTTTTTTGTATTTGATTTTTTCAGTTTTTTTTTTTAATTTTTTCGATTCATCTATTTTTTCTCGTTTTCCTGATGCTTTTTCTGCTTTTTCTGTTTTTTTTTCTGATTTTTCCGCTTTGTGTTTTTTTATTCTTTCTTTTGATTTATAATTTTTCTTATTTTTTTATTCCTCCAATTTTTTCGATTTTAAGGTTTATTTTTTCATTTTTTTATTTTTTTTTCTGTTTTATTTATTTTTTCTTATTCTTTTAATTTTAATAATTGAAAAAATAACGTAAGGAACTTTGTTCCTGACGGGGGTCCCCCGACCGCACAATTTTTCATTTCATAGACTAGAATAAGTTAGAGTAATTATAAATCCTTATTGGTGAAAGTAAGGAGAAAACGGACAACGAAAGAGTCCAAAAATCCGTCAGAAAAAAAACAGACACAGGAAACAACCATACGGACATGAAGAAAGTAAGGAGACAAAATCATGTTGCCATATAAGCTTAAAATTACCCAGATTTGAAAATAACTACGACCTTGTTATTGCGATGTTGTTAAATGAGCTAAAATTTCACTAAATCTAAGGAAAATAGTTTTTTTTTTAATCCATTCTTGGCACGATTTCAACTTTATTGCCAAGGCAAGTATAAAATTAACCAGATATAGGGACATCAAGACTTTGTTGTTGCGATGTTGCCAAATAAGCTAAAATTTCACTAAATTTAAAGAAAAGTTTTTTTTTAATCCATTTGCACAATATCTAGTTTATTGCCAAGGCAAGCATAAAATTACCCAGATTTAGGGACACCAAGACATTGTTGTTGCGATGTTGCTAAATGAACTAAAATTTCACGAAATCTATGAAAAATAGTTGTTTTTATCCATTAAAAACTGCAAATTTATTTCTACCAGGAAATACAAACTGAGATTCTTCCAATAACAGTAAACAATACGACATAAGTGTAAAGATTTGGAGATTTTCTTCAAAAACGACAGCCTTAATTTATATGTAGTTTTGGTTATGTAATTTTATATTTTATAATCTATGTATATTCTTAATGGACTATAAAGATATAGTTGGATGTGACTATTATTCTTCAGTAATCCAAACTCTTGAATAATTAAAGTAACATAAACTTACTTTTAAATAATCTTGTCTTTGGTTCTGCCGGAGCCGTTCCAGTGTCGCTAAATGTTCCACGCCCATTTCGTCCGCTTTCGGTCTATCCTCCATTTCCATGGCTAAATCTTCGTCGGCATCGCTTTCTTCCTCACCGTCGCTATCACCGATATCTAAATCTGCGTCGCTGTCTAAACCTTCGTCTTCCATCATGGCTTCGTCACCGCCGCCACCGCTTTGGCTACTGCTGTTACATCTTACACGTATTCTAAGAAAAATAATAATAAATTTATTCTTATAAATAAATGATAAATATCCACTTACCGATTAGTCGTTTGTGGATCTAAAATATGCAGTCTTTCTAAATCGGGCGGTTCGGGAACGGCATGTAATCGACATAGTTCCCTAAGAAGTATTATCACCTGATAAAGAACATGGTTGTCTAAACCTTCTGTGTTGCTTAATATTTGAACGGCATTTGCTATACTAGTTTCTTCGGAATCGGCGAACCACACTGGCGGCACGGCTGGATAAGTCTCCTAATAGAATATCACACATATTTTAAAGATATTTTTGATCAAGTTCCATATTTGTTTAGTAAAAATACTAATGGTAAACAAAATAATTTTTAATTTTTTTCATCTATTACTAATAAATTCCTTTTTATTAAGACTGACCAGAAAGTATAATTTTTCGTCCAGAAAATAACGTTTTGCCGATCAAGACCGGAAAATGAACATCAGGGACCGGCAAAAGCTTTTTCCGGTCCCAGTTGTCACTGTTCCAATCACTTTTATTGTTAATACAATGTGCCTTGATTTCGTATTATGACAACAACGTTGCGATTAATTGTCAAGTGATAGTTCGTTGATCTAAAAATGGATTTCTATAAAAAAAATCGAATTTCTTTACAAAAAAGTGGATTTCTTTACAAAAAAGTGGATTTCTTTAGAAAAAAGTTTATTTTCAGTACAAAGCGGATTTTCAGAGCAAAAATTGAATATTCTGTTCAGAAATTATATTCGTATTAAAATAAATTGAATCATTGACAAGAAAAAATTGATTTTTATAGCAAAAAAGTGAATTTTCATAGCAACAATTGGTTTTCTATGCCAAAATTGGATTATTGACAAAAACAAGTGAAATTTCAGCGCAAAATGTGGATTTTCAGCGCAAAAAATTGGAATTCCAGATCAAAAATTGGATTGATATAAAAAAAAATGGATTTCTTACGGCAAAAAAGTGGATTTTCAAAACAAAAATTATATTAATTACATAAAAAATGATTTTTTTATAACAAAAAAGTGGCAAAGAATTTATGGAAAACCAGAACTAGATCCAGAAGACTACTGCAAACAGCCATTAAAGAACTTGTTTAAACTACTATAGGGAACAAGGTTGATGGACTGGGAGCAGTAGACAAAGAGACAGGAGATAACGCAATAAGCCCACGAGTGAATCCAGTTGTAAAAGAGAGGCAAAAAAAACTTAACAAAGATCTATCTGCATGTGATCAAGCATAAATAAACCCAGCAAGCTAACAGTATCCAGACAGTTTTAGTTGACTTATATCACTGAAAATAGTAGGTAGGAGAGCTAAGGTGACCAGCTATAGAAAACATGGTTCCAAAATTCCAAACCGTTCTCGAGTCGCTAAGACGGACAGACAGACAGTTGTAGTTGACTTAGGTCACAGAAAATAGTACTTGAGCGAGCAAGCTAAGGTGACCAGCTATCGATTGATAAACTGTTCTCGAATTATTGCTGTGACAGACAGACAGACGGACGGATGGATGGACATTGTAAAGTCAATAAGTTACTTCGCTTTGCTTTGCTATTTAATAATTAATAAAGACATTCTAGTTTTTTAATCAAGACAAACTTGAAATAAGAATTTGGAACCTTTATTTTCAATAATGTTGAAGAATATCATCACCATTGATCAAAACTACACTTATTTAACACTCTACGTATGTTACGCTAACTTTGGTAGTATCATCAGGAATTTAGTATAATCACGTCCTGATGATGCTAACATAATTAGCGAAACGTACGTAGAGTGTTAAAAAAGTGTAATTTTGGTTAGTGGTGAAGATTTTCCTCAACATCACAAAATTAACTTTCTTTTTTGAAAAATAAGCAATCCAGATACAACTTTGTTATCCTTAGGGGACTTGTTATCCTAAGGGAATTTGTTATCCTAAAGGAATTTTGATATCCTAAGGGGACTTGTTATCCTAAGGGGACGTTTTAACTAACAAAAATGAAATTTCAAGTGGAAATAAGATTAGTATTTAGTTCTATATCGATGACCAACTATCATGAAAGCAAATCTGCTAAAAATGTCTATTTTTCACTTACCTACTGCAATTTAATATACCAGTCAAAAATAATTACATTATTGGACATTTATATCTAATATCTAATCAATTTGTAAAGATATTCATAATTACAAGGATTCTAATGGTCACATGAGAAATAATATAAAGTAAAATAAATAAAAAAAACAAATTATCAGCTAATTATTATAACCTATTTCATTATAAATTCCTTTATTTATTTACATTGTAATACATGTTATAAGTGGTTTTTTTGTTGTAAATATCAAATTTCTTAGAAATACATGTTTTAGTATTAATATTGGTCTGGATTTACATAAAAAAATTAGCATAATTCTAGGACAAGTAACTGAATTTAATGGGACTAGAAATATTAATAACATAGACGTTTGACATTTCTAAAGTAACGATTTTGTAATTTAGACTACTTATGTTTATGTTAGAAGGTAAATAAACGCTGATAATGATTAAAAACGATTCTAATAGCTGACATTAAAATTGACAAAAACAGCTGTAATAAGTACATATGTTAAATGTCAAAAAAAAAACAAGAAAAATATATCCTTTGTTGGGCGATACAGAGAGAGATATAATGATATTTTTATAGTTAAATTAGAAAATTAATTAGTTGATTATAAGTTTTACTTACCGTAATATTTGCATGGATTGTGTATTCTACATCGTTCTTTCCTATAAACCTACAAGTCAATTCGTCAACACTTGCCGAGATGATCTGAAACCGTTCATGATTTTTCGTAAATATCGATTCTAATGTCCTTATCTCTTGCTTCAATGTATTTAAGCACGCCATATGTAGCACTAACTAGTAATTTTGTTAACTTTTCAATCACGAAAAATTATTTGAAACACTAATTTTAGGTACTTGAGCACTCCCTACACACACATCAAAATGGCTGCTCAATGGCGACTGGCGAGCAGAAAATATGCGATCGGGAGAGATCGGCTCGCTTCGACAATCAAGGTTTTCAAAATAATGAGGAGAAATTGGGATTTTAACGGGATTTTTAATCTGGGATTCGAGGACAAACTACTCGTCCTTTATCAAACGAATCTTACCAAAATGATCTAATTCACTCAACACTACAAAAATTTCGAATTTCGACTTGGGTAGTAAACTGGAGTCCCTATAAAAGGTGCGTTATAAATTTTCTTTTCAGCTCTGCATACGGGGGGTGTCCGCTATATTGACCTCAGGTAGAAAAAAAAACTAGAATATCATTGATTTAGAGAATTACTGTTTTATTACAACGTTAGTTTCTATAAGATTTTGTACCTACTATATAGCTTATAATTTTATTGTTGATAATTTCGTCTATACTTAAATATTTCCAAGTAATAAAATTTTATTGTGAATGGTTATTTGTGATGATGATAAAAGAGAATTATAATCAACCTTGAAAATGTGTTTACAATTTATTCCGAATAGTTTTATTTATTTTAAAGGTTTAAATTTTTCTGCTTCACTTAAAGAATTTTTTAGTGATTTTTTTATTTATAAATTGGCATCAATTCACTAAATAATGATAATGGGGTATCTATAATAATAATGTCATTTCGTTAGTAATTAATTTAAACACGCCGTAAATATTATAAAGTAAATTCTAATTTACAAAATGCGAATAAAAATTATAAACAATCATTTTATAGATATATTGATGAAATATTAATCTGTCAAAGTTAATTATAATGTTACCAACTTAACTATATATATTTACCAAAATTTCCCTATTTATAGACTAATAAATAATAGTAAATAAATAATCAAATGAAAATCAAAACATAAAAAATATATAATATAAAAAAGCTATAAATTAAAAAAAATCGTTTTTCATATTTTGATTAAAAAAAATTAATAATTTACTAAATACTACATAGGAGAATATATTACAAGTTATACAGGTAATTTATACCATATTAATGACTTTTATTAAATGGATTTAACATTTTACCAGATTATTCATTATAAATTACCCACCTTTGATTGTCGTGAGACCGATGCGCCCTCTGGTTTATATATAGGAAATCAGCTTAACAGTGCAAACTTTTTTTTATTCCCCATAGATGGCTTTAAATCATAGATATAGGAAAGACCTTTTGTTTTGATTAGGACTCATAAAAATGCATTAGCGTCGTTGGTTCAGGGGCGTAGTAATATTTCGAAATTGAAATATAAAAACCATATTTATTTTTTGTTCATCATTTTTTTTTTAATTTTTTGTTGATCATTTTTTTTTACTTAATTATCTAACTTTCAGTTACAATCAATTTTTAACAGTTCGTTCATATGTACTTGAAAAAAAGATAAAGTGCAAATATATTATGTAAATTAAATCTGTCAACACCGCTTTCAGAGGTTCATTATGAGTCCTAATGTAGACAATTAGGGTTTATGTTGGCTACAACTTCTTTCTCTGATACTACATCTACCCTACCATATCTCTGTTCCAAACAAAGAATTTGAGGTTACGTTTGATGCTTTGCTTATTAGTTAATAACTAAAGATACAAATTAATGCAGAGGTTTGTTTTATTTGGAATCAGTTACTTTTGTGATTTTTTTAAAAATTACATTTCAAAATATAAGGTCAAAATGTATTATCTACACTGATTAATAATTTTAAATCTTAACGCTTTTGGGCCCTACTGACTTCTATTTTCAAATCTCGCGGGCTATGACATACTAAGTGTAACTCCTCCCCTTTTGCATATTTAGTTTGAAAGTGTCTACTCGACCACATATTATATTTGGTGGTACAACTAAAATAATTGGTATATCGATTTTGAGTTATTTTTTAGTTAATAAGAAATAACATCCAAAAGCAGAAGAATTTTGTTCAATATGATTGTGCGTTAGCAACACACTTCCCACATACTTAAACTACAGGCTTACCTAAATTTAAATTTTATCGATTTTTATAATCGTGTATCATAAAATAATCCACATTATGTAGATTATTTTGATGTAGCTTTTCAGTCTCCATTTTTCAGAACACTCCCACAATCTCAAATAAAAAATCACAATCAATATGACATAAAGATAGAGACGTAAACAAATTTTGGTTTCATAGACAGTCCCGTTTTCAAAGTGACGTTAACAATAAAGGTGTACCAATCTTATAGAAATATATATAAAGAGGTAATTAAGGGTGTATTCCGAAATACACATCAGTATACTGACGTCATGAATCCGACGCTATATTGAACTGGTGAGAAAAGTGACCAGTGTGGTGTGACATTTGTGAAGTCTTCTAATCAAATATTTAAAATAATGGCAGCTCAGCATTCTCAAAAAATTAAACAATTACTTTTAATAGACGAAGGTAATAAGTCGTATAGGTATATTTGTGACTAGCTATGTTAATGATATGTTATATAACCTTAAAATTTTGACTTGTTTCTAATATTTTATAGATCCTGATTACGATGCAATTTTGCTGGTAGATTACTTATTATTATAATAATTAACACCTCCATTCTTTTGAAATAGATTATTTGAAATTTATAATAACTTTTTGAGCATAAACGTAAACAATAAACACGTGCTCTATTTTAATGACGTAAACGCGCTGACCCGTGTATTTCGGAACAAATCGTCAGTATGGCGTCGATTTATGACGTCATTACCACTGGCCAGAGTACTGATGTATATTTCGGAATACACCCTAAATCAAATCTCAGGTAGTACGTCAAAATTTCATAAAAAAAGTAAATTTGTGCAAAGTTATTTAACATATAAGTCATTTAATAATTAATATCTACATATTATCATATATATTAGATTTCGTTATATATAAAAGTAGCCAATTACTTTTTGACAAGAATGACATGTGTGACGTCATGTTGGTGGATTGACAGGTACTTGGCTTTGTTGCCACATTAACCAGACTTTTGACAATTAGGAGATATTTAAGGAATGTGACAGTAACAACCATGCCAATATTTTTGTTATATATTAATTATTGTTAACAGTTGAGTAATTTATAATAAATAATCCTGTATAAAAAGTTTTTTTGACTGATCGTTTATTTTCTACTTAGTTTTATATACAAATTCGATAAAAAGATTTATAGCTGTCGTCTAATCTGAATCCACCTTATAAGGCGACCGGACTATACCCCGCAACTTCTTCGGCTACATCTCGCGCGAATCTTTTTCTCAAAAAAAGAACTGAAGACGATAAAGTGGGGAATAAAGACGATCCTGCTCTGCTCTATAAAAGTAAACATTGTGACTCTGTTGAATTTAATTAATAAATCGCGAATATAGCTTGAACAGGGGTGAAAAAATGAAAGGGGTAATTTTTGGATTGTTTTTTGTTTTTGGGGTAGTGAATGGTAGGAGTTTTGATAAAGTTTTTAATAGAGGTAAGAATTAAAAATATATATATATATATATTTGGGGAATTATTTAATACGTTGTATAAAATTTGCAATTTTACATATTAACACGTTGACTGCCAACTACGAGTTATCTTGTAGTACTAATTATCTGATAATTGGTAGTCAACGTGTTAATAATATTTTGTATTGCCCTCCACATTTTTAATCTAGAATATTTTTTTGAATATTCACTAAATTACAGTTGCCATAAAAATCATTTGACGCTGATTTTGGAGTTTTTATAACAAAATCGCAATATTTATAACAAAATGACAAAGTTTATAGCAAAGTATAATTTTTATAACAAAATTAAAATGTTTATAGCAAAATTGCAATATTTATAGCAAAGTACAATTTTTATAACAAATTTGCAATGTTTATAGCGAAAGTACAATTTTTTTCTCAAAAATACAATATTTATTACAAAATTACAATGAATTACAAGTTGAACAGCAAAATTGCATGTTATAGCAAAAATACAATTGTTATAACCATTAATTTCATTTTTATAGCGACATTGTTATAACAACTTTTTTATTTTATAGCAATAATTTTATTTTATAAAAATATTTTTATATCATGCCTTGATTTTATTTTATAGCGATATTTTTATTTCTGCAAAAAAAATTTCAATTGATATAGTAATTTTTTAATTTTTATAGCAACTTTTTCATTTTTATAGCAAAATTTTTATTTTTCTAGCATATTTTTATTTTATAGCGATATTTTTATTTCTTTAACAAAAATTTCACTTAATATAGCAACTTTTTCATTTTTATAGCAAAATTTTTACTTTTCTAGCATATTTTAATTTTATTGCGATAATTTTTTATAGCGATATTTTTATTTGTTCAACAAAAATTTCAATTAATAAAGTAACTTTTTCACTTTATAGCAACTTTTTCATTTTTATAGCAAAATTTTTACTTTTCTAGCATATTTGTATTTTATTGCGATAATTTTTTTTATAGCGATATTTTTATTTCTGCAACAAAAATTTCAATTGATATAGGAACTTTTTAATTTTTATAGCAACTTTTTCATTTTTATAGCAAAATTTTTATTTATCTAGTATATTTTTATTTTATAGCGATATTTTTATTTCTTCAACAAAAATTTCACTTAATATAGCAACTTTTTCACTTTATAGCAACTTTTTCATTTTTATAGCAATATTTTTATTTTTCTAGCATATTTTTATTTTATAGCGATAATTTTTTTTATGTCGATATTTTTATTTCTCCTACAAAAATTTCAATTAATTTAGTAACTTTTTCACTTTATAGCAACTTTTTCATTTTTATAGCAACATTTTTATTTTTATATCAATATTTTTATAGCGATAATTTTATTTCATAGAAATAATTTTATTTTATATTAACATTTTTATTTTTATATAAGTTTATTTTTATAGCCACAGTTATTTTTTTATAGAAATATTTTTATTTTTATAGCAACTTTTTCATTTTTATAGCAACATTTTTTTGATATCAATATTTTTATAGAGATATGTAATTTTATTTCATAGAAATATTTTTATATTTATATCAGTTTTATTTTTATAGCAACAGTTATTTTTTTATAGTAATATTTTAATTTTTATAGCTATTTTTCTTATTCTTCCATTTGTTTATTTGTCCAAATAAAGACGCTATAATAAAAATAAAAATTCTTCCATTAGATTTAATTATTGTCGAGCACTTCGATTATTATTAAATAAGTTTTTTTGCGAATTACAGGACCGTAGCAAATTATTTCTCATATAACCAACACAACGCATTGAAACCCTAAACACAAAAGGGATTCCTGACCCTTTATTTATTATATTAAGTAACTCATATAAATGGGACCTAATTTATTTTGCCTCGGAGGCTTTTGAGCCCAAGAGCCGGCCCTGATTTAAATCAAAATTGTTTAATACATTTTTGTATTTATGATTCAAAACATGAATTAATTAAAAAAAAGTTTTAGTATTAAATTTATGGGGATACCTGTCAAACTAGTTCAATTTTGAGGTTATGTCTTAAACACTAGAAAAACTAAAATCCCCTGTCAAAAATTTTGCACACTAATCACATTCAGTCATGGAAGAAAAAATTCTGTCATGTGAAATTTTCATAAATATGGCGACCAAAGTGTTGAGCCGATCCTGCGACAGTCACACTTTTTTTTTTAATGCTTCTCATATTTCAGCGGTTAATCTGAAATCAAGAGTCCTTTTCAAGGATATCACTTGTATGTAGTACCTGTACGGAGTATCTATATTATGAGTATGTGAATAATTCTTTATTCAAGTCTACAGCTACATGTCTTTTCTGTTTCAGATTTATTGAATCTCTTATATTTTCTCATAGTTGGCAAACTTTTTTGTTTTAAGATTTAGAATGTTGTTTTCAAGTATGTAAATTTACAGGTGCGTAGAATATAAGAGGAATAAGGTGACTTAATATATTATAAATAATATTAATATCAAATGGAACTATTGGGAGACAAATATTCCAGATTGTGCGCATGCGTCGTTAATATCAGATTAGGTTTTTCTGATTTTTTAGAATAAAATAAAAAAATAAATAAAACTACTATTCTAATCAAAACCGGGGTTAATTATTAATTAAAAATATAAAACATAATTATTTTTATGGAATATTTGTCTCCAAATAGCCACCCCTCTAAAGAAAGCAAAGGCCATTTTAAAAACAAAGAAACATCAATAAAATAAAATATTGAAAAACATAAATAACATTTTAAATTAATTTCTTGAATCACCTTCCTCTTCAATTTAAAGTAATTTCTCAAATTAAATTAAAACCCAACCAAACTTTTTCACTACGCTACTGTATCGCATCTAGGGATAAAACGAACGCGATGCTTGTAAAAGATTACTCAGGGATGTGTACTATTTATCATATGATAATCAGTTATGATACATTAGCGAAATAAGACTTCTTACAACTGGTAGACATGAAATAAAATTTCTATAGATTATAATCTACCCACTAAAGAATTATTAACAATTTAAAAATAGTTTTTCATATATGAAATAGTTGGTGATTATTTTCTTGTTCTTTTTATACTCCTTTTCCTTTAAATCTGACAGTAATGGAATGTATAACAGAGTTGCCACATTATCCAATATTTTGAAGAATTCCTTTCATCAAACAAAATTATGCAAATCAAATCTTTAAAATACATATAATTATTGGTTAATATTATAATATATCATATTTAAGATAATTTGTCTCATAATAATAATTTACAATACTTAAATTTTAGGGACCTTATTTAAATGTTTTTTATAGACTTCTACATGAAACTGTTAAATATACGTAATTTACTTCACATCGACAACACTGTTAGGTCGTTCATCAGATTGCCAAGGCGTTGCCATGTGTTTTAAAATTTATTTTCTCTCTCATTTTTTGTCATGCAATAAAAAGTGAACATCTGATATATTCTTCGTATGGAAAAGCCAACGTCGCTTATATGTTAAACGATCAGTGCTTAGTTAGGGAGTAGCTTTGAGATCATGTGCGGTACATATTGGCGGAAATGGGAATACATGGTAAATTATTTTATTTATTGTTTTTCTTTGCGGGCCTGTGTAAAAGTGAATCAGCAGCATTCCAGCTGTAATAATACTTCTGCTAAAAAACATCATTATTCTGAAGCGGAATTTAACTCAATTGAAAAAATTTTTCAGGTTATTCAGTGGATCAGGCGGTAAAATTTTGTGGGAAATTAACGAAAGCTTTAGAACACAGAATTTATTGACCTAACTGTAATTAAAAAAAAATGCATTAAATTAAAATGTCGTATATCTATGTAAAGCGATAAAATTGCCCGCCACTGGAAAAATTTCCTCTTTCCCCTTAACCACCGAAAATCTCTATTACTTTTGAGCAATGACAGATGTCAACATTCCATTCCTTAAGACATTTCATTACTGTTATAAAGAAAAAGGAGTATAGTGTCTATTCTTTTATCAGTAAGTTAAATAAAGATGGCAATATGATTACATTCACAAATCACAGAATGTTATTATTTACAAATATTGAACAAAGATGGCAATATAATTTGACAGTTCTCTTATTATTGACGTTTAGTTTGACATATTTTCTATTAATTAATTTGAAATAGTTTTAAATTAGTTGTTAGTAATTTATTGTGTTTATGGTGATTGTGTTTTAGTATAAATGGATTGGAGTATTTCTATTTCAAATTAAATAGGTATGTAACGAAAATTAGTAGTAATAAGTCCATAATAAACAACTTTTCAAGTAGGATGATCATTTTGAAACAGACCCACGTATTTTAAAAGGCGGTAGAATCCGTTGTTCAGTGGGAAGCAAAATATAAATAGTAACATAAAAGACCATTTTAATACAAGAATATTGTTAAAAAAAAAACTTAATTGTATACAGATTTTTGTTTTTTTCATGCTGAGTGATAAATTCAAGTTTAGCAAAAATTAATAGCCATACTTAAAGGGAACGAACATTTTTCAAAATTTAACTGATAAAACTGTGTCTGCGTTTATCTCGAAACGTTAATTAATTATCAGGATGGAGTATAAATGATATGTGAATATATTTTAAATTAAATTTATGAAGAATGTTATATTATCAAGAAGCGATTTGTAAATGGAAAAAATACGGTTTGGCAAAAATATAACTTGTTTGGGTAGCAGGCTGAAACTGTGGTAGCCAGGGCCGTAACTACAACGGGGCAGCCAGGACAACGTCCTTTTATTTTAATCCAAAAACCAGGTAATTTTTTTCTATAGATCAAATTTTATTGTTGGAACATGTTCAGGAGTGTCGCCTGAAAGTAAATTCAAGTTGGCGGGACCAGTGACGCAGCCAGTGGGGGTTTAGTGCTTAAAACCCCCCATATCCACACATATGTTTTGTTTTCTAAAGTTTTCTGTAATATATTCTCGTATTACTTCTATTTTTTTGCAAACTTAACCTAATATAAGTAATTCTGGCTACACTGAGGGCGAGCATGAGCCGCCATCTTGAAAAACACGTTTTGTGAAATATCTCATGAACCGTACATCGTACGAGAAAATAGTAGATATCATTTTTGTAGATTAAAGCATTCTCTACAACTTTTCTTTAACACTTTTTTCTGTATAATATGTTTTACGCATTGAAATAACGTGAATAAAAAAGATACCCCTGCCAAATTATTATTGTTTTATTAACTCTCAGAGTGAGTAGTCGCATTGAAATTAGCATTTCAAAAAGTTATTCGTTGGAGTTATGACCGCGCCTATTTTATCACATCATTTATCAACATTTTCTAATATTTTACAAAAGTATTATAACTAATTATACAGTGAATAGTGAGTGACAATAGTTAATTTGATCATTACCAAAGTGTATTTAAAAATAATGTACTTTTTATAATATAATAAAGGGGTGTAAAAATAACCCTTACTTCAATAAGTGTTTTTGTTTATATTAATTTAACAGTATTATAGCTGGGAAGCAATAAATATTGAAATTTTTTTTATATGATACTTTAATATGTTCTTTTTTTGATACTTTTTATAATTTTCGGGACAGAAAATAAATCATTGCATCTTAATTTTTACTCAGGCTCGAAATCATTAGATCCCAAAGATATAAACCAATGGAATATCATCCAAGTGGGTCAACAAGGGGAACAAGGAGTACAATCACCAGCTCCAAGCTTTGTTTGGGTACAGGTTCCAGTAGGTAACTTGGCTGTATTTGGAAATACAGAAATATCGCAATCAGAAAAACAAAATACAGGTAAATAAAGAATTATATTCTTGGTCACCCATCCATCAATCCATACTTAAGTGTATTCCGAGTTTTCCTATACCTATATACCCAAATGTCGACATCAATCCTCAGTAAGTCGCCCTGAAGCGTCACTAATAACCGTCCCTCCCCCTCATAAGGGATAAAATGTAGAGAGAGTATTATTATTCTATAAGTGACAAATATTTTGCGTGTTTAAATTTTAGGTTCGCAAATCGATCCAACGGGATCGAATCTGGTCATCGAGCCGGTTGATAATTTGAATAAATTATGTTTGAAACCCAACGGGCAATTTCCTAGTAAATCTTGCAAAAAATTCATAAACTGTTGGGAGGGCGTTGGAACGGAACAAGATTGCCCGGAAGGACTCGTTTTTAATCCTAAAGGATTTTGCGACTATCCTGGAAATGTAAATTGCGATAGTAAACCAGCTGAAGGTTAGTTTGAATATTTGTATAATGGCCCTCGTACATTTTTAAAATTAATTGTCGATTTTGTAATAGAAAAAATTAAAATGTTTTGTCCAATTTTTGTGGTACAATATTTTACGACTTTTATTTTATTAAAAAAAAATCACATTAAATACTTCGTAATTTTTGTACAATTGTGTTTGTTTTTATTTTAAACTCAATATTTATGGAACAACCCCCGTATATTAAATTTTAATTTCATTTAAAAATCCCAAAAATTTGTCGTAATTTTTGTACATTTTTAAACACAATATTTATAGAATAACCCTCGTATATTAAATTTTAATTTCGTTAAAAAAACCCATGGATTACTGTTTTTTTTTTGTTCAATTGAGTTTATTTTTATTTTAAACTCAATATTTATAGAACAACCCTCGTATATTAAATTTTAATTTCATTAAAAAAATCCCATTTATTCCTCGTTACTTTATCAAAGTTTATAATTTTTTTAACATTCTGTTCATGAATTTCTCTATTTAAATTCGCATTTACGAGGGTCAAACCAACACTTCTTCCCTAAAATCAATTTTAATATTATTAAAAATATCCTATTGTTTTTTCGTAATTTTTGTACTATTTTAAACTCAATATTTATAGAATGACCCTCGTATATTGAAAAAATCTCAGTAATTTGTCATAATTTTTGTACATTTTTAACCTCAATATTTATAAAGTAACCCTCGTATATTCTATTTTTTTTGTATTAAAAAAATCCCATTGATTTCTCCTAATTTTTCTACTATTTTAAACTCAATATTTGTAGAATAACCCTCGTAAATTGAATTTTAATTTCATTAAATAATCTCAGTAATTTGTCATAATTTTTGTACATTTTTAACATCAATATGTATAAAATAACCCTCGTATATTCAATTTTTTTTGTATTAAAAAAATCCCATTGATTTCTCCTAATTTTTCTACTATTTTAAACTCAATATTTATAGAATAACCCTCGTAAATTGAATTTTAATTTCATTAAAAAATCTCAGTAATTTGTCATAATTTTTGTACATTTTTAACCTCAATATTTATAAAGTAACCCTCGTATATTCTATTTTTTTTGTATTAAAAAAATCCCATTGATTTCTCCTAATTTTTCTACTATTTTAAACTCAATATTTGTAGAATAACCCTCGTAAATTGAATTTTAATTTCATTAAATAATCTCAGTAATTTGTCATAATTTTTGTACATTTTTAACATCAATATGTATAAAATAACCCTCGTATATTCAATTTTTTTTGTATTAAAAAAATCCCATTGATTTCTCCTAATTTTTCTACTATTTTAAACTCAATATTTATAGAATAACCCTCGTAAATTGAATTTTAATTTCATTAATAAATCTCAGTAATTTGTCATAATTTTTGTACATTTTTAACATCAATATTTATAAAATAACCCTCGTATATTCAATTTTTTTTGTATTAAAAAAATCCCATTGATTTCTCCTAATTTTTGTACTATTTTAAACTAAATATTTGTAGAATAACCCTCGTAAATTGAATTTTAATTTCATTAAAAAATCTCAGTAATTTGTCATAATTTTTGTACATTTTTAACATCAATATTTATAAAATAACCCTCGTATATTCAATTTTTTTTGTATTAAAAAAATCCCATTGATTTCTCCTAATTTTTCTACTATTTTAAACTCAATATTTGTAGAATAACCCCCGTAAATTGAATTTTAATTTCATTAAAAAATCTCAGTAATTTGTCATAATTTTTGTACATTTTTAACATCAATATGTATAAAATAACCCTCGTATATTCAATTTATTTTTGTATTAAAAAAATCCCATTGATTTCTCCTAATTTTTCTACTATTTTAAACTCAATATTTGTAGAATAACCCTCGTAAATTGAATTTTAATTTCATTAAAAAATCTCAGTAATTTGTCATAATTTTTGTACATTTTTAACATCAATATTTATAAAATAACCCTCGTATATTCAATTTTTTTTGTATTAAAAAAATCCCATTGATTTCTCCTAATTTTTCTACTATTTTAAACTCAATATTTGTAGAATAACCCTCGTAAATTGAATTTTAATTTCATTAAAAAATCTCAGTAATTTGTCATAATTTTTGTACATTTTTAACATCAATATGTATAAAATAACCCTCGTATATTCAATTTATTTTTGTATTAAAAAAATCCCATTGATTTCTCCTAATTTTTCTACTATTTTAAACTCAATATTTGTAGAATAACCCCCGTAAATTGAATTTTAATTTCATTAAAAAATCTCAGTAATTTGTCATAATTTTTGTACATTTTTAACCTCAATATTTATAAAGTAACCTTCGTATATTCTATTTTTTTTGTATTAAAAAAATCCCATTGATTTCTCCTAATTTTTCTACTATTTTAAACTCAATATTTATAGAATAACCCTCGTAAATTGAATTTTAATTTCATTAAAAAATCTCAGTAATTTGTCATAATTTTTGTACATTTTTAACATCAATATTTATAAAATAACCCTCGTATATTCAATTTTTTTTGTATTACAAAAATCCCATTGATTTCTCCTAATTTTTGTACTATTTTAAACTAAATATTTGTAGAATAACCCTCGTAAATTGAATTTTAATTTCATTAAAAAATCTCAGTAATTTGTCATAATTTTTGTACATTTTTAACATCAATATGTATAAAATAACCCTCGTATATTCAATTTATTTTTGTATTAAAAAAATCCCATTGATTTCTCCTAATTTTTCTACTATTTTAAACTCAATATTTGTAGAATAACCCCCGTAAATTGAATTTTAATTTCATTAAAAAATCTCAGTAATTTGTCATAATTTTTGTACATTTTTAACATCAATATGTATAAAATAACCCTCGTATATTCAATTTTTTTTGTATTAAAAAAATCCCATTGATTTCTCCTAATTTTTGTACTATTTTAAACTAAATATTTGTAGAATAACCCTCGTAAATTGAATTTTAATTTCATTAAAAAATCTCAGTAATTTGTCATAATTTTTGTACATTTTTAACCTCAATATTTATAAAGTAACCCTCGTATATTCAATTTTTTTTGTATTAAAAAATCCCATTGATTTCTCCTAATTTTTGTACCATTTTAAATTCAAAATTTATAGAAAAACCCTCGTAAATTGAATTTTAATTTCATTAAAAAATCTCAGTAATTTGTCATAATTTTTGTACATTTTTAACCTCAATATTTATAAAGTAACCCTCGTATATTCAATTTTTTTTGTATTAAAAAATCCCATTGATTTCTCCTAATTTTTGTACTATTTTAAACTAAATATTTGTAGAATAACCCTCGTAAATTGAATTTTAATTTCATTAAAAAATCTCAGTAATTTGTCATAATTTTTGTACATTTTTAACCTCAATATTTATAAAGTAACCCTCGTATATTCAATTTATTTTTGTATTAAAAAAATCCCATTGATTTCTCCTAATTTTTCTACTATTTTAAACTCAATATTTGTAGAATAACCCTCGTAAATTGAATTTTAATTTCATTAAAAAATCTCAGTAATTTGTCATAATTTTTGTACATTTTTAACATCAATATTTATAGAATAACTCTCGTATATTCAATTTTTATGTTCATTAGAAAAATCCTATTAATTCCTTGTAATTTTTGTATAAATGTGTTTTGTTTTTATTTTAAACTGAATATTTATAGAATAGCCCTCGTATATTCAATTTTAAATTCATTAAAAAAAATCTATTAATTTCTCGTTATTGTATCTAGGTTTATAATTTTTTCACATCATTAATTTTTTTATGGTTTTATTTGTTGAAATTCGTATTTACGAGGGTCAAACCAATACTTCTTACCCAAAAATCATAAAATTATTGCCAATAAATAAAATTATTGCACGTAAAATATTTTTAATGTAATTATTAGGACAATCTATATATATAGAAAAAAATTCTAGGATCAACAAATATCGATTTGATACCGATATCAATAGTTTCTACATTACCAACATCGTCGAGTAGCCCACCAGGATCAGATCAGTCCTCGTCCATAACTACACCCACCGTGGCTACTTTATTACCACCAGGTATTAAAAATTAAATTAAGATTAGTCATTTATTTCGAGTTTAAAGATCAATGAACTTGTTAATTTTTTTTATAAAATAACCTATTACTGATGATAGCAAAAAAACATAAACAGCTACACCAGAAAATAAATTAAATAACTAAGTTTGTGCCCAAAAAAAAAATCAACTGCACTCTTTTTTTTTGAAGGAGACACAAAATATTTTTTTAATTTTGTTCAAAAAATGAAAAAAAATACAGGTTCGGAATTTGGAGATTTTTATATATTTTTTAATTTTCTTAGTCCAGTGTCGGTACAAAATAATAACTCAAAGGGATAAAAAAATTGCTGTTGGAACTGAAAAATAAAAATTTTCTATAATTAATATTGTAACTATCGAAATTTTAGTAAATAAAAAAAACAGGGGCGGTACTTTAGGGATATATTATTATTATATTTTTAGTTGATCCAAGTTTAAAAAAACTTTGTCTAAAACCGAGAGGCCAATTTCCTAGTAAATCATGTAAAAAATATGTGAATTGTTGGGATGATATTGTAACGGAGGAAGAATGTCCTGAAGGATTATTATTTTCGACTAAAGGATATTGTGATTATCCTGAAAATGTCGATTGTGGTGATAAAAGAACACACATAGGTAGGCAAATATTTCTTCGTTTTAGTGTATTTTGTATTGCCTATATTCAGGCATTGAAATATTTTATTTATTAGTACAGAACCGTAATAAGTAATTTTATAAATTTATTATTATGGTTTTTTAATCATAAAAATATTTTATAAAATATTTATTTTTAATCCCTTATACATTTTTCACCTATAGGACACACCTGTATATTTTAAAAATGTGAATAGTTGCTTTGATTACTTTGGTTACTTTTGCATGGTCGGTACAAAATTGGGAAAAAATGGGGAAAAATAGGGTAAAAATGGGGGAAAATAGCAAAAAAATAGGGAAAAATAGGGTAAAATAATGAAAAATGGGGAAAACTTTTAATAAACAGGAAAAAATAAGGGAAAACAAAAAAACAGAAAAAAATAGGAAATATAATGCAAAGATTGAAAAATAGGGAAAAATTGGAATAAATGGAAAAAACAAGACAAAATAAGCAAAAATTAGAATAAATTGGAAAAAATATGACAAAATAGGGAAAAATAGGCAAAAATAGAAAGAAATATGAAAAATACTAAATCAGGCAAAATGGGGAAGAACAAAAAAAAATGGAAAATATTAAAAATAGAAAAATAGGGCAAATTAGGGAAAAAGCAAAAAAAATAAAAACAAAAATAAATAAAACCAAATCAAACATTAAGAGAAAAAAATGGGAAAATAAGGTGAAATAGGGGAAAGTAGGAGAAAAATAGGGAAAAACAAACAAAAAATAGAGTGAAATAGGAAACATGGAAATAGAGCAAAATAGGGAAAACAAAAAAATGGAAAAAAGGGCAAAATAGGGAAACAACAAAAAAATAGAAAGAAACGCAAAAAATTGGAGATATTGGGAAAGAAATTAAATGGAATTAGAAAAATAGGGCAAAAGAGAGGAAACAAAAAATAGAAAAAAATTGGGGAAAAGAGGGAAAAGAGGGAAAAATGGGAAAAATTGGGAAAAACAAAAAAATTGAAAGAAATAGGAAGAACAGAAAGAATAGGGAAAAACAAAAAAATAAATAAATGGAAAAAATAGGGTGAATTAGAGAAAAATAGGGAAAAACGAAAAAAAAAATAAAAAGAGAAAAAGAAAATTGAGCAAAATAGGAAAAATAGGGAAAATGGGAAAAAGGGAAAAAATACAATAAAAATAAAAAGAAATAGGAATAATAGAAAAAACAAAGAAAAATGGGGAAAAACAAAACAAATAAAAAATTGAAAAAATGGGTGAAAATAGCGAAAAATAGGAAAAAAACAAAAAATTAAAAAAGAATGAGAGAGACCGAAAAAGCGGAAAAATGGGGAAAATAGGGAAAAACAAACAAAAAATAGAGTGAAATAGGGAACATGGAAAAATAGAGGAAAAATAGGGAATCCAAAAAAAAAATGGTAAAAAGGCAAAATAGGGAAAAACAAAAAAAAAATAGAAAGAAATGGGAAAAATAGGAGATATTGGGAAACAATAAAAAGGAATTAGAAAAATAAGGCAAAATAGGGAAAACAAAAAAATAGAAAAAAATTGGGGAAAAGAGGGAAATAGGAAAAATGGGAAAAATTGGGAAAAACAAAAAAATAGAAAGAAATAGGAAGAACAGAAAAAATTGGGAAAAACAAAAAAAAAACAAATAAAAAGAAATAAGAAAAATAGAGCAAAATAGGGAAAATAGGGAAATATGGAAAAATCCGAAAATGGGAAAAAACACAATAAAAATAAAAATAAATAGGAATAATAGAAAAAACAAGGAAAAATGGTGAAAAACAAAAAAAAATAAAAAAAAATGGGACAAGCAGAAAAAACGGAAAAATGGGGAAAAATGGAGAAAAACAAAAAAATTGAGAGAAATGGAAAAAATAGGGGAAAATAGGATGAAAGAGGGGGAAATGGGGAAAATAGAGAAAAAGAAGAAAAATTAAAAAAAAAACAAAAAAAAAATGGAAAGAAATAGGTACAATAAAAAAACAAGGAAAAATGTGGAAAAACAAAAATAGAGAAATGGGAAAAACAGAAAGAAAGGGAAAATCGGGTAAAATAATGAAAAATAGGGAAAAACAAACAAAAAATAGAGTGAAATAGGGAACATGGAAAAATAGAGGAAAATAGAAAACCAAAAAAAATGGAAAAAAAGGGCAAAATAGGGAAAAAACGAAAAAAATAGAAAGAAATGGGAAAAATAGGAGATATTGGGAAACATTAAAAAGGAATTAGAAAAATAGTGCAAAATAGGGAAAACAAAAAAATAGAAAAAAATTGGGAAAAATAGCTGAAAAGAGAGAAAATAGGGAAAAATAGGAAAAATTGGGAAATACAAAAAAATAGAAACAAATTGAAAGAACAGAAAAAATAAAGAAAAACAAAAAAAAAATAGATAGATAAAATAGGGTGAAATAGAGAAAAATAGGGAAAAACGAAAAAAGAAATAAGAAAAATTGAGCAAAATAGCGAAAATAGGGAAAATGGGAAAAAACAATAAAAATAAAAAGAAATAGGAATAATATGAAAAACAAGAAAAAATGGGGAAAAACAAAAAAAAATTGAAAAATAGAAAAAATATGGGAAAATGGGGAAAAATAGGAAAAAACAAAAAAAAAGAATGGGACAAACAGAAAAAACGGAAAAATGGGGAAAAATGGAGAAAAACAAAAAAATAGAGAGAAATATAAAAAATAGGGGAAAATAGGATGAAAGAAGGGAAAATGGGGAAAATAAGGAAAAGAGAAAAAATTGGAAAAACCAAAAAAAAAAAAAAATTGAAAGAAATAGGAAAAATAAAAAAACAAGGAAAAATGTGGAAACAAAAAAATTGAGAAATAGGAAATTAGAAAAAAAGGGAAAATCGGGTAAAATAATGAAAAATTGCCATAATTAGGAAAAATACGGAAGTAGGAAAATTAGAAAAAATGGTCAAAAAAAAAAAAGAGAGAAATAAGAAAAATAATAAAAAACAGAAAAATATGGTGAAATAGGGGAAAATCGAGATAAAATATGAAAAATTGGGATAAATAGAAAAAAATAAGGCAAAATAGGGAAAAACATTGAAAAATGGGAGAAAATCGTGATAATTGGAAAAAAATATTTAAAAAATAGGAAGAAATAGAAAAATAGGAAAAAATGGGGAAAAAAAGAAAACAGAAAAACAGGAAAAAAAGAAGCAAAGCAGGTACAATTTTTTTTAATCATAGAAAGAGTTTTTAAATTGCAGAAATATTAATTTTTATTTTTGAAACATTTTTAAACTATAAAAATTTTTATTTTTAAACTATTTTTTTTTAAATATTTTTTTTAAATTAAATATAAATATTTATTTTCAGAAAACAAAGAATGCTCAGTCGAATATGGCACATTTAGAGATTTAAATAATTGTAATAAATATTACACATGCGCCTCTTATAAAATTATTTCTCAACATGATTGTCCCCCTGGATTTAATTTTAATGATGTAAGTATAAATTAAATATTTTTTTTAGTATTTTTATTTTTATTTTTTTATATTTTTTAGGATATTGGAATTTGTGATTATTCTCATAATGTTGATTGCGATAAAAAACCAAAAATTTATCAAATTACGTCAAAATCAATTTTACAAGTACCTGAAGGTAAAAAAAAAAATACCGAGTAATTTAATATTTTGTTTTTTATTTTTTAGAATTTAGAGAAAGGGTAAATAGTTGTACGCCCGGTACAATTTTTCATTTAAATTCTCAATGTTCAATGGTCTGTTTGTGTAGACAGGGCCTAGCGGAAATTGTGAAATGCCCTTTAGGATTCGCGTACGATTCTAGTACAGACAAATGCGTTTTATCTCATCTTGCAAGATGCTAAAGTAAGTACACTAAAAAAAATAGTCAGAAATTGTAAAAATAATTTCTACACGAAGAAAAAAAATAGTTTGAAATTATAAAAAAAGTATCCATTGAGAAAAAAATGGCTGATTTACTATAAAAAATATTTTTACATAATTAACTATTTTTAAACTAAGAAATAATTTTTACACGAAGAAAAAAATTTAGTCTGAAATTGGAGAAAAAATGATTGGAAACATTAAAAATAATTTCTACACTGAGAAAAAATCATCTAAATTACTAAAAAATAATTTCTACAGGAAGAAAATAAATTAGTTGATTCATTATAAAAATATTTTTAAACTGAGAAAAAATGATCCGATACATTAAAAATAACTAAAAAAAATTATCTGAAATTGTAAAAATAAATTCTGCACTAAGAAAAAATTGATCTGAATTACTAAAAAAAGTTTTAAAATAATAAAAATATTTTTTACACGAAGAAAAGAAATTAGTTTACAATTATAAAAAAATGTACACTGATAAAAAATTAGCTGATTTATTATAAAAATATTTTTATACTGAGAAAAATGATCCGGTACATTAAAAATAATTTCTACACTAAAAAAAATCTGAAATTGTAAAAATTAATTCTACACCAAAAAAGAATTGATCTGAATTATTAAAAAAACATTTAAAACAATAAAAATAATTTTTAGACGAAGAAAAAAAATTGTTTGAAATTATGAAAAAAGTATACATTGAGAAAAATAGCTGATTTACTGTAAAACTATTTTTACACTGAGAAAAATAATTAAATATTTTTAAACTAAGAAATAATTTCTACACGAAGAAAAAAATTTAGTCTGAAATTAGAGAAAAAATGATTGGAAACATTAAAAATAATTTCTACACTGAGAAAAAATCATCTAAATTACTAAAAAATAATTTCTACAGGAAGAAAATAAATTAGTTTGAAATTATAAAATAAAATGTACACAGAGAAAAAATTGATCTGAATTACTAAAAAATAATTTCTACAGGAAGAAAAGAAATTATTTTGAAATTATAGAATAAAATGTATGTTGACAAAAAATTAGCTGATTTATTATAAAAATATTTTTATACTGAGAAAAATGATCCGGTACATTAAAACTAATTTCTACACTAAAAAAAATTATCTGAAATTGTAAAAATAAATTCTGCACTAAGAAAAAATTGATCTGAATTATTAAAAAAAGTTTTAAAACAATAAAAATAATTTTTAGACGAAGAAAAAAATATTGTTTGAAATTATGAAAAAGTATACATTGAGAAAAATAGCTGATTTACTGTAAAACTATTTTTACACTGAGAAAAACAATTAAATATTTTTAAACTAAGAAATTATTTTTACACGAAGAAAAAAATTTAGTTTGAAATTGGAGAAAAAATGATTGGAAACATTTAAAATAATTTCTACACTGAGAAAAAATCATCTAAATTACTAAAAAATAATTTCTACAGGAAGAAAATAAATTAGTTTGAAATTATAAAATAAAATGTACACAGAGAAAAAATTAGTTTATTCATTATAAAAATATTTGTAATCTGAGAAAAAATGATCCGATACATTAAAAATAAATTTTACACTAAAAAAAATAATCTGAAATTGTAAAAATAAATTCTACACTAAGAAAAAATTGATCTGAATTACTAAAAAAAGTTTTAAAATAATAAAAATATTTTCTACACGAAGAAAAATTAGTTTAAAATTATAAAAAAATGTACACTGAGAAAAAATTTGCTTATTTACTAAAAAAAAAAAATATTTTTTTCTACACTAAGAAAAAAATGATATGAATTATTTAAAAATAATTTCTACACGAAGAAAAGAAATTATTTTGAAATTATAAAATAAAATGTATGTTGACAAAAAATTAGCTGATTTATTATAAAAATATTTTTATACTGAGAAAAATGATCCAGTACATTAAAAATAATTTCTACACTAAAAAAAATTATCTGAAATTGTAAAAATAAATTCTGCACGAAGAAAAATTGATCTGAGTTATTAAAAAAATATTTAAAATAAAAATAATTTTTAGACGAAGAAAAAAAATTGTTTGAAATTATGAAAAAAAGTATACATTGAGAAAAATAGCTGATTTACTGTAAAAATATTTTTACACTGAGAAAAATAATTAAATATTTTTAAACTAAGAAATAATTTCTACATGAAGAAAAAAATTTAGTCTGAAATTAGAGAAAAAATGATTGGAAACATTAAAAATAATTTCTACACTGAGAAAAAATCATCTAAATTACTAAAAAATAATATCTACAGAAAGAAAATAAATTAGTTTGAAATTATAAAATAAAATGTACACAGAGAAAAAATTAGTTTATTCATTATAAAAATATTTGTAAACTGAGAAAAAATAATCCGATACATTAAAAATAAATTTTACACAAAAAAAATAATCTGAAATTGTAAAAATAAATTCTACACGAAGAAAAAATTGATCTGAATTACTAAAAAAAGTTTTAAAATAATAAAAATATTTTTTACACGAAGAAAAGAAATTAGTTTAAAATTATAAAAATATGTACACTGATAAAAAATTTGCTTATTTACTAAAAAAAAAAATTATTTTTTTCTACACTAAGAAAAAAATGATCTGAATTACTTAAAAATAATTTCTGCACGAAAAAAAGAAATTATTTTGAAATTATGGAATAAAATGTACACAGAGAAAAAATTAGTTGATTCATTATAAAAATATTTGTAATCTGAGAAAAAATGATCCGATACATTAAAAATAAATTTCACACTAAAAAAATAATCTGAAATTGTAAAAATAAATTCTACACTAAGAAAAAATTGATCTGAATTACTAAAAAAAGTTTTAAAATAATAAAAATATTTTTTACACGAAGAAAAGAAATTAGTTTAAAATTATAAAAAAATGACAACTGAGAAAAAATTTGCTTATTTACTAAAAAAAAATATTTTTTTCTACACAAAGAAAAAAATGATCTGAATTATTTTAAAATAATTTCTACACGAAGAAAAGAAATTATTTTGAAATTATAGAATAAAATGTATGTTGACAAAAAATTAGCTGATTTATTATAAAAACATTTTTATACTGAGAAAAATAATCCGGTACATTAAAAATAATTTCTACACTAAAAAAAATTATCTGAAATTGTAAAAATTAATTCTACACCAAGAAAAAATTGATCTGAATTATTAAAAAAATATTTAAAACACTAAAAATAATTTTTAGACGAAGAAAAAAAAAGTATACATTGAGAAAAATAGCTGATTTACTGTAAAAATATTTTTACACTGAGAAAAAGTAGTTAACTATTTTTAAATTAATAAATTATTTCTGCACGAAGAAAAAAATTTAGTCTGAAATTGGAGAAAAAATGATTGGAAACATTAAAAATAATTTCTACAATGAGAAAAAAATCATCTAAATTACTAAAAAATAATTTCTACACGAAGAAAAGATATTAGTTTAAAATTATAAAAAATGTACACTGAGAAAAAAATACTCATTTCCTAAACAAAAAAAAAATTCTATACTAAAAAAAATAATCTGAAATTGTAAAAATAAATTCTACACTTCGAAAAAATTGATCTGAATTATTAAAAAATGATTTGAAATAATAAAAATAATTTCTACACGAAGAAAAAATAATTGTTTGAAATTATAAAAAATGTACACTAAAAAAAATTAGCTTTAATACTATAAAAATATTTTTACACGAAGAAAAGAAATTAATTTGAAATTATAAAAAATATTACACGAAGAAAAAAATAGTTTCTTTACTATAAAAATATTTTTACTCTAAGAAAAAATGATCTAATACATTAAAAATAATTTCTACACTATGAAAAATGTCTTGACATTGTAAAAATAATTTCTACACTCAGAAAAATTGATATGAATTAATAAAAAATATTCTAAAATAATAAAAACTAATTCCTACACGAAGAAAAAAAAATTGTTTGAAATTATAAAAAAAATCAACGCCGAGAAAAAATTTTCTTATTTACAATAAAAATATTTTTTTCTACGCTAGAAAAAATGATCTGAAATTATAAAAAAATATACACTAAAAAAATTTGCTTATAGACTATAAAAATATTTTTACACGAACAAATTAATTTAAAGTTATATAAAAAAATTAGTTTCTTTACTATAAAAATATTTTTAATCAGAGAAAAAAATGATTAATGCATTAAAAATAATTTCTACACCAATAAAAATTTGTCTATTGTAAAAATAATTTCTACACTAAGAAAAAATGATCTAAATTACTAAAAAATAATCTAAATAATAAAAATAATTCCATCACGAAGAAAAAAAATTCGTTTGAAATTATAAAAAATATACACTAAAAAAATTTGCTTAAAGACTATAAAAATATTTTTACATAAAGAAAAGAAATTAGGTTGAAATTATAAAAAAATACACGGAGAAAAAATTAGTTTCTTTACTATAAAAATATTTTTAATCTGAGAAAAAAATGATCTAATGCATTAAAAATAATTTCTACACCAATAAAAATTTGTCTGACATTGTAAAACTAATTTCTACACTAAGAAAAAATGATCTAAATTACTAAAAAATAATCTAAATAATAAAAATAATTCCATCACGAAGAAAAAAAATTCGTTTGAAATTATAAAAAATATACACTAAAAAAATTTGCTTAAAGACTATAAAAATATTTTTACATAAAGAAAAGAAATTAGGTTGAAATTATAAAAAAATACACGGAGAAAAAATTAGTTTCTTTACTATAAAAATATTTTTAATCTGAGAAAAAAATGATCTAATGCATTAAAAATAATTTCTAACCAAAAAAATTTTGTCAGACATTTTAAAAATAATTTCTACACTGAGAAAAAATGATATGAATTACTTAAAAATAATCTAAAATAATTAAAATAATTCCTACACGAAGAAAAAAAATTAGTTTGAAATAATAAAAAAATGTACACTAAGAAAAATTTTTCTTATTTGCAATAATAATATTTTTTTCTACACTAAGAAAAAATGATCTGAATTACTAAAAAATAATTTCTACACGAACAGAAATTAATTTGAAATTATAAAAAAATTTACACTAAAAAAAATTGCTTATATACTATAAAAATATTTTTACACGAAGAAAAGAAATAATTTGAAATTATAAAAAAAATTAGACTGCGAAAAAAATGATCTAATACATTAAAAATAATTTCTACACTAAAAGAAATTTATCTGACACTTTAAAAATAATTTCTACACTTAGAAAAAATGATGTAAATTACTAAAAAATAATCTAAACTAATAAAAATTATTCCTACACGAAAAAAAAATTAGTTTGAAATTATAAAAAAACTAAAAAAAATTGTTTATAGACTATAAAAATATTTTTACACGAAGAAAAAAAATTCAATTTAAAATTATATAAATGAATTAGACTGAGAAAAAATTAGTTTCTTTACTATAAAAATATTTTTACTCTGAAAAAAAATGATACGATATATTAAAATTAATTTCTAACCAAAAAGAATTATCTGACATTTTAAAAATAATTTCTACACTGAGAAAAAATTATATGAATTACTAAAAAGTAATCAAAAATAATAAAAATAATTCCTACACGAAGAAAAACAAATTAGTTTGACATTAAAAAAAAATGTACATTGAGAATAAATTTTCTTGTTTACAATAAATTTTTTTTTTCTACACCAAGAAAAAATGACCTGAATTACTAAAAAATAATTTCTACACGAAGAACAGAAATTAGTTTGACATTATCAAAAAATCTACATTAAAAAATTTGCTTATATACCATAAAAATATTTTTACAGGAAGAAAAGAAATTAATTTGAAATTTAAAAATACATTAAAAATAATTTCTACACTAATAAAAATTTGTCTGACACTTTAAAAATAATTTCTACACCAAGAAAAAAATTATGTAAATTATTAAAAAATAATCTAAAATAATAAAAATAATTTCTACACGAAGAAAAAAATTTGTTTGAAGTTATAAAAAAATGTACACTTAAAAAAAAAATTAGCTAATTTACTATAAAAATTTTTGTTCCGATTTAAAAAAATAAGGGACACATTTTTTTATTTTTAGATAAAATACGAATTTTTTTGGGTTCCAGAAGACTGATTCAAGATAATAAATAAACCCAAAAAATATAAAAATTCATGTGCTAAATGCATATTGGGAAATATTTGGTGATGGTATCTATTTATTTTAGAAAAATAAAATATTTTTTTACTAAACTAGTATTTTTTTGATCCTTATATTTTCAGCACACTGTATATAATTAGAAAGTCATATATATACTTTTTAATTATCACAAAGTGTTGTAAAATTTTAATTGTTATGGATTTTATTGAACATTAAATTTTACGACTACTTTGAGATCGGGTGAAAATGATCCTGGGGAATACCAACAGGTCATTAAAGTCATAAATGGAATTTTCAAATTAAGAAATATTTTTCATGGAAGGTATTTTATTTAATATTAAAAAAATATTTAATTACTATTGGTGATCTGGCAGTCAATGTGTTAAAAGTAGTATAGAGGAAATTTATTTTTGTTGCAAAAATTTCAATCTATTCTTTTTTTAATATAAAATTATTCCTAAAACAATTCAAAATAGAAAAAATTACAAGAACTTATTTTAAAATAAAGGACTGTCAATTTAAAATGTAGGATTGTTATTTCGAAATAAAGGCCTGTAATTTTAAAATAAACGGCTAAAATAAAGGACTCTTATTTTCATATAAAGGACTTATTTTAAAATTTAGAACTGAATTGAAAATTTAGGACTGATATTTTGACATAAAGGTCTGTCATTTTAAAATAAAAGACTGATTGTAAAATAAAGGACTCTTATTTTCAAATAAAGGACTTATTTTAAATTTTAGGACTGAGTTTAAAATATGGGACCGATATTTTGAAATAAAGGACTGTCATTTTAAACTAAAGGCCTTTCGTGGTTAAAGGATTTATTTTCAAATAAAGGACTTATTTTAAATTTTATAACTGAATTTAAAATGTGGGACTGTTATTTTGAAATAAAGGACTGTCATTTTAAAATAAAGGAATTTCGTTGTTAAAGGATTTATTTTCAAATAAAGGACTTATTTTAAATTTTAGGACTGAATTTAAAATGTGGGACTGTTATTTTGAAATAAAGGACTTAAAATGTGGGACTGTTATTTTGAAATAAAGGACGGTCATTTTAAACTAAAGGACTTTCGTTGTTAAAGGATTTATTTTCAAATAAAGGACTTATTTTAAATTTTATAACTGAATTTAAAATGTGGGACTGTTATTTCGAAATAAAGGACTGTCATTTTAAACTAAAGGAATTTCGTTGTTAAAGGATTTATTTTCAAATAAAGGACTTATTTTAAATTTTATAACTGAGTTTAAAATATGGGACCGATATTTTGAAATAAAGGACTGTCATTTTAAACTAAAGGCCTTTCGTGGTTAAAGGATTTATTTTCAAATAAAGGACTTATTTTAAATTTTAGGACTGAATTTAAAATGTGGGACTGTTATTTCGAAATAAAGGACTGTCATTTTAAAATAAAGGACTTTCGTTGTAAAATAAAGGCTTCATTTTCAAATAAATGACTTATTTTAAAATGTAGGACTGTTATTTTGAAATAAAGGACTGTCATTTTAAACTAAAGGACTTTCGTTGTTAAAGGATTTATTTTCAAATAAAGGACTTATTTTAAATTTTAGGACTGAATTTAAAATGTGGGACTGATATTTTGAAATAAAAGACTGTCATTTTAAAATAAAAGAATAAAATATTTCTACAAGCGCCTAGAATTAAAAAAAAATTTTAGCAAAAATATTTTTTTGTCATTAAACAAAAATTTTCTTAGTGCTTCCTAATAAATAAAACATTAGGCTGAAAGTAATCATAGTAACCAAGCAAGAATTAATTTTTTAATCATTTTAGCATTTATAAAATCAGTGCGGAAAAGTACAACTTTCCGCACTCAAATGCGTGCGGAAAAGTATACTTTTCCGCACGCTTGTAGAAAATAGTTATTTTCCTAACAAGTGCGGAAAGTTATACTTTTCCGCACGCAATTGCACGCGGGCATGCAATTAAGTGGGGAAAAGATACTTTACGCAAGTTTTAGGAACATTATTTTTTCTACAAGCGCCGAGAGTTAAAAAAAATGTTTAGCAAAAAGTATTTTTTCTACAAGCGTGCCGAAAGTTTCAACTTTCCGCACTAGTGCGGAAAAGTATAACTTTCCGCACGCTGTTTTTATTTTATTTATTTTAATGTATCATAACAGAATGTTGTAATTTGTATGTATTTAACTTCGGCTTCGATCGATTTTACATAACCCATTTTTTTCGGTCGCATTCATACGTTTTTATTATCAACAATTGAATATCTATAAAATTCTATCTATATATTAGTTGTAGTAAGTCCGTAATTCGTAATTTTCAAGTAACCGTATGCATTCCTTATTCATTACAAATCCATGGGCGTAGAGAATAAATTTTTAATATTAAGTCGTACTCAAAAGTAACGTTGTGAAATATAAACAGCGATCATTTATTCGAGATTAAAATTTAAGTTAATATTACTACGCTACTGATTACTACTAAAAGCCAATAAGTTTTTAAAATGACAGACTTCTGGTCGACTAGTAATTTTGTGTTAAAATATTTAGTGTGGCTAATCTGTTTGGATGTGTCTACTCGGCCGTTACCAAGTTTAAAAAATATTGAATTATTCGAACATAACAAATATAATTACAGGGAATATAATTTAGCATATTCTAATCCTATTACTAAATATTTATTATTCTGAAAAAAAGGCAGGAAAAATTGAAATTTTAAAATATCTATATATCCTTTAATAGTGTCAATAAGACACTACCCTTTTTGATGGATTATTGACAGAATCTGTACAGATTTAGTGAGTTTTTTTTGCCAACTCAGCTGGGAATTGTCAAAAAGTAAAAAAAATATTGGATGGACTATAACCTTCGCTTTTATAGTTTTTTTTGTAATCTCGATAGATTTGTTCTAAAAATGACAACAAAAAAATTCAAAATTTATTTCTTGCACATCAAGACTCCGAACGATGAGTTCGGTTTTGTTTTAATAAAATCGTACAGATGGTCATAATAAACGTGAAACTACTACTTATTATAGTTTTAGACAGTGTTGTCAGATGTAGCACAATTGTGCCACTTTCAGCTCTGGAGTAGCACTAGAGCACGCACTATTGAAAAATAGGCAAAAACTGTTAGTATTTCGTTTTATGACGTTTTTGACTTTCAATGAGTTTTTGATTGAATATATTTCATGGTCCAAAAATTAATTTATTTTTCAGAAATATTTAAAATTAAGCGAAGTTGAAATCGCCCCAAGAAAAATCGCTTCAGTCAAATGGAATCTGTCATTTTATGACGTCACAAACCACGCAGCAATAAAGACATAGAAATCATACTATATAATCTAGAATGCCAATTCAATGAAACGAAAGTGATGCCAATACAATTTCAAATGCACATGCTCAGTATTATCCTCATTACGGACAGAGTAGGTTTCAAAGATATTATGATTCGTAACATTTTTTATTAATCAAGATATATAATTGAAAATTAATATTTTAATATTAATAGTCGAATTCCACTTTATATTTACGTTTTTAGATTTAATCACGAACCGATAACATTCAACTGGTTATAAGCATCCCAATTTTTAACGAATTTTAAAAAGCAAAATCAAAACTGTCAATACGTATTTCTAGCACTGTTGCAAGATTCACGAAATTCAACTCGATTTCGAATACATTTGGCATCGATGTTAACTTCTATTAAAAAGAAGAATATTTTTTAAATTTGACAACGCTGCAGCCCAAAGAGGATAATTGTGAGCAAATTTGATTTGGGGGATTATCGATCCAGAGTTATAATGTCTATGGATAAAGATGAAACCATCAAACCAGTCGAGAAGTACCATTGGGCACTATTTTGTGACCAACTTCAGCACCCGTTAAAAATTACTCCATAATAACACTGGTTTTAGATGTTTACTACTTTTGGTTACGAGTGTACGAATATGGGCGCGCCCAGTGAAAGTGAATTCGAGAATATATTACAATGTTTAGTAAGTACCATGTACCAACGAGTCCAACGCGCGATGGGCACAGTTAGACCTTGAGAATATTATGTATTGATGAATTCCTGAAACGAAGCAATATATATTAACCAAAATAAATTATTTATCCATCTTTCTTTAAAATAAATTAATACGGCGTTGAGCGGCCATATTGATTAGTCTAAAAACCCTTAAATGCTCCATTGTTGCCATATATAATTTAGATATATTTAAAAGCTAGGACATGTAGGAGTAAAGATTTTGTTTATAATTATTTAAATATGTTTGTTTAAAACAATTATGACGTAAACAATACGAGACGTAACGAAAATATCATAACATAACCAAAGCAGTGAAAGTTCTTAACATGTTCTTCTTGTGCGGTACTTTGACACTTTCACCTTAACACTATTTTTTTTCAACAGGTTTAATATAATATTTATTGCGTAATTGGGTGGGGCCTAAAGTATAAATATTTCTAAAATTAATTCTATTAAATAACTTCTAAATGAGGAAATTAGTTAACTATATGTTTAAATATTTTATTTAATTATGTACGGTTTAGTTGATTTATTGATTTAGTATCGCAAATAGATAATTAAATATCTAATATCATTTGTAAGTGACAATTGTCACTTATAATTATCACTTTTAAATAAAAAATTGTCATTTAATTTATTATTTCAATTTGAGGTTATGTTGTATTAAGAATGGAATGTTTTAGTTCGATGAAGAATTTGGCATTAAGAGTAGAGTATGAGTATTTGGTTGGAGTAACATCTAAACCGAACACTGTTCGGTGTAAGTAAATGTCAATTGTCAAATGTCAGTGTGTTGTCACAAATGTCATTCTTGTCAAAAATTGATTCCAAGAATATTTTATATGTAACAAATATTTTATATATAACGGAATCAATATCTGACTGGTTTACTTAATTTGACAGATGTTTCTTTGGAATCACTTTTTGAAGATTGAAGTTTGTGACGTCATGACTTTCCTCGTTTATTAAAAATGGAGTGTTTTGTAAGAATTATTTATAAAACCATGATAAAGGTGTTATGTTTTATATGTAAGATATTTTAATTGAAAAAAAAAACACAAAATAAAATGAATATATACCATTTACCAATAACCCAATCTAATAGTTATGTCGGTGTGTCGCACGCACTATTTTAATTCGGCTTTTTATCTACATGCATTTTTATTATTATTTCACCTATTTTCGTTCTAGACCCAATCATTTTCCCTGAGGTACGCCAATGTCAGAAAATATGGCAAACACAATGCGCAAGCGTTATCGATACCACCTCGTAAATGATCAATTTCCAGGGTTGTCAAATGTAGCACAATTGTGCCAAAAAATGGCACTTTCAGCTCTAGAGTGGCACCAGAGCACACACTATTAAAAAAATAGAGAAAAACTACTACTGTTTAGTTCTATGACATTTTGTTATTGAATATATTGATTTTTGTATGGCTAGAAAATGATTTATTCTTTAAAGAATCTCATCTGTGTTTAAAATTAGGCGTGATTAAAGTCCCGTCATCTGTAGGTCGAATAAAATAATGCAAGTCACTGCAATCAAATGAAATCTCGTTATTTTATGACAAACGGCAAACCATATGTCTCTTTTTTATCGACGAGTCTAGAGACACCACTATTTTGTGACCAATTTGAGCACAAAAGATCCTCATTACCAACAATGTCAATTTCCATTATATGACATTGAGCCAAGGCTGAATAGCCCTGGCTGCAAAGGCCTCAAAAGAAGAAGAAGAAGAGTTAAAGAATACAAGTATCTAAGATTGAGGTTATGTTGGTGTTTTCAGTGTTTGATCTTTTTTAGTTTTATTACATAAAACGACAAAAAATATCTGATTGAAAGTTAAAATTACGTATTCAATATTTATTTGTGGATAGTAAATGTATTTTTTATATAAATCGAAATACGTGAGTGAATCTAATGTCATGCCGCTCACGGCTTGTGATAGCCGTCTAAAACTCTTTCCCAGACAGTATTCCACGACAACTTGAAGCATATTAATGAGAATCTATTATATCCCGGAGCAATAATTACATTGGTAAGTGAATATCAATAGTGCCATTAGTATAAAAGAACTTATATGTCTAAAGGAATAACGGTATTTGTAAAGGTGGGATCACACCCACTGCGTTAATAAATTCCAAATTAAGTTTATTTATTTTTATTTTTTACCCTGTATATGTTTATACATTGTACCAAAACAAGTATTAATTACATTTATATGTAATATTGTCAACATATGTAACGCTTCATTCATTGCGTAAACTACAGTATTTTGTTTATAGAAAGAAAGTTGTTTATAACGAAACAACAAATATAATCGTGATAAATATTATAGGAAACTGTAATAATTTTATGCAAATATTCACTACCTACCTTACCGACTCACCTACAGAATTAATGGGAACTTGGTAAAAGAAAAAAAAACGAAAAGGTCAAATGCAATGAAGAATCTCGAAAAGGTTGAAATATAAATGCTAATTGCTTGCCAGGGGTATATCAACATAAATTTCATATTATCTTTCGATCTTTATGGTAATTCGCCGAAGTTGGATTAAGAATTTAAGTTTATATGAGATTTCTAAGAAAACCTGTAATATTTTATAATAATTTTACTTTTTTGGAATGTTACGCCCCTGACTGTTCAATAGCTCAGACTAAAAATTAAAATAAACATAATACAGAGATTATAAATCACCGTAGAAAAATTTTGATACAAACCAAAGGGGAGGAAATTTCTTATAACTTGAAATTTTCCCACCTTGTTAGAAAGAGGCCAAAAGAAAAAATTACAATAAGAAATGGTCACGTTTTAAAAATTTTTTAAATATATAAAAACATGGTTTTTACCTATCAAAAATAAAATGAGGAAATTCTGAAAAATAACAGCTGCGTAAGGGTTAAAAATCACCAAACAACAAACATTAAGAAACATAGAAAAATCCGATTTTCATCAATCAAAAAAGAGAAGATTTCTAAAATCACAAATTTTTACTGAAAAATTCTAAAAAATAACCAAAAAATATTTTAAAACAATCACAAATGTTCAACAATGTACAACAAAACAATTAGTAAATAAAAATATATAGGAAAACGCGGTTTTCACCAATCAAAAGAGAAGGAAATTTTCTACTACAGAAAAATTTTCCAAATGAAAATTCTTAAAATTAGCAAATTAAATCACTAATAAATATTTGACAAAAATCGCATATTGACATTTTATATAATTAGTAACAACTTAGAAAATTAAGATATATAGAAAAATGCTATTTTCGTTAGTCAAAAGAGGAGAAAATTTTTTATAGTACGGAATTTATTTACCAGAAAATTCTAAAAAATGACCGAGAAAAATTAGAAAATGATCATAGTAAAAAATGTTGAACAAGGTATAACCAAAATAATTACAACTAGAAAATAAAAATATATAGAAAAGCGCCGTTTTCATCGATCAAAAGAGAAGGAAATTTTCTACTAGGAAAAAATTTTCTAATTGAAAATTCATAAAATTAGCAGATAAGTAGGAGTCTTAAATTATCAATAAATATTTGACAAAAATCGTATATTGACTATATAATTAGCCACAAAATTAACCACAACTAGAAAATTAAGATCTGTAGAAAAATGCGGTTTTCGTTAGTTAAAAGAGAAGAAAATTTCTTATAGTACGAAATTTATTTACCAGAAAATTCTAAAAAATGACCGAGAAAAATTAGAAAATGATCATAGTAAGAAATGTTGAACGAGGTACAACCAAAATGACCATAACTAGAAAATAAAAATATATAGAAAAGCGCGGTTTTCACCAATCAAAAGAGAAGGAAATTTTCTACTATACAAAAAATTTCCAATTGAAAATTCTTAAAATTAGCAGATAAGTAGGAGTCTTAAATTACCAATAAATATTTGACAAAAATCGCGTATTGACATTTTATATAATTAGCCACAAAACTAGCCACAACTAGAAAATTAAGATCTGTAGAAAAATGTGGTTTTCGTTAGTTAAAAGAGAAGGAAATTTCTTATAGTACGAAAAAAAATTTCCATGTGAAAATTATTAAAATTAGCAGGTAAATCACCAATAAGTATTTTACAAAAATCACATATGGAAATTTTAAACAATTTGCCACAAATCTGGCCAGAAAATTAAGATATGTAGTAAAATGCGGTTTTCATTAGTCAAAAGAGAAGAAATTTTTTTATAATAAGACAATTTTTTACCGGAAAATTCTGAAAAAAGAAAAAATAGATTAGGAACAATGAACGCGGTTTCCGCTAATGAAAAGTGGAGTAAATTTTATATAATAAAAGCGTTTTTTATCTAAAAATTTTGAAAAATTAATAGCAAAGTAGAAATTCTAAATCCCCAAGGACAAAAATCGAATATGAACCTTTTGAATAATTTTATATAAAAATTGTCCACAACTAAAAAATAAAATTATATAGAAGAGGATAATTAACAATATATTTAGCAACATTTTTTTTATATATGTAAATATTAATAATACTGATCTTTATTAAATTAATTTATGTAAGGATCCTATTTTCTTTGAATCCATACATACAGGATGTTTAAAAAGAGAAGGTCAGATTATAAATAATAATTTAAATAATTAATAAAAATAACATAGCAACGAACCATTCATCTGTGAAATTATAAATAATTCTGTATTTCCTTTCCAATAAATTAAAATTTCAAGAACGGTCGAATTTTTCACGCTGTTTACTAATCGACTGATTAAAAATTTATTTAAAATCTTACACGTAATTTTCGGTAAAAGTTTTGTCTCAAGATGGATATGCCGTGAAATGGTTAAAAATTTTTATGAAAGGCAGTTCGAATATTTAACATTTATGAGGTGAGAACTTTCTTAATTCACACGAATTTCACTGGAATAATGGAGCAGTTTATTAATAAACAACAAACAGATTTTGTAATCAAATCAACATAATGAAATAAGGTACCTGATTGTGATTCAAGACAAAGGCCAATAAATAACGATTAAAAAAAAGAAGATTTCTACTGTCAATAATAAATTTCCTCCAACATGTCAATATGAAGGAAGAATACGGAATTTTTTGTAGGTTTGTAACGTTGATAGTGTTTTTTGAAGTTTTTAGAAAATTATACGATAAATGATGTTAAATTTTCAAGGCAAGAAGAAAATATAGAAATTACTTTTCTTGAAGAAATGTCACTTAATAAAATTGTAAGTTAACACTAAATTGGTATTTAATTTTATTAATAAGTAAAAAAAGAAGAATTGACAGATCTAAGTTGTCGTTTTGTTGTACTTTGTCGACCATTTCTTAACTTGAACAATTATCACTTAAAATGTCTTGTTTAATAAAATTGTAATACAAAGAAGAATTTGACAAATGACATATGTCAAAAAAAGGCGGTAAAATTAATAATTCAATGCATTTATCCAGACGAGCCTAAAATATTTAGATTGTTCAACGAACAATAAATTTTTTCTTCGTTGGCATTTATCTAAACTTTTACATAACTAATCAAAGTGTTTTGACATCGTAAAAAAAAATCATAAATCACACCTCTGTTGCACATAATTTGTAAACAATGAGTGATACCGAGTGATCTAATGTATGCTCTCGAATTATTACTTTCACTCTATCATCTTAATAAAATCTTATGTAATACATTCGAAATTTCTAATAGTAAATTTATATAAAAAAAATAAATTTTATTTGTTCGATTGGATTTTATTACACAATAAAAAAAGAAGATATTACGCTGCGTCAGTTATCAATAAAAAAAATAATTTAGAAAAGTTAACATTTATGTATTCATATTTCTACTAGAAATGATAATAATAATAATAAGGTAATTAATTTATTTAAATGGTTGTTTAGTTTCTAATTGCTGTTAAGTGAAATTGAATTAGTTTAACGCGAAATTTGTAGACTAGATTAAAATCTAATTTGAATATTATTTACGGAAATACAGGTAATTTATTAATGATTATTTGATTTAAAAATATAATTTCTCTTGTTGGTAAGAATGATTTTATTTTAAATGTTAAATGTTTTGAATTTCATTTAAAATATCAAAATTAGGCTTTGGTCAAAAATTAATGGCGTCAGAAATGAAGCTTTTCACGGTATGCAAAAATTGTCAATGAGTGTAAATTTTTTTCATGTTTTTTTTCCCATTTTTTCAATTTTTTTCTGTTTTTATATTTTCCCAATTTTTTTTATTTTTCCCCATTTTTTTTCATATTTGTTCCTATTTTTTTCTATTTTTCGTGTTTTTTTCCTATTTTTTCTAGTTTTTCTTTACCTATTTTTCTTTGTTTTCCTATTTTCCCTATTTTCTCCTATTTTCCATTTTCCGTAATTTTTCTTGATTTCTTGTTTTTTTTTTATTTTTCCCATGTTTTTCTGTTTTTTCCTATTTTTCCCTGTTTATCCTATTTTTTCCTATTTTTCTCTAATTTTTCTTATTTTTTCCTATTTTTCCTAACTTGTCTCCTATTTTTTCCTGTTTTTTTTCCAAATTTTTCCTATTTTTCTTATTTTATCTATTTTTTCCAATTTTTCCAATTTTTTTCTCATTTTTCCCCATTTCTTCCTGTTTCGTTATATTTTCCCCATTTTACCTATATTTCCTCATTTTTCTCCATTTATTTTGATACGCTACTGATAGATAAAATTAATCTAATGTTTGATATACACAATTAATGTTCTATTGTATTTAATTTAATTTATTTATAATACATATTAACTAACTCGAACGCCTCTTCTCGCCTATGTATCTCATCCGCCATCTTGAAGTCGCCTTCTTGATTTTATTAATTTTGACAAAAAATTCATAATCTCCAATCCCAAATACTCTCAAATACTAATACAAATTTGAATAGAATCGGTAAATAATCCTAAATATCGTCCGCCATCTTGATTTTATAAGTTTTGACAAAAAATTCATAATCTCCGACCCGAAACACCAATTTTGAATAGAATCGGTCAATAATCATTAATATCGTACGAAATCTTTGAGTCATCTTGATTTTATGAATTTTGACAAAATATTTGTAATTTCCAACCCCAAAAACCCAAAAATACCAATTTCGAATAGAATCTGTAAATATTCATAATTATCGTCCGCCATCTTGATTTCATGAATTTTAACAAAAAAATCACAATCTCCAATCCCAAAAACCCCCAAATACCAATTTTGGATAGAATCTGTAAATATTCATAAATATCGTCCGCCATTTTGGAGTCGAAATCTTGGTTTTATAAATTTTGACAAAAAATTCAAAATCTCTAACCCCAAAAACCTCCAAATACCAATTTTGGATAGAATCTGTAAATATTCATAAATATCGTGCGCCATCTTGGATTCGCCATCTTGATTTTATAAAATTTGACAAAAAATTCAAAATCTCCAACCCCAAAAACCTCCAAATACCAATTTTGAATAGAATCGGTAAATTATCATAAATATCGTGCGCCATCTTGGATTCGCTATCTTGATGTTATGAATTTTGACAAAAAATTCATAATCTCCAACTCCAAAAACCGCCAAATACCAGTTTTGAATAGAATCGGTAAATAGTCATAAATATCGTTCGCCATCTTGATTTTATGAATTTTGACAAAAAATTCATAATCTCCAATTCCAAAAACCCGAAAATACCAATTTTGGATAGAATCTGTAAATATTCATAAATATCGTGCGCCATTTTGGAGTCGCAATCTTGATTTTATAAATTGTGACAAAAGATTCAAAATCTCCAACCCCAAAAACCTCCAAATACCAATTTTGAATAGAATCGGTAAATTATCATAAATATCGTGCGCCATCTTGGATTCGCTATCTTGATGTTATGAATTTTGACAAAAAATTCATAATCTCCAACTCCAAAAACCGCCAAATACCAGTTTTGAATAGAATCGGTAAATAGTCATAAATATCGTTCGCCATCTTGATTTTATGAATTTTGACAAAAAATTCATAATCTCCAATTCCAAAAACCCGAAAATACCAATTTTGGATAGAATCTGTAAATATTCATAAATATCGTGCGCCATTTTGGAGTCGCAATCTTGATTTTATAAATTTTGACTAAAGATTCAAAATCTCCAACCCCAAAAACCTCCAAATACCAATTTTGAATAGAATCGGTAAATAATCATAAATATCGTGCGCCATCTTGATGTTATGAATTTTGACAAAAAATTCATAATCTCCAACTTCAAAAACCGCCAAATACCAATTTTGGATAGAATCTGTAAATATTCATAAATATCTCCGCCATTTTGGAGTCGCCATCTTGATTTTATGAATTTTGACAGAAAATTCCGAATCTCCAATCCCAAAAACTCCCAAATACCAATTTTGAATAGAATCGGTAAATAATCATAAATATCGTCCGCCATCTTGGATTTTCCATCTTGATTTTATGAATTTTGACAAAAAATTCATAATCTCCAACCCCAAAAACCCCCAAATACCAATTTTGAATAGAATCTGTAAATAATTATAAATATCGTGCGCGATCTTGGATTCGCCATCTTGATTTTATGAATTTTGACAAAAAAATCATCTCCAATCCCAAAAACCAATTTTAGATAGAATATGTAAATATTCATAAATATCGTTCACCGTTTTGGAGTCGCCATCTTGTATTTAAATTTCAAAATTGGTTTCCTGCACATTTAAACACCATAACGAACAAATTTTTCAACATAATAGAAAGCGCTGCAACCGTAACAAACAAACAAACATACAATAAAGCAAATTCAACGAAAATATATAATACGAATTTTTAGCTTTCTGCACTCCTCCTGTATATAAACTTTAACTATGCAGAATCTCACACTCGTCCGTTCGCGCATTTCTCTTAAATCTTTACGTATTTCTCTTAAATCTTTACGTATTAATATAAAGATACCGGGCGACTATTCTCGGCGTCTCCTTTTTGTGCAGATTTTCGTATACTTTTGCGGTCTCTATCACACTATAGCGTAGCAATAGGCACTTAGAAAAAGAAAAAGAGCTCAACAGATTTTGTTAGCTCAGCGAGTTTATTCTCTTTCTTTGTGTAGTGTCGCATAAATAGTTATACTTCAGTAATACTGATCTGGCTGACTGCACCAAGACTCAAAGACCAGAAAATAATATTGTGACTCTTACTCAGTATATATACAGTATAATTTCTATGACTAATACACCAACTTCCAGAACTTTATCGTTTTATGTTTGTTTTTCCAATATTCAATCCAACAATATTTATTTACTATTTTGAATTAAATGTAGTTAAAGAAAATTTTAATTTCCAAAATGCAGTTTTATGTTAAGACTACTTAGTCACTTCAATAAACGAGGCCATAAAAATTCTAATATGTCATATGTCAAATTTTTGTAGTATTTTTAATTTTATCCAATTATTTTTAGTTTTTATTGTTAATTAATGTATACAATGAATTTGATTTCCAAAATTACGAATTTAAGTAATAATTTATCCCTATTTAAGAAATACTGCAACTCGTACTGACAGCACCGACAAACAAGGCCACAAAAATTCTTTTCCACTAAACGTCATAATATGTCAAAACTGTCAAATTTTTGTCGTTTTTAAAGTTTTTTATTATTTAAAGTGTATAACGAAGAATTTGATTTCCAATAACATGAAAGTGAGAAATAATTTATCCAGAATTAAGAAATACAACACCTCGTAGATATATGAATGAATTATGTAGGTAAGTGATTATTTTTTTGTTGATTGCATTGTTGAAATTCTAATTATCCACGATGAATCACTACTTGCATAACATTAGTAATTCATCGGCAGGACATAGAGTTGGCGGTATGACTTCCTACGATTGTACGTGATTTTAAATAGTGTCTAGAATAAAAAAATCTATATAGGAAAATAGGTATTGTAACGGAAATCCCACAGTAGTTTGGCTGGGACATGGGAACCAGATAGGAATATTGATTGTTATGAATTAAGTGCAGATACGGATCAAACAAAAACAATTTTCTTAAAAATTCTACTCGTTTTAACAATAGTAAAATCGAAATAAACAAATAAAAGCAAAATATAACGTTATATTAGCGTGTATAAAAAAGGCACAAAAAGTTAGGTTATGTTATTGAAATTCCAACGATGTATATTTATAAATTGTATAAAAAATAAATAACTCAAATACAGACCTGCTTTAATACTTAACCGAAATATATATAGGATTGTTTAAAATATAAATGAATTTCCGTATGTAATTATAACTGTAATAAACCAAATTTATATTCTATTTTAACATTTGAAAATATATTTACTATACTCTAGATTGCGTGTAAATTTGTGAAAACAATAATCGATAATTATTTTTAATGAACTCTAATTAAATAGTAGCGAACAATTGCGTGAATATAACAGTCTATATTTTCTCTAATTTAGTTTTTTTTTTCGCATCAATACTTGCGATTTTCTCCTGATATTGAGGTTAACAAATTATTATCTTTAGTGAAGATTTAATATTGGCCAGAATAAACTAGATCAAGATCGGGCCGAGCCTACTAGATGACATTACCTTGTCAATTAAAATTCAATCGTTAAAAAAATGGAAGAAATGTGTATTTGGATACATTAATTAGTTCAAGTAAAATGACATTTTTTTTGAAGGTTGTATTAAAATTATGAAATATTAATATATTTTTTATCTGTGTTTTAATGATTTATCCCTACGTTTCGCCACTGACTTAATTAGAGTGATTTGAGAAATAGTTTTGCACTAAAATTGTTGATTAAAATATTTTAGACGATTCTAGACTATTATAAATCGCACCAAACAACTGAAACGTATTTTAAACTATTAAAAACGGTTTTCAAATAATTGTAGAAAATTTTAGAGTATTCCAAACCACTTTTACAGTATTTTAAATTGTTCTAACCAATAATAAATAATTTCAGACAATTTTACTAGTATTTTAAAATGACGGTTATAATCATTTCAGTAATTTTTAGACTTTTCTAAACCACTTTTAAGATAATCTAAATTGTTTAAATTATTATAAATAATTTCAGATAATTTTAGAGTATTTTAAAGTTTAAAATAACGGTTTATAATTATTTTAGAAGTTTTTAGACCATTATAGACTATTAAAATACTATAAATTATTCTAAACAATTTCAGAATATTGTAAATAATTTTAAAGTATTTTAAAGATTAAAATGACGGTTTCTAATTATTTTAAAATTATTTATATAACTGTAGATCACTTTTAGAGTATTCTAAATTGTTCTAAACGATTTTAGAGTATTATAAATATTTTCAGACAATTTTAAAGTATTTTAAAAAATTTAATGACATTTTAAAATTTTAATGACATTTTATCAATATTTTAGAAGTTTTTAGACAATTCTAGATAACTTTTAGATTATTCTAAATTGTTATAAACAATTTTAGAGTATTATAAATAATTTCAGATAATTTTGGAGTATTTTAAAATTTAAAATGACGGTTTATATTTATTCAAAAAGTTTTTAGACCATCATAGACTACTTTTAAAATACTATAAATTGTTCTAAACAATTTCAGAATATTATAAATAATTTTAGAGTATTTTAAAGTTTAAAATGGCGGTTTCTAATTATTTTAGAAGTATTTAGATAACTCTAGATCACTTTTAGGGTATTCTAAATTGTTCTAAACGATTTTAGATGATTATAAATAATTTCAGATAATTTTTGGAATATTTTAAAATTTAAAATGAAGGTTTATAATTATTTTAGAAGTTTTTAGACTATTATAGATCACTTAGAATATTCTAAATTGTTTAAATTGTTATAAGTAATTTTAGAGTATTTTAATGTTCAAAATAACAGTTTCAAATAATTTTAATATATTCTACACCACTTTTAGAACATTCTAAATTGTTCTAAATAATTTTTCATTATTATAAATCATTTTAGAATGTTTTAAATTATTAAAGCAGATTATAAAGACCATTTTTAGAATATTCCAGATAATTTTAGAGTGTTTTGGTTTATTGTAGATCAACTTTACAATTATTTTGATATAAGAAAGGCAATTCCCAGAATTTAAAATTTTTGTAGAATATTATAGAAGATTTTAGAGTATTTCAATATAATTTAAGAAGATTGTAAAATATTATAGATTATTTTTGAAAAATTCTAGATGGTTGTAAATCATTTTAGAGTGTTATAGACGATTCTGGTCATTTTTAGCATATTCTAGATATTCCCAAACTATTTTAGAGTATTATAGTATATTCCAATAAAAGTATTTTAGTTTATAATTAATTATAGGCAATTTTTAGGATATTCCAAACAATTTCAGATTATTATAAATAATTTTAGATAATTTTAGACTATTCTAAACTACTTTTTGATTAATATAAACGATTTTAGAGTATTTTGAATAAAAAATCCGATTTTGTATGATTTTACACTCAATAGATTATCCTATAAGTACATATTTTTCCTATTTCGTTAGTTATAGAACTTAAAATGAGATGACAAAATCTCACTTTTTTTCGTAGAAACATCATGCATAAATAATCGTTTTATTATTAATTAATAATAAAGAAAAATAATTTAACCTTCAAACGTAAAGAGAAATAAAGAGAATGTATAGATTCAACAAAACCATATCTAATCCTAAGTCAATAAAAATGCGGTTGTTCCGGTTATTTTTCACGCTAAAACAGAGTGAAGATGTTGAGATAATGACGAACCATGACACAAAAAAAACAACTATTATTAACGATCAATTTTATTAAGTAAAAGTTAAAAATTTTAATCTGTTAGGGATGAAAATATTTATTTTTTCTTAAATTTATTTTGTAACTAAAAATTATATTATTACATAACAAATATTGATGAGTCTTGAGTAATGATGTCCAAATATATCTAAATTTAAATTATAAATTTTAACGATAAGGTAATTGACATTTGAAATAACTTTAGAAAGGTTAATGGACGGTTCTTTATGAAATTGATGGCTTCTCATTTATTTCATCATTTGCAAATGTTTCATAAATCTCAAGATTTATTTATAAAGAATGAAAAACTGTTAGGTTTAAAAACAGTTATCAGCATAAAAGTTGTCAGGGTTGGTAGGCTTGGGTTGACAACCCTGGTGCTCTTGCCGAATGTCAATCACTGATTGACAGATGACAGTTAGAAGTTAAGGTAATACACCATATTTTTCTGACGTCATTGTGCAGTTGAAGGTCACTTCGTTATATCTAAACAAACTTTTGGCTTATGGCAAATTGCATTGGTAGTTTTTTATTCGTGTTATTTTTATTTCTGTGCAATTTTTAGCAGATTGTAGTTGTTGAAATACATATTTTTATAGTTATGTGTTAGTTTTAGTTAAATTTGTTCTACCGGGTGTAAATGGGTCATGGTCCATCCCTTTAACATTTTAAACGGGTTTATGGATTCATAATAATTTTTGGATTTTTTTAAATGAAAATCCAATATGGCCGACTTCCGGTTTAACCGGAATTGACGTGAACGTTGATCGAACACCCTTTATATTTCTACATATTTGGATTCTATGACTTCAAACACGCACAGGTCGACTGTCAAATGTCACTTAAGACGCCATTTTTTGTTTTATTTGTGATTTTTTTTTATCCATCCTAGGTGCTAATGTTTTCTAAATTCATTATAATCAAATTAAAATTATCTAACAGTTCTAAATTTTGTTAATTATTTATTTTTGTTTCTTAATAATTATATCCATTTTTTCACTCCACCATTTTTCCCTACTTTTTTCTTGTTTTTTTTGTCAAACTCTCCACTTTTTTTCTCATTCTTTTTCCCTTCCTCTTCTTTTTATTTAAGAAGAAAAAACGAGTGGGGGAAATGGACTATCTTAGTATAGTTCTAATCGAAATAAAATGATTGCCTTGCTAGTATTGATCTTGTAAATTTTGTAAAATAATTATATATTAAACGAACAAGTATTTTCTAAAAAATGTTGTTAAATGACAGATGCGGGTTATATTCTTTTTTGGCTTCTGGTCTCATTTGTCGGTGTAGCCAGCCAGACCAATACTTGAATGTCCTAAAACTCGTATCAAAATATAAAAACAATGGCGTACCATTTTTTAAAGATCTACAAATACATATATGTCTGTAATTGCGTTGATTATATTATTTGTAACACCCTGTATTATATTAATATGACTTCTACAATGTACGTTATAATAAATTCTTTCACCTAGACGCATTTTGCAACAATTCCATTTACAAAGAATCAAGTAGTAAATATAAGTAGCTATCCATTTCCTGTTATCTCTACGAGACAAGGTAGTACTTTTCGAGATTAGTACTAACGACAAATAAATACCACACCCAACATCAAGACTGCCTTGATCCGATTCTTTCGTCTTGTTACATACCGGCCACTTACCTACATCACAATTATTACTGAAACATATAATCATAACTTTATTTGTCATTGATGTACAGGGTGGTTTTTTTTTCAATATTAAATACAATTTGCCAAATCTTTGTTTTAGTTCTGGTACATATGCTAAATATTTTAGTCCCAAGGGAGTAAAAGTGGTACTTTAGTTACTACATGGAAATTATTACGTATTTTAGTACCAAGGGAGTAAAAGTGGCATTATAGTTCCTACATGGATATTATTAAATATTTTAATTGCAAGGGAATAAAAGTGGCACTTTAGTTAATGCATGCAGATTAGTAAATATTTTAGACCGAAGAGAGTAAAAATGGCATGGAGATTATTAATCCTTTAACTGCAGGCAAAATTTTTCAGTGCTGAACTGCTCTAGAGACAAGAATATTGAAAAAGACTCTAAAACATTTTAGCATTAGTTGAATTTTGTGTCAATTTAAATAAAATATCAATAAACCCGATTGTAACAATTTTCAAAAATTAAAAAAAACCGAATTTTAAGAAATTCAAAAAAGTCGAAGAATTAAAAAAATAAATAAAAATGTCTAGAAAATTTCGATAATTCAAAAATGTATGGAAAATTTTTAAAAACATCAAAAATTTTGAAAAATTTGACTTCCAACAATTTTAAAAAAGTTTGACTTCAACAATTTTAAAAAAGTTTAAGATCTTCACAAATATATCAAATATTTAAAAAAAAAATCAAAAATTTTAAAAATTTCAAAATATAAAAATGTCAAATTCTCAATATTCCAAAAATATATGGAAAATTTCAAAAACATCAAAAATTTGAAAAAATATTAAAACATTTTTAGAAAATTTGAAAAATTTTATACGTTTCATAAATGCCAAGAATTTCAAAAAATTGTAAAAATTTGTAACATAAAAATTTTTAGAAAAAGAACTAAACATACAAAATTGTTTATTTACGATGCTCGGTCGCAGTTATAGGGTTAAATATTTTAGTCCCAAGGGAGTAAAAGTGGTACTTTAGTTCCTACATGGAGATTATTAAATATTTTAGTCGCAAGGAAGTAAAAGGTGGTACTTAAGTTCTTACATGGAGATTATTAAATATATTTTAGTCCCAAGCGAGTAAAAGTGAAACTTTAGTCCCTAAAATAAGGGAGTAAAATACATGTTTTAGTAACTGTGGTGCAAAAAATAAAGTTCGTTAGTGACAAGACTTCTTATTCTTGGAAAATTTTTGGCAACGTGGCTTCAATAGCGCAAGAAGTGGTGTTACCTTTCATGTATTTTTTTTGTCGTAAAAAATCCCCAGATTTTGAGAAATTTTCGGAGATTTGTCAACCTTGCATTAAAAGCGCTGGAAGTGTTAATTTTGTTATAAAGTTTCAGACAAAAACTAGACAAAAAAATTAATAAATATTTTTGGCAAAACTTTTTAAAACGGTTTCGTCCGTCTGTCTGTTAGCCTGATTCAACTCGAGAACGGTGAGAGGTAGAGACAAACGGACAATGGAAATCGATTCAGCATTGTTAAAAACCCCAAAAGTGATATTAATCTTTAATCTATTTTTACTTTCCCGCTACTTTCGAAAAACTGGATATTACGGCAAAAATATTGCCGTTTTTACATTTTTTTACTTAAAACATTTTTTCAAATTAAAAAATCACCACTGAAAATGGGTTTTTTTTTTGACGAAACGTAAGTAGGATAAAATTAGTAATATTTAAGCTAGAAGTGAGGACAATAATCAAACTGATTTAATGCCCAGGTCCGTATGAAAAAATTAAAATTGAGGTTATAACAAATTTGATTTGGAAAAAATATTTTTTAGTATATTTTTTGTGTCATAAAAAATCCCCAGATTTGGGGAAAATTTCTAAAATTTGGCAACGTTGTATTAAAAGCACTGGAAACAAACTTTCGTATAGCCATTATATTTTCTTCCTTTTGGTATATGTATTTTATTTATTAAAAAATAAGATTCTTTTGAATTATAGTATTGTATTGTACTTGTTTACCATTGAAGGCAAATTAATCAATAATTTAATTTCGATATAATGCGTTAGTCGGTAATTAAAATTAACAGCAGCAACAAGAATGAGAAGAATGAAATGAAAAGTAGTTCTCCTTGAAGATGAAATTCGTATTCCGTTATGAGAGGCACTACTAAAAACCGGTACCGATGCGAGGTACCATGCAGCACAAAACAGGTTATTATTATTATTATCACTGACACACTGATCTAATGTTACAAAATAGAAATTATCTTCATTGCAAAAGACAAGTCGATGGTGTTTTATAATAACGAGGATAATTGGAAGATTAAAAGAAGAAATTTAACACATTAAAAATGAGTTACTATTTTTTAGAGACAGAACTTTGTTTATAAAATATCAAGTGACATTCCCCCCCCCCCCGCCAATGACAATAATGGACTTCGGCAAATCAGCTTGTACAGAACCACCTTGGTATTCGGTTCATAAATACTTCAATTATACATTCCTTTCCAATTGTTATAAAATCTTACTAACATTTCTACGCCAATGGAACCTATTTATCGGCTTTAAAATTTCCAAGAATTTATTGTACACTATTTACATAACGATTTCTAGTAAGAGCCCAGAAAATTATAAGAATGAATTATAATAACTCACTAGTGAGTTATTATAACTCACGCTGTTTGTTTATGGATAGTATGTTATAATAACTCACTAGTGAGTTATAACTAACGTTATTTGTTTATCGATACTATTAATTGAGTAGATAAATTATATTTAAATATTCAAATCTTATGGATCTTTCTTAGTTTTTATTTGAAATTGGATAAAATTATTAAAAATTAATTTTTTAAAAAATTTCGTTTCTTTTGAATTTTCCAAAAATTAAATATATAAATCCAAAACACGACTTGTTTTTCGATAAATTGCTATCTACTTAATTTTTTTACCGGGCGTATTCGATAAATAATAAATTAGGGAAAATACTACCGGAAAAGATACGAAATAGTACCTGAAAGATTTAAAAAAAGTACTGAGTTTTAGAAGATATAAAAAAATTCCAAAAAAACGGATTATAGATTATTTCACATTGAATTTATAAAAAAATTAAAAACGGTTAAAATTAGAAAAAATTTAAATAATTAAATCACCATTATTTTATTATTTATTGTATGCCCCTCGTAACACAGTTATCACTATCTACTTTATTTAATTAAAAAAATTAATGAAATGTGTAATTCTTTGTTTTTTTTTTTTAAGGAAAAAATGAAGATATTAAAAAATGATCTATAATATTTTCTGGAATTATCTACATATTAGTCTAAAATTATTTATAATTCTCTAAAATCTCTTTGAACTGTCTGGAACAATTTAAAAATGTTCTGGAATTGTTTAAACTATTCAAAAAATTGTCTGAAATTATTTATAATAATCTAAAATCATTTAGAACAATTTAGAATATTCTAAAAGTGGTTTAGAATATATTAAAATTATTTGAAACTGTCATTTTGAACTTTAAAATATTCTAAAATTGTCTGAAATTATTTATAATAATCTACAATAATTTAGAATATTCTAAAAGTGGTTTAGAATATATTAAAATTATTTGAAAATGTTATTTTGAACTTTAAAATATTCTAAAATTGTCTGAAATTATTTATAATAATCTACAATAATTTAGAATATTCTAAAAGTGGTTTAGAATATATTAAAATAGATATTCAAAATAGGTATGTGGCTATTTTTGAAGTTAGAAATTGTGAATTTTTTTATCAAAATTAATAAAGTCAAGATGGCGACTTCAAGTTGGCGAACGAGATTTATGATTATTGACAGATTTTATTCAAAATTGGTATGTGGCTATTTTTTAGGTCGGAGATTGAGAATTTTTTGTCAAAATTAATAAATTCAAGATGGCGACTCAAAGATGGCGGACAAGATTTACAATTAATGACCCATTCTATTCAAAATTGGTATGTGGCTATTTTTGGGGTCGGAGATTGAGAATTTTTTATCAAAATTAATAAATTCAAGATGGCGACTCTAAGATGACGGACAAGATTTACGATTATTAACCGATTCTATTTAAAATTGGTATATGGCTATTTTTGGGGTCGGAGATTGAGAATTTTTTGTCAAAATTAATAAATTCAAGATGGCGACTCTAAATGGCGGACGAGATTTATGATTTTTGACTGATTATATTCAAAATTGGTATGTAGATATTTTTGGGTAGGAGATTATAAATTTTTTGTTAATATAATAAAATCAAAATGGCGACTCCAAGATGGCGGTAGAGATTTATGATTATGGAGCAGTTCAATTTCAAATTGTTATGTGGGGTGTTTTTGAGGTCAGAGATTATAAACTTTTTGTCAAAATTAATAAATTCAAGATAGCGACTAGAAAATGGCGGACGAGACTTTAGATTATGGATCTGTTTTTTTATTTGATTGTTTATGTGTTACGGTTGTAGCGATTTGTATTGTTGGAAAAATTAAAAACTTGAATAGTTTGTTCTCTATGCTGTCTACATGTGTAGGAAACCAATTTTTTTAACCAGAGGATGTAACATACATAGACGAGAACAGGCAGCCGTTGTTCGAGCTAGTTATTGATAATAGTCTAAAATTGTTTATATACTGTTTTAAAAATTGTTGTTTGATTTTTAAAATGGTCGATTTTTTTGTATTAAAAACCTTTTTTTTTTATTTTTTTTTTGAGGCAAACCAATTTTTTTCTTCGTAAAATACCGGGATATTCGATAAATAATAAATTAGGAAAAAGCATATATTTGACAAAAAAAACCTGAGCTATTCAAAAAATTATACGGCACAAAAACTCAAGGTTTTGGAAAATATTAAACGAAAAAAAATTGAATTATACATTATTTTAGTATGAAAATATGAAAAAAGAAGAAAAGTTTAAAATTAGAAGAAAAATTATAATAATTTAAAAAAAAACCTCGTCAATATTTATTGTAACCGTTTCTTATTTATAGAAAAGTAAGTAAAATCTATAATTTTTTATTTTGAAAAATATACGGGGGTAGTGCGAGGAAATTAGATGTAAATTTACATACACAGTTTATCACAAATTATAGATAATTTAAAAAAAGATACTTGACTATTGTGAATATAAATAAACCAGCCTATTTTTTTAATTTAAAATGTTTTTGACAGATGTTTAAAAAAACTGAAAATCTAAACGAAGTTACAATCAAAAAAAAAATTTATAGGACGAAATTATTTATAAGTTGCATATCGGCAAACCCGTAACGGCGATAGCGGTTCCATTTGGTCAGTGGCGGGGGCCGACGTCTATAAAGCGACGGAACCACCCGCGAAGAACCCAGTCACTCGTACCGTCGTACCACAAATATCTATTATGAAGAGGTTCGCGTGTTTATTAGTGCTTAGTGCACTATGCTCAGCTGGTAAGGACCCATAGTGCACACCCTCCAAAAGGATTATATGATTTATTATTGTGACCTACCTAGTGAATTTATTTTTATTAAAAAAAAATTCATTTTAGTGATTATAAGTCCAGGTTTGATGAGTGAAATTAGTGTATGTTTTACGGGGTATTTTTTTTTATAATTTTTTATGCAATTTTTATTTTAATTATCGAAGAAATGTTGTTTTTGGTTTCCTTATTAAAAATAAATATTTAATCAATAATCAATTTTAAAAATTCAAAATATAAATATGTATATACAGAGTGTTTCTTAATGGCACTTGTAATATTAATTTGTATTTCCAAATCTAATAAAATCACCCTATATATTGCGATTTAAATTTATACATTTTATTCTTATACACATAACGTTAAAGATATATTTTTTGTTTAAAATAAAATCACTCTGTATCATTTATGTTTTTATCGAAGTGAAATTAATTTTTTATAAACTTTCACAGTAAAATTTAAAAAATATAGAATCAGACTTGCACAATTTTATCTGTATGACCGGTATATGAAAATCACCCTGTACATTAACAAAATTTTGCCGTTTAAATGAAATACACAAAAATAATTCATGGAAAAATGCAATTACGGAGAAACCGAAAATTAAAAAAAAAATGAAAATAGAGAGATTCAGTAATTATAATTTGTTCGATTTTAAAATTATCCGGCTCGAAGGACCATGATGAAATTAGTGGTTGATTTTCTATAAAATTTTGTTGGTTGCTAAAAAATTGAAAAAGGAGATGGAGAGAGAGAGAGAGATTTTTCAGTGATAATTAAAGTTTGTGATATCGAAATCCCAGAAATGGATAATTTTTTTCAAAGCGTGTTCAAAAGGACTCTTATTAATTTTAAAAATATCCGGCTCGAAGGACCACGATGAAATTATTATCTATTTTTCCATAAAATTTTGATGGTTTTTAGAAAAAAAAAGACAAACAGGTTTATTTTATTTTTATTTTTGAGAGTGAGTTGTAGTGAAAATTCAAATTTTTATATTGAAATCGAAGTACCAGAAATTCATAATTTATTTAAAGCCTTCAAAAGGACTATTTTCTTCATTTAAAAAAATATCCGGCTTGGAGGACCATGATAAAATTAGTGGTTGTTTTTCCATAAACTATTGTTGGTTAAAATTATCCGTCTCGAAAGACCATTACGAAATTAGTGGTTGTTTTTCCATAAAATATTGTTTACTAGAAAATTGTAGATTTAGTTTATTTTTATTTTTGATAGAGTGACAATTAAAATTTGTGATACCGAAATTTAACTACCAAAAATAGTTTAGTTTATTTAAAGTCTTCAAAGTACCAGAAATGGGTAATTTATTTAAAGCCTTTAAAAGCGAAATTTTTATTTTTAAAATTATTCTGCTCGAAGGACCAATATTATTGCTTACTAGAATATTAAGAGGATCTGGTTTTATTTTATTTGTATTTTTTATCGATAGTAAGAGAGAGAAAGTTTTAGTGATAATTAAAATTTGTGATACCGAAATTTAACTACCAAAAATAGTTTAGTTTATTTAAAGTCTTCAAAAGGACCATTTCCTTTATTTTAAAAAATATCCGGCTCGAAGGATCATTATAAAATTAGTAGTTGTTTTACCTTAAAATATTGTTATTTACTAGAAAACTGAAAAATGAACTGGTTATTTTTTATTTTTTACAAAGAAATCACTGTGATATTACCCCGATCCGTTAGACTTTAGTGAATGACATCGACAGATCCTCTACGTTGATAATAATTATTAATATCGCGCGCATCACATCACTACACAAAAATACCGTCAATCAAACGTAAAATTGCAATATTGTAAAATTTTAATAATAATTATATATTGTTATATATTTAGAAAAAGGAATTTTTTTCTATTTTAATTATGTTTATCATCATCTAGTCACCGTTGTATAGGAACGGGGGTTTTGGGAAACCCCCTCCGAAACGCCTTTGAGCATTTAATCCCCCCCGAAAAATTTCTTGCTGCGTCACTGACAGTGACTTACGTTATCTATTTTAGTATTTTATATTATTTCTATACTTTATTTTTCAATCAGTATATTTAGTTGGTTCCGGATTTTTCAAATGATTAAAATTTAACCTTCCATCTCACATAAACTTTGTCTTCTCATTCTATAAATAACAACAAAACTGATTGATATTTGGCAACTCTGCCGTCGGTATGGGTTAATTAAATAAACTGTCAACTTTCAAATGTCAGGTGTCAACGACAAATTTAAAAATAGGCCTAATAGCCTAGGCAGCTGAGGCCTTAAAAGGAGAAGAAGAGGAAATTTAAATATCATTGTATTTATGACGTCCATCTTTTCAATTATTTTTATATTTTTACAAATACCAAATAAATAAATGTTGTTTTGGTAATTATTGAATTCTTAATCTGATTAAAAACTGAATAATATTATAGTTTATATATTTTTGTTTATCCTGAAAATTCAGGAAATGTATCATTAGTAATATTTCCGCATTATCAGCAATTAAAAACAATTTTATTTGTAGACACTTTCTCACCGGTTATTTTTTCCAAATCCGACTACATTAATTATAACAGATCAGGTCTTAATTTATTATTCCATCAATACAGTTGCCATGGTTACGATATTTTTTTAGTGCAGCCAACTCTAAAAAAAAACATTATATATTTATATTACATGTGGCAACATAGCAATGCGGATCGAAATTTCTGGCCTTAATATAATTCTGTAATCGCATCAAAAACTACAGTCATATGTTCATAATAATCTTCAATTTTGAAAAAGCTCATACGTCCCTACTTGTTAGGCCACAACGGCCGAGGCCTTTTTATATTAAGAAGAATTTTTTAATTTTTGAAGATCAGAATCACTAATAGTTACGTACTTCTCAAACGTAGACACTTTTTTTTTTAAAAAACCGGTCCTGATTACAGCGATAACGTTATGTGACAGAATTTGTACTTAAACGTAACTTTCTTGTACATTTTGTACCATATGTTATAGATTATTCCAACAAATTTAAATTTCTTTAACTTTCATTCGGCATGCTTGGGTACTTTTATTGCTTTTTTTTTAAACTCTCAACCGTGAGCGATCTTGCCAGAGAAATCAGACACGCCCTTTATGTATTGCATTATTAATATCATTTACATTTTTTTCATTGTCGGGAGTTTTAAGTGTCGTAAAATATTTGTCATTATTATAGTTACTTTCACGGTATAATTACTTTTATTAGTAAATAAATTGGCTTGCCCATAAAAAGAGAAGAATAAGAATTAGGTTAGAATTGTAACTAAATTAACATTTAACATATGCAACTAACTTTCCCAATGGAATGTTTATAGGTTTGTCCAAATTATCAAATTATAAATACATAATTATCAAGGTTAACAGGTGAAAGACTAATTTTATGCAATATAATTGAATTGTGGTATTTACTTAAGGTCAATATCAAGATTTCCTAATGCACTGTTCTTGACTTTTATTAAATTATTACTCTATTGTACGTCCTCGGCTTATTTAAAGAAATGTTAAAGTAATTCACGTAAAAAAATTAATTACACATTTTTAAGATTCCGGATGTGGAACTAGAGACATTGCATTCAGTGACAAATTGTCATTATTATTAACCAGTGTTGTCAATGCAAGAAATTAATCTAATATACGTGTAAATAAATTTGCATATCCGCAAATAGTTCATACTGTTTTTATAATTTTAAAGTAAATTATTTTATTAAAATCGTTTTTAAGTTGAAAATAACGTAGTTAATTAATTATTTTCCGATTTTATCAATTTCTAGATGTACAAGAATCTGCAAATTTCCCAGCAATTGACAACACTGGATAAATTACTCTTAAATAGGTAATTTGGATTATAGGCAACCAATATTACACTTATATGTTTAACGTATTATCTACGAACCAAAATTGTGATATTTTGTCATTTTTACGTAATTTGTAATGTACTAAAATCTAGTACATTAAAAACTTGTCTTGACAACTTTCTGAAGCCGGTCCATGTCGTAATAACTTGTCTCGTGAATGCCATAATAATAATTCGTAATTTACAGATTCCACTTTCATTTTCAATGGAAAAAGTTACTTGTAGGTTAAATGTCAGCACGAATATATTAAATATACGTTTTTACCACAGCATAATAATCAATTAAATTTGATTTTACCGAAAATTTAGACTCATGCGTAATACTGGTTGCCTATAAATCTAATTAGGTAAAAACAAACTACCGCACCCAAGACTTATATTTCGTTTAAAATTAGTGTTAACCGTAACAAGCTAATTATTTCTTATATAACTGAGCTATTAAGTCTAAAAATGTTGTTTATGAATTAAAACTAAAATAATTTGTAAATCAGTTCCTGTTTTTCTAAAAACACAATCCACCTGCATGCGCACCAAAGGGAAATGAGAAAGTTGACTAATGATGCAATTTACTGTATAAATTTGCCTAATTCAAATGTAACACTGTTGCATTATATATATATAAAAATATTACGCTACGCGGTTGCATATTGGGAAATTAATTTTATTACATTATGAATTATTGGAGTATAGAATTTTTAAGAAAAAAATATATTACAATGGTATATTAAATATAATATATGAAAGTACAGATTATTTTTGTATCTCAAATTTAAATATCAGTTATATAATTAGCCAGAAAACATCTTTTAGATTGGCGTTAATAGCTATACGGCGGAGGCCATCAAATTAAGGAAGAAGACTTGACAGGTGTCTGTCTTGCCTAACGTACCGTCAGCGGGAAGATTTAATATAAATATGTTTTTTGCGTTGTAATTGCATATGTTAAAGTTGTAGATTTTAGAAAGTTTTGAAATAAAGTTATAGACACTAATGAAAAATATATAATGTACGTTTACAATTTAAAGAAAAAAAAATAGATGACAATAATAATGGACAAGAAAATCGTGTTTTAAGTAAAATGTCATAGGCGAAACAAAATGATGTATCAGATGTTTATTGGTTTAAATGATAAAAAAGCATTAAAAATTTTAAGGTTTCGTTATATTTAATAAATGTTGTTATAATAGTAAAGGTATTTACAGCTATTTAATATTTTATTAATAATATATAAATCATAAGTAAAAAGTCTGATTCATCTGTCAACTTGACATTGACACGCACAGATGCCAACTTGAAGCAGTAATTTTCAGTAGAAAATTTAAATTAAATATTTATAAATGTAGGTGTGGAAAATTTTATAAACCAACTTTTCCTACTGTTAATATCTAAAATCGATACCAAAATTATGAAAAATAATATTTTTTATAAAAAAAACTTGGTTTATTTTTAATATTTTTAAAATATAATTATAATAAAGCAACAAGTAAATTTAAAAAAAATCAACTAAACTCCTGTCACATAACCTTCAACTGTCTCTTTTTTCTATGGCACTGTTACCAAATCTGTAGATAGATCAAGTATTTTTACATTATATCACTAAAAGTAAATAGAGGTTAAGATAAATAGTGCTTTGGTATTAGTAATTTTTTAAATCTAAAAATAAAAACTCGAAAAAAACTAACGACTCTGAAGTTGGCACCATAACGTTTAGTATCAGAGACAACTTCTAATACATGGATGAGAAATTGATCCACAGTATTACTAAAACCAACGTCTGATAATACTTAAGTCTACTGTCAGTTTACATTAAGTATTACATTTTGTTTTTTTTGTCATTTTATTTTCAATAAAATTACAACATATGACGGATCAATGTCGCTCCATACATTAGAGTTGTCTCTGGTATTAGACGCTTCTGTACCGTAATTACTTACGCGTCTAGTATAGTTTTTAGCTACTGTGTTTAGTGGCGTAGTAAGAATTATTTTCAGGGGGGTTAAATAGTTATAAGTAGAGTTCTTAAATGATATAATGTTGCTTCATACCAAAGGCGTTTCAAGGGGGATTGTTTCCCTCCCGTTTCTACGCCACTGACTATGTTTATACTGTAAGATTATTGAATGAATGGCAAAATCTGGACTTATAATTAATCTGCCTATTCGTATAATATAAAAACGATTTGATTTGATTTAATTTAATTTTTAGCATATAGTCAAGAAAATTTCAAATGCCCGGACGACTTCGGATTTTACCCCCACCACACATCCTGTGATAAATATTGGAAATGCGATAACAACGTAGCTGAATTAAAAACCTGCGGTAATGGTTTAGCGTTTGATGCTAGCGATCCAAAATTCTTGACTGAAAACTGTGATTACATCCACAACGTCGATTGTGGTGATAGGTCGCAATTAGGTAAGTTAGAAAAAAATTTACTTGAATCTTAATCCAACGTTGCCAATGCTAGTAGAATAAAATGTCACTTTTGACACTAAAATGTCACTTTTGAAAGATAAAATGTCACTTTTGACACTAAAATGTCACTTTTGAGAATAAAATGTCACTTTTGACACAAATATGTCACTTTTGGCACTAAAATGTCATCTTTGACATTAAAAACAGTATTTAAACAAATTTGTTGCGGACTTGTCAGTCCTTTAGGAATCGTACTCGTAAAAAATTCTCAATGCACTTTTAATACTATAACATAAAATTCTTGAAACATAAAATTTGAATTTAAATAATTACAAAGCGAAAAAACTTTCAGTAATGCTACTTCCAGCCGATCCGGCTCGAAGGACCATATATTTGTGTTTTTTTATATTCCAAAATCTCAAAAGAAAATATACAATTTCTAATAATTCATATTTTTTTGTTAACACTGAAATTTCAAAAAAATAACGAACGAAAAAAATGCAATTGTTAGTGCTCAATTTCAAAACAATTGAAACCGAAAATTATATAGTAAAATTTAATATAACTTCCTCAAAAAAAGAAAGTTATTTTCTTCAGTAGTTACATAAAATTTTCATAGATGGTACATATGGTCCTTTGAGCCGGATCTGACTTAAAGGTCCCTATGTACCCGTCGTGTCAGCTCCAATCCCATTATTTTCATTAAAAAAATGCAATTCTTCGATTTCAGCATAATTAAAACAGAAAATTTACTACAACTTGTTTCCCAAATTTGAAATTTTCGCATCAAAGTCCTCAATAAAAATGAAAATAATTTTCTTCAGTAGTTTTTGTTTTTGTAGGTTTAGTTATTTCGTAATTTTTACCGATTTTGTTCCTTATTGGCAACGCTGAGACTACCAAATGTCAATCTTACAGTGTCTTAACATTTCTACAACGTTAAAATTCATAATCATTTTAAATTTCATTGTATATTTTAGAACTAGAGGTGGGAAATTACATATAGATGGTCCTTCGAGCCGGATATGACTCGAAGGTCCAATTTCTGATATGAGGTTTTGTTATTTCGCAATTTTTACGAATTTTGTTCCTTATTGGCATCCTTGAGACTATCAAATGTCAATCTAACAGTGTCTAACATTACTACAACGTTAAAATTCATTATTATTTTAAATTTCTTTATATATTTTAGAACCAGCGGTGGGTACATCTCATTGTGAAAGACTGTACGGTATTTTCGCCGACGAAGCGAAATGCGACGTGTTCTGGAATTGCTGGAATGGCGAAGCGTCCAGGTATCAATGTTCGCCTGGATTGGCGTACGACAGGGAATCGAGGGTCTGTATGTGGGCCGATCAAGTACCAGAATGTAAAAATGAAGGTCAGTGTTTAGTTTTTGGGATTCACTTATTTATTTTTACAGAATTTATAACTAATCTTAGATAAGTGCTTTTATTAAATTAATCCAAATTTTTACGCGATCATTTATACGCCACAGAACGAAATTTGATTAAAAAAAAATACAGGGTGTTTAAAGTTATTTTACTAAATCCTGAAATTTCACTGGTGGACCTAAAAATGACCGTTTTTAATCATCAATTTATTACAAGTTTTTAATCAAAAATAAAAAATACCATTTCATCATACCATACAGGGTGACACATCAATCATTTTTATTTTTAAATCTATTTTATTAAAATTCAGTATACTAGATGCAAATTTGAATTTATTTATTTCAAAATTCAATATATCTGACTTCCAGTTTCGTTGAAATAAATATAGGAAAGTATATAGGGTGGTTCGTTAAAAATTTTTATCTTAATTTTAATAAATTTTTCGCGATTTTTATTTCAATTCGTATCACTTTAAAATTTAAATGTCGAAATGCGAACAAGACTCTTTTTACTTAAACTTGAAAAAAATCCACAAAAATCGGTTATATCAAGAAAAAAGTGCTAATAGAAAATAAGTCTATAATTACAGCTCTGAAAAAATGGATAAAAAACCCTTTTTCATTAAATTTAGTGAAGTTTTGGTACATCTGGCAACACTGTGAAGAGATTAGTAGATTCTGGAAACCTATTTTTCATAGATGTAGTGAAAGTTTAGCACATCTGGCAACATAGTAGACACAGATTTGTAGATTCTGGAAAAAAACCTAGAAAATCTCTACTCATCTGGCAACATTGTAGAGATAGGTTTACTGGTAAATATGGAATTAAAAAATATTTTCCTTAGATTTAATGATATTTTAGCTCGCGTGGCAACGTAGATAGATTTACCTGGTAAAAATGGATAAAACCTATTTTTCTTAGATTTAATGAAATTTGTCCTCATTTGGCAACATTGCAGTTTAAATGATTATTTCTAGATCTATTTCTATAATGTTGCCAGACTAATAGAGATATCAGCAATTTAAAAAAAACAAGACTACTGAGTGTCTCTGAATCAGCGGTGTTGCCAGATATGATTAAATATTACTAAATCTCCCACTAATAGCAGAATCTGTAAATCTATTTCTACAATGTTGCCAGATGCGTTAAAATTTTTATAAAAATGTTTTTTTTATACCATGTTTAGCAGAATTTGCAGATATATCTGTACTATGTTGCCAGATGAGCAGATATTTAATTAATTTAAATAAAAGATCTTTTTCTTAGTTTATTACCGAAATTGCCATGTTGTCAAATGAAGTCAAATTATATTAAATCTAAGAAAAGTAGATTTTATTCATTTTTACCAGATCTATCTCTTTACGTTGCCAGACGAGCTAAAATATCATTAAATCAAGGAAAATAATTTTTAATTCTATGTTTACCAGTATTTCTATACCTATCTTTACAATGTTGCCAGGTAACAATAAATTTTCTCAATAAAAAAAACAAGACCAAAGTTTCACTAAATCTGAGGAAAATAGTTTTTATTTATCCATTTTTTCCAGAATCTACAAATCTATCTACTATGTTGCCAGATGTATTAAAATTTCACTAAATCTAATGAAAACAGGTTTTAACCATTTTTCCATAATCTATAAACATTTTCACAATGTTGCCACATGTACTAAAAATTTACTAAATCTAATGAAAACAGGTTTTTTTACCCGTTTTTTAAATATCTCCATAATGTTGCCAGATGTACTAAAAATAATGAAAATAGGTTTTTTAAACATTTTTTCCAGAATCTATAAATCTGCACAATGTTGCCAGATGTACTAAAATTTCATTGAATCTAAAGAAAATAGGTTTTAACCATTTTTTCCACAATCTATAAATCTCTACACAATGTTGCCAGATGTACTAAAATTTATCTAAATCTAATGAAAATATGTTTTTTACCCATTTTTTTCAGAATTTATAAATCTCTCCACAATGTTGCCAGATGTACTAAATCTAATAAAATTGGTTTTTTACCCATTTTTTCCAGAATCTATAAAAATCTCCACAATGTTGCCAAATGTACTAAAATTTCACTAAATCTAATGAAAATAGGTTTTTTAACCATTTTTTTAAATCTCTACAATGTTGTCAGATGTACTAAAATGTCACTAAATTTAATGAAAATATGCTTTTTTACCCATTTTTCCAGAATTTATAAATCCAATGTTGCCAGATGTACCAAGATTTCGCTAAATCTAATAAAAACAGGTTTCTTACCCATTTTTTCAAATCTCTATAATGTTGCCAGATGTACTAAAATTTCACTGAATCTAATGAAAATAGAGATTTTTTTTACCCATTTTTTCCAGAATCTATAAATCTCCACAATATTGCCAGATGTACTAAAAATTCACTAAATCTAATGAAAACAGGTTTTTTACCCATTTTTTAAATATCTCACAATGTTGCCAGATGTACTAAATCTAATAAAATAGGTTTTTTACCCATTTTTTTCAGAATTTATAAATCTCTCCACAATGTTGCCAGATGTACTAAATCTAATAAAATTGGTTTTTTACCCATTTTTTCCAGAATCTATAAAAATCTCCACAATGTTGCCAAATGTACTAAAATTTCACTAAATCTAATGAAAATAGGTTTTTTACCCATTTTTCCAAAATCTATAAATCTCTCCACAATGTTGCCAAATGTACTAAAATTTCACTAAATCTAATGATAATACGATTTTTACCCATTTTCTGAAAATCTATTAATCTTTCCACAATGTTGCCAGATGTACTCAATTTCACTAAATCTAATGAAAATAGGTTTTTTACCCATTTTTCCAAAATCTATAAATCTCTCCACAATGTTGCCAAATGTACTAAAATTTCACTAAATCTAATGATAATAGGCTTTTATCCATTTTTTACAGAATCTATAAATCTTTCCACACTTTTGCCAAATGTACTAAACTTTCACTAAATCTAATGATAATAGGTTTTTTACCCATTTTTTCTAGAATCTATAAATCTTTCCACAATGTTGCCAAATGTACTAAAATTTCACTAGATCTAATGAAAATATGTTTTTTACCTATTTTTCCAGAATCTATAAATGTCTCCACAATGTTGCCAGATGTACCAAGATTTTACTAAACCTAATGAAAACAGGTTTTTACCTAATTTTTTAAATCCCCACAATGTTGCCAGATGTACTAAAATTTCACTAAATCCAATGATAATAGTTTTTTTACCCATTTTTTCCAGAATCTATAAGTCTCTCCACAATGTTGCCAGATGTACGAAGATTTCACTAAATTTAATGAAAACAGTTGTTTTTTACCTATTTTTTAAAGCTCCACAATGTTGCCAGATGTAAAGTTTCACTAAATCTAATGAAAATAGGTTTTTTACCCATTTTGTCCTGAATATATAAAACTCTCCACAATGTTGCCAAATGTACTAAAATCTCACAAATTCTAATGATAATACGATTTTTACCCATTTTCTGAAAATCTATTAATCTTTCCACAATGTTGCCAGATGTACTCAATTTCACTAAATCTAATGAAAATAGGTTTATTATCCATTTTTTCAATCTCCACAATGTTGACAAATGTACTAAAATGTCTCTAAATCTAATGAAAATAGGTTTCTAGAATTTATAAATCTCTGCACAAGGATGCCAAATGTACTAAAATTTCATTAAATCTAATGAAAATAGGTTTAATTACCCAAGTCTTAAATTTCTCAACAATGTTGCCAAATGCACTTAAATTTCACTAAATCTAATGGAAATAGGTTTTTTAATATTATTTTCTCAAGGTAAATACTCCTTGAATCAACGTCAACAAATTCAAATTTGCTGTTGTAAGTATTTTAAAATTTTCATGTTCATATTTTTTCGTCAACTAATCATATCATTTTTTTATTAAATTTAAAAAAAAACAATCAACTAATATTTAATTAATTTTAACAAGACTGTTGACTAAACGACGACTATGATGGAAATTTTGAAAAAAATCAAAACAAATAATAAAAATAAATTATTTGTTTACAAAGAAATAAAAACAAATCTGATGTACCCAAAATATTAGTAAAATCAAAATTTTTAATGTTATTAAAAAATAATGATCATTTATCTATCGACGAACTATAATCTGTATAAAAAAATTTAATTGGCACCCAATTGGCTTTCAGACATCGACTGACGGGACAACCCCGACTTTAACCGAACGCTTTATTAATTTTTCAGAAGTTGCAGGTGGTTTCACATGTCCCGCCGCTGGCGAAATAGCCAACGCGGGTTCCTTCTCTAGGCACGCCCATCCGGACGATTGCAGGAAGTACTACATTTGTCTCGAAGGACAGGCCAGAGAATACGGTTGCCCCATCGGTACCGTATTTAAAATCGGCGATGCCGATGGTACCGGTAATTGCGAAGATCCTGAGGATGTACCCGGATGGTAAGTACGAAACTAGGGATAAGTTTGTTGTATTATAATATAATATTGGGAAAATAAATGCATGGAAATTTTTTTTTGTAAATAAGATTTACAAAATATAATTGATTACCAGGAAGGTAAATTATGTGTTAAAAATATAATTATTTTGTTTCGGACAAATTAAATTGCGACAGCTGTATAATTTTTCAACGTAATACAGTTGCCGCAATTTAATTTGTAAATTTTTATTTTTTTATTGGACGAATCCGGTTTTAATATTTTTTTTTTCATTTCTATTATTAATTTATATACTGGTGATCAGGTATTAAATATTAGTTAATTTTAGTTTTGTATATAACAACTAATTTTCTAAAAACATGCATGCATCATTGGTTCAACACGTAATTTTTTCATAAATTTTACCAAATGACAAAACTAATTAAATTTCTATTTCACTTTCTAAAAAAAAATGTTATCTTTTGGTATAAAAATGCACCAAAACATATATCAAAATTTTTGGAGTGACGTCATTACAATTGTTTTTTTTTTATTCCTTCCTGTATAGTTTGAGATCATCTTCTTGAGTCAGTTGTCAAAAATTGGCGGTTAATTTAAATAAGGCGGAAAATTTCAAAAACTTCCCATACATTTTAAAATTATTCCATAAAATTTAAAATCTCCCCTTAATTTTTTAAATCTCTCCGATTTTCAAAATCTTCACACAAATTTTAAATTCAACTCACGAATTATTAAAAAATTTACCAAAGAAATTAAAATCTTCCTACAAATTTTAAAATTTCTCCACGAATTTCAAATATTTCTACAATTTTTAAAACCTCCACAAACTGCAAATTCAACTTACTAATTTAAAAATATTCCCATGAATTTTAAGATCTCTGCATAAATTTTAAAATCAACTCAAATACATTTTATAATATTTCAGTAAAATTGAAAATATTTACAAAAATTTTAAAATATTACCCATTAATTTTAAAATATTTTCATGAATTTTAAAATCAAGTTACAAACTTTAAAATTTACACACAAATATTTAAATATCCCCATAAATTTTAAAATCTACCCATAAAATTTTTTATCTACCCACAAATTTTAAAATTATCCCACAAATTTAAAAAAAGTACCGACTATTTTTAAAGCCAAGCCACAAATTTTAGATAATTTAATAAAATCCAAACAAATCTTAATATGTTCCCAAAAAATTTAAAATCTCCCCACGAATCTTTAAAATATCCCCATAAATTTAATTTTTTTAAAATTTGTGCTGATTTCAAGATCTCCATACAGATTTTAAAACCAAAAATTTTAAATTCAATTTACGAATTTTAAAATTTTATCAATTTTACAAATGTTAGAACTTCCACAAATTTAAAAATGTTTCTAGATATTTTAATTCTTCCCGCAAATTTTAATTTTTACAAATTTTTAAATTTCTCCACGATTTTTAAAATACCCATAAAAATTTTAAAATCAAGCCGCAGACTTTAAAATTTACACACAAATATTTAAATATCCCCATAAATTTTAAAATTTACCCATAAATTTTAAAATCTTGTCACGAATTTTAAAATATTCCCACAAATTCAAAAAAATCCTGACGAATCTTAAAATGTCCCCAAAAATTTTAAAATCTTCCTACTAATCTGAAAATTGACTACAAATTTTAAAATATCCACACAAAATTTTTAAACTTGAGCGATTTTCAAAATCTCTATTAAAATTTTAAATTCAACTTAAAAATTTTAAAATTTCTCCACGAATTTTAAAAGATCCCTACAAATTTTAAAACCCACACAAAGTACAAATTTAAAAATATCTCCATGAATTTTAAAATGAACGTACAAATTTTATTATATTATAGTAAATTTCCTAAAAATTTAAAATTACCCACAAATTTTAAAATCTTCCCACGACTTTTAAATATTCACATGAATTTTAAAGCATCCTCACAAATTAAATTTTTTTCAGGTATTTTAAAATCAGCTTACAAATTTTAAAATATCGTCACAAATTTAAAAATCTACCGACGAATTTAAAAAAAATCACACAAATCCTAAAATATACTCCAAACATTTTGAAATATCCCCACCAATCTTAAAAAAGCCCTCACGAAATAAAAAATATCGCCATGAATTTTAAAATATCCGCATAAGTTTTAAAATTAACCCAAAATTTTTATAATATAGTATATTTGAAAATTTAAAATTTTCCCACGAATTTTAAAATATTTCTACCGATTTTAAAATCTTTTTACAAATTTTAAAATCAAGCTAACAAATTCTATTATATAACAAACTTTAAAATCTACTCACAAATTTTTTAATTTACCCCACACATTTTAAAATATTCTCATACATTTTAAAATATTTTCACAAATTTTAAAACATCCCCACAAAGATTAAAATATCTAAACATTTAAAATCGACCCTCAAATTTTGAAATCTACTCGAAAATTTAAAAAAAATTTCACAAATTTTAAAATATCCCACAAATTTTGAAATCTACCCACAAATTTTAAAATATTTTCACAAATTTACGAAACTACAACTAATTTTAAAGCCAAGCTTACACATTTCAAAATATTCACACGAATTTAAATAAATTCACACAAATCTTAAAATATCGCCAAAAAATTTAAAATCGCCCCACGAATATTAAAATTAACCTACAAATTTTAAAATATCCCCACCAGATTTAAAATATTCCAACACTTTTAAAATCCACCCACAAATTTTGAAATCTACCCACAAATTTTAAAATCTCTCACGAATTTTAAAATCCACCCACAAATTTTTATATCTACCCACAAATTTTAAAATATTTTCACAAAATTTTAAAATATCCACAAAGTTTAAAATATCCCAACACTTTTAAAATCCACCCACAAATTTTGAAATCTTCCCACAAATTTTAAAATATTTTCACAAAATTTTAAAATATCCACAAAGTTTAAAATATCCCAACACTTTTAAAATCCACCCACAAATTTTTAAATCTACCCACAAATTTTAAAATATTTTCACAAAATTTTAAAATATCTCCACAAAGTTTAAAATATCCGAACACTTAAAATCCACCCACAAATTTTTAAATCTACCCACAAATTTTAAAATATTTTCACAAAATTTTAAAATATCTCCACAAAGTTTAAAATATCCGAACACTTAAAATCCACCCACAAATTTTTAAATCTACCCACAAATTTTAAAATATTTTCACAAAATTTTAAAATATCTCCACAAAGTTTAAAATATCCGAACACTTAAAATCCACCCACAAATTTTGAAATCTACCCACAAATTTTAAAACCTTCCCACGAATTTTAAAATCCAGTCACGTTTATAATTTCCCTAAAAAATATAAAATCAAGTGCCAAATTTATAAGATCTCAATAAATTTTAAAATCTACCCATACATATTTTAATATTCCCACAAAATTTAAAACTTTCCAACGAATCCCCAAAAAAAATTAAATCTCACGAATATTAAAATCGATTTAAATTTTAAAATATCGTCATAAATTTAAAAAACTTTCGACGGATTTTAAAGCAAAGCCACAATTTTTTTAAATATCCGCAAGAATTTATAAAAATCCCACAAATCTTAAAATATCCCACGAATCTTAAAAAAATCCCACTGGCTATTTCAGTCTTTCGGTATCTCACTTCTTTGTTGCTGCTTGCTTCTTTTTATTGTCTTCTTTGTCTTAGCTCCTAGTTATTATCCTGTTTCCTCTTTGTCTTTTACACTTGCTACTTTTCTTCTGGTTTCTTTCTCTCACTTGTTTCTTTTTTTCCGTTAAAATATCTTCTTTGAATTGATGGCAACACTGCTTCTCGCAATTTCTAATGACGTCACTTTCAATTATTACGATAACATAGTATACGAACACTTTTTTTACTTTCCCGCTATTAAAATACGTATACAGTAGAAGAATAAAATAAAAAAAAACAAAAATCCTTCGCAGCGAGGACTACTACGGGGACTTGGACTTGAAGAGCATCCGTAAGAGTGAGCTTTTGGCAGGTCTGCAGAGCAGCGGCTCGTCGCGGTCCACTACGTCGCCTCAGAAAAAACCTAGACCCGCTCCTGCATCGCGTAACGCACCCGAAACCGCGGCCAACAACTAAATTAACGTTACCATTTATTTTTTTTTATTGCAATTTTTATTAAATGGAATTTTTCTTTACATACTCAATTTTTTTATCAGTATTTTTGGTTGCTCTTTATAAGGGTTTAAAATCGTATTTTGCCTATATATTATTCGGATTTGTTAAATATATTTGTTCCTCATTATTTTACAATTTCACTTTTTATTTACAGATATCCGAATAAAATATAGTAAATTTAATTTAATAGTTTGGCGGTTTTAAATTTTTATTAGAAAGTTTCCATTTTATTAATTTCGAACTGCGAATGAGATATTTTGCGGCCCGTACTGCACTTATTTAATTTTTAGGAATAATTCTTTTTTTAGTAAATTGGGCCGAAAAACTCGTTCACTATTTGAATATTTTCTTGCTTCTGTATTTGCAGAAATTTATTAAAAATGTTGAACGGTACAAAAAAAAAACAACTTTTTTTATAAATATTGAATAAAAATCGTTTTTTAAAAAAAAAGCAATGTCTTATTTTTTAACCTTCATCTAACCCTTTTTTCTAACAGCACCGGTAGTGTTAAAGGTAGGTCTTCTTCTTTTTCCTCTAATGGTGGCAACTCTTTTAACGGTAAGGTTAATTTTTCTTTTAATAGGTTCTGGTTTAAGTATTATTTGTATAAAAAAAAACTAATTTACAGGCCATTGGTATATTCATTCATTATTTGTTTCAAATAATTATTAAATTTTGTAAATATAAACAATTTTAATTCAAATTAATTTTACTTACAGGAATATTTTGTCATTTCAAAACATCTGTTTTACCTTTAAATTGATAAATTTCTCATTTCAAACCATTTATTAAATTTTAATTGTTGATTTGATTGACACTATTGACATTGACGTTTGAGCGGATGACTCTATTCCTAGGTGAGTTCGGCTTGGGTTATCTTCTTGTTTTACCCCGTTCGGGTACAGACACAAATTCGGTTTAAAAGTTACTCCAAATACTCACACCACTCTAGTCCTAAATCTCCAAATTTTTTAAGCCGAACTCATCTCCTGTAAGTGGGAACGAGTATACATTGACATATACTCATGGACGTGTCCAACTCGTATATCGTAATATTTTTTCCGAAAAGAGTGAGAAATATGGCGTATAGGTTCGGTCTAGCGCTATCTAACAATACGATACTGTTTTGAAAGAGGTAGAGATTGACCGAACCATCGTTTCATCTCTTTCTTTCGAAATAGCAAAATTCTCACCGCTGGGCATGTCCATGAGTTTATGTCGATGGGAGCATATCACTTTGGCACGTTACGTGGCAAATTTTACAAATGACTGATACCCCTATAGCGTAGCACACACAAGATACGTTTTGTTGCTCCAGTTCTGTTTGAGGTGGTAATGAAAATGATGCATATTTTAACTCCAAGAAAATGTTGTGTTCGAAATAATAATGAAATGTCATTTGTCAAAAATATTTGAAGGTCATCTGTTTAAAACAAGACGATTTCCTATTTTGTCATCGTTAAATTATTGTATGTATTCCGAAATATACATCAGTACACTGGCCAGTGGGAATGACGTCATAAATTGACGCCATACTGACGATTTGTTCCGAAATACACTGGTCAGCGTGTTTACGTCATTAAAAATAGAGCACGTGTTTATTGTTTACGTTTATGCTCAAAAAGTTATTATAAATTTCAAATAATCTATTTCAAAAGAATGGAGGTGTTAATTATTACAACAATAAGTAATCTACCAGCAAAATTGCATCGAAATCAGGATCTGTAAAATATTAGAAATAAGTCAAAATTTTAAGGTTATTTAACATATCATTAAAATTGCTAGTCACAAATATACCTGTACGACTTATTACCTTCGTCTATTAAAAGAAATTGTTTAATTTTTTGAGAATACTGAGCTGCCATTATTTTAAATATTTGATTACAAGACTTCACAAATGTAACACCACACTGGTCACTTTTCTCACCAGTTCAATATGGCGTCGGATTCATGATTCACACATTGAAATTTCATTACCTTCGTCTCTTTCTAAAAGCAAGCTTCTCGTTTTACGTTATTAGACAATTATTTGTGCTAGACACCTCCAAGAACAGCATTCTGTTATGCCATTTTATGAAAGCATTTGATCTAAATCTGAAGGAGTGTAACAAAAGACAACCTAATTTATCAAAAAAATGGCATTTGACAGATAAGAGAAAATGGCGTTTTCTTTGTACTACGTTATTAAATGTATTTCTTTTGCACTTGGATCAGTTCAGTTCTAAATCACTTGCTTCACTGTTTCATTTGTAACTGATCTGAATCAAAATAGTTCAAAAGTGATCCGAAGCAGATGGCAGAAAATTATTTGATAGTAATTAACGGCGTTACAATAACCTAAAAAAAGTGGACTGAGCAAGAGCAATACCATTTGTTTTCGGACATGTTATCTTTAACGGTTGCGCGTTTTATTTGTATTTTTACGTGGTCAGTTTTGACCCGTTCCGAACTGATAAAAATGAACTAATCCAAGTATAGAAGAAATACAGCCATTATCTTTTTCTGAAAGACACAACAAAACACATCTACAATAGACGAGGAAAATGTCATTCTTGTCAAAAACTGATTCCAAACAAAAAATTTGAGGTTACATTTCATATATAACACAATCTACTTGACAAACGTTTGTTTGGAATCACTTTTTGACATGAATGACATTTGTGACGTCATGACTTTCCTCAGCTATTGTAAACAAACCTATATAGATGTATTTAACGTTATAAATGGGTCTTATGGGACTAATCGCACATTACCACGCATATTTAATGATAAATGCTCCTTCCTACTTTCTAAATATTCTAAACTCTGTTCCTCAGAATATATAGTATCAAATATACGTGGTATTATGCAAACAGTCCGTCATTACTAAGACCCATGTTTGACTAATAGTTAGAACGTTAAATATCGCTTTATTATATTAGTGTTGTGCGTGCTACACTATAAGAGCAACCGCCATTTGTAAGACCTATCGCGTTCCACCGAGCGAAAGTGATATGAGTCTTTCTACTATATATTCTAAGCTCTGTTCTGTCTTGACCGTGGCTAAGTTGCCGTAACCGGTAACATTAGCTACATAAATATTTTTTTAATTTGTTTTTTAGTGAAGACTATTACAAAGATGTGGACCTAAAGGCTTTGAAGAAACTGGGTTATTAAATAGAAGATGGACGTTAAATGAACATGTTATAGTGTTTTTGTAACTATTAAGGAACATTCACGCCGTTTTCTATTATATGAAGTGAATATTCCTTTTAGTAATACTTTTGTAAATATGATTTCTGTTTTTTTGTAATTGTAAATATTTCATATTTGTATGGTTTTTTATTGTTAAGTATTTAAATTTATCTGTTTTAAATAAAATTGCCGTTTAATCGAATTTTAATTTGCCTATTGTATTTTCTAAATTCATACTAATAAAGAAGTATTTTCTAGTCAAATTTTTTTTATTCAACTCTTCTTCTTTTTATATATTGTCAATCTTCTTTCGCTATTTTTTATTATAATAATTTGTATATCTCTGGGTTTTTTGTATGTATCTTTTTATTGTATGATCTAAGCTACATATTTATATTTGTTTTTTTATGTGTATTTTTATTTTTAGTTTACTTATCTAAATTTTATTTAATTTTTGTATTGTTGTGTTATAAATAATAAACAAAATAATTTTAAATTCCATTTTTTAATTGACTTAATAAACAAAATTAAAAAAATTAAGTATTTTCCTATTCCGAGCTTAACAGAATATTTAAATTCAAAAATAATAATTTATGTGTCGACAAAAGGCACTAGCGGTACATTTTAAGTTATCCCCACGAATTTTAAAACCAACTCACAAGTTTTAAAATATCCTCACACATTATTCAATCTGTTGACGAATTTTAAAATTAAAATACAACTTAAAAAAAACCCCATAAGTCAGTAGGAAGGAGCATATCACTTTCGTTCAATGAAACGCGATGGGTCTTGCAAATGGCGGATACCCCTATAAACACCCAAAGTAAGAAAAAACAGAATTATATAATTTTTCAAAGCAAATTTTGATATTTAAATAAAAATTATTTGATAGCCAACAGGCTTAATCCAAATCTGTTGATATGCCACGTATGCTGACAATTGTATCTGAGTGAAATAAACAGATACGTTCGTACTGATGTTAAAGTGAAATAGAACATACAAAGGTAAAACTCATATTTACTTAAATATTTCCATCTCTCTCTTGACATAAGTCTCACATAATAGAGAATGTACTGTATTGAGATATAATGTTCATGTGTTTATATAAGTTGGGTGATTAATAAATGAATCTGCCGGTGGTCGGGGGAGAATTGATTCATTCGATTTCGAGCTAGAGACAGTAAAAGATTAAATAGTTTTTTATTTCGAAAGAAACCAGATATTTTACATAGAACAAGAAGTTTATTGTTGTTGCCAAAATATAAATTATGAGAGATTTATGATTACAAATTTATAAAAGTAACTGCTACCTATAGTGTATTAATCAAAGGTTGAAATATGTTTAATTATAGAAAGATTAAATTGTTAAAAATTTTGATATTTAAATAAAAATTATTTGATTACCAATAGGCTTAATCCAAATCTGTTGATATGCCACGTATGCTGACAATTGTATCTGAGTGAAATAAACAGATACGTTCGTACTGATGTTAAAGTGAAATAGAACATATAAAGGTAAAAAAAACATATTTACGTAAATATTTCCATCTCTCTCTCTTCTGACATAAGTCACAGAATAGAGAACAAGAAGTTTATCGTTGTTGCCAAAATGTATATTATGAGAGATTTATGATTACAAATTTATAAAAGTAACTGCTGCCTACAGTGTATTAAACAAAGATTGAAATTTCTTTAATTATAGAAGGATTAAATTGTCAAAAATTAGTTTTTTTTCTTAAATATTAAATCACGAGGAAAATTAAAATTCATAAAAATCTAGGAATTGGCAACACTGTACATCACTTAGGTAAAATGAAGTGTAGTAATTAGAAAATACAGATTGTGATATTTTTTGTGAAAACTAAATTATTTTTATTGTTTATTAACTTTTATTCAAGAATTAGTGTTATAAATTTGTGCTAGTTTCTTTTTTCAAGTGATTTGTGGAGATATTATAGTCTTAATAGTAATAAATAGTACGGGTTAGAATAGACAAGCAAAATGAAAGGTAGCAAGATCAATGCTTAAAATCTGCAGCTTCTAACATATGTTTACGTAAAAAACTACAAATAAAGGTAAATTTAATTGTCGCTTAACAACAACAAAGTAAAAGATTTCTGTTAATACTCTTATCTAAACTGGTGACGTGCTATTAACAACTGACATTAACAAATAATTTCATTAACATTATTTCATTTTTACATAAAATTACTAAAGAAGTAACAAAATTTTCGTAAAAATTATACTCTCTACTATTATATTTTAATAAAATGCTAGTAAAATTTAGTGAATTTATTGAAAAAAGTGATAAAAGTTAGGTTAGGATTGTGTTCAGTTATTAATATAAGTTTCTTATCAAGGTGAAATTATGTCTTGGATGAAACGAAGAGGTCCTAGTGCTCCTAGCCCGGCACCAGTACCTGCTGTTCCCATGTACAACCCAAATCAACATTCCAATGCACAAGAGGTAAGTCGAATTATACCTCGAATGATAATTTTATTATAAGAAAAACGCAATTTTTAATCGGCTATTAGACATATGTTTTAAAATTATTACAAATAATAACAAATTTGTTTCCATTAATAAATATATAATTACTATTATATTCTTTCTGAAGTCGTGTACAGGAAAAATATATTCCAAATTATCAGTAAAGTGAGTAGGTGTAAGATAATTTGAATTATGTATATGTTTCTTATACAAAGTGTTTGGTTAAAAGTAAAATTTATTTTTGACTGGTTTAAAAAATATATCATAATTCCGGAAGAAAAATAATACTTACTTTTAAGGATATTCCTAGTTTGGTACTTCAGTTTTTTTTGTTGATAAATATTAAAAATTGGAATTTTAAAAGAAAAGGGAAACTTTGACAAGTAATATATTAAAAGAAAATAAGATTTTGGAAAAATTTATAATAAATGAAGGTAATAAATAATACTAGTGGTCGCGCAGTGGGGTCGAAATTTGTAATGTTCATATCTACTTTTTCATATTTTTCTTTATTTTTGCTGCTTTTCCTGTTTTTTATTATTTTTTATTTGTTGTATTCCTACTTTTTACTATTTTTTCTTGGTTTTTCCTGTTTTTTTTTTCCATTTTTTCCCAAGTTTCCCAATTTTTTTGTTTTTTTATGCCTCTTATTATTTTTCATGTTTTTTTTCCAATTTTTCATATTTCTTTTATATTTTCTCCCAATTTTCTTTTTTTTCTTAATTTTTTGCATTTTTTTCTTATATTTTTTTCCTATTTTTCCTGTTTTTTTCCTATTTTTCCTGTTTTTTTATTTTTTGCTTTTTTTCTCCTTTTTGTCGTTTTTTTTTCAATGTTTTTTATTTTTTTTTAATTTGTTCAATTCCTACTTTCTCCTATTTTTTCTTGTTTTTTCCTATTTTTTGTTTTTATTTCTTTTTTCCATTTTTAATTTTTCTCAATTTTTTGTGTTTTCAGTTCTCTTATTAATTTTGATGTTTTTTCCCCATTTTTCATATTTTTTTCTATATTTCTACAATTTTAATGGTTTTTTTTCGTATTTTTTCGCGTTTGTCTTAATTTTTTGCATTTTTTTTTTCAATTTTTTCTCCAATTTTAATTTTTTTCGTATTTTTTCGCGTTTTTCTTAATTTTTTGCATTTTTTTTTTCAATTTTTTCCCATTTTTCCTGCTTTTGATTTTGTTGCTTTTTTTCTATTTTTTTCTTATTTTTCCTTTTTTCCTGGTTTTTTTAATAATTTTATTGTTCTTTTTTTAATTTGTCAAATTCCTACTTTCTCATATTTTTTCTTGTCTTTTCCTATTTTTTGTTTCTATTTTTTTCCATTTTTTCTTATTTTTCCCAATTTTTTTGTTTTTTCGTACCTTATTATTTTTCATGTTTTTTTTCCCATTTTTTTCTATATTTCCATATTTTCATATTTTTCTCCGATTTTCCTGTTTTTCTTAATTTTTTTAAATTTTTTTCCCATTTTTCTCCTTTTTTTCCCTTTTTTCTCCTTTTTTTCCCTTTTTTATTATCGTTTGTTTCTTTCCATTTTTTCCTATTTTTCTCCCTTTCCTGTTTTTTTAATATTTATTTTTTGTTTTCGTTTGTCCAATTTCTACTTTCTCCTATTTTTTTTTTATTTTTTCCTATTTTTTGTTTCTATTTTTTCTTATTTGTCTCCATATTTTGTGTTTTCAGTCCTCTTATTAATTTTGATGTTTTTTTTCCATTTTTCATATTTTTTTCTATATTTCCATATTTTCATGCTTTCCTCCAATTTTAATGTTTTTTTCGTGTTTTTCTTAATTTTTTGCAATTTTTTTCTTCCATTTTTCCTGTTTTTGATTTTTTTTGCTTTTTTTTCTATTTTTTATTTTTTTTCCAGTTTTTTTTTTTAATATCTTATTGTTTTTTTAATTTGTCCAATTCCTACTTTCTCTTATTTTTTCTTGTTTTTTCCTATTTTTTTTTTTCTAATTTTACCCAATTTTTTTGTTTTTTCATGACTTATTATTTTTCATGTTTTTTTCCAATTTTCATATTTTTTTCTATATTTCCATATTTTCATATTTTTCTCCATTTTTCTAGTTTTTTCGGATTTTTCTTTATTTTTTGCAATTGTTTTCTTCAATTTTTTCCTATTTTTCTCCTTTTTCCTGTTTTTAAATATTTTTTATTGTTTCTTTTTTATTTGTCCAATTCCTACTTTCTCCATTTTTTGTTGTTTTTTCCCTATTTTTTGTTTCTATTTTTTTTTATTTTTCCCCATTTTTTTGTTTTTTCATGCTTTTTATTATTTTTCATGTTTTTCTATTTTTTCACATTTTTCCTATTTTTGAAGAAATAAAAAACCAAAGTCGAGTACCACAAATTATTTAATAAGATTGTTTGAGGAGAAACTGGCAACTAGTTTCGGCACAAATATGCCATCATCAGGTCAACTAAAATTGTGAAAAATGAAGATATACAATAAGTATTAAAATCATTGTTACTTAATGTATAATTTCATTTTTCACAATTTTAGTTGACCTGATGATGGCATATTTGTGCCGAAACTAGTTGCCAGTTTCTCCTCAAACAATCTTATTAAATAATTTGTGGTACTAGAGTTTGGTTTTTTATTTCTTCGTTTGAGATTACGGATAACCTACAATTTTCTATTTGTGTCTATATTTTCCTATTTTCATATTTTTCTACAATTTTCCTGTTTTTTCGTGCTCTTCTTTATTTTTAGCAATTTTTTTTTCATTTTTTTCCTATTTTTCTCCTTTTCGGTTTTTTTTTTATTTTTTTTTTTCAATTTTATTCTATTTTTCTCCTTAAGATATTTTTTCAACTCCAAACGTGTTTCAATATCTCCCTCTCTCTATTTCCCTCTTTTTCTGTTTTTCCTTTTTTTACCATTTCTTTCTATTTTCCCTGTTTTTTATAATTTCTTCCCGTTTTTCAATATTTTTCCCTGTTTGTCCCTATTTCTACCTACTTTTCCCTATTTCTCCCTACTTTTCCAATTTTTTTATATTTTCTTATTTTTCCTGTATTTCCCCATTTTTTCTGTTTTCCCCAATTTTTCATTTTTTCTTATTTTTCCCGTTTTTTCCAATTTTTCGCAAATTTTTTCTTTATTTTTCACAATTTTTTCGTATTTTTCCCGGTTTGCACTATTTTTCCCTATTTCCTTTATTTTTCTCTATTTTTGCCTATTTGTCCCTATTTTACTTTATTTTCCCCATTTCACTTTATTCTTCCCTGCTTTACTTTATTTTTCCATATTTTGCTTTATTTTATTTCCTATTTTTCCCCATTTTTTCTTATTTTTCCATTATAAAATTGGATCTTTGTTAAAAAAAACACAGTATGAATTATGAATTTGTTTTTATTTAAAATTCAAATATTATTACACAATGGTTCTTCCCAGTTTTATTATTTACTTCTTTTTGGTCTGGTTGGCAACGTCTTCGATGGCTTTTCTTACAGTTTCCGGATCGCCCAAAAACCTCATAGTTCCTATAGGTTTAAATAATCCGTCTAGTTTGTACTGGAATGGAATTCCAGTAGGTAGATTCAAGTTCATAATCTGAGCAGGTGTCATCCGATCTAGATTTTTAACGATTCCTCTTAGACTGTTACCGTGAGCAGCTATTAAAATGCTTTTTCCTGCCTGAAATAGGGAAGCATAATAGATTAGTAAAATATAAAAAAGTTTGCGCGCTCGGGGATTCCCGTCAGGAACGAAGTTAATTACGTTATTTTTCGACTCTAATCGTATTTTAATATTGCTCTCTCTCTCTGCCCCCTCTCTTTTCCGTTTTTCATTTTTTAATATTTGTTTCTATTTCTCCCTACTTTCGTTTCTATTATTCACTATTTTTCATATATTTCTCCGTTTTACTCTATTTTGCCTCTTTTCTCTATTTTTCCTATATTTTCCTGTTTTTCTTTATTTTTTCCTTATTTGTATCTATTTTTCACTATTTTCCCTATTTCTCCCCACTTTTTCTTATTATTCTCATTTCTCCCTGTTTGTTCCTAGTTTTCCTAAATTTCCCATTTTTTTCCTTATATTTCCCCATGTTTCCCTTTTTTCTCTATTTCTATTATTTTTTCCTGGTTTTCTCTATTTTTCCCTATTTTTTTCAATTATTCCCTATTTGTCCCTATTTTTCATATATTTCTCCATTTTACTTTATTTTTGCCTCTTCTCTATTTTTCCTTTTTTCCCAAAGTTTGTCATTATTTTCTCCCTATTTGTATCTATTTTTCGCTATTTTTCCCAACTTTTTCTTATTATTCCACATTTGACCCCTATATTTCCCAATTATTCCCTATATTTCCCCATTTTTTCCTATTTTGTCCATTTCTCCTATTTTTTCATTGTTTTCTCTATTTTTCACTATTTTTTCCCTATTTTCACTATTATCTGTATTTTTCCTAATTTTTTTCTATTTTTCCTAATTTTTATGATTTTTCCATTATAAAATTGCAATAATTTAATCAAGTCATTTAAGGTCTGCGATTCAAAGTAACTATTCACATTTTAAATTAATAATCGTTACTAAAGAACGAATAGTTACTTTTTTAACACCTCTATTTTTCGTTACGTTACAATTTCTGATTGTTAAATCCTACCGCAAGCCGCGTTAAGGAACTTAATTCCAATTAAATGAACAATCAGTATTAATTAATAAATATCAAGAATATTTTAAGTATGACTTAAATCTAACCTCATTATAAAACCTCTTTAAAAAAATGAAAACTTGTTACTAACTTTAAGTTGTGGTATAATAGTTTCGTTCCAAAATGGCATAGATCGTTCAATGCATAATTTCAAAGATTCAGTTGCCGGGAATCTCTCTTTGGGGGGGCCGTCTTTATAAATGGGATCATTCGTAATTTCATTGTAGTACGGGTGATCCGGTTCCATTGGAGGCGGTGGTATATCGTAGCTACGTCGCCATATTGCTACCTGTTCCTCACCAAAATTCTCTACCGCCTCTAACTTATTTTGACCTTTAAAAATAGAAGCCGTTATTTGGAGACAGATATTCCATAGCAGGAGACAAATATTGCTAAATAAAAAAATTTTAAAACGGAAAATAAATGCAATCTTTTATTAATAATTAACTCCGGTTTTGATTCGAATAGTAGTTTTATTTTTTTCCTTCTTTATTAAAAATAATCAGAAAAAACCTAATCTGATGTTCACGAAGCACATACGTAATTTGGAATATTTGTCTCCCGATAACTCCACATAAAAATTACATTTAATCAAACATAACCTCAATTATTATATAAAGATGTTACGGTATTTTAGAACTTAAATTCGCTTTAATAAAATTAAACATTTATTAAATATAATTGGATCTACTATATTAAAAAAAAATATTTAGCCCAAGTTTTTGATGATTAAGTACATATAGTTATTTGTATATTTAAATATGGCCCACATTTACATTTAATCAAACATAACCTCATTTATAATATAAAGATGTTACAGTATTTTATAATTAAAATTCTGTTTAATAAAATTAAACATTTATTAAATATTAACCATATTCAAAAAAAAATATTTAGCCCAAGTTTTTACTGTTTAAGTAGATTTGTATATTTAAATATGGCAATATTTTAAATTGTTATTTTGTAACTGTGTAATCTCTATAAGCGCTAAAACGTTATGGGCATTACACATTAAAGGTGGGAACACATTTTTATTACTAGAGATGTATGGAACTGGAACGGTGCATAAAATACGTGATAATTAAAAAACCATGGTTTTTATTATAATTCTATACGACAAAAATTATTACTAACCTGTCAATCCTCCGTAATGTCTTTCGTTCAATTTCCAAGTATAATAAATTGGTATTTTGGTCTGACCGGATTCTTCTAGTATATGTCTCAAAGTATCTTGTGATCGTCTTAAAACTGAAGCATATGCAACGTCGAATTTGAGACCTTCGTCTAATATGGCGCGACCTGCTCTTTTAGCTTCTTCGTGACCTTTTTGACTAAGAGCTGCGTTGTACCAACCGCAGAACAGGTTTAACTGGTTCCATTCGGATTCACCGTGACGGCACATCGTTATCGTGTATTCAGCTGAATTGGCTTTTGCCACACATTTGTCTTTTACCTGGATAAATATAATTAAATTTAAGCTAGAAGTTTAAAGTGTATATTATGTTTAAAATTAAAATTATTTGTATTTAAATTAGTCTTAGTGACGTTACAATTGTATTTCAATTAGATCAAACATTTTTAGTTATTTAAACGCAAAAAAAAACGGAAACTATAACTATTTCTATGTTTGTTTAAAAATTTATTTTCTTCTGTATTTTTCTTAATTACCAACCTAAAAACTTCGCAAATCTCACAATAAGGTTTTTAACCTCTGCACTATAAAATTTCCTACTCCATATTGATTTTATCGCTTATAAGTAATGGCAAGAATATTTACCGGGCATTTTGAGGTCATGGTTCTGATGGATTTCAAATTTTCAAAGGTCAATTTTGGTCTTAAAGGTGGAATAACTTCATTGAAATTTTGACAAATTTGACGCACGTGTGTTAATTGATTTCTTGGCAAGTAGCCGGGTTTTTGCAGGGGTGGATTTAGGGGGATTGAAAATACCAGAGATGTTATAAAAATAAGAAAAAACGGGAAAAATAGGAAAAAATAACTGCTTTGACCATTTATCATTAAACAAAAAATTATTTTGAGCTGCAGGCTTGTATTTAAAATATTTACAATTTTTATTCGGACATCCTGTGTATATATTTATCAGTAAAATTTATACGTAAAAGTGAGTTTTAATTGTCATCTTTTTCTGATCATATTTTATTAAACAAAAAATTATTATTATTATTATTATTTCGTGCTGCAAACTTCATCTGCGTGAGTTATGACCTATATTACGGCTCGTTGAATAATATACTATTATTATTATTTTTTGTAATGCATTATAGTATTAGATTGTAACATATGTACAAATGGTGTAACTATTAAAATAAATAAAACATTCATTGTAGTTTGTCCCGCTTATTTTTAACATTTTTTTCCCGGTATTATTGGCAGAACACCAGATGGAGCCAACTTTATTACCATATTCTAATAAAATTGAAATTTTATCATTGCAGCCAACCTAAATTTAATTCATACTTACAGAGCCATCTAGTTGATTTTAAGCTATCTACGTGGAACGTCGATAGTTCATGGTTTTTGAATAGTTTTCTAGTTTTCTTTCACTAAGAAAACTATAATTCTTAATAATAATTCTTAATTTTAAACTAAAACAATAATTGATTATAGAGTGATATAATTTCACAAGTATTATTAGATTATTACAATTTTTTAACGCGAATGTCATTTAAATATTTTGTAGAATCAATGGCAAAACCAGCCAGTACAAAACAACTGGTATCCTCCGCAACAGACGCAGTACCAACAGCCAGTACCTAAACCAGAAGTTGCTGCACAACCTCAACAAAATTACTGGCAGCAACAGCAGCAACAACAACAACAACAACAACAACAGTATAATCCTCCTGCGTTTAATCAAAACAATCAGCAGTACGGGCAGTACCCGGCTTATGGACAAAGTACTGGGTAAGTATAATCCTGACTAAAGTTATAAATAATAAAAGGCCTAAAATCTAGAAAAATATTATTGACAACTCTAAAATCTCGAATTATGTATGTCTAAATATGTTGACGGTTTGGAAGAATAACTATATTTATTAGTTTTATTTTATTTAATTTTTTCAGGTACGGGCAACAGAACTACAGTAATTTGCAATATACTCAATTAAGTAATCAAAATAATGTGTATGGAACACCAACGGAAACACCGCAAAATGATGGCGACGCCTGGAATTGGGGATGGGGAGATGAAGATAACTCGAACGTACACAGCGGTACCAATCAAGTTGGGCAAATAGGTGAGTATATTTTTAATAACTTTGAATTAAGTACATAATTATTTTTTTTTGACAGAAGGCGCATTCGCTAAAGATGAATCCTGGAATTGGCCCAAAGAAGATTCAAAAACCCCAAACGAAGAACCAACAGATACCCAACAACTTTTCCCAACAGTGAGTTCCACGTCTAAACCTACGAAACCCATAACCGATACAGATGCAAAATTAAATCCACTACAAGATCATCTAACAGTATCAGGAAAACGAGGAAAATTAGATACTCCCCAGTGGTCCACAGAGTCTCAAATGTCGCAAGAATCTTCCGACGATATTTTACATACATCAGAAAGCGATAAAAGTCATATGATGAGTAGAAGTTCAACGATCAGTCATTCCCCTATATCAGGACACGATTTAATACCGCAACATTTAGAAGAAGCGCCCATCAAAAACGAACCATGCGAAAATAAAGAAATAGTTACGAATTTTAGAGTGAATCCTACTCCTCCGCCTAGTAAAACTATGGCTCCGCCAATGATGCCGCCGCCTCCTAGTTTAGACGATAGCAAGAATCCTTATAAAAGAAGTGCTGGGCTTTCGCATACAGCTGCTAATAGATTTCGGACTTCTAATATTACGCCTCCTGATACTAGGCAAAGTGTTTTTCAACCTAACTTTCATAATCAACAAGTAAGTTACAATTTTTTAGTAGAACGTCATTGTTTTTTTATATTAATTCTTGTCATTGGTTACTTTTCATTTCTCAACTTGGGTTTTGTTATTTTTCTGGATCGGTTTAGCTCCACTCCAGTTTTGTGTTTATACTTAAAATTCTTGATTATTTTTTTATTTCTTTAATGTCATCGTTTAAGCAGATTTTTTTTTATTGGAATTAAGTTCCTTAACGCGGCTTGCGGTATAAATTAACTGGCAGAAAGCGTTATGTCCCCTCTAGGCGACTTTTCCTCTCTTTCTGTTACTCTGTCTCTTTCTACAATATGTATTTTTTTCTTATTTAGATTTTTTTTTATATGATTTATAATTTTTTTATAGAGATTTTTTTATTTTTTCCTCTTTTTTCTGATTTTTTGTTTTTTTTTCTAGTTTTTTTTCTGATTTTTTTAGATTTTTCCAAATGCGGTTATTTGCGATTTATACGATTTTTCTAAATGCGGGTTTTTGCGTTTTATACGATTTTTTTTGAGATTATAAATTTTTTTGACGGTTACAATTTTTCCTGTTTTTGTAGTTGTTCTTTGTTTTTTTTTGCATTTTTTGCGCCATTTTTCAATTTCGTGCGATTTTTTGGTTTTTCCGAATTTTACAATTTTGTTTTTTCATTTTTTTCCCAATATTTTCTGATTTTTCTTTTAATTTTTTTTTTATGTTTTTTGTTTTTTTTACGATTTTTTCTGTTTTTTTTCGATTCTTCTAATTTTTTTTCTTTTTTTCTGTTTTTATCTTCAATTTTTTCTAATCGTTCTGTTTTTTTTTTATTTGTTTTCTAGTTCTTTCTTGTTCCTCTGTTTTTTTGCGTTTTTTACGATTTTTTTTGCAATTTTTAATTTTACTTTGATTATTACATTTTTTCCGGCTTTTGTGGTTATTCTTTGTTTTTTTCGCGCATTTTTTTAATTTTTTTTTTCGTTTTTTTCGCTTTTTTTGCATTTTTTTTTTATTTTTCTGTTTCTTTTTCTTATCTCCTCATTTTTTCTCATCGTTCTGTTTTTTTTTCTATTTCTTTCGTTTGTTTTCTAGTTTTTTTCTTGTTCCTCTGATTTTTTGCCATTTTTTTGCGTTTTTTACGATTTCAACGATTTTAATTATTTTTTATAGTTAAAATTTTTCCGGTTTTTGTGGTTCTTTGTTTTTTTTTGCGCCATTTTTCAATTTCGTGTGTTTTTTTGCGACTTTTTTCTTTTTTATGCGATTTTTTTGCGTTTTTTTTTTATAATTTTTTCGTTTTTTTGGAATGTTTTTTCTTGTTCCTCTGATTTTTTGCTTTTTTTTACGATTTTTTTTGCAATTTTTAATTTTTTTTTTGATTATTACATTTTTTCCGGTTTTTGTGGTTGTTCTTTGTTTTTTTTTGCAATTTTTTTTGCGATTCTTTGCGCTATTTTTGAATTTCGTTTTTTTTTAATTTTCTGTTTCGTTTTCTTATCTTTTCAATTTTTTCTAATCTTTATTCATTATTTTTTCACCGTTCTGTTTTTTTTTTCTATTTCTTTCCTTTGTTTTCTAGTTTTTTCTTGTTCCTCTGTTTTTTTTGCGATTTTCAAATTTTTTTTATGATTACATTTTCCGATTTTTGTGGTTTTTCTTTGTTTTTTTTTTGTTGGGATTTTTTGCATTTTTATGCGATTTTTTTGTGATTATTTGCGCTATTTTTCAATTTCGTACGTTTTTTGCGACTGTTTTCGTTTTTCCGTATTTTACAATTTTATTTTTCATTTTTTCAATATTTTCTGATTTTTCTTTCAGTTTATTTGTGTTTCTATTTTTTTTTCGATTTTTTCTAATTTTTCCTCATTTTTTTGTCACTGTTCTGTTTTTTTCTGATTATTTGTGATATTTTTTGGGATTTTGTTTCGATTTTTTTTGCAATTTTTTATGTGTTTTTTTTTTGCGATTTTATGCGATTTACTTAATTTCTTTCGAATTATTTCATTTTTTGGTTTATGGGTACAATTGTTTCCAGTTTTTTGGTTGTTCTTTGTTTTTTGCAATGTTTTTTTTCTTTTTTTCGTTTTTTTTTTACAATTTTTTTTGATTTTTTCCGTTTTCCATATTTTCTTTCAATTTTTTCCCATGTTTCTTTTTTTTTTATTTTTCAGATTTTTTCGATTTTTCTAATTTTTTTTTATTGTTCTGTTCCTTCTTTCCTTTGTTTTCCTATTTTTCTTATTCCTCTTGTTTTTTTCGTTGTTTTTTCTCATTTTTTCTGTTGGTTTTTTATTTATTTCTGTTGGTTATTTTTACAATTTTTTTTCAGGCAACTGATTTTATCGATTTCTTTCCATTTTTCTCCTTTCAAACTCTTAAAAAGTGATAAAATAACGTAAAGAACTTGGTTCCTGACGGGGATCCCCGACCGTACAATTTTTTTAAACATTAATACTAGTTTTATTCTTTTAGGTTAACCTAGAAACTCCTCCCGACAACGCAGAACAACCAGATCCAGTTTCAACTAAATCCATGCTAAAAGTAACCACAAACCAAAGACCCGATAACAACGAGGCTCCAATAAACGACAGGAACCAATATTTAGAGACGGGACATCTATCCGAAGGTAACCTTGGCGATTCCTACAACCTCCAAGAAACCGCAGAAGCCACCACCGACGCCCTACCACCACCGGGACTAAGAAGAATGGTACCGGGTCAACTAGAACAAAACGAACCCGTCGGGAATCCGATTAATTTCACTGACGAACCGCCGCCGGGTCTTAGCAGAATGGTTTTAGGACAAACCGAAGCGAGCGCTACTAGTCAACCAGAAAACGAAAGTATCACCTCTCAGTTCGGTCCGCCGGAAGGTCTTCACAGGATGGTACCGGGTGAATCGAGTTCGCCGGAATCTTCTTTACGTCATCAGCAACAAAATCGAGAAGAAAACGATTCCGAACCGGAATTTAATCAGTTAAGTCAGCATACGTCGCAACCTAGATCGGCTACGATCGGCGCTGATACTCCTCCGGCTGGTGCCGGTGTTGTTAGTCAAGTTTCTGTCAGCAGTAAGTAAAATTTTTTGGTTATCTTTAGACTTGTAATAGTCAATTTTTTTCCATTTTCTTATTTTTCCCTAGTTTGCTTTATTTTTACTTATTTTTCACCATTTCATCTTATTTTTCCCTATTTTTGCTATTCCTGTTTTTCGTTATTTTTCCTGTTTTTCCATATTTGTCAATATTTGTTTCTATTATTATCTATTTTTTCCTAATTTCGCAATTTTCGCCAATTTTTTCCATTCCTCCCATTTCTTTCTATTATTTTCTGTTTTCCTTTATTTTATCCTGTTTTCCTTATTTTTTATATTGGTCCCATTTTTTATTTTTCATCATTTTCCTCAATATTTTTCGATTTTTTTACAATTTAATTTTTAATTTTCTGATTGTTCTTTAAGTTTTTTTTAATATTTTCTGCTTTTTTTTCGATTCTTATAATTTTGTCTCGTTTTTTCTGATTTTTTTTTTCTGTTTTTTCCTCATTGTTCTGTTTTTTTTTTCTAATTCTTTCTTTTGTTTTCTAATTTTTTTTCATTTTTTTTATTCCTTTAATTTTTTGTTATTATTTGATTTTCTGGTTTATTTTTCGATTTTTATAATTTTTTCTCCTTTTTTTCTCATTTTTTTCTGTTGTTTTTTTTTCTGTTTTTTCTTATTTTTCCCTAATTTGCTTTATTTTTCCTTATTTTTCACCATTTCTTTTTATTTTTGCCCATTTTCGTCAATTTTCTCAATTTTTTAATATTTCTCCTATTCCTATTTATTCCTATTTTTACTATTTTCCCCAATTTTTTCCGTCTTTCCTATTTCTTCTTCCATTATTTTATCTTGTTTTCCTTATTTTTTCTTTTTGCCCACATTTTTTATTTTTCACCATTTTCCTCATTAAATTTCGATTTTGTTACAATTTTATTATTTTTCATTTTCTGATTGTTTAAAATTTTTCCAATATTTTTTTTTTCGATTCTTTTAATTTTTTCTAATTCTTTCTTTTGTTTTCTAATTTTTTCTCATTTTTTATTCCTCTTGATTTTTTGCCATTATTTGCGATTTTTTGAATTTTGATGCGATTTTTTATGATTTTTTTGCGATTTTTTTTTCATTAAATTTTTTTTTGGTTACAATTGTTTCCAGTTTTTTGGTTCTTTGTTTTTTTGTTATTTGTTACAATTTTTTGCGTTTTTTTTGCAAAAAATTTCGATTTCTTGCGTTTTTTGCGCCATTATGCGTTTTTTTTCGCCATTTTTCCCCATTTTTCTATTTTGACCTGTTTTTTACTTTTTTCTCAATTTTTTCCCATTTTCACCATTTTTCCTATTTTCCTTATTTTTTCTATTTTTCATTTTTTTCCTATTGTATTAATTTGTTTCTGTTTTCCATGTTTCCCTATTTTCCTATTTTCTACCATTTCCTAGATTTTTATTCGTTTTTCACTGTTTTTTCTTGTTGTTCCCTAATTGTCCATATTTGTCCCTATAATTTTCAATTTTTTTATGTTTTACTTTTTTCCATGGTTTTCTTATTTTTTCCCTATTTTTCTTTAATTTCCGTATTTTTTAATATTTCTCCCTATTTTTCTCTAGTTTCCCTATTTTTCCTATTCCTATTTTTCCTGTTTTTCGTTATTTTTCCTGTTTTTCCCTATTTGTCCGTATTTGTCCCTATTATTATCTAAATTTTCGCAATTTTCCCCAATTTTTTCATTTTAGAAAATGTCTCTTCGAATTTAACATTGTAATTCTTATAAACAAAATTAAAAAAAATTATTTTTTTTTCCTTTTGTTTTATCGAAAATGGTAAAACAAATGAAAAAAGAAAAATAGGACATCCGAAAGGGATCAAAAAATACATTGTGTGAAATATTTCATAATTTTAAAATAATACTTGTAGAAATTATACAAAATTATAAAAAGTTAAAAAAATTTGTTAGAAAAAATTATTTTTTTTAAATTTTTGTAAACTAATTTTCTTAATGTATTTTGATGCAGAAAAGTTAAAATAACCCAATAAACAATTAAATTACTAAGAGTGTTCGGAAAGTTGGGTGGGATTACCCCCTCATTTTTTTTATTTTATCGAATTTTTACTATTTTTCCCTATTTTTCGAAAACTTCCAATTTTTCCTCACTTTCCGCCAACTTTTCGCCATTTTTCCCTATTTTTTTTCTGTTTGCCCTGTTTTTTTAGTTTTTTTTTCCAAATTTTTCACTGTTTTTCTCTACTTTTTCCCCTATTTACACGATTTTCCCAAATTACTTCACTTTTTACTATTTTTTCTATTTTCTTTATTTTTCGCTGATTTTTACATATTTTTTCTATTTTTCATATTTTTTCTAATTTTTCCTCATTTTTCTCATTTTTTTTAATTTGTTTCTTTTTTCCATTTTTCCCTATTTCCCTATTTTTAACTATTTTCTCCATTTTTTCCTGTGGTTCCCTATTTTTCCCTATTATCTTCTGTTTTTTTCTATTTAACTTTTTTCCCCATTTTTATTATTTTTTCCCTCTATTTCTTATTTTTTTCCCCTATTTTGCCCTGTTTTTTTTAAACTTTTCTCCTTTTTCACTATTTTCTCTATTTTTCCCTAATTTCCTATTCCTTTCCTATTTTCCCCCATTATCCTATTTTTCCCTATATTTTTCCCTATTTTTTCCTATTTTTCTCTATTAGTTTAGGTCCTTTAGGTCTTTATTATTTTATTCCTCCAACATCATATCACTTTCCCTCTTATCATTCTCATTTCTCGATTCAAACTTTATATGTTTATTTTTTAGCTGTCGGTTATACTCGTTTGGAAAACGGCAGCGCGTCCCAATCGCGCGGTTCCAGCGACTCGAAACGCAGAGACTCCATCGAAGGCGAACCGCAAGACGCCGAAATGACCAAACTAACTTCCTCCATACGAAATATGACTGTGGGAGAGAACTCAGCGGAAAACGGCAGTTTACCGGATCAACCAATAAGAAGACATAGCAGACAGGAGAGTAGCGATAGCGATAGAGATTCGAGGAAACCGCCCAGGGGACCGGTAAGAGATAAAAGATCATCGGATAAAACTAGAAGGGATAAGGATAAGGATAAAGAGAAGAGTAGGAGAGATAGGGAAAGATATAGTCCTGATAATTATAGGTAAGTACTTAAAAAAAATTATACAAATTTTTTTATGCACAATTTTTTAGAGATAAAAAATATGATAAAAGAAGATACAAAGATAGAAGATATGAAGATGATACTGACTATTATAGCGATAAAGAACGTGATAGAAGAACATATGAGGAACGGGAATATGAAAGGAAATATAGTAGTTTACGGAAAGATAAAGATAAAGATAGACGTAGAAGAGATCAGCGCGAACCTAGGGATTATCGTAGAGAATACTATTATGCAAATAGGTAATTATTAAATTAATAAAAACCTACTAATTTAATCATTTCAGTCATATCGTTAGATAGGTTATGTTCTTCTTCTCTCTTGTATCTGCCCCATTATGGCCTTTTACCACTGATAAACTGATGCGAAACTCTTGCGTTTTATGAATGAGAATATCGTCGCTGTGACCTTCAAACTGAGGCCCACCCTCACTTTGCTATAAGACGCAATGTAAATCTGTCAGTGAGGGTGCGACGACTTGATTGGCTGTAATTTGATGATTTGCATCCACTCTCTCCTTTAAGAAGGATTGAAAAGAGATCATGATAAAATGGGTTGGGATTGTTCGACTCTCGTAATTTTTGAATGAAATTACATTTTGTTACTACATAACCAAAGACTATCTACTATAGACGTTTCACGTAAATGGCCCAAGGTCGACTTGCTTTTGTGTTTTGGGACCAAAGCCCTAGATGTCTCTGTTAGTATGAATAATTAAATTTAGGTTGGCTGCAATGATAAAATTTCAATTTTTATTAGATAAAAGTTTGCTGTACTGGTACTTATTGCTGACTTTTTGGTTTAGTTTATGTCATTTTGACAGTGATTTTCTTTAAAAAAATTATGAGCATCTATTCAACGTTTATTGATTTTTCAATTTTGGAAACAATATCTTGTAAAGAAAAATGTTGTGTTCCAAATTGTGTATTTCCAAACCAGCAAATAAGGATATTGAAAGATTTAACAAATAGTTACTTGCTTCAAACAATCACAGACATTTTGAATAAAAAATTTGGGGCAACACAATCTGATTATTTTTAAATGCCGTTCCAACTTACATTAACTTGGTAAGCCAAAAAATATTCTGTTTAAATACATATAAGAATTTGATTAGATCTTATTTTAGGAGCTTTTAATGTTATACCATAAACAGGTGTCTTTATCTTTAGTTATACAGCCATGATCATCATAATGCAGTGTTTATTAATTATTTACAAAGAAGATTTTCTCATATCTATTTATATATTAGATTTTATATGGGACCAGACAAGTTTTAAATGGTGCTGAACTTATGCGCAACTCTGTATATTTTAAAATTCCATTGCTTTATTTATTTTATTATCACGCATTATAGTATTAGATTGTAACAAATGTATAAATGGTATAACCATTAAAATAAATAAAACTTTCATTGTAGTTTGTCCCGCTGATTTCTACCATTTTAAATTTCGCGGTATTCTTGGCAGATGAATAATGTGAAAATAGAGCACCAGATGGAGCCAAATGTATTACCAATATCTAATAAAATTTGAAATTGTATCAATGCACCCAACCTAAATTTAATTTTTCATACTGACAGAGCCATCTGGGGCTCTGGTCCCAAAATACAAAAGCTAGTTTATCTTAAGCCATTTACGTGGAACGTCTATAGTAGATGGTCTTTGTACATAACCTTAAAAGCTTTGAAGTGGTTTATTTACTTTTAGAAATAGAATCGATGTTTTTTTAAATACAATGTGTTTGGATAAAATTGCTTCTATGATAATAAAAAATATCGGTTATGTACAGTGTACAATTAATTAACACAAATATTACTGCACGATTAATAATTTTTCGTTATTGCATGCTTCAATCCATCTCTGTAAACGGCCTAGCTCTTCTGGTGCAGGAAACTTAAAAAATCATTAAGTATCTGATAAATTATTTTAGTACTTACTAGGACAATTCTGTACAGAACAAGTATATTTAGTTTTCCCCATTATGCAACGAATCAGGAATATTTCTACTACTGTTATAAAGTATTATACACAACAACAAATATAGGTAAATTAAAAAATCACTTTTTTAAAATCTCCAAAGATGCACTTCATAAATATCACATGGCACAACAAAGCATAAAAATGCAAGCCCTATTTTTCATTTTTCTTGTTTACGTTTACGATGATAGTAAAATCTGTCAAAGATTTTGGCGAATTAGAACCAATTATTCAAATGTAAGGGCGGAGCCAAAATAAAAATTTAGCGGCAATTTCGAGGTCACAGATGTCAAAATCTCAGTTTCGTATCTACTCAATAGAGGAAATATCTAAGTTTTTACCTTCAACAACTTTCATTGCTTGTTTCTGATATCTAGTCTTAGTTTTTTCTCAGGACCTCTACTGGGTAGTCTACTTTTAAATGTCAATTGTCATTTTTGGTTTTTTCACTTTTTAGTCAGCCATTAATGCATGGTACTTATTACGCAGCATTATTTAATTTGTTAAATTACTTCTAATTTTAAGTGCATCAAGGATGCACTTCAATTGTATCATACTCAAATGGGTTTTAAATAACAAATATGGAGTTAATTTTTTTAAAAATATTTTTCCCGTAATTTAGTTTATGTTAATATATAAAATAATTTTTCCACAATGTAACTCGTCACAATCATATTTTATTTTTTTTAAATTTATCAACGCTTTGGATCCAATTTGTAATATATTTAATTTTTTTAATGTCTCTTCACATTGTCAATTTTTTTATAGACCTGATGATGGTCGTGTAGACCGAAACATGTCGCTATTTGACTTTTCGTCACTATTAAATTATTTGTGGTATGATTTCGAGTTGTTTTATTCTTTATTTTATTAAATTAATGTTAAAAAATTATTTGATTTATTAAACGTTTTAGGTACGATGATTATGAAAACGAACAACGATCTAGACCTTCAAGTAGATCGGACTCAATGCATGATTCATACAGAGAAAAAGAAGATAGAAATAGGAGAAATAGACGACAAAGAAGAGATCCTTATAACCCATACCAAGTAATTAATACTTTTATCACTTTAAAATACTTATTACCGATTTATATAATTCTAGGGATATTCTTATGATCCTTATAATCCTTATTACCAGCAGTACCAATATTACGAGAATTTAAGAAGGACCAATCCACAGGCTTACGCTGAGTGGTACAGGAAGTACTATCAGCAAGCCACCAGTCAGACTGCTTCTTACGGCGGGGACGATAGGGCTTCGGTTCATTCCGGACGTAGTTCGGCTAACGACGAATTGGCGAAAGATAGGTAAGTTTTTGTAAATATTTTTTCGTTAATATTGATGTTGAGTGAGTTTTTCTTCTGTTAATGTTGTTGGTAAATAATTTTTTTATAGATGAATTTTTATTTAATCGATCTGCTTCTATTTTTCGTCATCAGTTAGTGTTTTCCTATATGTTTCCGATTTCTTCCTATTTCGTTCTATTTTTACCTATCTTCCGCTATTTTACCTATTTTTTCCAATTTCTTTCTATGTATTTCTCTTTTTCATTGTTCTTTCCTATTTTACTTGTTTTTCCTTGATTTTCCTTACCTTCCTTAATTTTATTTATTTTTCCTGCGTTTTCCTTATTTCCTAATTTTTTTCCCTCTTTGTCCTCTATTTTTTATTGTTCTAATTTTTGCCTAGTTTGTTGTAGTTTTTTTATTTTTTTTGTGATTCCCTATTTTCCTTCATTTTCCCCTAATTTTTCCCATTTTTCTCTATTTTCGTATTTGTTCCATATTTTTCCTTATATTCCCCATTTTTGCATATTTTTCTCTAATTTATCTATTTATTGCCCTACTTTTCCCAATTTATCAGTATTTGCCCACTGTTTCCCTATTTTTCTCTATTTTTTCCCCTATCTTCTACTTTCCAATTTTTTCGTATTTTTCCAAATTTTCCCACAGTTTCCCTATTTTTTCCCTCTTTTTCCCATTTTTCATTTTTCCGCATTTTCCCAATATTTCGCTATTTTTTTATTTTTCCTGTTCTTTCTATTTTTTCTATTTTTAATTATTTTCCTTATTTTTCTTTATTTTCTCCTAATTGTTCCTCATAGTCACTTAAACTTTGGCGTATTTTGCCCTAATTTCCCTATTTTTACCTATTTTTCCGCATTTTGCCCTGTTTCCCCTATTTTTTACCTTTTTTCAATTTTTACATATTTACCCCATTTTTCTTCATTTTCCCCAATTTTACCGCAGTTTCCTGTATGAGGATAAAATATCGAAAATTAGTGAAATGTGAAAAGTGAAAAACATAAAAAAACAGCCAAAAATATAAAGAAATAAGGCAAAATAGGAAAAATACGCAAATGTAGGAAAAAATAGCGAAAAATAGGGAAAAATATAAAAAATAGTGCAAAATGGAAAAAAATAGGAAAAATGAGGCAAAATGAGGGATATAGTAAAAAGTGGGATAAAATAGGGAGAAACGGTGAAAAGTAAGTTAATTAGGGGACAAATAGCCAAAAATGGGGCCAAACGGGGAATAGTAAATAAGGGTAAAATAGGAAAAAAACGGGAAAAGAGGAGAAATGGAAAAATAGAAAAAATAGGAAAAAATGGGAAAAAATAGAAATCTGAAAAAATAGATAAACATCATGGGAAAAGTTGGAAAATTAGGTTAAAATAGGGCAAAATGGAGAAAAATAGGTAAAAGTAGGGCAAAATAGCGACAAATAGTTAAAAATTAGGAAAACAGGAAAAAATAGCGCAAAATGAGTAATAGGAAAAATATGGAAACATATCGGAAAAAATGTGTTAAAATATTGAAACATAGAGTATAACAGCTTAAAATAGGAAAAATAGAGGGAAATGGGGACAAATTGGAAAAATTAGGGAAGAATAAGGAGGAACTTGGAAAAAAAATAATGAAAAATAAAAGAAAAACAGGAAAAAATTAGAAAAAATAAAAAAAAATCAAGTAAAGCATGGTCGTACAGGTATTAATATTAAAGAGACTCCGTAACAAAGTCCGGGTATCCAGCTACTTTTATATATTTCGACAATATTGCAATGTTGCCATTGTTAATCCAGATAAAATTAATCCTATGTAAAATAACTGCATAAAATAAAATGCATCCTACCAATAATGAATTTAATTTTATAACTTTCCAGATCGAATAAATAAAAATTGAATTGAAAGTAGCCAGAAAGGTTTTATATTTTTTAAACACTGCTAAAAACCCTTTGATGGAATTTAAACTTTATTTGGTAAAAAAAAATATTTACCAATAATATCGTATTGTGAAAAAAGTTTTATGCGGTGTTTGTTTCGTAGCAAAAAGTCGCATTTGAATAGGTTAGTTGATTCTTATCAAAATTTACTAAAAAAAATGTAGGTATATTCATAATTTTTGACTTAAAAGTCAAAAGATTTGCGTCGCACAGTAGTGTCAATGTGGACTTGATTGACTTGCTCCTATTTTTAAGATAAATATTTACGTGGTAAAATATGTGATCAAATATATATTTTCGCCACAAATATACAACGCACAACGCAAATTTTTATTGATGTGGATACACCTTAAGATGGCTTCACACAATTTTTTTGGAGTCTTTATCAAAGTATTTTTACATTCTTTTAAAATACAGTAGTGATAATTACTATATTTTTTGTGTAATTATTTGTGTTTTTAATTTAAATTCGGTGAATATTTTCTCTCGTGTTTGCTTACAAATTATCTGACGTCAAGGCACAGATATGACTGTTAAAATTATAACATCTACCCCGCCACTGGCACCATATATGAGTGGAATGTTATATGTATATAGTGCGACTCAAAAAGTCTGCACCATATGGGAAAAATTTGTATTATTGAAACTGCCATTTCAAGCGTCAAACTTTCAAATTTCTAAATGGTATACAGGGGCGGGCAAAAAACAGGAATTTTGACCAAGAGTAAAGTAGCCTTATTTTTGGCAATATCAAAAAAATATATTTTTGAAAGTTGTTTAGAATTACATTCAGATTTAAAATCATAGTCTCCTACAAACGCAAAAAATCCTTTTTTTTAAATTTTTATGATTTTTTGTTTTTCTTGGTGCAAAGTTGAAATTTCACCCTGTAGACATGCAGGTACATAAAACTACCATTATGATTTAATTGAAGAAAATGGGTAAAAAAAATATTTTTAAATTTGACGGTGTAAAACAAAACCTAGCTAAAATTAACTAAACAAAATGAAGCTTTGAAAAATAAAATAAAAAAAATAAAAATTACAAAATAATGGTTATTAATCTTAATGATGTAAAGTCAAACCTAAACTAAACAAGATTAAGCTTTTTAAAATTGAAATAAAAACAAAGAATATAATAATTACAAAAATAAGGGTACTTTACTCTTGGTCAAAATTCCTATTTTTTGCCCGCCCCTGTATACCATTTAGAAATATTAAAGTCTGGCGCTTGAAATGGCAGTTTTATGCAATGCACCAACTTTTATCAAGAATAAAATTTTCTGTCAAATGAATAATAAAATTTTTTCCCATATGGTGCAGACTTTTTGAGTCACACTGTATATGACTGGCACTTGGTTTTATACTTGAAGTTTTACATTTTTCAATTTTTTACTTGTAATTTTTCTAAGTTCCAAAAAAGTACAATTATTTTTTTTATCCAAAAGCGTCAACTAACCTGTTTATAGAATGAGGAAAAATAAGTCAATATCTTCTATTCTCCACGAATAATGGTACTCATATTAAATATTAAGGTTTAATAATTGGCTTACTTTTTCTTGTCCACTGCACTACATTTTTATTTGCAGAAGTTTAGGTGAAAAAAAAAAATTTACAAGTTACAAAATATTTAATAACGTCTGCACTATAAGGAAAATACATATCATTTTCATATATTTTGTCACTTAGAGATATTCAAATAGAGCAAATATTTGGAGGCTCATTTTTTTTCACCTGGGACCTTTTTTTACAACCGGATTCACTTCAGCCTCAGTATTAGTTTCGTGATAGCGGCAAAAATTTCTTACCCTCACTTTTTATCACTTTTCTCGACGTTTCCGAGTTCCCAGAGTCCGAAAATGCAAAAAAATCCTGGATGTCTGTCTGGATGTAAACACTTTAACTTTTGAACGAAATCTCCAATCAGGTTTTCACTTTACCGATTTAGTTTTGTCCAAAGAAGAACCCTATTGAATTTAAGCATTATCGGACCGGCCCTTCCGGTACCCATCATACAAATTAAAGTGGTTTGCATAGGAAAACTTTCCAATTCAGTTTTTTAGAACAAAATGTCAAACGGAGTTTACGAAATGGAAATGCAGAAATTATTGACACATTGTTTGATTTTAGCGATTATTTTTCTTCTTTTTTTTGGCTTTTTTACATTTTTTTTTGATTATTTTCATTTTTTCCGTATTATTTTTCTTTTTTTTTCTATTACTTTTCCCCTATTTTCTCATTATTCTGATGTTTTGTTTTTTTTTTTGGTTTTTTGTTTTTTTTTCGATTTTTTCGAATCTTTTCTTATTTTTTCTCATTGTTTTAATTTTTTTGTTTCTTTTTCTAATTTTTAATAATTTTATAGACAGACTTTTCCTGATTTTTTATTTTTTGGTTTTTTTCCAATTTTGTTCTTATTTTGATTTTTTCCGATTTCTTTACGATTTCTTTGCCATTTTTTTTTTGGATTTTGTTGCGATTTATTTCAATTTTTTCGATTTTTTTCATTTATTTTTTTGTTTATTTCTTTTGTTTACAATTGTTCCGGTTTTAGGTTACTCCTTACGTTTTTTTCCATCTTTTTTCCGGTTTTTTTGCGATATATTTCGATTTCTTGCATTATTGCATTTTTTCGATTTTTTTAAATTTTTTTGTTTTTTTTTTTAAATTTTTCCATATTTAACAATTTTATTTTTCATTTGTTTCCAATAATTTTTGTTTCTTTTTCGATTATTTCCGATTTTTTTCTGATTTTTCGATTCTTCTTTTTTCTCGTTTTTCACTAATTTTTTTTCATGTTTATTCTGATTTTTTTCAATATTTTCTAGTTATTTGATTTTATTCTCACTGTTCTATTTTTTCAATTTCTTTCTTTTCTTTTCTAATTTGTTCCTATCCTCCGATATTTTTTAATTTTTCGGTTTTTTCGTATTTTTTCTCATTTTTCTGATGGGTTTCTCTTGTTTTTGAATTTTTTCTATTGTTATTTTTTTTCAAATTCCTTCAGTTTTTTTAGATTTTTGTCGATTTCTTTCGATTTTGTCGATTTCTTTTGATTTTTGTCGTTTTGGTTCGATTTTTTTTATTCTTTTGTATTTCCATTGATTTTTTCGATCTCATTCGATTTTTGTTGATCTTCGATTTTTGTCGTTTTTTTCAATTTCTTTCGTTTTATCTCGATTTATTCGATCTTTTTACAATTTTTTTGATTTTTTTTTTTAAATTTCTTCCATATATTTCAATTTTATTCTTCATTTGTTTCCAATGTTTTCCAATAATTTTTGTTTCTTTTTCGATTATTTCCGATTTTTTCGATTCTTCTTTTTTCTCGTTTTTCACTAATTTTTTTGATTTTTTTTTCATGTTTTATTCTGATTTTTTCAATATTTTCTAATTTTTGATTTTTTTCTCATTGTTCAATTTTTTTTCTTTTTTCTTTTCTAATTTTTTCCTATCCGATATTTTTAATTTTTCGGTTTTCTCGTGTTTTCTTCTCATTTTTCTGTTGTTTTGAATTTTTTTTATTGTTTTTTGATTTTTTTTTCAAATAACTACAGTTTTTTCTAACTTTTTCTGATTTTTTATTTTTTTGTCGATTTTTTTTGATTTCTTTTGATCTCGTTCGATTTATTTCGATCTCTTTCGATTTTATCGATTTATTTTGATTTCTCATTCGATTTTTGTATTGATCTTCGATTTTTGTCGTTTATTTTTTTGGTTTTTTTGACGATTTCTTTTTTTTTCAATTTCATATGCTTTTTTTAAATATTTTTTTCTATTTCTTTTGGTTCCTTTCCATTTCTTGTTTTTTCGATTTTTGTAGTTTTTTTATTTCTTTTGATTTTGTACGATTTTTTTTCGTTTTTTATTGATTTTTTTCGGTTTTTTTTGTTGGTTTGTTTTGATTTTTATCGTTTTTCTTTTGATTTTTTTTTAAATTTTTTCGATTTCTTTTGATTCATTTTCATCTCTTTCGATTTTTGTCGTTTTTTTTTTCGATTTTTCCCATTTCTTTCATATTTTTTTCGATTTATTTTGAAAGTTTTCAGATTTTTGTTTTCTTATTTTAAAATTTTAAAAAGTGAAATTTATTTCCTTATTATTTTTTAATAGTTTTTGTTGTTCCCCATTTTTATATTTTTTTTTTATTTTTAACAAATAATTATAATTTTTTCGTATTTGTAACGAATTACTGAGGCCCAAAAGCCTCAATATTAGTTTTGTGTTGGCGAAAAAAAATTCTTACCCCCACTTTTTATCACTTTTCTCCACGTTTCCGACCTCCCTGAGTCCGAAAATCCAAAAAAAATTTGTCCTTATGTCTATCTGTCTGTCTATCTATCTGTCTGTATGTACACACTGTAACTTTTGAACGAAAACTTCGATCGAGTTCCGGTTTTCACTTTACCTAGTTAGTTTTTTCCAAGGAAAAACCCTATTGAATTCGAGCAGGATCGGATTGGCCCTTCCGGTACCCGCCATACAAATTAAAGTGGCTTGCATGGGAAAACTTTTTCCACTTCACATCATGTATAATATTCCCCTACATGTATGTAAAAAAGTTTGTCCAGTATCGCACAAGCCATTCCGGTACCCGCCCCCCAACGATCCATAAAAATCAAGTCCTCAAGGGATAAACTTTTTTACACTGCAAATTAAAAAGAAATTATACGTCAGATCATGTATAATAGTGTTGTACATGTATTTGAGAAGTTTGGCCAGGATCGCACAGCCATAAAAAGTGTTCGCTCGATGGGCCGAAGTCCCGAAATGGTGCACCACTGTTCAGATTCTAATTTCCTAAATTTGTGTCTATATAGATTTCCCACCTATAATGAAGATCCCATTAATCTTAAAGATTTAATGAAATTAAATTTAATGCTCATGTTTGAATTCATACTATAAGATTTGGTGTTTATTTTTCAAATTTAGATTCTAAATCGACATAAAGGATACTTTTGTTTATAAACATAATATACTGAATGATCTTAATAATTTTTATAATATTGATTTGAAATCTTCGTATATTACGAAGAGGATTTTTTTCCATATTTAACATTATATTCCTTATAAGATGTTTTTTATTTACTTGTATGGTGCAGACTTTATTAAAAATGATACATATTCACTCAACACTCAAATTTCACTACGCAGCTTCGCACTCAAATCACAAATCGAAACAATTTTATCATACATCCACATACCCAAATCTCCAACACTCATTCTTCATCTAACCAAACATCCATCGGGCGACCATTTTTTTATTCTTATCATCTAGGTATGCTTTTGTTCCAATCCTCTAGGTATACGAGGCAGAGTTTTTACAGTCAAACGAGCGCTTCCCAATTGGGCGGCTACTACAGAGATACGCCCTCTCATAGCTTGTCGAGAGGCGGCCAATACGCTCTAGACGCTTCTAGGTGAGCCACCCTTCCATCCATTCAAAAAAAAAAAAAAAAAAATGGAAGCTATAATCAGTAGCAAGAACGTTCGCAATCTAAACGTTAGTTGTTATCTGTCATTGTTAAAGAACGTTCTTGTAACTGATTTTTAAGATTGTAAACGTAGAGAATATAACAGATTACTTAACACATTGGTCGCCAAAAATAATTATGGAAATGCAATTGATGAGGTGGTCATTGACACTAAGGTCAATGGGTCAAAGGTCTAACTGAAAGAAAAAATGAGCAGAATACATAATTACATTCATTAAGCTCCATATCCATAGATTCTTATACTGAGCTCTCACTATATCCATATAATTTTAATTAACATGTACCAAGCTGTAATTTATATACTCACATAGCACTCTGACTATATTTACTTAGCTATAGTACTATAACTTTTTACTAAGAGTTCTGACTACATTCTAAGAACGTTGATTAATGTTCTGATTTTTACACATAGCTCTGACTACGTCTACAGATCCTTTAACTTTTTTACACAGAGCTCCGACACCTTCTATAGTGCTATAACTTCTTACAAAGTGATCCAACTTCATCCATAGTGCTATAAACTACATCTACAGAACTTTGATTAACTACTGAGCTTTGCATATTACTCTTCACTACACGTATAGTATTGTAACTTCTTATACAGAGCTCTGACTCCATTTACAGTGCTATAACTTCTTATGAAGAGCTCCAAGTACATCCACAGTGCTATAACTACTTAAACAGAGCGCTGACTACATCTATAGAACTTTATATAACATGTACAGTGCTTTGATTATATGCATAGCAATCTGACTACATTTATAAAGCTCTGCAGGGGCGTAGATAACTTTTTTCCTGGATGGGGGGAAACTTTTTTCTGGTGGAAGTACTTTTTTTCCTGGGGGGAAATAGTAATCAAACTTTTAGACAAATATTTTTGTCCGTTTCAACATTTCATATATTTAATTTCTTCTTTTCGTGCTATTTTTTGGTATCCTGGGGTGGGTAATTACCCCATTTACCCCTCCATATACACGCCCTTGCGTGTAAACGAGCCAGATGGAATTGGTTGCGGATGATTCTCCAGAAGTAGATAATCCGGGAAGTGATTTCTTTTCTCATTTTGTTCAAGATGTGGAAAAATTCATTCTCGCTTTGTTTTTCAATTTTTTGTATAAAAAAATGCATTGATGTTTTGTTTTTCAATTTCCTGTATGGAAAAATGCATTCTTGCTTTGTTTTTTTAATTCCCTGTGTGGACAAATGCATTCTGGCTTTAAATTTAAAATTTTTTTGCATTCCTGGTTTGTGTTTTTAAATATATTTGTGGAAAAATGCATTCTCGATTTAAATTTCAAATTTTTGTATAAATAAATGCATTGTTGGTTTGTTTTTTAATTTTCTTTGTGGAAAAAATGTTTTTTATTTTGTTTTTCAGTTTTTTGTAGGGAAAAATGCATTTTTGCTATTTTTCCAATTTTTAATATTGAAATATGCTCTTGGTTTTTCTCCAATTCATATTTTAAAATTATCATTTTTGCCATTGTTCTATGAAATGGACTCAACAATTTACCGAAAAATTAGTAATTCTAAATTTTTTTGTGAAATTTAACTGTGAAAAATGTATTCTTGCTTCTTTTTTTCAATTTCGAGTGTTAAAAAATGCATTCTTGCTCATTTTTTTCAAATTTAACTATGGAAAACGCATTCTAGCTTCTTTTTTTCAAATTCGATTGTAGAAAATTGCGTTCTTGCTCCTTTTTTTCAAATTAACAGTGGACAAATGCATTCTTGCTTCTTTTATTAAAATTTAATTGGAAAAATGCATTCTTGTTTCTTTTTTCAAATTCGATTGTAGAAAATTGCGTTCTTGCTTTTTTTCAAATTAACGGCGGACAAATGCATTCTTGCTTCTTTTTTTAAAATTTAACTGTGGAAAAATGCATTCCTGTTTTTTTTTTCAAATTTGAGTGAAAAAATGCATTCTTACTTCTTTTTTCAAATTCGATCGTAGAAAATTACGTTCTTGCTTTTTTTCAAATTAACGGCGGACAAATGCATTCTTGCTTCTTTTTTTAAAATTTAACTGTGGAAAAATGCATTCCTGTTTTTTTTCAAATTTGAGTGTGAAAAATGCATTCTTGCTTCTTTTTTAAAATTCGATCGTAGAAAATTACGTTCTTGCTTTTTTTCAAATTAACGGCGGACAAATGCATTCTTGCTTCTTTTTTTAAAATATAACTGTGGAAAAATGCATTCCTGTTTTTTTTTTCAAAGTTGAGTGTGAAAAAATGCATTCTTGCTTCTTTTTTCAAATTCGATTGTAGAAAATTGCGTTCTTGCTCCTTTTTTTTTCAAATTAAGAGTGGACAACTGCATTCTTGCTTCTTTTTTGAAATTTAACTGTAGAAAAAGATTTTCTGCAGAAAAATACTTTTCAGCGTTTATTGCTTTGATTTTCTGGAGTTTTCCGTAAATTTTCCTTCACTTTTTTCCGGATCTATTTCAACAGCGATTCTATAATTGTATCTAAACTTTCATTTGCGAGAATGATTATCTGATTGATTATTTTCTCCTAACCCTCGAGAAGAAACCCTCTTGTAAAACAGACTTTATACAAGGGCGTAGATAACTTTTTTCCCGAAGGCGGTTGTAATTTTTTCCCATATATTTTATTTCTTCTTTTCGTGATATTTATTGGTATCCTGGATGTAATTATCCTCTTTACCCACCCCATATCTACGTCCTTGAAGCTTTGACTACACCCATAGCATTTTAACTTCTTAAACAGAGCTTTGACTCCATTTATACCGGCTATAACTTCTTACAAAGAGCTCGAATTCCATCCATAGTACTATAACTTCTTACACAGAACTCTGACTTCATTTATAGTGCTATAAGCTTCTTACAAAGAGTTCCAATTCTATCCATAGTGCTATAACTTCTTACAAATAGTTCCAATCCCATCCATAGTGCTATAACTTCTTGCATAGAGCTCTGACTACATTTATAGTGCTATAACTTCTTATAAAGAGCTCCAACTACATCCATAGTGCTATAACTACTTACACAGAGCTCTGACTACATATACAGAAATTTGTGTAACATGTACAAGGCTTTGATTAACATCTACAGAGCTATGACTACACCCGTAGTATTTTAACTTCTTACACAGATTTTTGTCTCCATTTATACCGGCTATAACTTCTTACAAAGAGCTCGAATTCATCCATAGTGCTATAACTTCTCACACAGAATTCTGACTCCATTTATAGTGCTATAACTTCTTACAAAGAGCTCGAATTCCATCCATAGTGCTATAACTTCTCACACAGAATTCTGACTCCATTTATAGTGCTATAACTTCTTACAAAGAGCTCGAATTCCATCCATAGTGCTATAACTTCTCACACAGAACTCTGACTCCATCTATAGTGCTATAACTTCTTACAAAGAGAACGGATTACATGCATAGTGCTATAACTTCTTACACAGAGCTCTGGATTCATCTATAGTGTTATAACTTCTTACACAGAGCTCTGGATTCATTTATAGTGCTATAACTTCTTACAAAGAGTTCCAATTTCATCCATAGAGCTCTGACTCCATTTATAGTGCTATAATTTCACATAGTATGATCAACTGAATTGGATTAGAGATTTCGTAGGGCGAAAATTAATCGTATTGGTTGTATTTAAGCGGTAAAAATGGGATACCGAGTATATTTCAAAGTTTAGTAGCTCTAACTAACTGTAGCATTATTAAATTAATAATTATTGGACATTTACTATTATAATATTCTATAATTATTAGACTGTACTATGGCTCTGTCTTTTTTACTAATTTTATAAAAAAAAACTGGTGGAGGTTTATAGGTAGGTAGGTACTTTTTGCATACATCAGCTTGCTTGTACATATCATTTGCTTTTTCAAAATCGTTATTTTAACAAAAAACATCACTATAACCAAATTATAACTTGGCATCTACAATTTTTTTAGCTATTCTCGTCCATTCGATCAAACCGACTCGTCTCTCAATCTCGAAGATACAACTTTAACGTCTCATCGTCTAACTCCGGCTAAATTCGCCACAGCTCACATTAAATCGTCTATAACTTCAGGAAAACTCCTCCGAGTACTTCCCCATTATCCGATGGACGGTCAGCCAGCCACTGTAGAAATATGCAACATCAATTCATTTTTAGCCAACGACGAGGAGTTTAAGGAGTTGAGTCAGTTCCCTGGACCTTTGGTAAAGGGAGTTACTCATAAGAAAACTATAATTGAGTATTGTGAAGGTAAAATAAGGGATGCTATATCTGGACATGGAATTGGGGATGTCGAGTCGTATATTTTAATGTGGGAATTACTGATTCTATTGATTAGGCAAAATGGGGTAAGTGTGATGGTTAAAAAAAAAACGAAAACATTACGATTCTTTTTTAAGATGGTGGTCGGTGCCGATATAGCTGAACTTTTGTTAAAAAATCGAAGAGAACTACCGCCTGTTCGGTCATCTTCAGTTATTTCGAGCATAAGTAGTAACAACGGAGATATCAATCCGTCATCGGAAACTAGTAATCATTTAATTTCTGAAAATACTGGAAGTTTGCAATCGATGCTAAAAGAAGAAGAAATCACGAATAAATTTAGGGAATTTTTATTATATGGATCTGGAAAAGAAGCTTTAGGTAAATAAATTATAGTCTATTTATTTAGTTTACACTGATATTCAATTAAGAGGAATAGAGCTCAGACATGACCTAATTAAGAGAGCTCTATCTAAATTTTAGTTGCATCGTCCCTCTACTTTCTGATTGAAGCAATGGGCCACCTATGGAGACTTAAAATGCAATAATGATAAAACGTAACGATTTAGGTTCATCTAATAGGTGGCAGCACTTACCAAACAATTAAGTGCATATATCTTAATTCGCTCTTAAAATTTAACTACTATTAGATTTGCTTTTTTTCTTCTACCAAATATCTTAAAATATTATATGAAATTGTGGAAAGGTAAAAAATTATTCAAAAAAAATTAAAGAGCTTGAAAAAAGAATATAAGTTGATTAAAAAAATGTACTTCTTAGCCACAATAATAGATTTTTTCCCATATTTTGGTGAAAACTACAATAAAATTTGTAACTCCGTAAAAAAGTTATTAGGAATTTAGTATTTGTAGGTCGATAGTACGCTCTTAAATAAAAATTAGAAATAGAGAAAATGGGTTAGGGGAATTTTGAATTTTACCGAAAATATTTCGATTTCGATAGTTTTTAATTGTAGTGAAATGATTTTTTTTTTTTAAATTCACATACGAATTTAATTCGAACGATACACTATGGCAACAATGGAATATCTGAAAATTAGTTCAAATGATTAACCAATGACGTCATATACATATGTATATTAAATGTTATTGTGATTAACATGGAGAAAATGAGAAGATTAATTGTGGTTAAAAATAAAAGTGCCAAAGATTATTTATTGGTTTGTAGTAAAAGAAAATATGAAGAAATAGGAAAAAAATATGGAAAAATTGAGAAAAATAGGAGAAAATTGAGAACATAGTTAAAAATACAGAAATAGGAAAAATGGGGAAAAAAGAGGGAAATATTACAAAATATGGAAAAACAAGTACAAATAAGGAAAAATAAAGAAAACATGAAAAAAAAATTGAAAAACAGGAAAAATAGAAAGACAGCAAAAATAAAAAAAAGGAAATATGACGAAAAATAGAGAAAGTAGTGAAAAATATCGGAAAATATATGAAAAAAGGAATAAATTTTTGAAATTTCCAAATAATTTTTTAATGGTTTTTGAAACTTTTGACATTTTTGAAATATTTTTAATTAATTGAATAATTTTGTTTTTGAAATTGTCGAAAAAAAAAATTGCATAATTTGAAATTTTTGATATATTTTAGAAATTTTTGAATATTTTGACATTTTTACTATTTGAAATTTTTGAAATTTTCGAAAAAAATTGCATAATTTCAATTTTCTTGAAATTTTTGAAATATTTTAGAAGTTTTTGAATATTTTTACTATTTGAAATTTTTGAAATTTTCGAAAAAAAATGCATAATTTCAAATTTTTTGAAATTCTTGAAATATTTTAGAAGTTTTTGAATATTTTGACTCTTTTACTATTTGAAACTTTTGAAATTTTCGAAAAAAAATTGCATAATTTCAATTTTTTTAAAAATTTTTATATATTTTAGAAATTTTTAAATATTTTTACTTTTTGAAATTTTCGAAAAAATTTGCATAATTTCAAATTTTTTAGTATTTGTCATGTTTTAAGATTTATTGAAAAATTATTGAATCTATATGTCATCAAAGACAGACAGAAACCTGTCGCTGCTTGTCTCATTTTGAACAAGAAAAATGATACGAGATTAAGTAGTTCGCAGCTTATTTCAGTACTTAATTGAATATCGGTGTAAACTAAATTAATGGACTTTTATTTCTTTTTTACTCATGATTTTGATAAGTGACAAATGACTTGAAAGCAGAGCTGGGAGTAACGAAACTAAAACGTTACTTTTAAGTTACTAGTAATTTCGTTACTTTTTAAAATGGGCGAAAAGTAACGGTAATTGCCTTGCCGTAGTTAAGATTTTTCTCTCTTTTGTTTCTGGCGTTTGATGTGAAATAATGTTTTTATTATTTTTTTGTACCCCGTCGATTTCGCGCGCCACTGTGTTCTGGATAGCATTTTAAAAAATCAAGCTTAATGATACACAGTTTTATTTGAAAATTTTGTTTGTATGTGCAATAATAACGGTGATAAATAGTGAGATGGACAATAAAAGAACGAGAAGACATAAAACAAGAAGAATATATAGAAAAGTAACGCGTTATTACTTTAAAAATAACGCGTTACTTTTGAAAAGTAACGAATAAAAAGTAACGGTAACGTATATCTAACGCGTTACTTTTTAGCAAAACTAACGGTAAAGTAACGCGTTACTTTTTTTTGAGTAACGCCCCAGCTCTGCTTAATAGTGACATCTTTGGCAACAATTGTTTCTTATTTTCGTAGAATGGGCTATGAAACACAGTCTATGGGGACACGCGTTATTCTTAGCTAGTAAATTAGATAAAAGAACGTACGCTAACGTTATGATGAGATTCGCTAACGGTTTAACGATGAACGATCCGTTACAGACACTTTATCAGTTGTTGTCTGGGAAAATGCCTGCTGCAGTGACGGTAAGTTTTAATTAATTTAGTAATTTTGTTTATTTATTGTCTTATTTTAGTGTGTTTCTGATGAAAAATGGGGTGATTGGAGACCCCATTTAGCTATGATTTTATCGAACTCTTCTCAACGTCCGGAATTAAATTGTAAAGCGATTACAACTTTGGGAGATACTTTAAAACATAGAGGAAATTTATATGCAGCCCAATTTTGTTATTTGATGGCACAGGTACCGTTTATAATGTATATAAAAAAATTGTATTATATATATTTTTCGTTTAGGTCGGTTTTGGAAATTATGATAATCCAGAGACTAGATTGGTTTTATTAGGCGCTGATCATTGTAAAAATTATCCATCTTTTGCTACAAACGAATCCATTCATATGACGGAAATTTACGAATTTGCTTGTGGATTAAATGATTCAGCATTTGTAATTCCTCATTTCCAGGTAATAACTAACTTTTGCTTAATAATATTAATAATAAATAAAACAAAACTCGTCGTGTACCACATAAATATAATTAAAATTTTAGGAAATAGGGACTAGTTTCAGCTTATAAGCCATACTAAGGTTAAGTAAATGTGATATTTAAAAATAACTAAATTTAAAACAGTAGAAAACAATTCTATGTATGTACTAGGGAACTATAGGGAGGAGAGAAGTATGTCATGAAATTAATAAACCCAATAAGAAATAGTTTGGGTCAATCCCCGAGAGGATAATAAGACAATGGAGGGTTCCTAAATTGGTAGGAATCCATTTGATACCGGGAGAGACCACATGGTTTACATATTCAGTAATTATATCACAAAGGTCACGTTTACTGTGATAATCTATAATATAAGAGGCAAAGTCCTAACTAATTGACTGACTGACAAAGAATCAACGCACAGCAAAATCTACTTATCCCAGAGACTTGAAATGTTGAGAGTATGTTTCTGTTCATAATGTAGACACCCACTAAGAAAGAATTTTACGAAATTTTCATTTTAAGGGGTAGAAAAGGGTGAAAAACAGTGGCTTACATAAAATAAGTATATGTTGACGCACTTACTCGGACTAAAATAGAGAGAATAGGAAAAAATAGGGATAGTAAAGAAAAATTTCAAAAAATAGAGAAAACAGGAAAAATAGCGATTGTGAAAAATAGGTGTGTGAATCAGAGTGAATGGATTTAGTAGATTTGTGGACTTGTTGTAATAGAAGTTTGGTTCAAAAAATCACACATAAGCTATCGCGTGGTCGAATAATGATTTCGAAGGACCACCCTATAATTATTACACGTTTAGGGGACGTGGGACAATAAAACATATCGTCCTGCTTTCTGATAAGATTTAATCAGCAAGCTTTAAACGTTAAAGGTTAACACATAAATTTACAATAATTAAACAATGTTTATCTAATAGTAAACAACAACAATTAAACAGAAATTCATCTACTAGTAAACGATAACAATTAAATAGGTAATGTTTGATACAGTACATTTAAATGAAAGTAAGAACAAGACATAAATAGTTCCGAATATAGTACAATACATTTAACAACAGCTCATATAACAAAGATATAATTACAGAAAAACGGTTTCCATAAGAGGAGCTCTCCCTTGGTATATCCTGGACCGTGTCCTAAGGAATTCTAAATTGTTCTATTAAGTTTGGCAACACCGCTCTCATGCACGATGATCCATATGATTGATTAATTATAAAATAGACCCGTGGTCTTTGCATATTTGTAATAAAATGGAAAAAGATTGAAGTGGAAGAGAGGGTTGTCACGGTGCTCACCTTGGCGGGAACCGTTGTTGAGAAAAAAGAACTAAACAGTGGCGTAGCAGGGTTTCAAAAGTTAAAGTGATTTTAACAATAGGGAAAGAGAAAAAAATAGAGCAAAATAGGAAAGAATATGATAAAATAGAAAAAAAAACAATGAAAACCAGGATAAAAATGGAAAAAATAGGAAAATAAAAAATTGGGAAAAACGTAGAAGAATGGAGAAACGTTAAGGGAAATACGAAAAAATAGGGAAATTTTAAAACAATAGGAAAAAATAGTGAAAAATGGAAAAAAAAATTGAAAAATAATGAAACATAAGGAAAAATAATAAAAAATAGGGAAAAATAACTAGGAAACATAGAAAAAATAGGCGAAAATAGGGATAAAATGCGAAAAATTATGAAAATTTGGGAAAAAATGGGAAAATTTAGAAAAAATATTTATAATAGGAAAAAAAGTACAAAATAATAGTGATAAATAGGGAAAAACAATATAATAATGAAAAATATAAAGAAATATGAAAAATTGGAATAAATATGAAAAATTGGGTAAAATAGGGAAACAGATAAAAATTTGGAAAATAGTTAAAAATAGAAAAAAAGTAGGGGAAAATAGGAAAAAAATAGGGAAAAAATAGAGAAAATAGGGCAAAATAGGAAAAAATCAGAAAGAGAAAATAGGAAAATTAGAAACAAATAGAGAAAAATCTGGAAAAATGGCTGAAAATAATGGAAAAAGGAAAAACAGACAATAATAAGGATAAATATAGAAAACAGAAAAAATAATAAAAACAGTACAATTACGAAAAATTTGGGAAAAATAGGAAGAAATCAGGGCAAAATAGGAAAAAATCATAAAAAGAAAATACGAAAATTAGAGATAAATAGAGAAAAATCTGGAAAAATAGGACAAATAGGGAAAAATGGCCGAAAATAATGAAAAATAATAGAGATAAAAATGGAAAACCAGGAAAATATAATCAAAAACAGGAAAATTACGAAAAATTTGGAAAAATAGGAAAAAACGGCATAATATGGAAATTAGAGATAAATAGAGAAAAATTGGGAAAAATTGGAAAAAACCGGGCAAAATAGAGAAAAAAATGGCAAAAACTGAAAAAACCCAGAAAAAGAAAATTGGAAAATTAGAAAAAATCTGAAAAAATAGGACAAATAGTAATAGGGAAAAAATACAAAAAATAATGAAAAAGGGAACAGAGCAAATAATAGAGATAAATGTGGAAAAACAGAAACATGAAAAATAGGAAAAAACAGGGCAAAATAGAGAAAAACTCGAAAAAAACAGGAAAAGTCCAGAAAAAGAAAATAGGGAAATATTAAAATCTGGAATAATAGGGATACATATGGGAAAATATTGAAAAATATGGGAAAATAAGAAAAAATAGGCAAAAATTGATAAAAATAGGGACAAATATGGAATAATAGGGATACATATGGGAAAATATTGAAAAATATGGGAAAATAAGAAAAAATAGGCAAAAATTGATAAAAATAGGGACAAATATGGATAAACAAAAAAAAAATGAAAAACGGGAAAAATAGGAAAAATAAAGAAATTATGGAAAAATAGAGAAGAATAGGGAAAATTATAAAAAAATCGGTTGTGTTGCCCCAAAACTTTCCCGACGAGTACCTACGAATACTTTTTCAGATATTTAATGTTAAGTTTCAAATTTTGACATTTTTTATTTTTGACAGGTGACAGTTGGAGAAATTATTTTAACCGTTCTAAATAGTTTTTCAAGGGCTTTCAAATGACTTATTGCATGTCCAATTCCATGACATATTGCATCTGTCATTTTTTGATAGTGACACTCACGTTTGACAGATGTCATAAAAAAATTAATGAGTTCTTCCCACGCGTAACCCAAACCCATATACCAAATTTCAACTCAATCGGATTAATGTTTTGTCAGATATTTAATGCTAAATTTTCAAATTTTGACATTTTTTTATTTTTGACAGATGACAGTTGGAGAAATAATTTTGACTGTTCTAAATAGCGTTTTTCAATAGTTTTCAAATGACATATTGCAAGTCAAATTCCTTGAGATATTGGATCTATCATTTTTTTGATAGTGACACTTCCGTTTGACAGATGTACAAAAACTAATGGGTTCTTCCGACGGGTAACCTAAACCCCTATACCAAATTTCAGCTCAATCGGATTAAAGGTGTGGCCTCTATCGAGGAAGAATACACTCACACAGACAGACATCTATTCACTTAGTATACTCTATTTTTATGTGGTACCTGACTTCGAGTTTTATTTCATTTATTGATCACTGGACCACATTTAAGATATGGATAACCTTATAGATATTAATAATACTTTTCCAGGTATACAAATACCTTTTGGCTACAAGATTAGTCGATCGAGGTCTTGTAGAAAAATCGCTGGCGTATTTAGAAAAAATCTCATCGTTTATAACCACGAATCCGACTTTAGTTCAAGCTTCTTTCGTCGATAACGTTTATAATTTGGCCGATAGATTGAAATTCTACGATCTCGTTGGAGAAGTCGAAGATGAATCGGAATTCGGGGGCATATTAGAGACCAATCGTCCAGACAATTCGTGGTTAATGGATCTGAAAAACGTTCAAAATGATTTCCAAGCCGGATTGATATCGCATCAGAGCATACAAAATTTGGATAGTTACACTGAAACTGAACCCGTTCAACCTAGTTACGAACCTGGCGGAGATGTAGCTTGGCAACAACAGTACGATCAACAATATCAGCAAAATGTTGTTCAACAACAAGTCTGGCAACCGGAGCAACCACAACAATCTGCTCAAGTCGAATATCAGGATCCGCAACAACAATTGCAACAACAAAATGGTAAAGTATTTTTTTTATTTATTTTTTACAGCTTATTTTTTGTTGTTTGGTAACTTAATTCTTCTAACATTCACAGTCTTATTATTATTTGTTATTTTTATTCACAATTTGTAATTTCCCACGCTTCTGGCGTGATTACTATTTTGAACTACAGTAGAACTGCTAATTATCGGATCATTAGGAAGGGGGAAGGGACGACAATGTCATAGAAGTACCGTTCTTACGGGGTCACGAAGACATATTAAATGCTGTAATAAAACATCTATTGAACAATTTATTTATTTTTATTAAATAGCTAAGTATCTAGATGACATTTTGTACACAAATATGCAAAAACTATAAATGGAAATACAGAATTTATTAGGAAGTGCTACGCCTATGTCTACATAACCATCTAATTAAAAGCATTTTTTTATGAAAAACTGTTTTAACACTGTTTGAAACAGTTTTTCAACCATTAATGACGTCACACTTGATTCTGGTTCAAAACGTTTTGAAAGCGTCTCAAAGACCGTTTCATTTCGGTAAACTGTCAAAAAATCTTATCTCACTTCACTTTCAATGTGCTATTTTTGTGTTGTGATCTATTTATTTTTTTATTTTTAAATAGTTCAGAAAAATGGAAGAAGAGATGGTAGAACTAATTTTAGGAAAATTTCTGCTCATTGTCAATGAAAAACAATCATAAGTAATTGACTATTATATTCTGAACGTTTCTTTAAACCATTTTAGGTGACAGTAGTTCAAAAAAATAAACAATTGCCAAATGAGGAACCTGTTGCCTCTACCTCCAGAACCCAGACAGATACTGATAAAGCGGCCACAATGTATTTTTTAGCTCTACAAAAAAACTAAATTACAAATTTTCTGATAAATGTACAGCCAAAAATTCTCTCTGATTAGAAATTGCACAAAATATGAATGCAGTTGGTTTTTCACAAAATGTTGGTTTTTCACAAAATTCACAACACCCATTTTAATTTGAATTTTTGGCGGTTTTAGAATGACGATTGACGTGCACGTGACGTTTTAAAATGTAACATTTTTTCGGTTCATAAGAGTAGTGACGTCAAGGTAGAAACTGTTTTAAAACGGTTTTTGAAACTGTTTCGTCAAAAAAAAATGCTTTAAATCTATAAAAACAAATAAGGCGTAAAAAGTATCCAGTAACAAAAAAAAGTTTGTGCGTTCTGAACTAAGTTTCTTACGTTATTTTTCCAATTCTAAACGTGATTTAATCTCTCACTTTTCTTCTTTTTTTTCCTTTTCCCGTTTTTTTCTATTTTTGCTTCTTTTTGTCAATTTTTGCCTATTTTCTCTATTTTTATCCATCTCTCTCTTTTTTTTTCATAAATGTACCCTATTTCTTTCTATTTTCCCTGTTTGTAATATTTTTTCCCTATTTGTACTTATTTTTTTTCCTACTTTTTTTAATTTTTTTCTGTTATTCTCTGTTTCCATATTTGCCCTTATATTTTCCAATTTCTCCCATTTTTCCCAATTTTTGCTTATTTTTTTTATTTGTTCCTATTTTTCCCGGTTTCTTTCTATTTTTTCTTATATTTCCCCATTTTTCTCTATTTTTGCTTCTTTTTGTCAATTTTTGCCTATTTTCTCTATTTTTGTCAATCTCTCTTTTTTTTCTTTCATTTTCTTTTCCCTTTTTTTTCCTTTTTTCCTGCTTTCCTATTTTTTCTGTTTTTACTGTTTTCCATAATTCTTCCTTGTTTCTTTCTATTTTTCATAATTTTTCTCTATTTCATTCTAATTTTCATAATTTTCCCCAATTTCTCATAAAATTTTCCCTATTTCTTTCTATTTTCCCTGTTTTTAATATTTTTTCCCCATTTTTCAACTTTTTTTCTATTATTCTCTGTTTCCCTATTTGCCCTTACATTTTCCAATTTCTCCAATTTTTGCCTTTTTTCTCTATTTGTTCCTATTTTTTCTTATATTTCCCTATTTTTCTCTATTTTTGCTTCTTTTTGTCAAATTTTGCCTATTTTCTCTATTTTTGTCTAACTCTCTTTTTTTCTTTCCTTTTCTTTTCTTTCCTTTTTTCCTTTTTTAATGCTTTCCTATTTTTTCTGTTTTTACTGTTTTTCGTATTTTTTCCCTTTTTCTTTTTATTTTTCATAATTTTTCTCTATTTCATTCTAATTTTCATAAGTTTTCCCTATTTATTTTTATTTTCCCTGTTTTTAATATTTTTTCTCTATTTGTACCTATGTTTTCTATTTTTTTCTATTATTCTCCGTTTCCCTATTTGCCCTTATATTTTCCAATTTCTCCCATTTTTTCCCAATTTTTGGCTATTTTCTTTATTTGTTCCTATTTTTCCCGGTTTTTCTCTATTTTTTCTTATATTTCCCCATTTTTCTCTATTTTTGCTTCTTTTTGTCAATTTTTGTCTATCTCTCTTTTCTTTTCTTTCCTTTTCTTTCCTTTCCAGATTTACTTTTTTCTGTTTTTTGTTTTTTATAATTTTTCCATATTTCTTTTATGTATCATAATTTTTCTCCATTTCATTATTTGTCCCGATTTCTTTCTATTTCTCATAATTTTTCCCTATTTTTCCTATTTTTCATATTTTTTCCCTATTTGTGCCTATTTTCCCTACTTTTTTCTATTTTTTCTATTATTCTCAATGTTCGCAATTTGCCCTTATATTTCCCAATTTCTCCCATTTTTCCCAATATTTCCCATTTTTCCCTATTTTTGCCTATTTTCTCTATTTTTCACTATTTTCCCTACTTTTTCCTATTTTACCCTATTTTTCCATATTTCCTTTATTTTTTCCTATTTTTCTCCTATTTCATTTAGATTTCTTTATTTTCTCCATTTTTTCAATTATTCCTTATTTGTCCCTATTTGTATATATTTTTTACTATTTTCACTACTTTTTCCGATTTTCCCTATTTTCTCTACTTTTTCCCATTTCCCTCTATTTTTCTCTACTTTTTCCCTATTTATTCGTTACTTTTTCCTATTTTCCAATTTTTCATTACTCTTCCAATTTTTCCTCACTTTGCCAATTTTCCCTATTTTTTCATATTTTCCCTACTTTTTCCTATTTTTCCCTTTTTTTTTTAGTCAATCCGATTGTTTAGAACGGAAGATATCGTTTGACAGGTACGCACACAGATAGACCTGATGGTGATATTATCAACATTCTGTTTCGCTATTGAAAGTTACTTATTGCTACGGCGTAATTAAATCTAGTTATTTTCTTATTTAGATTTTTCTCAAAATCAATATCCGGATCAACCGCAGAATTATTGGTCGAATCAACAGCAATGGAACGATCAAGCAAATCAATATAATCAAGAAAATGTCGATCAACAAAATTTTTACGGTTCTAACGCTCATATAGAGGTAAGATAATATTAATAAATATATAATTTTGTTGCTTTGCTTCTTAAAAACAAATGTTATTATTTTTTAAGTTGGTAGCATGTACATAACTTACCATTATTGTTACCAACCTTTAAAAAATAAATTTTAATTATACTAATAATTAATTAACAAGAATTTGTTTCATATTGCCAACCTAAAAAATGCATTACAAATTGCTAAATTTGATTTGATTTTTTTTATTTAATACATTTGGATAGTTACTTTTTTATGTTGGTAATATTTTTAGTTACTTTGTTATGTTGGTAATATCTTTGGTTTCAAAACGTTGTTACCATAACAACTGTCATTATTTATAACTTATGAATTAAAAATCAAATGACAATCAAAGTTATATTTGACAACTGAATTATTATTGGAATTATTTCCGGTCAATCCGGAAGCCGACCATCTTTGAATATAAAACAGTCCAAATTTGTAAACTTGTAACAAATTTCATCAAAATCTAGTTAAAAATAAAGAAGATATAATAGTGACCCATATACTGGGTGTTTCGTTAAATTTGCATTTAAAAAACACCATATTTTACTAAACAAAAAAAAACTTCAAATAAAAAGAAATTGTTCAACGAAAACCGTGTACCTCCCTATGGTTTGTGAGTATCGAGATATTTACAGTTAAAATGGATCAGAAAATGTTGGGACATCCGGTATTCTACGTCACATTTATAATACAGTGGCGTTTGTCCGGTTTAAATATGACCGCTAATAACGAAGTTAGACCGTAGTGCTTTTTTGTCGTTGGTTTTGCGCATTATTTTTGTTTACGTATTTATTATACGTCATATTTGGTGTTTTCCGCGTTCAATTCGGACTAACTCTCTCGCTCTTGTACATTGAATCTCTGCATCCTCTCTCTCTCTTTCTCTAACACATTGAATTTCATATCCTGACCACAGTAACTGGATAGACTATCTACGGTCGTGCTTATATTATCTTTATTTATAAATAGACTAGCTGAATACCCGTGTTTACGGAGTCTCGTTAGTATCTAGACGACCGACCTTTTCTTCTATTTTTTTGTTCTTGCCAATTTTGTCCCATTTTTTCCTGTTTTTCCCTAGTTTTCTTTATTTTTCCATATTTTTCAACATTTCTTCTTATTTTTCCCTATTTTTCCTGATTTTCCATATTTTTTCCTGTTTTCCCATTTTTTCTATTTCTCATTATTTTTTCCTGTTTTCCCTATTTGTCCCTATTATTGTCTAGTTTTTCCAATTTTACTTTTTCCATATTTCTCCTTATTTTTCTCAATTTTCCCATATATTTTCCGATTTTCCTGTATAAATTTAACTGTATTTTCCCCATTTCATTTATATTTTTCTAACTTTTTTTCTTTTTTAATATTTTTTTCCTGTCTTTTTATTTTTTCCTGCTTTACATTGTTTTATCCAATTTTCCTTATTTGTTCCTTGTTGTACTAATTTTTTACCATTTTTCTCTATTTTTCCTTATTTTCCCATTTTTTCTATTTTTCCTTCCTCTTTCTGTTTTTTCCTGCTTTCCCTCATTTTATTCTATTTTCCTTATTTTTCTTTATTTGTTTCTATTTGTACTTATTTTCCCCATTTCTCCATATTTTTCCGCATTTATTCCTATTTTCCGTGTTTTTCCCCAATTTTTCACTATGCCTATTTTTCTATTTGTTCATATTTTTCCTATTTTTTATTATTTTTACTTGTTTCTTCCCATTTCTCTCTATTATTTCCTATTGTCTCTTTTTTCCTTATTTCCCTTAATATTTCCCTATTTTGCGCTATTTTCCCAATTTTTCCTTATTCTGCGCCTTTTTTCCATATTTTTCATTTTGCCCAGTTTTGTTTAAAATCTTTCACTATTTTTCTATTTTTTTCCCTATTCACTATTTGTCCCAAATTTCTCTATTATTTACTATTTTGCCCTATTTATATTCGTGTTTTTTTCTTATTTTTCGCAATTTTTTACTATTTCTCTATTTTTTCTATATTTTCCCCTATTTCTTTATTTTTCTCTATTTTTGCCTAATTTTCCCATTTCCTGTTTTCCTGCTTCATTCTATTTTTCTGTTTTCTATTAACTTGTTCTCTTTTTTTATTTTTTCTTATTAATTTATAGGTACTTGTTTTGCCCTTTTTTTGTCCATTTTCCTCATTTTTTCCCATTTTACTTTTTTTCCCATTTTACTTTTTTTCCCATTTTATTTTTCCCTATTTTTCTTTAATTTCCGTATTTTGTCCTATTTTTTTGAATTTTTTCCAATGTTTCACTATTTTCCCTATTTTTCACTAATTTCCCTATTTTCCTTTATTATTCTCTATTAATTTTTTACAATTTTTTATATTTTACTGTTTTTCATATTTCTTTTTATTTTTCCTGTTTTTTATTAGTTTTTCCTGTTTTCTTTATTTTCCCCATTTGTTCCTATTTTTCCATATTTTGCCCTATTTTCCCAATTTTTCTATATTATTTTTGTCCCTATTTGCCCATGTTTTTCTTTATTTTTTCTATATTTTATAATTTTCCCTTTTTTCCCCAATTTTTCCCATTTTTCCTTGTTTTTTCTCTATTTTCCTCCCATTTTTTATATTTGTTTCAATTTTTCGCTATTTTTCCCTTTTTCCCCTATTTTTTCCTAGTTTCAGAACATACTATCAAAATTTCAAGTCTCTGGGTTAAGTAGAGTATTTTGCCGCTTAATATTATAGATTTTGATAAAAATTTGTTACATGCATACTAGATGCAAATTTGGGTTTTTTCATTGATAAATCCAAGATAGCGGACTTCCGGTTTTACCGGAAATGAATTGGAATATATTTTTATTACATAAGTCAAAAATGAAAACCTGCATGACAGCAGTGACAGTTACAATATTTTATTGGTTACCTTTTTTGACACGTGACATGTGACATGTCACAGTAATGATGAAATTAAATTAAGGAGCGGATATCTAGAGGCAAATATTCCCTATTGAGAGACAAAAATGTGCAATTGTTTATTAATAATTAACCCCCGGTTTGATTTGTATAGTAAAGAATTTTTTTTTTTGCGCATAATATGGAATATGGAATATTTGTCTACCGATAACTCCTTAAAATTAGGCCTCAACCGGTTGTTAATTTGCTTTATGTTCCCGCCTTCTCCTTTTCCGGGGACGCAGCCGAAAGAGGTAGACAAACACGTGACCGAAGTAAGTACACCGCTCTCTATGCACGTGGCCACCACCTTACGTAAACGACTAACCACTAACCATCTTCTATTCCCCGACGACGCCATCGAATTGCGCAAAAACACGATTTCATCCCCTCTGGAATTGCGCAAGTTTAAACACACGATTATATCACCAGACGAAGCTATCGAGTTGCGCAAGTTCAGAAAAGAGCGCAAAAGCGCGCTGAACTCGAAACAGAGTAGCGTCGAATCCGTCGGACATACTAGGAGTTGTTCATCGCACGAAAGTAGCGATTTGGAAGTTGAAACTTACATCGGAAGACGTAGACAAAAGAATATATCTTATAGAGATGAAGAAAAATCGCAATTGATCTGTTATAAGGATAATACTAAAGTTATAACTATAAAAAACGATTCTAGACACACCAGATACAACACTTTCGATATAAAATGCGACGATAAAAAAGGAAAATTAATGAAATATAAATCTTTAGATATACCAGATAATAAAGCCGTTATAAAATATTTGGAACCGAAAAGTAAAGTGTCTATATCGGCTGAAGATTTCACTTCCGATTACAAACTCACGAAATTCGATAAGAAAAAGCACAAGCACGATATAATTACCGATACGGTGGACGCTTGGGCGAAAAAGGGGGGACGTTACGTGTTTTCTAACCTAAAAAATTCAATTTTTAAAACCGCCGATAAAGAAAAGGAAGTTTTGTTTAAACCTTTAGTGTTCGGCGGCACGTATCCCATTGATTTTCCAACGTTCGAAAACAGAAGGGATACGAAAGAGCGACAAACGAAATTTAACAATAGAGTTAATAAAATTAAAAGCGTCGGTGGTTGTCAAATGAGGGAGTACGGACCTGCTAGAACGTTTGATATAGATCAACCTATTTAGAGCTTTATTTGTAGATGTGTTAAACTCTATGCAAAATGGCTCAGACATGAAAAAAAAATTATTGTTAGGTGGCTGGGTAAAGTAATGTGATTCCTAAAGGATGAAACAATTTTTTTGCCATCTTCAGTTTTTTTGTGACTTGTCATTTTGCATGAGGTAGTTTTTTAGAAACGTAGATATAAATTTCTCTAAGGATGGGACTCTTTTTTTTTAATAATAATAATAAACTGCACTACGTAACTAAATGTGATATTTTTATCGGTGACCCAATATCAGTATTTTTTTTTAAATTATTCATTTTTTATAATTGTTTATTTATGCCGTGGTCTTTTTTTGTTATTACTTTTAAATCGACTGGAACTGCGGCAACCATCTTCAGTAGCGTGGATCAGTATCAACTGAAACTGAATCCTTCGCTTCGAGTGTACCATTTATAGGTTTGTTCCTATAGAGTAAGAAACCCGTCGTGATTCTGCGCAGTGGACAAAAAGTGTTCCAGCAAATGTTACCAACTGATTGCAAATTACAAATTGGCTGTTCCAACATAAATTCTTATTCATCAGATAACTATCAGCAAACCGATTATTCTCTGATTGACCGTCAGGAGTGTGCGCAATAGCGAAAGAAATCACGAGAATTTGCTTAGAGGTTATGTTCAGGGTTGTTCAATGTAGCACAATTGTGCCAAAAGTGGCACTTTCATCTATGGAGTGGCACCAGAGCACGCACTATTGAAAAATAGACCAAAACGAGCACTATTTCGTTCTGACATTTTTGGCCTGCAATGAGTTTTGATGACAGCACGATGTGAAAGAATTTTTGTAGACTCATATAGAATATCCTTTTATTTATGTTCGAATGATAAGTTTTATTTCTTTTGGGTTCAATGTTTTTTTTATAAAATATTTCTTGTTTTGTTATTAAATATATTTATTGATTCGAATATGACCTTAAATATTCTTGAGGTTTTTCTTTTCTTTCTTCTCCAACGGAAACTTGTAGTCAGAAGATTTGCTCCAAAAAAATAGTTTAGTACAAATAAAAAGCACTATTGTGGTCCAAAGGAAAAAACAAAACTTGTTCCAAAGAGAAAACGCTTGGTCCAAAAAAACGTGCTTCAGGAAAAAACGTAGTCCAAGAAAAATCCCTATATAACGAGGAGACGAAATATAATTTGCAGCACAGACGATATATACTTCATTGTTTTGGCTGTAGAGACAAATAGAGAGAGAGAGTTGGTAGCATGGGATAGATATTTTATAGTAATACCTTAAAGAGAGGGAGAGCTAGAGAACGGATATGAAGCGAGCTGAAATCAGATATTCCGAGTAAAGGAATAATAAAAATACAGGGTGGCACAAAAAACGTAACAAAATGTTTGAAATCGTGCCATCTGTGGGTCGAACAAAAGATTCAAGTTATTACAATCGAATGGAATCTGCTATTTTATGACGATAGCGATGAAAACGTGATCAACTTGAGTGACACCATTGGGCACTATTTTGTGACCAACTTCAGCACAATCAAAAGTTCATCGTGAACAACCCTGGTTATGTTATTTCGTTATTTGTTGTTTGACCTCTCTGATATTTCTTTGTTCTGTGTGTTATTTGTGCATTTTAAAGTTAATATTTTAAATATTAACATTAGTGATTCGGATTCTTCAGAATTTTTATTTACTGAAACAGACAGCGATTTTGAACTTTTAGTTGAAGAAAGAGAAAAACCAAAAAATAAAATTTTTTTCGAGGAAGTGATTCCACTTTTCAACGAAGTTGAATTTATGGAACATTTCCGCCTATCAAAAGAAGTGGATCCTCAAATTTCAGAAAGGTTTGCTGAAAGTAATTATTATAAAAAACAGTCTGGTCCATATGGAAAATTAAATGCTCTACAACACACCTATATATTTCTGTGGTTTGTTGGACATCAAACAGCCAGTTTCAGAGACGTTGCCGATAGGTTTGACATAACAGAATGATTTATTTCTTAAGCAACTTGTCACCAGAAATTATTAGTGGCCGGATGAACAGCAACAAGTTAAAATTGAAACACATTTTCGAGCAAAAAATGGATTTCCTGGAATAATAGGTGTTCTAGATGGCACACATATTAAAATAGATAAACCTTTGGAAGATGCCGAGTCATACTACAATAGAAAAAAGTTCTATTCAAGTATGATAGGCCAGTAGAAATGGACAGTGAACGATTTACGAATTTTAGTATTCATAAATGTTGAAAGAACACTAGACTTGTATTTTTTTTAATGACATCGAAGGACCAAACTCTTTAGGTAGGAGTTAAACCAAAATAAAAACAATATTTGAAATAGGAATGTATTTTTATTCCATTTATTCCAAGTACTAACATATACAATAATAGACATTAGTATGAACTGAAACATTGATATTATTAATTTTAAAAGAAATATGAATTATTTGGTATTTTCTGGATAATATTCCAGTGAAATTTATCCAGACAGAATATGCCAAAAATTTAACAATAATTACAAAAGTTTTAAAACTTTAATAAAGTGAAGAGTACATTCGTCTGATTTTGCAACCCTTTTTTCTGAACGGAAGATGTTGAAAATCTGGATTTAATGAATTTTTGCAATGTCAGAGCGGATAAATTTACAAAAGTTCTGCAAACTTTTGAAAAATAGCAATTTACATCTTCTGATAAATTTGCGACCATTTAAACAAAACGGAAATGTATGTTTTATCAAAAATAATGTTTTTCTTCCATGAAAATTCCAAAAGTTCTGCAAACTCGAAGAAATAAGTAAAATAATTTTCTGAAAAAGTGTTTTAATTTGCAACCTCATGCATGAAACGGAAAATAATTTTTTTCATAAAATTTAATTTTTTTATTAAAGTAAGTTTCGGAATAATTCCAAAAGTTTTTAATTAGGGTTGCAAATGAAGATATTCTTAATAACAATATTTTTATTAATTTGCAACCTCACCTGTAACACGGAAATGAGTATAAAATCAAAAAAAAAATGCATATTTCCACTCTACCAAAAAAAGCAAAAGTTCTGCAAACTTTCGAAGCTGAAAAGAATAGCGGTATATATCCTAATAAAAATTTGCAACAATTTGAACCAAGCGGAAATGTTTGTTTTATCAAAAAAATAAATTGTTTCTCATCCTTATTTTTCGATAAAAATTCCAAAAGTTCTGTAAATTCGACAAAATAACTAAAATAATTTTCTTAACAATTGTTTTAATTGCGTCAAGCGGAAATTATATTTTTTCATAAAATTGCCCGCAGTAAGTAAATGAGAATAAAATCGAAAACAAAAATAATTTCGTATTTGTACTTTCCCAAAAAAGCAAATGTCCTGCAAGTCTGTCAATTGGTGGCAGTACAATAATTTTCAATATATTTTATAATCCGGAACATTGTGAATTTAACAAAAATAGTATATGAAGGTATAAGTGGATATAAGGTCCTTATAACACGCGCGATTTTTCGAGCACGACGACGCAGGCATATGATACGCAGGCTAGGACTTCTCATAAAAAGTACATTTCTTTAAAGTACCCAAGAACATTTATAAGACGTTTTTCTATAGAGCAACTTACATAAACGTTTAAAAAACGTAAAACCTTCAGACTTTTTCTTAAAACATGCTTTTGAGGACTTAAACAAAACGTTTATGTTTGTGGTTTTAAAAACGACTCAAATAAAACGTTTAAAAAACGTCCCTTTTATGATTATTTCTCAAAACATACTTTTACAGACATAAAAACAACGGTTTTTGGACGTTTTTTACAGTGGGTATAAAAAACGTTCAAAAAACGTAACTTTCTGACTTTTTCTCAAAACATACTTTTGAGCACCTAAACAAAACGTTTTAGAACGTTTTTACTGGTTGTTTTAAAAACGACTTAAATAAAAAGTTTTAAAAGCATCCCTATTGTGACTTTATAAAAAACTTTTTGACATGGATGTTAAAAACCATTTAAATACTAGATGTTTTTTTATCGTAGGTTTTAAAAACGTCTGAGTAGTGTAGCTTAGAAAAAGTTTTTTAAATTTATGATTTCGACATATTTTGTACGTTTCTTTATGTTCCTTTTAAAAACGTTCTTGCACAAACATTTATAAAACGTTTTATTTTGATCCTCGGACGTTCTGACGTTAAATGGAGCATAAAGAAACGTCAATCGGACCTTTTGTGCTATTAGGGTATGTCACGGAATTCGACTAGTAATATGTCATTGGAAAGCTGATGAAAAATTCTATTCAGAACACTCAAAATTATTTCTCCAACTGTCACCTGTCAAAAGTAAGAAAATGTAAAAATTTAAAACTTAACATTAAATATCTAAAAAAGTATCCGCCCCTGGATACTCGTCTGGAAAGTTTTGGGGCGATGCAACTGATTTTTTGGCTTTTTTAGTCCATTTTTTGCCTTTAATAAGCCTTTTTTTCTTTTACCCTTTCCATTTTTGCTTTTTTTGCCGTGTTTTTGCCTTTATTTTGCACTTCAAGCATTTCATGCCTCCACAGGATGCGACAACTCTGTTGTTATGAGCGAATGTCGGAAAAAGTTATTGTGCTCTGGAAAAATCTTTTCTATGTAACTCTTGGGGTGGCAAGAGCCAAAAAAGCGCGCGCAAATACATATAAATCGCACACTCGAAGCGAAGGATGGTTCACGCCATTGAAGATGGTTGCCGCAGTTGAAGTCGAAACGTATATAAGTAATAATGAAATAAGACCACGGCATAATAGCTCTGAAATAAACAATTACATTAACGCCAGCCATAAAAGCATACATTTTTTTTGCAAAAAAACTTGATTGTAATAATTATTTTAACAATTTATTTATTTTTACATGTCAAAAATGGGCTTTTTGGGCTTTATAAATATTTTCTATTCACAATTTTTTTTCTTTTTTACAAGGCGGTGCTTTTAGTATAAATTTTCTTCACACATTTTTATTTTAATACTTTGGATGTCGCATTAAATTTCATGATGGCGACCAAAGCGTTAATTGATCGAAATTTCGCCTTGCATAAACCTTTTAATCGCTTTAAACGTGATAATTTTGTTTCTATATACAAGAAACGTCTTTATTGTTAATGTTATTGTTAAATGTTGACACGTGTGATGGAACTTCAATGGTTTTAAATTTTTTAACCCGCATCCCAATTTTTCGTCGTTTTATTAAAATTTATAGCTAAAAAATCGAGTCAAAGACAAAATATTGCTCATGTTTGCTTGATTTTGACTAGTATTTTTTATTCATATATTGAGACATACTGTATATTTCATGATACATTTTTATTAGAATAACGATAAGATTTTCAGGAATGAAATAAGGAAAAAGAAGATTATTCATTTTAAAAAAAAATTGTATATTCGACGTTGAAAAATGTTGAAAAGATTATTAAAATTTTTTGAAAATATAATTTTGAAAATTTGAGAAATGAAGAATAACAATTTGGAAAAATAAGAAAACAACATAAAAAAATGAGAAAATAGTAAAAAAAATTCCATTTTTTTCGATTTTTCCTGGATTTTTCAGATTTTTTTAAATTTCTTGACATTTATATTTTAGCAATTTTTACCGATCTTTCAGATTGTACAAAATTTTTACGAATTTCTCAAACTTTTTTTTATTTCCTTTTTTTCCTGAGTTTATTCGATTTTTTGTAATGTCGCGAATTTTTCAATTGTTTCCAATTTTTTGAATTTTTCCCATTTTTTGTCTATTTTCCTTATTTCCTCTATTTATCCAATTTTTTTCTGAGTTTTCTTGAATTTATTTGTTTTTTTTTTTGAAATATCTCTTTTTTTTAATGTTCTCCAATTTTTTCCCTTTTATTTCCAATTTTTTCCACTTTTTTTCCAATTTTTCACAATTTTTCCCTATATTTCTCCATATTTCCCTATTTTTGCTAATTTCTCAATTTTAAGAATTTTTTCCGATATTTTTTTTTCGATCTTTCCTGGATTTTCCAATTTTAATTTTAAATTTCTCGATTTTTCAGTTTTAGTCGATTTCTTCGATTTTTTTTCGATTTTTACAATCTTCGACTTTTTCTGAATTTCTCAAACTTTTTTTTATTTCCGATTTTTCTGAATTTATTCGATTTTTTGTAATGTCGCGATTTTTTCAATTGTTTACATTTTTTTCCTTTTTGTTCAATTATTTTCAATTTTTCACAATTTCCCCCTATACTTCCCAATTTTTTCCTAATTTTCTCTATTTTACAATTTTTTTTTTCGATTTTTTGTGATTTTTCCTGAATTTATTTGATTTTTGTTTGAAATGTCTCATTTTTTTTTAATTTTTTTTCCAATTTTTTCAACTTTTTCAATTTTTTTTTTCCAATTTTTCACATTTTTGTTTTCTAATTTTTCCCCATATTTCTACATGTTTTCCTATATTTGCTAATTTCTCTATTTTGCCAAATTTTTTTTCGAAATTTTCTGATTTTTCTTGAATTTTTTAATTTTTATTTCAAATTTCTCGATTTTTTCGGTTTTACTCGATTTTTTTAATTTTTTTTTTTCGATTTTTCCAGTTTTTTCCCACCTTTTCGATTTTTTCTGGGTTTGCCAAACTTTTTTTGTTTTTTAAGATTTTTCCTGGATTTATTCTTTTTTATTTATTTTTTTGAAATGTCCGTTTTTTTCCATTTTTTCACATTTTTTTCAAAATTTTTCTCCCTATTTCTCCATGTTTCAGTATTTTTGCTAATTTCTCTATTTTGTCAATTTTTTCCAATTATTCTCGATTTTTTCGGTTTTACTTGATTTCTTCGATTTTGTTTTTTCGATTTTACCAATTGTTTCTAATCTTTTCGATTTTTTCTGATTTTCTCAAACCTTTTTTTTATTTTTTCCGATTTTTCCTGAATTTATTCGATTTTTTGTAATGTCACGATTTTTTCAATTGTTTCCAATTTTTTCCATTTTGTCCATTTTTTTTCAATTTTTCCCAATTTTTCGACATTTCCCAAATTTTTCCCAATTTTTTCCTAATTTTCTCCATTTTTCCATTTTTTTTTTCGATTTTTTCTGTTTTTTCCCTGAATTTATTTGATTTTTTATTTTGAAATATCTCAATTTTTTCCTTTAATTTCCAATTTATTACACTTTTTTCAAATTTTTTTCCAATTTTTCACAATTTTTTTTAATTTTTCTACATGTTTTCCTATTTTTGCTAATTTCTCTATTTTGGCAATTTTTTTTCGGTTTTACTCGATTTTTTCTTAATATTTTCCGATTTAACCTGGATTTTTTTTTAATGAAATGTGGATTAGTTTTCAATTTTTTTTCATTTTTTTCCTTTTTTTTTCTAATTTTTCATTTTCCCAATTTTTCTTTGTTTTTCCTATTTTATTCAAATCCTGAAGGAATCCGAGCTACTCGAAACTCAACAAAAATATATAATAAAGATAAAATAACACATTTAAACAAAATATGACATACGAATTGACACATAACAGTGTACCAACCTAAATTAAAAGTGCATGAGTTGGGAGTGTCTAATCAACCTTAGTATCATCCATTAAAAAAAAAAACGAAAAATTGTGGTTAAAAAATTCCAAACCGATTAAATAAATAAACACTACATGTCTTGTACCATAGTTTATAGCAGTGGTTCCCAAAGGTTTGATACAAAATAGGAAACCGTAAATAAAATTCTTACCGTTTGGGAAATACTGGTTTATAGTAATAGAAAATATTGTTAACGGGTTTATGGTATATAAATCGTGGATAAGAATCATTTATTTTTTTGTCAAATTTACAAGCTTGTATGTAACTTTTTATGTTCAATAAAAGTGTGGTAAACCAATATTTGTAGTCTTTAAATTAAACCTTATGTACTTTACACATTTTAATAAAAAAATGAGATTTTTTTTATAAAAAAAATCTCATTTGTAGATATAGTGCACAACTTTTTAGCTGGTACTAAAATTTCGTTGCTTTAAATATTTCCACTGTAAAAAAATTGGATTGGTAGAATAAAGAATTTATAATCTTAATTTTTTTTCGTTCTATACGTTTTTTAAAGAGAAATTGTTTTCGTCCTTTTAAAGACGATAATTTTAATCACTCAAGTTAAAATATTTGACAAGTATGACATGACAGTTCTGACGTTTAATTTAAAAATGACAGTATAATTACACTAAATTGACAAGTATGACATGACAGTTCTGATGTTTGATATAAAAATGACCATGTAATTATACCAGTTTGACAAGTATGGCATGACAGTTCTGACGTTAACTTCAAAAATTACAGTGTACACTAATGTGACAAATATGACATGACAGTTCTGACGTTTAATTTAAAAATGACAGTATAATTACACCAAATTGACAAGTATGACATGACAGTTCTGATGTGTGATATAAAAATGACCATGTAATTATACCAGTTTGACAAGTATGGCATGACAGTTCTGACGTTAACTTCAAAAATTACAGTGTACACTAATGTGACAAATATGACATGACAATTCTGACGTTTAATTTAAAAATGACAGTGTAATTACACAAATTTGACAAGTTTGACATGACAGTTTTGACAAATACCATGGTGATTCTTTAAGGAAAAAAATATTTTATCCCGTCCTTTGATTTTCTCATTTCTCTAGTCCTAATCGGCTGCTATTGTTATTACCAAAAATCACCATTTTCTGAAATAAATATGTTTGGTATGACCTTACTTGTCAAAATATTTGACAAGAATGACATGACAGTTTATAAATTTTTAGATTGATTCGGTTTTCTACCAATCTATCTGCACGGTTATATAATATAGTAAATTGTCGCTCTCTGTACTGTTTCCCAGGATTTCCCTCAGCCACAGATTTCCCTGCCTAATAGTTACGAGGAGAAAAAGACAGAAAATAAGGAAGAAAAATCTTCTAGTCCAACGAAACCTGCGAAACCGCTAGAACCGGAAAAAACTCAAAGTACTGGATGGTTTGGCGGGATTTTTAGCAAATTGGCGTTAAAACCGAAAAACCAGATGAAGTTACCAGATGACAAGAATCCAAAGGTAAAAAAAAATGTACTAAATGTTTTTAAATCTTATGTTTGGTGTTTAACCAAATTAATATTTTTAATCCGGCTCCAAGGACCACGTATTTATTTGCAAAACTATATGTGGTCCTTCGAGCCGGATTGAAGAGAAAAAATTCTAACTATCATAATATTTAAAATGGGAGTTAAACTGATAACTGGGTTTTATCGAGTGAAATTTGTTAAACAAGTCGTAGACGAGTTGTGATTTTTATGATCAACGACGGAGATGATACTGTGAACCAATTTTGAATAGAATCTGTAAATGATCATAAATATCGTCCACCATCTTGATGTTATTATTTTTCAAAAACAGGTGATTATCTATTCTCAAATGTGGTAAAATTATTCATAGAATAATAAAACTCGAAGTCATACCACACGAAATATATTTAACCAATCAACAGATTAAAAGGCGAGGGCGATTTGTTTCGGCCAAACAATGGCCATCATCAGACAGAGAATATAATAATAAGTTAAATAACACAGGTATGAAAATGGTTAAATAACCAATAATCAAACATTTTGAAGAAATGAATACGTTAAAATTATTACGAAGTTAAAAAAATAAAAATTATTAAAGGATTAGAAAAAACATGAATTTTTTTAAACCTCGCATAGAGGTAAAAAATTTCATGTTTTTTCTAATTATTTAATAATTTTTATTAACGTATTCATTTCTTCAAAATGTTTGATTATTGGTTATTTAACCATTTTCATATCTGTGTTATTTAACTTAAATGTGCATATTCTCTACCTGATGATGGCCATTGTTTGACCGAAACATGTCGCCGTCGCCTTTTAATCTGTTGATTGGTTAAATATATTTCATGTGGTATGACTTCGAGTTTTATTATTCTATGGTTATTAATTTTGACAAAAAATTCATATTCTCCGACCCAAAAACCCCCAACATACCAATTTTGATTAGAATCGGTAAATACTTATAAATATCATCCGCCATCTTGATTTTATTAATTTTAACAAAAAATTCAAAATCTCCGACCCCAAAAATCCGCTTTTGTACTTAATATATGACAAAAATAATCATTTTCTGCTTAATCTGGCTCGAAGGACCACATATTTATTTGTGAAACTAGTAGGCGACGAATAATTTTTTATACCCAACTTTTTAATTAAAATAAATCTGTGGTCCTTCAAGCCGGATTGAACATTATAATTTAAAATCGGAGTTAAATTAAAATATTTAATTCTCGAAAATCATCTGATAACTAGTTTTTACCGAGTGAAATTTGTAAAACAAGTCGTAGACGAGTTGTCATTTTTATACATCGTATGGGACGAAGCTACAAATTTTGGTCAAACTTGACGGAGATGATACTGTGAAAAAAAATTGAATAGAATCTATGAATGATTATAATTATCGTCCGCCATCTTGATGTTATTAATTTTGACAAAAAAAATTCATAATCTACCACCCAAAAACCCCTTCTTGTATTTATTTGATATACGACATAAAAATAATCATCTTCTGCTTAATCTGGCTCGAAGGACCATGTATTTATTTGCGAAACTAGTAGGCGACGAATAATTTTCCAATTTTTTAACATTTAAAAGAAATCCGTGGTCCTTCAAGCCGGATTAAACATTATAATTTAAAATTAGAGTTAAATTAAAATATTTAATTCTCGAAAATCATCTGATAACTAGTTTTTACCGAGTGAAATTTGTAAAACAAATTTTTATACATCGTATGGGACGAAGCTACAAATTTTGGTCAAACTTGACGAACATGATACTGTGAAAAATTTTTGAATAGAATCTGTGAACGATCATAATGGGGTGCTTTTTTCTGATTTTTTTTACTTTAATATGTTTATTACCCCTCTTGACGAGCATAGAACAGAATTTGGGAATTTTTTTGACGTTCAGTGCCCTTAATTTTAAATATTAAATATATGTGTGATGTCTTAAGGAAGCAGAGAAAACAGTATCCTGTAATTACTTTTAAATCCATGAATTCTCTATTTCTCTAAAGATGGCGCTACAATCGACGTTATTTATTCACTATATTCTTACTTTTTAGTATAAAATTCCTTATAATTATTATGTCACAATGTTTAACAATAGTATTTTTACTAGTTTTTGAAAAACTAGAACAAATACGTAACTCCGACGCTAACTCCCCCTTGCGATGATTTAGAGTATTGAAATGTAATGGTTTATTACTGACACATCACAGAAAACTGTCGGATATAACCTGAATTCAGATAAATCACCGTGGCGCCATCTTTCGCATATTTTTTTAACTGATCTACCTTAAGTCGTCACAGATTTTATTTTTTTTTTACTTTCCCGACCCACCTACTAGAAGGGAAAGTATTGTGAACGAGCCAAAAAAAAAATTCCGAGATAAAAACGGAAATATCCATTTTCGGGTCCCCTGAGACGATTAAGACCATTTTCACATGGAAGTCTGTCTGTCTGTCTGTGTGTATTCTTCCACGATAGCGGCCACACGTTTAATCCGATTAAGCTGAAATTTGGTATAGGGGTTTGGGTTACCCGTCGGAAGAACCCATTAATTTTTGTACGACATCTGTCAAACAGAAGTATCACTATTAAAAAATAACAGATGCAATATGTCACGGAATTGGACATGCAATATGTCATTTGAAAGCCGTAGAAAAACTCTTTTCAGAACAGTCAAAATTATTTCTCCAACTGTCACCTGTCAAAAATTAAAAAATGTCAAAATTTGAAACTTCAGCATTAAATATCTGAAAAAGTATTAATCCGATTGAGCTGAAATTTGGTATATGGGTTTGTGCTATCTGTCGGAAGAACCAATTAGTTTTTGTACGAGATCTGTCAAACGGAAGTATCACTATTAAAAAATAACAGATGCAATATGTCATTTGAAAGCCCTTGAAAAACTCTATTGAGAACAGTCAAAATTATTTCTCCAACTGTCACCTGTCAAAATTTAAAAAATGTCAAAATTTGAAACTTCAGTATTAAATATCTGAAAAAGTATTCGTGGATAACTCGTCGGGAAAGTTTTGGGGCGACACAACCGATTTTTTTAATTATAGGGCGAATACAGGTTTTTTAAAAAATTAAAAAAATATGGGTTAAATATTTATTGGTCAGGTTAGGCAGATTTACCTAAAATTATGCAATTATCCCATTATCGTCCGCCATCTTGATGTTATTAATTGTGACAAAAAATTCATAATCTCTGATCGAAAAATCCCTTCTTGTATTTATTTAATATAGGACATAAAAATAATCATCTTCTGCTTAATCTGGCTCGAAGGACCACGTGTTATAACATTTAAAATAAATCCGTGGTCCTTCAAGCCGGATTGAACATTATAATTTATAATTATTATAAAATATATCAAAAATGATCTGATAACTAATTTTTATTGAATGTAGTTTTCAAAACAAGTCGTGAACGAGTTTTAATTTTTCTTGTGTTATTTTTACCATTTTTTTATAGATCGTATGGGACGAAGCTAAAAAACGTTGGTCAAACTTAGACAACGATGGCGATGAAACTGTGAACGAATTCAAACCGCCTCCCAAGTTGTCAGAACTGATGCCGAAATTGGCTCCACCTGCTCAATCTTATTCAACACCAAATTCTAATTCGTCTTTACCCAATTTCGATCTTAATAGGACTTTAACGACGAACGGAGAAATTTTAACGCCTGTGGGAGATGATCAACCGAAACCCGCCGGAGGGAATATATTTAAATTGCAAAAGGCTAGAAGTGAGTAGTATGGTTTGTTTAACCATCCTTTGCCGTTACATACATTGTCCAACTTGAGCCATATTCGGGCGGTCTCTTTGGTTTAAAAACATTTTCAACAACTTTTAGAACCAGTTTTAAAATTACGTCATAGATTTTGGAGCGCTCAAATATATGATTTTAAAACGATGATGTCACTAGCAGTTGACAGTTCAGTTTGTACACCCCTTAGACCATTTACTATTAGCGTTGTTCTTTATTCGGACAACGCTATTATACATCAATTTTCCATCCTTCTCTAGGAAAATTTTTGGTTTTATTTTGCGCTTTCGCCATTTTTTTAAAGTACAAAACAATTAATACTCTAAATATACTCAAGAACTATTTTTACATAAAACACTTGTCTTTTTAACAGACCAGTACAATTCTATTGTTTTTTAATTTTTTTTTGTTAGCAAACAAGTTTTTGCGCATTTGCGCTTTCGCCATTTTTTTAAAGAAAGTACAAAACAATTAACTCTAAATTATTCCAGGATTATTTTTACATAAATTACATTAAGAATTGATATGTTTTCTGACTAACTAGCACATTTCTATTGTTTATTAAAAAATTTTAAGTTAGAAAAAAATATTTAGTTTCATTTTCTTCTTTCGTCATTTTTAAAAATAAAAGAAAATACTTAGGCCCGGTACTTTCACCTTCAGATAGATAAACGTTATTCGCCAGATAACTATACGTCAGATAAGTTATTTGGAACTCGTTATCTGAAAGATAATTATATGGGTACTTTCATGTCAATTTATCTGACAGATAGTTATCTACGAGACGTACTAATAGTCACTCTCCAAGTTAAATGTTGCCAACAGAAATTAAATCAAAGTAAGAGATACCAAGCTAAAATTGTCTTATGTTAGAAAGAGAAGGAGAGCCTCGAAACCATGAATACGGAACACGCTTTTACTTTGTATTTTGTCAAAAGTCAAAACATTTCGGCTCGGCCATTTGCTTGATTGATTCTGCATCGTGTTATATCGCTTTTTATTTGTCCTATTTTTTTCGTATTTCTTTATTTTTAATTATTCATATTTGTTGTTGGTGTTTTATAGTATAATTAAGTAGTTATTAGTGTTTTTATAGTAATAGTTAAGTAGGGATTAGTGTTTTTATAGTTATAGTTAAGTAGTTATTAGTGTTTTTAGTTGTAGTTAAGTAGTTATTAGTTTTTTTTTAAATAAAAGTAGTTGTAGTAATGTCGGCTGAAACACCGATAATCGGTAAAAAGAAAAGGTCCCGGGCACCGAATTTTACCGTGGAAGAAACTCGTTTACTTCTTAAATTGTCTCTCGGCAAAAAACACGTCCTAGAAGATAAAACCACAGATTCAGATACGTGGAAGTTAAAAGAAAAGACGTGGGACACTATTTGTGAATTGTTCAATTCATCTTCAGGTAAACTATTTTTTTATATATATATATACTTCAACAAATTGATTTAAAATGGGCTATTTTAGGAAAAGGATTCAGATCTGTGGAGACATTAAGAGCCAAGTATGACGGAATGAAAAAGGATCTAAAAAAAAAAGTAAATAAAAATAAGGAGGAAGGGATGAAAACTGGAGGAGGTATCCCGAAGTATATTGCTATAGAAGGGCCAGAAAGGGACTTGTTGGAGGTATTAAGCCTTCAAGTTACTGGCCGACCTGGTCATCACGACTCTGACAGAGTAATGCCTGAAACAAGTAAGTTACTGTTTAGCTTCATACTTGAATATTTAAATTGTATATTTTTTTAATCTAGAAATTTAAAAGTCACCAGATTTTTTTTATAGAGGTAAAATAATAAATCATAAATTGTACATAATATACATTTCTCCTTTTGAAGAAAATGATCATTAAAAAATATATATTTTTAGCAATCACAGGAGAAATTATTCAAGAAACGGTTGAGGGAGTTTCAACTGAAAACATCGTTCCTATCAGTGAAGATGAAATGATAGGATATGATCTTTCGCTAGTAAGTTTTGTTGATAATTATACATGTAAAATATTTTTTTCTGCAGCAGTCACAAAAATCGAACTGTCCCTATGATTTATTAGAGTGAAAGTACAGCTTTATACAAATCGTACCAAAAGTAAAACTAATAATATTATATTATTATCCTACTTTTAGAATTTTCTTGATGAGGAAAATGATGTGAACCCAGGAGTTATCGAGGAGCCTCAAGAACTTATTGTTGATCCTAGTAGCAGCGCAGTTGCTGGACCTTCTGGGATAAACGTAAGTATTGTTTCTATGAAATTAATATAAAAATTTTTTTCCATATGCAACCAACTAAAGTAGCTCTACTTGAGTTCTTAAATTTTAATATTTTTCAGAAAAACAACCCTTCTTGGAAAGTTTGGTCACCTCATGACTTGAAAACCAAGAAACACCCGCTCTTAACCCCTAAGAAAAAAGGAAATACAAATACAGCAAGGATGGACAGTGTGCTAACTCTAAGAGAGGAATTGTTACGCACACAAAATAGCCATGCAAAAAATGAAGAAAGGAGAGCACAGGAAAAGCATGAGAAGGAAATGGAATTGTTGAATATAAATATTTTAATAAAAAAAAAAGAATTGGAAAAAATGTAATGAATTTGTTTTATTATTAAAAAATTATTTATATACATTCTTTAATATTTTGAACTTTAACTTTGTTTAGAAAATATGTACTAATATACAAACATGAAAAACGTATACAAAGCATAAAAATATAAAATATGGTGTAAATCATAATTAAAATTTTGTATTATTGTATACTATGTAATTAAAGATCAATAAATCGTTATAGTTCATAAATCATTCAAAAAAAAAGAATTCATAGAGCACTTTTTATTAGTTGTATGGATATAAATGTATACAAAGCATAAAAATATGAAATAAAGTGTAAATCAATATACAAAATTGCATTATAACAATTTAACAAAAAGCCAATTTTAATTTCTTCGATTCAACAAATCTTGGAAATAGTCTATAAATGGTCTTCGGGCATTTTCGTCAATTTCTGCATCGTTATTAAATCCTTCTGGATCCTCCAAAACAAAATCATTTTCTTCAAAATTATTTTCATTTTGATCCACTGCAATATTATGCAAAACTGCACAAGCGACAACAATCATTTGTGCCATATTAATATGACATCTTATTCCACTTGAGAGTATTGGGAATCTTCTCTTCCATATGCCAAAAAGTCTTTCTATAGTATTTCTACTTCTAATTTGGGCTTCATTATACAAACGTTCAGCCTCATTTTGAGGATTCTCTAATGGCGTAAGCAAATATTGTTTTAAACGATATCCCTGGTCACCTATTAAAACTCCATTTCCCATCTCATTATTTGCAAATTTCATTTTAACAGCCGAGTTCTCAAAAATATGGCTATCATGTGCAGATCCTGGCCAACGGCTAACTACATCAATTATTTTTAGATCTGCAGATCCCACTACCTGGCAATTCAGTGAAAAATATCCTTTTCGGTTTCTATAGATTTCTGCATGTTGTCCACCGGGAGACACTATTTTTATATGGGTGCAATCAATTGCACCGATGACTCTTGGAAAACGAGCTATATTAAAAAAATGTCTCTTTGCTTCCTGTTTGTCCTCTTCGGTGTTTGGCAAATGAACAAACTGGGGGAATATATTGCACAGTGCAGTAATTCCCTTTTTAATTATTCTTGAAGCCGTAGTTTTGTGCACTCTGCCAAAGTCACCAATAGATATATAGAAATCACCTGTTGCTAAAAATCTTAACGTCAACAGCAACTTGTCCATGGGCCTGACAGCTCTATCTTGATTTCTAAAAAAAAAAGGTTTTTATATATATATATATATGCTGAATATACAGACCTCCATATAAATATATATATATGAAAATAAAGCATTACACTAACCTTTCTGTTCGATTATGAAGAGCTCCTTCAAGGTAGTCAAATAGAAGTGTAACTGTGGGTTTTGACAGTCTAAATCTATTAAAAAATTCAATATCATTCCATTCATTAAAATGATCTCTTCTTGGTCTAACATTATACTCCTGTTCAGGATTTATTGCTTCTAATTCATTAATTAATCCAACATCAACATCGCCAAACATCTCCAAATCTTCCAAAATATCCATTCTTTAAAAATAATATTTTTATTAATAATTGCACATTTTGCAAAAATAATTATTAGTATTAGTAGCTATTATTTAATAATGATTATCTAGCCATATACTATTGGATGCTATACATTATTGTGTTAACAAATTATCTATAGTCCACTTACAAACTAGTCAAAAATTTCAAAGTTTTTATTAAGTAATTTTAAAACAACACTTACTTTATTATGTATTGGTAAACTAAAAACAATATTTAAGTCTTTTAAAAATCACTATTTAAACGTATGTAACAAAAAGTCAATAATCAACAAATAACAAACCACAGCACGTGCAAACCTCAAAATAATACATGGTTTGTTAGGTTAGAATTTAAAAAATGTATTTAGTGCACATGCGCTTGACTTTTATCTATTAGATAAAATCACTATCTATAGGAAAAAGCTTCAGATAGGTTATCCTCAGAATAAGACGATTTTATCTGGTAGATAGTGCTATCCGAAGGTGAAAGAACGGTATTTTTTTTTATCTTCCAGATAATATTTATTCTTCAGTATAAATTACTTTATCTGGAGGTGAAAGTACCGGGCCTTATTGAACTAAAACATGATGGTGCTTTCACCATTTTTTAAGTACAAAACACGTTTTAAAATATTACCGAGAGGCGTTTTCGCCATTTTTTTTAAGTACAAAAAAAACACTTATTTATCGAAAAATTACTTTCTTTTATAATAATCCACATTTTTTTTAGAAAATAGTTCCAATTTGTTGCCGATTATTTTGATGATTTCAGCTTGTAAAAATAAAGTTGTAACGTTTTTTTTTGTTTGCCACCCTATATTTTCATTCATTTTCTGCACAGTATATTTTAATTTCAGACTCGCTTGATATCCCTTCTTAATTTCCTCGTGTCGTGTCCCTTCTCAATTTGTCTTAATTTGTATTCCTTTTTGATATTGACTATAAAATGCCTTTCCCATGTTAAAAATTCTTCTTCTTACCTCATCTGCCAGAACAATCAACTTCTTATAGTCTACATCGTTTATTGAAAATTTATTTTCTTCCCCTCCACAGACACCACGAAATCCGGTAATTTATAAGATTTTTATGTCTTTTATTTACTTTATGTGAACTTTTAGGATTTTTGGTTATTTTCTGTCGGATCCAGAAAGTCTTTTTTGGTTTTTTCCTGTCGGATACAGGACGTTTTTTGATTTTTTTCCTACCGGATCCAGAACGTTTTTTAGATTTTTCCTGCCGGATCTAGAACGTTTCTTTTGGTTTATTGGTTTTTATTTTCTCCAGAATGCCAGGAATCTTCCGCGAACAAAAACACACCTAAAGAAAAAAAACTTTTATTTTTCCGAAAGAAATCAAAAAAAGTCTCTCAAGAAATCAAATTATTCATAAAAACAAGGGAATATATATGGGGAGGGTAAAAGGGGAAATTACCCCCACATGATACCAAAACATAGCACGAAAAGAAATAAAATATATGAAATGTAGAAACAAACAAATATATATTTGATTACCACACCCCCAGGAAAAAAATTACCATCGCTCCAGGAAAAAAAGATATATACGCCCTTGTATACAACCTGTTTTGTAAGAGGGCTTCATCGCGATGGTTAGGAGAAAATAATCAATCAGATAATCACTCTCGCAAATGAAAGTTTAGACACAATTATAGTATCACTGTTGGAATAGATCCAGAAAAAAGTGAAGGAAAATTCACGGAAATCTCCAGAAAATCAAAGTAATAAACGCCCAACCCCCAAGGAAAAAGTACTTCCCCCAGTAAAAAAAGTACTAGCCAGGAAAAAGGTCTGCGCTGGATTTCTTATGGTTAAATGGTTTATAGAATGGATCGACTAATCGAAATATTCAACGAAGAGGTCGAATTACAGTAGATTATTGTACACAATCGGTTTTTGAATCAAGAAAATGATCGGGTAGATATTATTTTTGTCAACGCAGATCTATTAAATCGTCTAGCTGAACCCGAATAATTTTTGAATTTTATTCATATATATTATTAATTATTATTATATACTCTATTGCATCTTTTGCTTAAGCCCGTCGTCTTCCCTCTCTCTTTGACAGTGATGACATTTCTACTTCCTTGAACCGTTCTCGAGAGGACGTTTCAAAAACAGATGCAGCTGGTTTAAAACTAATTCAACGTGACGTCATTGTTTGGTCACTCGAATGGGAATAGTTTAAACTGTTTGAAATATGTTTAAACCAGTCGACCGCCCGAATATGGCTTTGATCTCTCAAGCATGAAATGGATGAGACGGAATTATGACGTCATTAACGTATTTCTTAACTAATGTTATTTATTACTTTTGACAGTTCAATTAATTTTTCATTGTCAAAATGCCTTGCTGGTATAATGAGAAAGAGCAAAATTTAATTACTTGATTAATTACTTTTCAAGGGAAAGAGATGCTGGAATACTGTTACCGTTAAATGCAGTCTACAACGTTTGGGTTCTCCAAAAAATATAATCGTTTAATACAAAAATCATGTTTAGGGACATTAAACATCCCCAAGCTAGAAAGGACCCCGCACAAAAAGATAGGAAATGGCCGCTCGGTCAAATTGTCTGAATTTTTGGTATGTTAAAGATTTCGGCATTCTGAACAAAAGTCTCAATGGGCACTAAGCCCCAAATTCCATGGTTTGGCCGCTATCGAGCTCCGAAGGTCCGCGACTACACCATATTATAGAAACCTGTGAGACGCATATAACCTCTTTAAAAATCATATTTCCATTATTTGAACGTATGCCCTTGAGTTTTTGAGGATGCTGGATTCAAATGTGGTGTTGAATACATGGTATGGACAGTTGACAGCTGCCAAATAGCTGTCAAATGCTCTGAAAAGAAATAAATTCTACTTTAACGAATGAGAACTTATGTTTTTGGGAACGCCGAATTCAAAATGGATATCAAATCGATAATATTGACAGTTGACAGCTGTCAAATAGCTGTCAAATGCTCTGAAAAGAAATAAATCCTACTTTGAGCAATGAGAACCACTACAATCCAGCATCCTCAAAAACTCAAGGGCATACGTTCAAATAATGGAAATATGATTTTTAAAGAGGTGATATGCGTCTCACAGGTTTCTATAATATGGTGTAGTCGCGGACCTTCGGAGCTCGATAGCGGCCAAACCATGGAATTTGGGGCTTAGTGCCCATTGAGACTTTTGTTCAGAATGCCGAAATCTATAACATACCAAAAATTCAGACAATTTGACCGAGCGGCCATTTCCTATCTTTTTGTGCGGGGTCCTTTGAAACAAATCAGTTAAAAAAACGGACGTTTCAAGTTAAAAAAATTACTAAATTATGTAAAAAGGTACGGAACACAAAATACAATTTTTTACATTACCGATTTATTCATACAAATACACCTTAATATACGTCATTAAAAACAATCCTTAACACATGTCATTAGTTATATTTTAATTTTGAGGTTATGTGTAAAATAACATTCAAAAATAAAATAGGACACACGTAAAACAGTAGAATACGTCACCGATTATGACCTAACGGCAGAGGATGGTTAAACAAACTCTAGTTGGTTTATTAATTTTACATTTCTATAACGGATTTTTTTTTATTTAGATTTGAAAAATTCGTATATAGATGTCTTTAATCCCGGGAATAAATCCGGACCAACTTCTCTACCTGCACAAAGTCGGATGCCTTCTGCTGCACCTCAAATGAATTTCTTTGTCCCGCAACAGATCGCTGATCCCAACGCTCCCGTAGATTTTCTAACGCCCGGTGGAGTTCCTTACATGGGAGATCAGCAGGTAAATAATATAAAATTGACACAATAAGCGCAAACATTCTGGAAAAAGTTCATTGTGGCGCTCAAATGATTATTTATTAATTTGTTTTTTGTATTATTAGAAAAAGAAAACTAACGATTCTTAAGGGAAAAAGTAAGCAAGTTGTTTTTGTTGTTTATGCTTTATATTTACATTTTATATTAATTATTTAATCCGTCTCTAAGGACCAAGGATTGATTTATTTTTAACGCTCTTATTTATATTTAATTTCTACATAAGTTATGAATGTACTCTATGGTCCTTCGAAACGGATAAATATTTATAAATGAAGCGTAAATAGTTGTATTGGGCATGTGTTTTTCTTTTCATATTCATGTATATTCACTTTTTTTCCATTTCATTATATACTTTATACATTATGTTATATACATTTTGATTTTTGGACCAAAATACTTTTTTTTAATGATGAACTAGGTTATCCATTTCCCAAATGTGGTGAAGTAAGTATAGGAGAAATCAAAATCTAAGTCTTACCACATGAATTTTAATAATAGTAATCGTATAGGAGGTTTACGCAACATGTTTCGGCCTTCCGGCCATCATCAGGCGAATAGTTTGTCGTAAATTTAGTGTAGAATAATAACAAGTTAACAAAGCATCTTGAAGAATAAATTAGAAGTTAACGATATGTGGTAATGGAAAAATTTTTCATATAATAAAACACAGTAAAATAAATAAAAAAAAAAAAAACCACATATCGTTAACTTCTAATTTATTCTTCAAGATGCTTTGTTAACTTGTTATTATTCTACACTAAATTTACGACAAACTATTCGCCTGATGATGGCCGGAAGGCCGAAACATGTTGCGTAAACCTCCTATACGATTACTAAATTAAGATTCATGTGGTAAGACTTAAATTTTGATTTCTCCTATACTTTTTTTTAATGTTTTTCAAAATTTTCAAAAAAAATCGTTGCAATATTTTTGGATTTTGGTTCGTAACTTTTGGTTGTTTTGTGTAATTTTAATTCCAAAAATCTGAAAAAAAATTTTCTAGGAAAAGGTTTTCAAATAAAAATCGTAATATTTTTCGATTTTCGTTTTTTTCCTCTAAAAATTACATTAAAATTATGAAAAAAAAATTGCAAATTTTTCCCTATTTTCACTTCTTTTCCCTATTTCTCCCTGTTTTTTCTTCTTTTTCCTTAATTTCCCTTTTTTCCTATTTTACCCCACTTTTTCCTCGTGTTTCCTGTTTTTTTCCAATTTTTTTAAATGTTTCCCTATTTTTCTTACTTTTTAAAAATTTTTCCTGTTCATAATTTGTCCGTATTTTTCTCTATTATTCGCCATATTTTTTCTGTTTTTCATAATTTGTACGGATTTCTCTATTTTTCACCATTTTCCCAGATGTTTCCCCATTTTTCTCAAATTTTACCTTTTTCCTTCATTTTCCCTATTTTTCCTATTCCTTTCTATTTTTTCATGATTTATTCTATTTTTCTTATTTTTTTTTATTGCTTATTTTCCGCTTAGAGTCCCTATTTTTGTGTATTATACCCTAATTTCCCAATTTTTTCCTATTCCCTATTTCTTCCCATTTTTCCCTACTTTTCCCCACTTTTTCTCAATTTTTTTTCGTTTTATCACCATATTTTCGTGATTTCTCCATTTTTATCAAAATATGTTTTCACTATTTCCTGTGTCTCTGTTTTTCATATTTTCTCTATTTTTCTATAATATTCTAATTTGTCCATATTTTTCTCCATTTTTCCCCGTTCTGCACTATTTGTTACTATTTTCTTCTATTTTCATTATTTTCCCATATGTTTCCCAATTTTTGTCTAATTTCGCTTTTCCTCCCTATTTTGTTCTATATTCTCGTATTTTCCCTATTTTGCTCCATTTTTTCCTAAATTTCGCTATTTTTTTTTGTTTTTCCGATTTTTCTTTATTCCTCTTTTTCATTATTTTTTCTTGTTTTACTTACTTTTCTTTATTTTTTCCCCTTTATTTATTTCCTTATTTTTTTCTATTCCAATTTTTTCCGATTCCTAATTTTTTTCAATTTTTTCCCATTTCCCCTATTTATCCCTAATTTACAATATATTTCGTTATTTTATCACTTCTTTCTGTTTTTTCCTGTTTTTTAGTATTTTTTTCTATTTTCTTTATTTTCCCTATTTGTCCCTATTTTTGCCTATTTTGACACTATTTTGTCCTATTATTCTCCATTTTTCCCCTATTTCCTTTTTTTTTCCTAGAAATATATTAGAAGGTATTCTGTGTCCTTTTCTACTCCTTAAAATCAATATTTCGAAAAATCCTTTCTTAGTGGGGGTATCTTTATTATGAACAGAACATACTCTCAAAATTTTAAATCTCTGGGTTAAGTAGATTTTGCTATATGATTATATGTCAATTAGTCAGTTAATCAGTCAGGACTTTGTCGTTTTTATTATAGATTATATTTAATCTGGCTCGAAGGACCAAAGTTGTATTTATAATGCTCACATTTGTTTGTACCCATTGAAATTCCAAATAAATACATGGTCCTTCGAGCCGGATTAATAATAAAATACATATAAACGTATATGAAGCGTAAATAATTGTATTGGGCATGTCTTTTTCTTTTCACTTGATTTTCATTCTTGTTTTGTGTTTTAATCCTGAATGAACTATGCTTTTTTGTATATATTAATTTTTTACTTGCATGGAATGTCTTAAACGTACTAACCATAACCAAAATAGAAAATCTAGAATTCAAAAAACATAGAAAGTACAGACTCTAAAAAAAAATCTGTAACTCGTGCCACAAACTTAAGCGCTCGGGAGGAAAGTATCGCTTTGCATACATATTGTACAATAAATGCGCAAAACGATAGTTTTCTCACGAGCTCAGAAGTTTCCAGTATGAGTCATTAGATAAGAATTAAGAGACCGGGAAAATTGCTTTGCACACTATATTTTTTCTACGACCAAGCTGTTTGGAGATTCTGAAAATAATTAAATTTTGAAATTTTTGATTTAGCACACATATCTGTTAATTTTCTGTTTTGTGGCAATTTGTTAAATAATGGTCGTAGAAAATTTTCTGTTGTGTATATATATATTTTGTTGGTGGTTTTGACTAAAACATTTTGTGGTTATGGATAGATATCTAGGTGGAGTTCGAGTAGTTCTTTGTCAAGAGAAGTACAATACTATATGCAACCAAAATCAAAATCCAAACTTCATTCGAGTTAAGCCCATTGCTTTAGTCACAGCTTGCGCAAAACATTTTCACGCCATTGCGGTACGTAATTATTTTAAAGTCACTTTTGACATTTTTTTTTTATGTTTGTGTATGTGTGTTTATTATTGTCATTTGTTTATTTATTTTAAAAGAGTACAAACTGAAAAATTTCAACCTTATATTGGATAAATATTTTTTTTTTATTTCAGTGAAATTGGACTGGATATGGAGAAGAATTATGATTAAGGTGCGATTGTTTTATTGGTGTAATTTTTAAATTTGATCCTGTGATCATTAGGAACTTTTATTATAAATTTGAATTATATATATAAAAAAGAGACAATATAAATATTATATACAGTGTATTTATAGGCGATAAGGGAATAAACTATTTGAATCATTAATTTGTTTTTTATTTTATTTTATCTCCTTTGAAATTTATATAAAATATTGTAAATTTTTAAATTTTCCGAAGTTTTATATTTTTTGAAATTTTTCACATAATTTAACAAATCTATAGTACAAGGGTAGTTTAAGGGGTGCAGATTCCAAAAAAATGATCAGTTCTTCTCTAGTTCTTTTAGTTTCGGAGAAAATTGAGTTTTTTAAAAAACGGTGAAAGCGCAATTTGACCAGAAAAAAAAGGCAAGACTGTAGCCTTCAAAAATTTTCAAAATTCTTCATCACTCAGAATTTAATAAAAAATTCCAGAGGGGTAGTTAAAGGGGTGCAGATTACAAAAAAATGATCAGTTCTTCTCTATTTCTTTTAGTTTCGGAGGAAATTGAGTTTTTTAAAAAATGGTGAAAGCGCAATTTGACCAGAAAAAAAAGGCAAGACTATAGCCTTCAAAAATTTTCAAAATTCTTCATCACTCAGAATTTAATAAAAAATTCCAGAGGGGTAGTTAAAGGGGTGCAGATTACAAAAAAATGATCAGTTCTTCTCTAGTTCTTTTAGTTTCGGAGGAAATTGAGTTTTTTAAAAAATGGTGAAAGCGCAATTTGACCAGAAAAAAAAGGCAAGACTATAGCCTTCAAAAATTTTCAAAATTCTTCATCACTCAGAATTTAATAAAAAATTCCAGAGGGGTAGTTAAAGGGGTGCAGATTACAAAAAAATGATCAGTTCTTCTCTAGTTCTTTTAGTTTCGGAGGAAATTGATTTTTTTTAAAAAATGGTGAAAGCGCAATTTGACCAGAAAAAAAAGGCAAGACTATAGCCTTCAAAAATTTTCAAAATTCTTCATCACTCAGAATTTAATAAAAAATTCCAGAGGGGTAGTTAAAGGGGTGCAGATTCCAAAAAAATGATCAGTTCTTCTCTAGTTCTTTTAGTTTCGGAGAAAATTGAGTTTTTTAAAAAATGGTGAAAGCGCAATTTGACCAGAAAAAAAAAGGCAAGACTATTGCCTTCAAAAATTTTCAAAATTCTTCATCACTCAGAATTTAATAAGAAATTCCAGAGGGGTAGTTAAAGGGGTGCAGATTACAAAAAAATGATCAGTTCTTCTCTATTTCTTTTAGTTTCGGAGGAAATTGAGTTTTTTTAAAAAAATGGTGAAAGCGCAATTTGACCAGAAAAAAAAAGGCAAGACCATTGCCTTCAAAAATTTTCAAAATTCTTCATCACTCAGAATTTAATAAAAAATTCCAGAGGGGTAGTTAAAGGGGTGCAGATTACAAAAAAATGATCAGTTCTTCTCTAGTTCTTTTAGTTTCGTATGAAATTGAGTTTTTTTAAAAAAATGGTGAAAGCGCAATTTGACCAGAAAAAAAAAGGCAAGACTATTGCCTTCAAAAATTTTCAAAATTCTTCATCACTCAGAATTTAATAAAAAATTCCAGAGGGGTAGTTAAAGGGGTGCAGATTACAAAAAAATGATCAGTTCTTCTCTAGTTCTTTTAGTTTCGGAGGAAATTGAGTTCTGTTTTTAAATTGTGAGATCAGCAACTTCTAAATAACTCGTAAAAAAAAATGTTAAAAAAAAGAATAAAGTAGAAAGAAACAAACAATTTCCATTAATTTGAATTATCTTTTTCTAAGAGAAAAAATCTGACCCGAAAAAAATGGCAAAAGGGAATAAACTATTTGAATCATGAATTTGTTTTTTATTTTATGTCACCTTTTAAAGTTTTTTAAAATCTTGTAAATTTTTAAGTTTTCCAAAATAATATATATTTGTTTCTTGAAATTTTTCATATAATTTTGAATTTGGTACAATTCTAAATATTTTTCTTTTAATATATGTCATTATTTTGTCATTTAAATATTTAGTGAAATATATAAAAGAGATTGTTTAAAGTGTATTATAACAAACTAACTCGAACGTAAGCCCGATGGGACGAAAAGTCTCACCTCACAAAAAAATGCATAATTTCCGATCCCAAAAACCCTCCAAATACAAATTTTCAATAGAATTTCGTCCGCCATTTTAGAGCTGCCATCTTGAATTTGTTAATTTTGAGAAAAAATAATCTCTGACCCCAAAAACCGTCACATTCCTATTTTGAATTAATCATAAATATCGTACGTCATCCTGAATTTATTAATTTTGACAGAAAATTCAAAATATCCGACTCCAAAAATCCCCACATACAAATTTTGAATGGAATCCGTTCAAAATCATAAATCTCGACCGCCATCTTGGGGTCGCCATTTTGAATTTATTAATTTTGACAGAAAATTCAAAATCTTCGACGTCAAAAACCCCCACATTCCAATTTTGAATAGAATCGATAATTAATCATAAATCTTCTCCGCCATCTTCATTTTATTAATTTTGACAAAAACTTCATATTCTCCGACCAGAAAAACCCCCACATTGCAATTTTGAAAAAAATCGGTCCATAATCAAAAGCTAGACTTGAAGTCGCCGTTTTGAATTTATTAATTTTAACAAAAAAATCATAATTTCCGACTTCAAAAACCACCACATACCATAGAATCTGTCAATAATCATTAATCACATCCGCCATCTTGGAGAGGGCATCTTGTATTTATAATTCAAAATTTAATGCCTGCACATCCCATATATGTAATACTCCGCACATCCAACTTTTAGCCGAATAGTCCTGCTAGCTGAGGACTCAAAGAGAAGAAAGTCTCATAAAATGGTTCATTTTGGTTTTGTGCCATTGGCCATTCAAAATTCCGCGCTGCTTTAAAAAAAAATGAGCTCATGCTGCATTTTATCGCTTTAGCAATCTCCTTTATATCCAAGGTTTACATTATTTTTTAATAAAATTCTCGAACGTCAAATGCAACCTCAACGTTTTTAAAAAATAAAATTCATCAAATTCTTCATTTTTCAAAACATTCTGAAACTTAACAACAGCGATTACTAAAGTAGATAGGTTATCAAACAGGAACTAAGTATGTAATTTTGATCATAATAAACATTTTTATTTTGTTTAAATAATAGATAAAATGCATAATTATCTGTTCTATAATCAAAATAACCAGTAACCCCTATAGTAAAAGACCATTATAATCTTAATTCCGTTGGCAGCATTGCAAAACTAAAAGTGTCAACTGTCAAACAGTCCATTTTCCATTTTAGTTATGTCAGAAAGGAAATATTTTTTGTTTTTTGAGTAACAAAGAGTTTGAGATTATACGTATCGGTAACGACAGCGTGCCGGGAAATGTCCGAGGCGACATCTAAAAAAATCGACGACCTACTACATCGCATCAAAAGCGAACGAAGTCCTCCGAATCCACCTATGAGCCGATCTGGGAACGGGGGCCTACCCCCTAGTCGAAAGGCTCTTCCTCGTAAGTAATTATTTGTCTATAAAAATATTATGACTTAGAGGGAAGATTAATATTTTGTATTCTAGTGAATCTAAACACAGTGAGTCCAGTGATGGCAAGGCCTAGAAATTTATCATTTACTCCTAGACAAAATGATAATGTAGAAACTGAAAAGAAACTAAAAGAGATTATGCAAATTAGCGGTGATTTAACAATAGGTGGAGAGCTTTATAAAACTGATATTAAAGACATGGAGCATATAGAAGAACTTGGTAATGGAACTTGCGGACATGTAGTTAAAATGAGACATAAACCTAGTGGAAGTATTATAGCTGTTAAGGTATAATAAATACTATGAAATTTTGGTTATATTTGAACTATTAATTTTTATAGCAAATGAGACGTTCAGGCAACAGTGACGAGAACAAACGAATAATTATGGATATAGAAGTAGTTTTGAAATCACACGACTGTAAATATATAGTTCAATGTTTAGGTTGTTTTATAACTGATTCAGAAGTATGGATATGTATGGAATTAATGGATACTTGTTTTGATAAGTTATTAAAAAGATTCAAACAATCTATTCCCGAAGAGGTTTTAGGAAAAGTAACAGTTGCTGTTAGTACTTTAAAAATCTATTTTAATAATAATTATTTGATTAATTTAACGTTTTAGACTGTTGAAGCTTTGTCTTATCTTAAAGATAAACACGATGTGATGCACAGAGATGTTAAACCTTCGAATATTCTGTTAGATACTAAAGGGAATGTTAAACTTTGTGATTTTGGAATTAGTGGAAGACTTGTGGATTCTATGGCTAAAACTAGGAGTGCTGGATGTGCTGCTTACATGGCTGTAAGTATTTTTTATATAATAATTTAGGAAATAATTAGAAAGTATATATAACATTTTAAGTCAATTTTAATTGAATGGAATTGGAATGTTTAGTTTGTGAAAATTAAAATTGTTTTGTTTAGTATTTAAAAAATATATCATCTTTAAGAGTCCGTTTACGCATCGTAAACAGCTTTAATTTAGATAGTTCGAATAATCGCAATTACTTTATAACGGAATGATATTTCATTATCATTATGAAATAAAAACTGGTATAACAAGAAAAGTCAAACTTACATATCTGCTGTCTTGTTTTTTCAATTTTCAATCTACTTTTTTTTATAAACTCTGTCAAAAGTACTTAAAGTTTAGGAATTATTTATGGAAAAGTATTATTGAAAAAGTAAATCAGGATGTACGTAGATCAATCTTTAATCTTTCATCCTGACCCTTATGCGTAGGTCAACCGGTATAAATTTTGTTGGTAATGTGCTGCCTCTACGAACAATTTCGGTTTATTTGGCCTACTACCAGGACGTTTTTAGAGAACAGGGCCGCACATATATGCCAAGTTTTCGCTGACATAAGAAATCTTATTTTTATTATAATTTATAAGTGTGTTTTAATCAAGAAATACCTTAGGGGGGGGGGAAAGAAACAGGTAGATTGATGTCTTAGAGGGTCAGAGGATTTTACATAAATATTTCGGTAATTAGTTCGAATAATCCAGTCTTATTTTAAAGTTTTGAGTTAGTTTTTATAAAGTTTTGTGTAATAAAATGGATACAAATAGAAAAGGAAAAAAACCCATTTGCTTTTATACAGGGTGTCCCACGACGTTTTGACAGTCCAAATTCTCGAAAACTTCATATGACATGTATGAAATTTGGCAGATATAAACAGTCGTAACTGATGCTTATATTTATTATAAAATGACTTCCGTTTTTCCTGTCGTTTCGGTTCACGTGACCCCAACATAATTTTTTTAAATGGGACAACCGGTATAACATTACAATTTTGGATATATCATTCAAAAACAAATTCAACGATACCACACTTATCATCATATGAACAGTTTTCGAGAATTTGGACTGTCAAAACGTCGTGAGCCACCCTGTATATTGAAGATTTGAAATTATGCAACATTGAAGAAAAATTGATGGATGCAGTGAGATATTTAGCTGGGCATTCAAGAAGCCTTCTAAAAAATATAGACAATAATCTCGTTGAACAGTTCAATGTAATGATAGCTCAAAAAATTTGAGGAAAAAGAGTCAATTATGCATTAAAACAGAGTTATCAAGGAAGATGTTTTGCAACAGTTGTTGCAAAAAATACCAGGATGCTTTTATCTGCAGTCCATAAGCATATTAGTGGGCATAGCCCTGGAAAAATTCTTAAAAACATTGAAGAAAGAATTATAAAGTTGAGTAAAAAAAAGAAATGTCAGCGAAAACTGTTTGTTTCAACACAAAAACATGGTCCAGATCAACAATATGAAGGCGATTTTAAAAAAATTGAAAAAAAAACCAGTTTGCAGTCGGATTCCTCAGATTGGAAACAGTTGAGAAGATAATTGTTAACATCGTCAAATTTTGGAAAAATTCATAGAATGCACCCAAAAACGAGTTGTGTTTCTACCATTGAAGATATTCTCTACACCATTTTCAAAAGCTATAGCTTAGGGAAGAAACAACGAACTTCGAGCTAAAGAACAATTTAAAGTTTTAAATAACATTCGAATATCCGATTATTTATAAACAAAATATGGCCTTATCTGGGATCGTCTCCTGATGGTCTTACGAATAATAATTGTTTAGTTGAAGTGAAATGTCCATATTCAGCCAGAAATTATTCAATTAACCCTAGATAGGTCGCACCTTAGAAGTACATTAACGCGGTCGCTGCGGGTCACCTTAACCAACTTTTCGAAATTTAGAAAAATTTTATTTGTTCATCCATCTGTTAAATTTTTTAAATTAATATTTTAACTATATTTAAAGAATATAAACACATATTTTATTTATTTAAAATATTTATATTAACAAATCACATTTTAAAAATACTATAAAATAAATGGATTTTCTTACATCACCTAATAAACTCTATAGTTTTTTTCTATTAAACTTGAAAAAAAAAGAAAAATTAACTAGATTTTATTCTTAGAAGATTAAAAATACATTTACAATAATTTTTTATGCATGCTAATGAGGAATATTTTTGTTTTAGTTGGATACAAAATAGTAAAATAGTCCTAAAAAAGGTGACAATTTATAAAAATATTTGAACCGTTGACTGTTTTCAGTTATACAATAGTTATTTATGCAACAAATGTGCATCACATGAGTCAAAAAAGAGATCTTACACACGAGTTGTATCGTTATTTTTTCTACAACCGATACTTTTACAAAAAAAACAGGCATAAAATATAAAATGAATTTACTTTACTCCCTTGTGCGTAAAATTTTTTTGACACTTATCATGTCAAAATACTAATATTTCTTTTTACTTTACGCACTAGTGCGTAAAGTTAGTACTGTACGAACGGTTGTAAAAATAATGGAATTTCATACATTTTCAAGACAATTGCGGCATACCAATCTTCTGTGATTTCCACATATGTACGTTTGGCATTTTGGACACACATGGTAAGTTTGATTGCCGGTCCTTCTGCTTAACCGACATCTCTTTCGTTTCCTTGGACCTATCTCTACAGGATTATCTTCAGGGACTGGTGCTTCATTTTTCTGAAGAATTTTAAGAATGTTCAATCTCACAACTTTTGGAAGATTCACAACTTCCAACCGAGATCTCATAAAAGGAGAAACAAGTTCCTTGGCGAGTTCTTTCAACCAAATTCGTCTTACTAGCCTCTGATCTTCTTGGTTGTTACAACTAGATACCATGAATGCATTAACGCCAACTACATTGAGAAGATGGAAGAATGCCGTAAGGGGCCATCGGTTTGTTTTTCATGCTGTTGAATATGTAGCACACATTTCATCGACGACATCTACTCCACCTTTGGTACCGTTGTAAAACGTGATTATCTCTGGTTTTCGAGCATCACCAATGGATTGGTCAACGGTCTTACTATGGTGCATCGTCGATAATAGTACAACAACTTTGCTTTTTTTGGCACATAGGACACTAGTGTTGAACAGTTCTTTCCAAAACCAAAAATTGATGAGTTAAGGTCCCTATCTTTGCTGCTTTTAAAGCACGCTGGAAGCTCAGTTTTGTTTTTGTACAGGGTTAGTATAAAACATGGAAACACCTAATATCTAATGAACGAAAAAAGGAAAAAATATGTTTTATACATATTACAAGATTGCCATCATAGGAGCATTTATTTAGATCATTACAAAATATACAGGGTGAAGAAAAAAAGCGTAACCACCCAAATGGTTTTTTTTTTCCAAATAGAACATGACATCATGTTTTTGATTCCTGCTAATTTCTAGAATAACCGTTACGCATATATGGGATAATGGGTTAATGCATTGACATATAGTGTGATCTATTACAAATTTCTCTAGAAATTAGCAGGAATTAGTCATGTACAGGGTGTTCCATTCAAAAACTAACCTTTTGGGTTGCCACACTCTTCCGGTTCACCCTGTATATTTTGTAAAAATCTGAAAACAGGCTCCTATTGAAACTATGCAATAAGTGTAAACATATTTTACTTCCTTTTTTCATTCGTGAGATATTCAAGTGTTTCCATACTTTTTACTAACACCCTGTATAAAAAAATCAAATAAAATTACATAATGACAAAAAAATAGCTGAAGTGATAACTAAAATAAAAGTACACTAAAAAGGTCGCTGCGTCTCCAGATGACCCCACAACTCTTTAGTGGAACAAGTACTAACTCAATCTAAATGACGGTTCCTGAATTATTTAGGTGGATGATATCTAGGAAGGTACTGAAAGGTTGAATTGCGCAACTTAAGTGGTAAGGGTAGGGCATACTAAAATATATATGTGCGGGTCATGGTGACACACAGACACCGGTCCCGGGTTAAAGGAGGTATTGAGAAAAAATGTATTAAGTACCTGAGTCTTATTGACGGTATATATAAATTAAAGAGGTCACATCCATATTTTTATCAAATCCAAGGACAATTAAATATATGCTACTTTGTAGTTATCTAATACTTATGAGAGAAAAAAATGAATTGAAAGTGTAAAATCAAAAAGACCAACAATCCTTCCGCGCGGTCATCTAAAATAAATACATGGCTTTGTCGATTTTGTATTTTTATTTTGAAGACCTTTTGAGATATCTGCAAATGTACCTGAATACGTCTAGGAAAATTTGTGGTAGAAGGGATTATAAAAGGTCCGCCTACTTCAATGCCCCCTCTCACGCTGGCCGCATTTCAATCCCTGTTGAGTGTAGCGTAAACGGACTCTGGGAAATAGATAATATAACATTTTACTCATAATCTGCTAATAGGAATAAACTGTTTTAATTTTCAAGCCTGAACGGATTGAACCTCCCGATCCTGAAAATCCAGATTACGACATTAGAGCCGATGTCTGGTCATTGGGAATCACTTTGGTGGAGATGGCGACCGGCGTTTTCCCTTATAAAGATTGCAAGACTGATTTCGAGGTGCTCGCTAAGGTTATAGGACAAGAACCGCCAAGTTTACCTACAGATAAGGAATTCACTCCTGAATTTAGAGCATTTGTATCATATTGGTAATTATCTATAATCTGATATTATTTTTCTTTCTAATAATTAATTATTTTTAGTTTAATTAAGGATCCAAAACAAAGGCCGAAATACACACTTCTGAAAGCACATGAGTTTATAAAAAGATATGAAGCAGTGAATAATGTGAATGTAGGCGAGTGGTATGTAAAATTGATCAAACGTTCAGAGGAATTGACAAATCGGGCGGCGCCTAGGTATGTTGCATGGTTAGTTTTCCAATTGTTTTTTTTTTATTTATTTATTTACTGTACTACTTCATTTACTTACCTTATTTACTTTACTTACCCACACACACTAGAAAGTCTTGTTTTTTTGGAACTGATCGTTTTAAACAAATTTTAAACTTCTACAAGAGTTTAAATCATTACATTTTGGGATGATTTCTTATGAAGTTTTAAAATGTTCTGGGCGGTTTTAAGCAATTTTTGGAAGAACCTTTATGATATTACATAATTCCAGTTATTGGAAAGCCAGATCTTATAATTTAGACAATTTTTTTGACAAACTTCTATGATTGTAAATACAAAAGGTTATCCATATTCCAAATGTGGTCCAATGTTCAATAAATGAAATGAAACTCACAATCATGTACCACAATGAATTTTAATACAAAAATTGCAACTAGTTTCGGCTCATTAGCCATCATCAGGCCTAAAAGTATTACAATTTACGGAAATTACAATAAAAATTACAAAAAACATTCAGTCAGTTTGTTTTTTGTAATTTTCGAACATTGTGATACTTTTAGGCCTGATGATGGCTAATTAGCCGAAACTAGTTGCGGTTTACACCTGTATTAAAATTCATTGGAGTACATGATTTTTAGTTTCATTTCATTTATTCTATGATTGCATTAGATTCTCAATTATTTTAACTAATGTTTAGATAGTTTTTAGATGATTCTATTAAATAATTTTTGGAAAAATGTATACAATTTTGGACGATTTTGAAATGTTCTAGATCTACATTATTACAAGTTATTTCGATATTTTTTCTATATTAGATAACGATTTTAAAATACACAATTTTTAGAAAATTATTTATGATTGTACAAGATTTTAGATTATTCTAGGCAATTTTTGGAAATTTGTAGAAAAATATGCGATTTTAAATCATTTTTGGAAATATTTATCAAAATTTAACTCGTTTTGGACAAATTTTGAACAAAATCTAGACAATTTCAGACAACGCTTGATTTTAGTTCGTTTGACAGAAATCAGGACAATTTTTCACTATTTTTATAAGAATGACTGTAAATTTAAATAATTTAGATGGTTTTACATAAGGTTAGATGGTTTTAGAGAATTCTAGATTATTTTAGACAATACTTATTTATTATATGGGCAGAGAATAATATAAAAAAAATAAAGAAAAACATGGACAAAGAAAGAAAAATGGGAAAAATAGGAGAGAGTAGGGAAAATATGGAAAAATAACAGAAATGAGGGATTGTGAAAAACGGGAAAAAATAGAGAAAAATATAAAAAAAAAAACATGAATAGAAAAATCTGGGGAAAATAGGACAAAATAGAGAAATTTAGGAAAAATAGGGAAAATATAGAAAAAAACGAGAAAAATAGGGGAAGACAGGGAAAGATATGAATAAATAGGGCAAAATACTGAAAAATAAGGAACAATTGGGAATAATTAGAAAAAATTAAGCAAAATATGGAAATTTGGGACAAATATGGAAAAAAAATTGATAAAACGAGGATAAATAGTGAGAAATAGAGAAAATAAGAAAATTTACGAAATATATCGAAAAATAGTGAAAATAGGAAAAAACGTTAAAAACAGGGACAAATTGGAAATAATAGAAAAACATAAAAAGATGGATAAAATAAGAAAATTAGAAATAAATATAGAAAAATAGGGAAATATATGGGAAAATAGTGAAAAATTATTAGATAATAAGGAAAATAGTAAAAAAACGAAAAGATAGATAATAATAGGGACAAATATGGATTAACAGGAAAAAGTAATAAAAAACGAATTGGAAGAAATGAAAAATAGATCAATTAGAGAAATGAAAAACCGGAAAAATAATGACTATTGGGGAAAATAAGTACAAATAGGAACAACTAGAAAAATGGGGAAAAATTACAAATAGGAACAACTAGAAAAATGGGGAAAAATAGAGAAAAGTGGCGAAAAAATATGGGAAAAACAGTAAAAAATTGATAAAAACAAGTCAAAATAGGAAGATTTGGAAAATTTGTGAAAATTGGAAAATTTGGGAAAAATAAGAAAAAATATGGAGTAGGACTTAATTTTTGTTACTCAAAATTTTTGAAGGATAATGAAAAAGAGGCCACATCTCGATAAAAACTGGCTTTACAAAACAGTGATAAGAGGCAAAAAAAAAATCAAAAATGATGTATTAAAACAATGGTGTCGATGTTCTTACGATAAGAAAACTATGTATTCATTTTCATTATAAAATGTTAAAAAGTTCATGAAATATTGAAAAAAATCGATTTTCATTTTGTACTTTCCAAAGGAAGTAACTTTTTTTGTGTGCATATTTGCATTAAGGCAAGTTACACCCTGTATGTATGTATATATAAACTTGAACAATTTTAATAGGTAGATTTTTTCTTCATCTATAAAACGCTCAAATCTATTTTTAATACAAGCGGTAGTTTTCACTGTTTAAAAACAAAAAACTCAAGTTGCGCGTATATAACTTTTGAAGTAAAATGAGCTTAATCCCAATTTTTTTAGATAAATCGATGAATTTATAAAGTTTTTCAGAGATAAACCTAATATTTATGTTCAGGGCGGGTTGTATAAAGTTCAGTTACCGGTAAATCCAAGTTTAACTACTCAAAGCGAGTTGTATAAAACGCGTTTACCGTAAAACCCCCTTTAAGTTGGTCAGTTTACCAAACGCGCAAAAATGAACGTTTAAGGCCGCAGTTTCACTGTATTTTGACGTATAAAAACACGGGTTTACCAGTTCCAATTACGTTTAAATTTTACTGAACGAAGGAAAATTAAACTTTGGCAGCTTAAAGTATAATGTTTAAAGAATGGAGTCTCCTATTTTTTATTTGTCCTGTAATTAAACTAAGTTTAAAAAAAAATAAAAAAAGTGATTTTTAAAATCAGAGATAAAAAGTAGGAGACTTCATTCTATGTATTTTTGTTAGTTAGCTCCTTGAATATTTCTTTATTTTATTCAGTATTTATTAAATCTAATTGGAAATACGATTGAGAAATATATGTCAAATTTATTTCTCATAATGGAGATTTTCAATAATTTCCTGTAATGTCTTATTAGTTCATACCCTCTCGAAAAGATGTCGCGACAATCAAATTAGATGACAATCATATAAAAACCATGTTGCCAAACTTTTAGAAAAATCTGAATATTAGGTATTTTCGCGGAGCTAATCCTGAACTAGTTCAGAACACATTTAAGGATTACAAAGGCCACAAAGGGACAAGTTATTTGCGCATGTCCTATTCGGAATATATTCAGGATTTTTATGTACCGCGAACGCATAAAATGAAACTTATCTATGACATAATCTTTTGTTACTTAACAAAACAAATTAATTAATATTAAATTTTCACGCAATTAATTTAATGATACAGAAGAAATTATTTTTATGGAATATTTGTCTCCAGATTTGGAATATTTGTCTTTCATTAGGGAATATTTGTCTCCCAATAGGCGCTCCTGTTTTGCCAAACTTTCCAGTTTCACACTGCGTTCGGTATTGCTGCTGGTGATAATTAAGATGTCGATATTGATCATGGGACTCGCGAGTAAACCGAATTTTTATTATTTTTCCGAGCGCATCAATCTGTTATCTGCTAGGTTACACCGAAATATTTATAGAGAGTGTCTAGAGGTCCGTCTAGTCGGACCCGGTGAAAACCCAATAGGTCCGTCAATCAGCTGTTAAGATTAGGATTAAAACATAGTTTCGTAATTTTGATATTTATTTTAGCGTTCCTAGTGAATGTGTATACTTTAGTTCTGTAATATTAATAATTAAAATACAAGGCGAAACACTAATTTATATTTATTTTATTATGAGACGTGATTCGCTTAAATAATAAGTTTGAACATATTTAAACAAAGCTGAAGTAGCTGCGTGGCATAGTGCCCGCTAGTGGTGCAATGGATCCGGGGATCGAATCCAACATCTCCCTAATTTTTTTTTAAACTCAAGTTGGATTTTTAAGACTTCTTTTAATAAAATAAATATTTTTTTTAATTCTACAGGTTAGCTTTGGTCAGTCAAAACTTCTAATAAAATAAATATCAAAATTACGAAACTATGTTTTAATCCTAATCTTAACAGCTGATTGACGGACCTATTGGGTTTTCACCGGGTCCGACTAGACGGGTCTCTAGACACTCATATTTATATTTGAAAAAATGAACAATCATGGTTTACTGTATATGTTGCAGGAGAAATATTTTTTGATTTTGATAATGTAAATAAAAAATTCTGTGCAGTTTAAAAAAGTCACAATCTCCATCACCAAAAAACCCCATGTACCAATTTTGAATGGAATCGGTTAATAATCATAAATTACGTCCACCATTTTGGAGTCGCCATCTTGAATTTTTTTATTAAAAAAAAAAAAAATCATGATATCTCCTATCCCAAAAAAACCCCAATACCAATTTTGAAAAGAATCTAATCATAATTCCATATCTCGTCCGCCATCTTAAATTTATTAATTTTGAAAAAAATCTGAATAATCACATATCTCGTCTGCAATCTTGAATTTATTAATTTTAAGAAAAAATTTGAAATCTCAAACCCCAAAAACCTCCATATGGCAATTTTGAAGGAAATCTGTCCGTCCGTAATGAAATATCTATAAAATATATTTGGGATTTATATTTATGATGATTTTACGTATTTATCGAAGATAAACAAACAAACAAAGTTAGTTTTACAGCATTGCCATATCCCAGCAGAGCTCGATTTTCTTGCTCTTGGCATAAAATGAAATAAGATTAAAATTATATTGTATAGTAGACCAGATAAATAATATGAAATAAAATGTCACTACTAAACGAGTAAATAATTTGGTCAAATGTATGCTGAAATAAATCGTAAATAAGACATATTGCTACATCTGTTGAATAATAGATTTATGAAATTTGACATTAATATGACATATGTCACATTTAGTTATTGTTATGAATATTGGAGTGTGCCACTGCGGCCTTAAGAGTTAATGATGCTATTATAACCTAAAACTCAATTAGCTGTCAAAAGGTTTAGGAGCTGCGGTTTTTCAAGATTTTTATTATTTTTTTCTATACTTAAAATGGATTTAACAGATGATGTAGATTTCAACGAGTTATTTACATCCTCGAAATCCCAAAACTTTTAGAAAGAGAACCAACCACTTTACTGAGTGGAGTTTAGAGGAATTTAGGTGTAGTTTTCGGTTATCGAAATGATTGTACGTATTCTGGAAGAAAAACTTTCTCCTGTATTAGTTTCGGCAAACAGAGAGGTTAGTGGGTTTTTGGGTTTTTTTAACAAACCATTTCTAGGAATAAAGCATTGATGGTATCTGAAAAAATTCTCCTAACGTTAAGATTTTTGGCCACGGGCTCAATTTTACAAGTTGTTGGTATTTTTTGTGGCATTGATAAGTCCACTGCAAGTGGAACTATTTACCAGTGTCTAATTGCTATTGCTAACCTTCGGCCACAATTTATGATGATACCACACCTTATTTTTTTCCTGGTTGGAAATGGCATCAGTCCTTTTCTATGTCAATCAATCAGGATTTTTTCGCTTATATTATAGATTTTACATAATTGTACATGTTTTTTTTTACATTAATTTCCAAATTATGCCTCAAATGAAATTTAAAAATGAATGAAACTTCCATTCTTAAATTAGCAAATTTTCATAATTTATAGGCAATAGGCAAATTTAAAACACTTTTGATAATCAAGTTATTAGGAAATTTTAGAAAAATTCTAGTTGATTTAATGTGATCAGTTCCAAAAATATTGCTTGAAATATCTTCACTAAGAGAATGGAGTAGTGTTTTGTCTTGATTTTTTATTTTTTTAGAAGGATATTCACGCATCTTGTAGGTTTGTATGTTATTATTTTTGTATTATTGGAGATCTTTTTTTGCTAATATTTATTTATATTGTTAAATAATCTTGATTTTCTAGATTTATATATTTTAAAAGATCTCCAATTTGATTTTTAAATTACGCATGTATATTTAACTCAACTAAATGATCCATCAATTTTTTATTAAATTAATAAATTGGTGAATCAGAGGTTGAGAAATATTTTTCACAATAATTAATAAAATTAATATTAGTAACAAAATTAATATTTTTTTTTTGCACATATTTTGCGCTGAATAGAAGCGTGATTTTTTTAAAGTTGTTTTTTGTTTGATTGCATGGATTTTTTTAGCATTTTGTATATTTATATCATAAAAATCCTATCATAAAGAAATATTTCACTTTCAGTTTTTTAATAAAAAAAAAAGTCTGTCAAGTACCTTACGTGATTTAATATCTCTCTTTTTTCCCTACCCCCATATTTGTCTCTTTTTTATGATTGTTTCCTATATTTTCTCCATTTTTGTTTCCTAATTTCTCTATTTTTCCTATATTTTTTTTCTATTTTAATTTTTTTCCCTATTTTATTAGTATTTTCCCTTATTTTTCTGTATTTGTTTCTATTTATCATTATTTGTATATGATTTTTCTCTATTTTTTACTATATTTCCAATTTTTTCTTTTTTTTTCACTATTTTGCACCGTTTTTCACTTTTTTCCATTTTCTTCTTTTCTCCGTATTTTCTCCATTTTTCCCATTTTTGTCGCTATTTTTCACTGTTTGTCGCCATTTTGCTTTATTTTTCCTATTTCAATTTATTTTTCCTTATTTTCTCTATTTGTATCTAATTTTTCTCTATTTTTTTACTATATTTCCAATTTTTTCTTTTTTTTTCCCAATTTACACATTTCTTCACTTTTTCCATTTTTTCTTATTTTCCTTGTTTTTCTCCATTTTCCCTATTTGTCGCTATTTTTCACTGTTTGTCGCCATTTTGCTTTATTTTTCCTATTTCAATTTATTTTTCCTTATTTTCTCTATTTGTATCTAATTTTTCTCTATTTTTTTACTATATTTCCAATTTTTTCTTTTTTTTTCCCAATTTACACATTTCTTCACTTTTTCCATTTTTTCTTATTTTCCTTGTTTTTCTCCATTTTCCCTATTTGTCGCTATTTTTCACTGTTTGTCGCCATTTTGCTTTATTTTTCCTATTTCAATTTATTTTTCCTTATTTTCTCTATTTGTATCTAATTTTTCTCTATTTTTTTACTATATTTCCAATTTTTTCTTTTTTTTTCCCAATTTACACATTTCTTCACTTTTTCCATTTTTTCTTATTTTCCTTGTTTTTCTCCATTTTCCCTATTTGTCGCTATTTTTCACTGTTTGTCGCCATTTTGCTTTATTTTTCCTATTTCAATTTATTTTTCCTTATTTTCTCTATTTGTATCTAATTTTTCTCTATTTTTTTACTATATTTCCAATTTTTTCTTTTTTTTCCCAATTTATACATTTCTTCACTTTTTCCATTTTTTCTTATTTTCCTTGTTTTTCTCCATTTTCCCTATTTGTCGCTATTTTTCACTGTTTGTCGCCATTTTGCTTTATTTTTCCTATTTCAATTTATTTTTCCTTATTTTCTCTATTTGTATCTAATTTTTCTCTATTTTTTTACTATATTTCCAATTTTTTCTTTTTTTTTCCCAATTTACACATTTCTTCACTTTTTCCATTTTTTCTTATTTTCCTTGTTTTTCTCCATTTTCCCTATTTGTCGCTATTTTTCACTGTTTGTCGCCATTTTGCTTTATTTTTCCTATTTCAATTTATTTTTCCTTATTTTCTCTATTTGTATCTAATTTTTCTCTATTTTTTTACTATATTTCCAATTTTTTCTTTTTTTTTCCCAATTTACCCATTTCTTCACTTTTTCCATTTTTTCTTATTTTCCTTGTTTTTCTCCATTTTCCCTATTTGTCGCTATTTTTCACTGTTTGTCGCCATTTTGCTTTATTTTTCCTATTTCAATTTATTTTTCCTTATTTTCTCTATTTGTATCTAATTTTTCTCTATTTTTTTACTATATTTCCAATTTTTTCTTTTTTTTTCCCAATTTACCCATTTCTTCACTTTTTCCATTTTTTCTTATTTTCCTTGTTTTTCTCCATTTTCCCTATTTGTCGCTATTTTTCATTGTTTGTCGCCATTTTGTTTTATTTTTCCTTATTTTCTCCATTTTTACGTATTTGTTTCTATTTATCCTTATTTGTATCTAGTTTCTCTCTCTATTTTTTACTATATTTCCAAATTTTTCATTTTTTTTCCATTTTGCACCATTTTTTTCCAATTTGTCGCTATTTTGCTTTATTTTCCATATTTTAATTTAGTTTTCCTGATTTTCTCTATTTTTCCGTATTTGTTTCTTTCCGTATTTGTTTCTATTTATCCCTACTTGTATCTAATTTTTCTCTATTTTTTTACTATATTTCCAAATTTTTTCATTTCTTTTTTGTTTTCTTATTTTACACCATTTTTCACTTTTATCCATTTTCTCCATTTTTCCTTATTTGTCGCTATATTTTCCCTATTTCAATTTATTTTTCGTTATTTTCTCTATTTTTCCGCATTTTTTTCTATTTATTCCTATTTGTATCTAATTTTTCTCTATTTTTTTTTTTTTTAATATATTTCCAAACTTTTCCTTTTTTTTTGTTTTCCTATCTTACAGAATTTTTCACTTTTATCCATTTTCTTCTTTTTCTCCATTTTTCCCTAATTGTCGCTTTATTTAAACTATTTCAACTTATTTTTCCTTATTTTCTCCATTTCTTTTTGTTTTCCTACTTTGCACCATTTTTCACTTTTTTCCATTTTCTTCTTTTTTTCCATATTTTTCTTCATTTTTCCCCATTTGTCCCTATCCTGCTTTATTTTCCCTATTTCACTTTATTTTTCCTTATTTCTCTATTTTTCCCTATTTTTCTCTATTTTTTCTTACTTCTCCATTATAAAATTGCAATAATGTCTTCCAGTCTATCCAATCTACGATTTAACCGACCATGCAAAAATAACCATAGTAATAATCAAAGTAACTATTCATATTTTAAATTAATAATCGTTGCTAAAGAACAAATAGTTACTTTTTCAACATCTCCATTTTTCGTTACGTTACAATTTCTGAATTGTAAATCCTTGGTTAAAAAAAAAATTCAATTTCAAAAAACCAACTGAAAAAATAGTTTAATCGGAAATTAATTGTTTTCAGACAAAATTCAACCGCGAATACCATCCGCCAATTTTTCACCTCCCGCCAAACGTTCCAACCTCAACAGCCCCCTCCCGCAACTACTCCATCTCGTCCTCTAACCAACGGCAAGACTCCTCCGAAAGCGGTGGAAGCCTTGTCGCCTCCTTTGTCGACCAAAGTGCCTCATCTATCGCGATTCAGCTGTTTCCAGAGGGACAATCAACCACAAGAAGTGGCGCCTAGAAGTTATTCGCCTTATTCGGCTTACCAAAATCACGTGGCCTCGTTAAAAGAGCAATTAGAGAATAAAATCGTACAGGTATAACGATTCTAGTCTATTCACTAAAATGATTTTTAATATAATTAATATATTATAGCAGCAACAAAATAAAGCTAGTTCGTCTTATACACCGACGCCATCTAGAAGGAATTTAGAAACTTCCACAGTAACAAATCCGTATCAACATCGTAGAGTCGCTAGCGAAACAAGATGGAGATCACCTAGTGCTTCTCCTCTACCACTTAGAACGCAATTTCAAGTAGAAGAAGGACAGTACAATTGTGGTAATACAAGTCCTATCATTCTACAAAGATTCTATCACCAACAAAAACAACAGCAATTAGTCAAAGAGGCAGAAGAGTCTGGTAAATAATGAAATAATATGAAAAAATGTCTTTATTTTTTGTTAATATTTATAGGAAAGAAAAGGTTCGCCTCGTATATAAAGTTGCAATTGAGCGGTGATAGAAGCGGTAGATCGTCTAGACATCAAAGTCCTGAACCTCCGCCTCGATTGAATCGACATCCCAGCGCCGAAAACCAAAGTCCTCTAGCTCTACGTAGAAATTTTTTAGAAAGCAATTCTTACAATTCGCCTAGTCTGTCTCGAAGGTAAGTCATATTCTTAAAAATTAAAATCTAAATCTATTTTTTTACAATTTGTCTACAATTTTGTACTGTACAAAATTTTGCTAATCAATAATAGACCGGGGGTGCTGAAGCTTTTGAAAATGGTAAAAAATGGAGAAAAAAATAATAGTAGGATGAAACCCATTGGAAAAGGAAGAGAATGTAACAAAAATGAAAGGAAAAATAATTTACGGGCGATCTGAGGTCGGGAAGTGGAACGGGGTGAGTTTTAGGTAATAAAAATATTGTATTTACACTTTTTTCACATAACCTCAAAATTTATGTGAAAAATTCAAATAACCAAGTTTTTGGTTTTTTATTTTTATCCTTTATGTAGTATTAGCGTTCTTAATAAGAACGGAAGTCGTGGACGGAGACACAACCTGTCACTACTGTCATTCGGTTATCGTTTTGAGGTTCAGTTAAACTGACTGAGCACGTTTTAATGTAAAGTTAATAATAAAATCAAAACTAATTAAAAGTACTTGTTTATTTAAACAATACCATATATGGTGGCAGCGTAAGAGGATTACGAACTATAATAATTAATAACACTACCTGTACAAAATGAGTAGCGACGAGGATCCTAACGTAACTAATAATGCAACCGTAATTTTGCCAGTGGCCCCAGTTTACCAAATACCGGCTCCTGAACCATTTTCTTTTAAGAGCGGGGATGAATGGGAGCAATGAAAGTCTCGATTCCAAAGATTTCGAAAGGCATCAGGTCTAATAAATAAATCAGCAGAGGAATAGGTGGATTCACTAATTTACCTAATGGGGCCTCAAGCCGAAAATATTTTAAAGTCTTTTAAACTAAGTGCTAATGAACTGGAGTCATTTGACATAGTGTTGAAACATTTTGACACACATTTCATTCCTACTAAAAATGTTATATATGAAAGATATTTGTTTCACACACGAAAACAGCAAGAGGGGGAACCAGTAGAGGATTTCGTTACTGATCTACATTCCATAGCAGAAAATTGTGACTTTCCAATTAACTTTGTGAATGAAGCTATAAGAGACCAAGTAGTGGTTGGAATTTTAGACAAAAACCTTTCTGAGAAGTTACAGCTAGATCCACAACTAACTCTAAAAACAGCTGTTACGAAAGCTAGACAAACAGAAATTGTGAAAAATCAGCAAGGTACATTTAGGAATCCTTTATATAATGCTGCTGATAAGGTAAACCTAGTAAGAATATGGAATAAAAGTAATACAGAGAAAAAATATGACTGGAAAAATAAACCTAGTACCTCAACTCAAAATCCCAAAGTTCCAACTAAATGTTTTTTTTGTGGTGGCAAGGAGCACCAAAGACAAACTTGTCCTGCAAGAAATAGTGTGTGCTTCAATTGTAAAAATAAAGGACATTTCAGTAAAATGTCTAAATTTAAAAATGTTAATCTAGTAGACGAAGAGACCTATTCTGAAGAAGAAACTGATTTTATCGGACTAACTATAGATACAATCAATAATGTGCATGAAGATATGAAATAGACAGTGACTATCGAAGAAACAGAAATAATAAGAGCAGATTGCGGAACACAGTTTATCGATGCTAAATTTAAAGCCTTTGCAAGAATCTATGGTTTTCAAGTGATTACATCAAGTCCGTATCATAGCCAGAGTAACGGATTCATCGAATCCCAAGTAAAGAATATTAAGAAGTCTGAAGACCCTTATAGCCAGTACCATAATTATCGACTAAATGGTCCTTTAAGGCCCGGTACTTTGCAAGCTAATTAAGTTAATTTAACAGAAAATTAAATTTTAACAGAGAATTTCGGTACTTTATGCTATGATTATACCTTAATCATGATTTAATGTGGGCGTGTCTCTGTTAAATTTAACATCATCTTTTTTCTTGAATTTAAGCTTTAATCAGAATTATTGGCTCTGAACTTTATAATTTCATGGTTTAGAATTCTGATTTGGCTTGTTCTGTGCATAAATTTGATTTGACATTAGACGACATATTGACAATTTATTTTTATTTCGTTAAGAATAAATCGAACTGATTCTTTTGAAAATCGAAACCTTTTAAAAAATTCAATATCATCCCACTTATTCATGGTGTCTACACGTTCGTTCACAGTATAAGTTCGTTGATTACGAATATATTCAATAAATTCATCATCATTATCAAAAATATCGTCTATTTCATGTAAATTAATTAGAATAAAATAAAAATCACAATAATATACACCATGTCAAGCGAACATTAAAACTGGTAAACTGGCATATATTTAAAATTCGACACGATGTGTAAAACTTTTTCTTTCTAATACATGGCACCTATCTTAAAACGTACGTTTAACATTTTACATCAAAATTGAATAAATGCAATTTAATATAAAAAAAGAAGAAGACATAGTGTTACCACTACTCAAATTTTAAATCAAATATTGATTAACTAATCGTTGTCAAAGTTACTTATAAAGTACCCATTTACTGCTTTTCTGTTAATTTGATCATGATTAGTTTAACAATATGATTAACTAATCAAAAATTTAACAAGAGCACAAAGTACCGGACCTAAGTAAAGTACACTTTGTGGTTAAAGTGGACTTTTACTAACCTAAAAGTCTGGTCTGTATCATAATGCAAATTTAATCGCCTGTTAGGTAAAGGACACTTTAATTAAATATTGTTGTGTTGGCTGCACTGGAAATGGTGTTTCATGATATAAGTGACATTATTTTCACAGAATTTTTTCGACTTAACCTAACTTGTTTGGGTTTATTGACTAGCGCGTGTTGACTGTTGATTTGTGTTTGCCGAAATATTTTTTAAATTGTTTTAAAATATCATCAGCTTTTTTAAATTATTTCAGAGCAAAGGATAAAGCGTAAAAAGAGTTCATTTCTTGCAACAAACCCAATACAGTATGTTTGGTTAATCAGAATCGGTCGAAAAACTCGATATCGTCATAATTATTTAAATAATGCTGCCGCTGTCTATATATTTTTGGTCTTCTCACTACGATATTTTCTTCGTCTTCAGAAGAGCTCGAACTACTACTTGAATCAAATACGTAATCTCCCATTTTAATCTAAAGTAAAGCACGTGTGGACGGTTTAAATTAATAACCTTTAAAGATTTGTAGGTTATGTTTCAAAATAAAGCTTACTTTAACCACGCAAAAGTGTCAAAATTGGACCTTTACAATAAAGGCGGCTTTTTGGGTTAATCCTCCTTTAAAGTTGTATTATGGTACGAGTTTTACAGGTAAAAGGGACTCTTTACCCTTAAAGTATACTTTATATTAATTATGGTACTAGCTGTTACAGGTTAAAGCGACCTTTTACCCTTAAAGTATACTTTATACTAATTATGGTACTGGCTGTTTCTTTTTGGGTTTTTCGCAAAAAAAACCGTCTAAAAACATGGTTTGTTTTGGTTGAAAAATTGACATTTTCACTCGCGAATAAGTCGAAAAGTATTAACTTTCAGAAAACACTTTATAGAATAAAAGTTGCTTACAATTAGTCAATGTATCCATTCCCAAACTTATTTTCAATGAAACGTTTTTCACCCCCAAGAAGAGGTGGCATCCACCCCCAGAAAAAAAAATCGGCTGTGTTACCCCAGGACTTTCCCGGCTCGACCGTAGAGAATAAGTTATTTATTATTATTATTTTAATTACAATATACTAAGCATTACATCGATTTATGGAACGTATTAGAAATAGCGAGCTGATGGTGAATTAATATTTCAATGTTGGTAATGACATAAGCTGCGCATGCGCACGTTATATATCATACTGCTACAATTAATATCTCCTAAAATCATGTGTGAAAACTATTGGGAATTCGGGAAAAATTTTCATACAATAGTTGTAGGGTATTTTAAATATGTATCTTTCTCGCCATCTAGCGGCGAAACTATGAGGAATTCGATAAAAGTTAAACATAAAAGTTAAAGAAAATTTGATGCTTTACAACTTTGCACAAGAAAATTTTGCACTAAATACATTGTTTGTCCTCAAAATCAAGAAAAACTAGATAAAACCTACATACACATTTTTTACGCGCCCTCTAGTGGCGAAATAGTTGGAAATTCTGGAAAAAGTTTAAAACAAAAGTTATAGAGAATTTTATTCTCTAAAACTTTGTATTACAACATTTTGCACTAAAATGTATTGTTTGTCCTTAAAATTTAAATAAAGCAAAAAATTGTTACATGTATATTTAACCAATGTCGGTTTTGAGGACCCTCCACTGTACCAATTTAAACCAAAAACTAATGGTCGCATTCTAGGCACACACCGACCCTTCATACCAAATTTCAGCTTGATTGGTCAAACGGTTCGGCAGTTATCGTGGAAGATTACACACAGACAGACCATGCGCTGAAAATGGTTTCAATCTTCTTGGGGGACCTCAAAATGGATATTTCCATCGATATCTCAATTTTTTTTTTGCTCGTTCACCTTACTTTCCCTTTGATGGGTCCGGAAAGTAAAACACAGAGTTAACTTTGAAAGAGACAACCGAAATCAAAATTTTAATGAAAATCGGTGCTATTTGGCAACATGCGACAAAACGGTTCCTATTGAATTGTTTTCTTTAAAATATTTTTTTTTCTTAGGTATGTATCACCGTCGCCTCCGGTGCCTCCTCCGCGGAGGCTCTCCGAGAGTACGTCGGTGCCGGGTTCACCGCAACACCTTCGGGCTCGTTTTCACTACACCCCGGAGCCTCAACGGAGGCTCTTTCAAAACGACGAAGTGTCATAACGTAGGGCTATGTCGCCTCCTTGAAGGGAGGCAACCAAGTAGGAATGAGTTTATTTTTTAATTTAATTTTTGTTGCGCTAAACGAACACAAAATTATCATAATCTAGAATGAATTTAATTGTGTGTTGGTCGAATTCTTGTATAAGGCATTTTCTAGTCTATTTTAGGATCTTTTCTAGAGATCTATTATTAAAAAAAAAATTCGTTTTATGGGAAATATAATTTTCTTTAAAGTACATTTGAACTATTTGCAAATATTTCTCAAAAATCGATTTTTGCTGCTGCAATAAGTGATTATTTTTTTTCAATTTGATGCGAATGTATTTTTTTAGGATTTTCAATTTTTTTATAATATAGCGATCTCTAGGTTTCTTGAAAGTTTTTATATAGTATGTCACATAATGATGTGACACTATATACATATTTATTTATTTTTTTAAAGGGATATTTAATTAAATGTCCCTCTTGGAATTAGCACGTTTTCCTCGTTTGTTTCACTGCCAAAAAAAAAACTAAACCGTTTGCGGAAGGAGGCAGTACTGTTAATTATTTTTTTGTTGTTTATATATTTTTTGTACTTCATCGTGAAGATTTTAGTCATCTTACATTGCTAGTCTTATAGTCCGTCATCAGATACGGTCGCTTGTATTATTATTTTATTTCCTACATACTTCGCCCAAAATTAAGACTGTCAATCCAGAAATTTTATGTCAATTGATTATTTTCAGATTAATATTAAAAAAATGGGGTTAGTCATTATTTTCTGGATATAAAATATTGGGCGAGGTAGGTAAATTTTAGTTTTTAAGTTTAAAAAAAATTTATTATTGGACTGATATTTATTGAAAAAAAAATTAACTTGATATTTTTTCGTTTGAATCATTTGTCAGAATTTTTTTTTAAAATAGTGATCAAAAACTTTAATAAAATCTATATACTAAGTTATTTTATAAAGGCTGTTGTAAACTTATAATTTTTCTTTGAGCAAGTGTGTGAGTATAATTCTGATTTGTTTGTTTGTTTTTTTTTTGTTTAATTGTACATAACAGTTAGAGATGCAATGCCATACCTGAGATATTATGTATAGTTTGATTTAAATTATGTAAATATACCTGATTCATATATAAATTTGGAGTTTCATTTATAACTTTAATTTGACAGAATTGAAAATTCGAAAATAATTGGCAAATAAGTGTTATCGGTATAAAATATTAGTAATTATTGCCCTGTCCAAATTTGTTATGATTGTTTTGTAAAATTAGGATTTTTAGTTTGTTCGAATTTAAAGTTTTCCAATTTTTCTTACTTACACAACCGTTTTTTTTTAACGGCATGGACTTTATGTCATTCAGCCAACTGCAATTCGTCTATAAGGGCGTAAGGGTAGCCCTAAACAACTGAGAAAAATGAATTCAAAGAGAATTCGAAGAAAAACAGCAAGGAAAAAACCGTTTTTATAAATATTCTAACGTATGAGAGTGAAAAATGGATTCTAATAAAAAATAAAACTACAAACACTTGAAATATAGTATCTTATAGCAATACTAGTAATCACTAGAATGTATAAAATTCGAAATTGTCATATAAGAGCCGAACTATAGTCGACCAATATTTCTTTTAACTTTTTGACAATCTACAGCGAAAAAATTTACTAAATCTGCAGTGTTGCCGTTTTAGTACATTTGTACTATTTTTAGTACATTTTCGACAGCAAAGTACAAAAGAATATTTTATCATTAATAGCCCTAATTCTAGTACATTTTTTTAAGTAAGACCAAGGTCAAATATTTTATGCTATATAATAAAACATTAGAAAAATAATAGTTTTTTTTGATGTTTTGACATATAAAATATATTGTTATTATTATTATAAAACCTCATTCCTTGTTTTTTCCTATTTACCTATTTTTTCCTAATTTCTTTATATTCTCCTATTTTTTCATTTTTTCACCATATCTCCTTATGTTTCAGTATTTTTCCCAATTTATCCCTATTTTCCTAATTTTTTTTATAAATTTTAATTTTTCTTGATTATTTTCACTGTTTTTTCTTATTTTCCTCAATTTTTCACAATTTTCTCGTATGTTTCCCTATTTTCCAGATTTGTATCTAGTTATTTATCTCTCATTTTTCCATTTTCTGTCCTATTTTTTCCCCATGTTGCCCTATTTATTCCTATTTTTCCCATTTATCCTGTTTTTCCCTATTTATCCCTATTATTTTCTGTTTTCTCTTTTTCCATTATTTTACCCCATTTTTTTCCCTATTTTCCCTGGTTTTTTGAATTTTTAATTATTTGTCCCTATTTGTACTTATTTTTCTCCATTTTACCCAATTTTTTCCTATTTTCCCCTACTTTTTTCCTTTTTTGAACTATTTTCTCAACTTTTCTCTCTTTCCCTATTTCCTCAATTTGTCCCATTTTTCCAGTTTTTTCAAACTCTTTCTCTGTTTTTCCTATTTCTTCATCTTTTTTCTGTTTTTCATTATTTTGTTCTGTTTTTCAATATTCTATCATTTTCTGTTTTTTCCTATTTTTTCACAATTTTTTATTGTATTTCCTTGTTTTTCAATATTTTTTCCATTTTTTACCATTTTTTTTATTTTTCCCTATTGTTTTCAAAGTTCCCTCTTTTCCTTGCTTTTTCAAATCTCCCTTGGTGTTTCTCCATTTTTCTACGTTTTTCCCCATTTTTTCCGTTTTATTTCATTTTTATCCTGGTTTTCATGGTTTTTTCAATTTTTTCATGTTTTTTCATATTTTTCACAATTTTTTCCTTTTTTGCTCCATTTTTTCCTGTTTTCTCAATTTTTCACAATCGCCATTTTTTCCCTATTTTCCTCTATTTTCCCATTTTTAATGTTTTCCCTATTTTCCTTATTTTTTGCTATTTTCCCCATTTTTCTATGATTGTCCCAATTTTCACTTTTTTCCCCTATGAGCAATATTATACTGTATCGTAAATGTTAGTAGAATCTAGTACATTTTATTGCTTATGTTCAGTACATTTCAGAAACTCAATGCGGCAACACTGTACATCTGCAATAATTCTGTCAATATTAGGGACAAATATAGAAAAATGGGGAAAATAGGGAAAAATAGGAAAAGAAAAATATTGAAAAACAAAAAATAGAGGAAAATAGCAAAAATAGGGGAAAAATTGCGATAATGAAAAATAGGGAAAAACAGGAATAAATTGAGCCAAATATGAAAAACCATGAATAAGAAAATTTGGGAAAAGTAGTGAAAAATAGGGAAATTTAGGAAAAATATTCAAAAATGAGGAAAATAGTCAAAATAGTTAAAATAGGGGAAAATATAAAGAAAATAGTGAAAAATTGGGTAAAACGGAAAAATATGAACAAACAGGCCAAAATAGGGAACAATTGGGAAAAATTTGGAAAATTAGGGCAAAATATTGAAATTTGAGAAAAAATATAAAAAAATGGGGAAAATAAGGAAATAATAAGAATAAAAACAATAGTAAAAAACAGAAAAAATATGAAGAAATAGAAAAAATTGGGAAAAATAACGAAAATTAAGAAAAAATAAGTAAAAGTAGGATTAAACAATGGAAAATAGAAAGAAATAGGAAAAATGGATAAAATAGAGAAAATAAGATTTGCATAAAACAGGGGAAAAATAGTGAAAATAGGAAAAACAACGTGAAAAAACAGACACAAGTTGGAAATCATACTAAAACATAAAAATAGAGATGAAATAGGAAAATTGGAGATAAATATAGGGAAAAAATAGATAATACGGATAAATAGAGAAAAACAGGAAAAAGTAATAAAAAACAGGAAAAATGGGAAGAAATAGGGCAATTAAAGAAAGGAAAAACAGGGAAAAATATGAATAAATAGGGAAAGTTTGTGAAAAATAAATACAAATACAATTCAAAGCTGTGTTGGCGAAAAAAAAAATACTACATCTGCAATAATTCTATCAATATTAGGGAAAATATAGAAAAATGGGGAAAATACCAAAAAATAGGGAAAAACATAATATAGCGAAAAATAGGGAAAAAACAGCGATTGTGAAAAATAGGGAAAAAATGGAGCTAAATATGAAAAAACATGAATAAGAAAATTTGGGAAAAATAGGGAAATTTAGAAAAAATGAGAAAAATAGTTAAAAATAGGGAAGCAGTAGGAAAAAATGAAGAAAAATAACCAAAACAGTGAAAAATAGGGGAAATTATAGAGAAAATGGTGAAAAATTGGGAAAAATGGAAAAATATGAACAAACAGGGCAAAATAGGGAACAATTGGGAAAATTTGGGAATAATTAGAAAAAATTCAACAAAACAGGAAAAATTAGGGCGAAATATTGAAAGTTGAGAAAAAATAGGGAAATGAAAAAAAGGAAATAATAGGGATAAAAATAATAATAAAACAGGAAAGATATTAAAAAATAAGGAAAAATAGCGAAAATTGGGAAAAAACAAGTAAAAACAGGATAAAACAATGGAAAAATGGAGAAAATAAGATTTGCATAAAACAGACGAAAAATAGTGAAAATGGGAAAAAAAAACGTGAAAAAATAAGCACAAATTGGAAATAATAGGAAAACATAAAAAGAAAGATGAAATAGAAAAATTAGAGGTAAATATAGAAAAATAGGGAAATATGTGGGAAAATAGTGAAAAATAGGAAAAAATAGATAATAATATGGACAAATATTGAAAAACATTAAAAAATAATAAAAAACAGGAAAAATTGGAAGAAATAGAACAAATAGGGTAATTAGAAAAAGGAATAACAGGAAAAATATGAATAAATAGGGAAAATAGGATAAAATAATGGAAAAAATTGAAAGAAATTGGAAAAAATAGGGAAATGAGAGAAAATAGGTGAAATTTTAGGAAAAACAGGAAAATTTGGGAAAAATAAGGATGGAGTATTTATAAGCTCCAAAAAGGCTATTTACAATTTATTTATTGTCAACACACTTGGTTAATTTATAATTAAAACATTCATTACGATTGTGGTTAGATTTTCCGGTTGTCCGGTTTTCCCTATACCTTTTATGCCAAATGGCGCCATCAGTCTTCAGTAAATTTTCTTAATGAATAAATATTTTCTTGAGATTTTTGTAGTTTGATTTATGTTCACTTGCGAACTTAAATAAAACTCATTAATTTTTAGTTTACCGATTTTCGAGGAACGTTAAAAAGTTTGTTACTGAATTTTAAAAGTAATTTTAAAATTCTAATTTCCAACTTGAATTCAGTATAAAGCTAAAATTGTAGTACGAAAAAATTTGTTATATTTTTTATTTGTGTAAAATTTTATACAATACTAAAATTCTAAAATAAACTTAAATATTATTAACAATATTTATATATTAAAAGCTCTTATTCTTGCAATATTTTTAAATAATTTAAATGATTAAGCCCACATTTCTCTAAACTGATTTCTTCATGCTGTGAATTTTTAAATGTGTCTTCAAATGATGTTTATACGTGAATTGTTTTTGACAAATTTCACATTTAAATGATTTCACATGCGTGTGAATTTTGACATGTCTTTCCAAAAGATATTTCAGTACAAACTGTTTGGGACAAATATCACATTTAAAAAGATAGTCACCGGTATGAATTTTTAAATGTGATTTCAAATTATAGCTCCGAGTGAATTGTTTAGGACAAAATTTACATTTAAAACAATTCACACCAGTGTGAGTTTGTAAATGACTTTTCAAAGTAGACCTATAAGTGAATTGTTTAAAGCAAATTTCACATTTAAATAATTTTTCACCTGTGTGTATTTTGAAATGTCTGTCCAATAGATATTTAGCAGTATATTGTTTAAAACAAATATCACATTTAAAAGGTTTATCACCAGTGTGATGTTTTAAATGTATTATTAAATAATTGCTCTGAGTAAATTGTTTAGAACAAATTTTACATGTAAAATAATTATCAGTAGTGTGTGTTTTTAAATGTCTGTCCAATCCGTATTTCACAGTAAATTGTTTGAGACAAATATCGCATTTAAAAGATTTCTCACCAGTGTGAATTTTTAAATGAGTTTTTAAAGCTGACTCATACATGAATTGCCTGAGGCAAATTTCACATGTAAAATGTTTCTCACCACTGTGAATTTTTAAATGAGTTTTCAAAGTAGTTTCATAAGTGAATTGTTTAAGGCAAATTTCACATTTAAAATGTTTTTTACCAGCATGCATTTTTAAATGAGTTTTTAAAGTAGATTCAAGTGTAAATTTTTTGAGGCAAATTTCACATTTAAAAGGTATCTCACTAGTATGAATTTTCAAATGATTATTTAAATGGATTTTTTGATTAAATTGTTTACAACAAAATTCACATTTAAATGGTTTCTCACCGGTATGAATCTTCAAATGATTTTTTAAATGAACTTTTTGTTTAAATTGTTTGAAACAAAATTCACATTTAAATGGTTTCTCACCGGTATGAATTTTCAAATGATTTTTTAAGTAAACTTGTTGATTGAATCGTTTCAAGCAAATTTCACATTTAAAACGTTTTTGAATTTTTGAGTTTGAAGCTTGTTTGGAACAAATTGCACATATAAATATTTTTTCTCTAGTATGAATTCCTAAATTTGAACTAACTCTATGTTGTTTTAAACAAATTATACATTGATTACGGCATAACTTTTTACATCTATTTTTTACAAAATGAACCATATAATGATTCCAAAATTGAAATTTTCCATTAGATTGTTTTCCACAAAAAATACAAGTTACAAAACACTTTTTAAAGTGTCTATCAAAATGTTTTAATTTGGACGTAGATGATGAAAAATCTACAAATAAAACATTTTGGATAATATTCTTTGAGAAATTAAAAAAACTTACATTTTTGGCATACTGGACATATTTTCTTTCTATCCCAATTTCTAGTTTTTAAAGTTAATAAATCTGGTTTAATATCTTGAATTTCAGATTTAATATCATATTGGCACTTATCTTCCTGGTGCATCAAATATATTTCTTTCACTTCGGGTTTAACTTCTAATAAATTTGTTTCATTTCTTACATAGGGTGAATCTGGAATTTCAGTTTTAATATTACAGTTCCGTTTTTGGCTGACCAAATGGAATGTTTCTTCATTTTTTTGGATTTCTACATCAGAATTAAATAACGGTTCAAGTTTAATGTCTATTAATTCTTGTTCCATCTCTATTTCGTTATTATTTTAAGCCTTTTTTCAACTAAAATTGTTTTACACTATTTAAAACTATTATTTCACTTTATAAACAGATATTTTTCATAATTTAATTAAAAATTAACCACACAACAAATTTTATTTTTACTGTGACACTAGTGACAAGTGACAATTACTATTTTCATGTTCTTCTTCTTCTTTTAAGACCTCAGCTAGCTGGGCTATTCAGCTGGCTGAAGTGTTTACTGAATAATAAAAGGACAGTTACTTTGACATAAGTAATGTGACATTGACAGGCAGCGTTTTGTTGAGCTGACCACAAACCACCCATTCTATGGAGTTGACTGGAAATTTGTAGGCAGCCATCGACATATATTAATGCACATACCAAGAATTATGAGACTTCCAGAGAAAGAGATAAAACGATGTTTCGGACCATCTCTATCTCTGTCAAAATAGTAACCGCCATCTTCCTCACTCTTTTAAAGCCAAAAAATTATTACAAAGATATACGGCAAAGACACGTCCACTAGTATATATCGATGTCACCTACAATATTGTATTAACATTAACACCAACTTACATTTTGCTGCATCAATGTAGCTAAATTTTGATAGGAAAAGCCATCTAGGACTCTGTACCGAACATAGAAAAGTGTTTGGGAGCACTTATTGGAAAATTCTACGATAAATATGCAATTTTTTATTATTAATTAACCCCGGTTTGATTCGAATAGTAGTTTTCTTTTGGTTATTCATTGTTTCTAAATAATCAGAAAAAAATCTAACCTGACATTAATGACACAAGAACACAATCTAGAATATTTATCTCCCAGTAGCTCCACCTACTGTTTTCTATTGACATATACTCATATACTATTTCGACAGGAAGAGATGAAACGATGGTTTGGTCAATTTCTATCTCTCTCAAAACAGTATCGTATATTTAGGATGTTAGAAACAGCGCTAGAACGAATATATACTCCATCTTCCTCACTCTTTTCAGCAAAAAAATATTACAATGATCTACGGATTGTATACTCAGAGTAAATATATATAGAGAGGGCATTCTATCCTTTTTTATTAAGCCAACATCTAGTTTACTTTTGTTGACATCGTCCTCTAGAAATTTCATAAGCGTATTTTCTAGCAGGTGTTAGTAATATTGGTGTTGTATTTTTGGTAATAGAATAAAAATTGTTTGATAGTGATAAGTTTTATTTTTCCAATTGTAACACAGGGTAATTTAAAATCATACATTAAATAGTTTACTGTTTGTGACGCGATTCGTGTTATTTTTGTAGTGTTATAAGTCGTACTGAATATTTTTGTAAACATTTTGAACTATTTTAAGTGATTTTCTTGAGAGGTTGTTAAACCATGGGAAAATAATGTGAAAAATGTGGTGCTTTTTCCAAGCCATTAGATAATCTTACCCTTCACAAGTAAGTTACAGAAAATACAACTTTATCAAAATTATATTACTACTCAAGATATATTTAATTCTATAATGTGATAGATATATTAATACCATGTAAAATACCCAATTTTAATTTTCTTATTTTTGCTAAAATCAATTAAAATTTATAATTCTTCGCGTCGTCACTGTCTAATTTCGTTTGTTTACATCACGTCAATTTTTATTGGTGATTTCGTCCTCTGCGCGAGATTGTTCTCCGCGTCTTATGTCCCTCGCCAACAAACTTTGCCGAGAGAGAGAGGGCTAGATGTTGGCTTATATTTTTTAAATGACATAAGATATACAGGGCATATCTAGTAGTTCCTTTATCTGAGATTGTATATGAGTATATGTCAATGATGTTTTGACCTTGAGTCATTTGCGTGAACCAAAGAGGTAGAAACAAGGAAGAGGCGCAAATACGTGACCAAAAGTGTCATCATGTCCGCCATATTGTTCCACCACTTCGTTCATTTGTGACAGTTTGTTTTGTGTTATATTATTATAGGTTAATATAAACACTGTAAAGAGCAGTATTAAAATAAATGTGGTTTTCACTATTAGATTAAAATTTCCAATTCTTAAATCCAACATCCGTAGCAAGTTTTTTACTCTTGGAACTCTGAAAAACATGGTTTGTTTTTTAGAATACACGTTTGAACAGTTCCAATTACTCTAATCCGATCTGTTCTAGTTGAAACATTTTGAACTACGACCGAAAATATGTATATATAGGGCACTTTAACCAAGCTAACAGATTTTTTGATTAACATAATAAAAACTATCCTCAAATAGGGTATTTTGCACCATGTAAGAAAAAATCTAAAAATAGGTATTTATGATCGATTTTGTAAAAAGGAACCGAGAAATATTGATTTCCATTCATAAAAATGCAATATAAATTTTATAATTCAATTTTAAAAATCATTTTTTAAAGGTATTTTTGAAATGTCAAAAACACTATCCGCCATATTGTGACGTCATATTCATAGTAAACACAACAGATTTTTGTTGTGCTGTGCGTGTTAATTTTAAATTTTTTCGAGTTATCATACGTTTGTAAACTTTTATCATCCGTATTTTATTGAAATATCATCATGGATGGCGGTTTCATAAAAGCAGAAAGAAATAATCTGCTGGTGGAATCTTAAAACATCAATGTAAGTACCTATTATATAACAGAACCTATCTTATATTGTGTATAAATTCTTGATATCATTTTTCATCTAAAACATGCAATAATCTTTACAAAATCTATCACAATCGTAACATAACCTATAAATATATTACAAAATTTGATTTTACGATATCATTATGAAGTTTTCTTTTCTTCATAAAATGATTATTACATAGTAAATACACTTGTTTAAACTCCCACTTACATCAAAGTGATCTTCACAGAAATAAAACTTGGTATTTGTGGACAATAAGATCGAATCTTTTTGTGCCAGTTTTAAACCAAGTTTTTACTTATGTTTATATGAGTTTGCACTTGAATCCATAACTTTCCCGGCGTTTTTACGCTAGTTTCCTTGCATTCGGCAAACACGTGCTATTTACTATGAGGATGACGTCACGAATCTAAAATGATAAATTCAAAGTCATTTTTATGACATTATTTGGTTTTAAAAAATTAATATAAAAACTACAGTGTTTCATTATCACTATAAGATTCACTTTTCAAAAAAGGGTGTAATAGAATTATTCTTTGGTAATAGCCTATTATGTGATTTACTTTGACATCTCGTTCTCTAGGCGTGCCGAACGCACCGACTACGTCGTTTTGATCTGCAAAAGTGTCGAACGCACCGAATACAGAACTGTTCCATGCATAAAAAAAATTATTAGTAATGTTCCATGGTTCGGTACGGCGTCGTTAAATACAAAACGGCTATTTTTTTTAAAGAATCTTTTAAATATATACCCATTTTCGTTCGATTCAAGTTATTTAATCAAAATTGTGTAGTGTCATGTGAAGTGGACAATAGTGATGGAAACTGAATAATTACAAGTTATGCAAAAGGTAAAAAAATTGAAAAATGCTTATGATAGAATTTATAGATATTTTATTGTTATATATTATTGAATTAGAACCTATAAGAAGTAAATTCTCTTTTCAGGTAAGCTACATGATCCTACTAACAATATAACAGACAAAAGTAAGTTGAACAATATATTTTAATCATCGTACCTTTATTGAACAACTATATACTAGGATAATGTTGATATATATCTTTAAAACTCAAGTAAGCAAGCATTTTAAATAAAAGTAATCATTTGTTATTGAACTATTCTTGTTTATAGGTATTTTGTTTGTTTATTCGTGTAATATCTATATATATCTTTTATGGTATAACCCTGTATAAACGTTATAATTTTACATAACTCACCTCGTTATCAAATAACTATTCTTCTTCATAGGTATTTAAATAAATTACAACTTAATTATTTCGTTTGGGTCATATCCACTACCAAGAGAAACCTATCGAATCATTAACCGAAGAAGTAGGTTTGTTATTTTTATAATTTATAATATTCTGTTGATACGTACACTATATATCTCCCATTTTCTAATAAACACTACTAAAATCTACAAATTTGGTAAATATATAAGTACGATATCTAAATTTTAATATTAATTTTCATTTACCCTTATTGACAATCTTTTATCTATTCCTGTGTGAGCTATTGGATCAAAATTTCTTTATATCCACTTTTAAGTACATTTTCTTTTACTCTCTGTTTTTCCTCAGCATATTCTTTCTTTTCTCTTGTGTTTGAACTTTTCTCTTTCGATATTATAGTGGAATAATACAAGTATAATTAAATTAAGAAATAAAAAACATATATATTAGTTAATCATTTATTATTGTATAAAACAAACAGAATAGAATACAGGATGTTTAACCAGAATTATAATTAACTATGGGACAAACTATAATTTGAAAAGTTTAATTTAATATCCAGTTAAAAATACTTTCAAAAATGTATTTATACCTTGTATTTTAAATACTTCAATTGACAATGTATTTAAATACAAATAAAAATACTTCTTCCTTGTATTTAAAAAGTATTTAAATACAAATATTTTTTCCGTGCGTTTAGATATTATTTCAATTTATAATGTATTTTTATGCCTGAGGAATAGTCCGAAGTTAAGGGAATTTTTTTTCCAGTGTTGTAATGCCAATTTTTGAGAGGCGTTAAAAGGCGAGTCACTAACACAGCAGGTCACTTTTCTATAATTTAATATATCCCAACAGGATTTTACAGCTTTAATTTAATTAAATAATGAATAAAAATAATAAAAAAAAATGACCAAATGAATGACCACGATTTAGCTATGACTTTAAGTTTTATAAGCGACTCTCTGTTCACTTATTTGACCAATCAGAACGGGACAACAATTGCATGGTGCACTTAGCAACTAGAAACCAATAGTCAGCTAATTCATAGAAATAAAAAATAATAAAATGAGAATGGAACTGTGAAATTAAATACACGTGGAAAAATGTTACAATAATAAAATATAATATGTATACCTTAACTATTATTATTAGGATCTTGTAGAGGGAGTAAAGGTTGACTTTACAACACTAGGTAAAAGAGAAAATCAAGTAAACGATCTCAAACTTTCCAAGAAGTAATGTATTTAAACTTTAACTACATTATTTAAAAAGTTAGATAAAAATGTAGTATTTTAAATTCGCAGTAAATACAAACGAAGCTTATATGTATATTTAAATACAATTTTAAATACATGTATTTAAATACTTAACAATACTGTAATAATATCACCATGAAAATTATTAAATTGAATATACAAATTTGAGTATTTGTAATAATGAAAATAAGAAGAAAGTGAACCATCTCCATAAATATATTTTTATTATTAAAAAATGAAATTAAAGTAGAGCAAATACCCCCCCCCCCCAAATCACAAGAATTTGTTCAATCAGTTATTCTTCGTAAAGTAAAATACCACAAAAATTTATTTGTATTAGAAAGGCAACTAGTTTCGGTCACAAACCATCATCAGATTATTAATTTGTACTATGGGAGGAGAAAAATTAAATCACCAAATGTGAGACCAATTTTAGGGTTGTTGATGTTAAAAAATATGGTATGTAGAAAAACTATATAGTACTAAAATTTATAATAACATGAATGTACCTAGCTGAAACGACCAACGAAGGGGCTAAGAGCATCCAAAAAAAAACGCTTCATTATGGGTGTTTCAGCTATAGCAGGTGGTGTAATCAGTCCCTATAGATAGAATTTTATACATTATCAATTGTAAAACATAAAAACTCCTTTGGAACCCTTCTCGATAATTTTGTTTGGTCTGCCATAGACGTAGATACTTCATTTAATTAATGTATTATTTTTAAAAATGAAACAAAAAAACCGATTAAATTCCAAAGTATGTTTATAATCAAACTTGTCAGAACTAGTGTATAAGGATTAAACATTGTAAAATTTCGAAATCCAGAGCCAGTCAATGAATCTTCATAAAAAGTTAAAAAAAAATTATGCCATCTCTTGATTATAACAATTTACTGAAAAATGAGAGGGACAAGGAAGAGAAAATGTTTATAGCTAAGATTACAATTTTATATCTAATAAATAATATTTGCATAGTAAATTATTAATATTTCGCAAAAAATAACGAGTTACAAGAAAAAAATTATTATATATTATAAAGAAATCATTTTGTATGAGTTATAGAAGTTAATTTATTATTGTTATTATTATTAATAAGTATTGTGTTATAAAAATTAAATTTGAAAGGTTTTTGGTAAAGAAACAATTTGTTTAATTAACAATTTTGAATATATAAAAGGAGCCTTAAGAAATTTTTCTAAAAATACAATTTTTATTTGGAAAAGTAATTATTTAAAATTTAACTATGAAAATTAAAAATCATTCAGTATTAAAAATTTTGGGATAGGTTTTAAGAATCAAGTAAGGATTTTTTTTTGTTTTTTTTTTTTTTAAAGGTCAGAATTAATTAGAGATGGGAACAAATAAAAAAAGTTATAAGATTTAATTATTTTTGGACTTTTGTCAAATAGAAATGGAAATTTGTTAGATGGATAAGAATTATTGACTGTAAAAAAAGCTTTGAATATGTATGCAACTATATCTAAATGAAGAAATAAAAAAAAATTACAATTTAAAAATTTTATTTCAAAGAACTAAAATTACGTAGCATAGGGGATCTAAAAAAAAATTAGTAAGAAAAATGAAAGACCAGGACAGTATAGTATATTATATACCAAGGGACTAAAGTGCATCTTTTAATCCCGAGGGTGAAGATTCACCTGAGGGATTAAAAGACACTTTAGTCCTGTGGTATTTAATATACCATGCATATTACACAGCCCCACAAAAAAAAGTTCATACACAAGAAAGTGACATATGTATTCCCATGTATTTTTCGATGTTGAATCCGATCCCGAGCTCAGAATTGGGCCTACACGTCTGGAATTGGTCCTAGGGGCCAAAAATGGCCTGAAATATAGTTCCCGATAAGGCGAGGTCGACGCTGAATTTTGGAGCTAAAGCCGGATTTGTGCTCGAAAAGTTTATGGCCAACTGAAATTCCGGGTTTGGGTTCGGGAAAATGACACCGTAGGGCGGGAAAATCCTGTTTTGGATGTCCCGGTCGCGACTGTGGTATTTTCATAGACTTTCCAATTCTGGAGCTGAGCCTGGGTGTGAAAAGTGTTTGGTTAGCTGAAATTCCCAGTTTGGGTCCGGGAAAATGGCCCATTGGGACTGGAAAATCATATTTCGGATGTACCAGTCGCAAAAGTGGGATTTTCATGCATTTTTCAATCCTGGTCCTTGGAGTATGCTCAAAAAGTTTTTGGACAGCTGAAATTCCCAGTTTGGGTCCGGGAAAATAGCCCATTGGGGCCGGAAAATCATATTTCAGACATTCCAGTTGCAACAGTGTTATTTTCATTTTCGTGTTTTTCAATTCTGGACCTGAGGGACCCGAATAGGGAATTTTACACGGCCATAAACCTGTCAAGCACAGTCTAAGCTACAGGAATTAGTACAAAAAAATCCCACAGTTGCGATTGGTACGTCCGAAATATGATTTTCCGGCTCCAATCTGCCATTTTCCCGGACCCAAACTGGGAATTTCAGCTGACCAAACACTTTTCACACCCCGCAGCTCCAGAATTGGAAAGTCCATGAAAATACCACAGTCGCGACCGGGACGTCTAGAACAGGATTTTCCCGCCACAAGGGGTCATTTTCCCGGATCCAAACCCGGAATTTCAGTTGGCCATAAAATTTTCGAACATAAATCCGGCATTAGCTCCAAAATTCAGCGTCGACTTCGCTTTATCCTTGGAACCGCATTTCAGGCCATTTTCGGCCCCTGGGGCCAATTCCAGACGTGTAGGCCCAATTCTGAGCTCGGGATCGGATTCAGCGTTGAAAAATACATGGGAATACATATATGTCACTCTTGTGTATGAACTTTTTTTTTGTGGGGCTGTGTTATTTTTTCCTATTTTCCCATGTTTTAATATTTATTCTCTAATTCATTTATCTTTCCATATTTTCTTCCTATTTTTTTATTACTTTTCCCGATTTCCCCCACTTTTCCACTATATTTTGCAAATTTCTAGTTTTCACAATTTTGTCCTATATTCTGTTTTTTCTAATTTTACACATTTTTTCTGTGTTTTCCCATATTTTCGCCTATTTTTTACTATTTTCTCAATTTTTCCTATATCTTTCTATTTTTTCCTGTTTTCCATTAGTTTTTACTATTTGCTTTAATTTTCCTTTACTTGTCCTAATTATTCCCCATTTTATACTATTTTCCTCATTTTTTCTAATGTTTCCTTATTTTCCCCTATTTTTCCTAAACACAATTTTCCCAAATTGTCCTATTTTGCTCAATTTTCCTTATTTTTTCCCTATTTTTCAATCTCTTTACCAAATTTCTCTATTTTCACCATTTTTGTTCCTGTTTTCCCAATTGCTGTTTTTCCCCGTTTTCTCTATTTTTTCCACATTTTTCTCTGTTTTTCCTTATTTTTAGGACCACATGAATAATTGAATCAGTTCGTTTTATTCTTAACGGAATAAAAATAAATTGTCAATAGATCGTTTTGTCAAACAAATAAATGTATTGGTTTAAATTTTTTTTATTATCTTACAATACTTACAAATTATAAAGTACAAAATAGGCAGTGTATAAAAATTAATATTTACAGGTTTATTTTAAAAGAATTATACCAGAAATTATAATTGGTTGACAAAAAACTAAAGTTACTAGACTCTTTTTTTCCTAATTAATTAATTCTTATTTTAAAACAATTTTTATAAGTACAACATAATAATAAATAAGGTGCTATAACAACAAAATAAAAACTCATTTAAAACATACAGGACCAACCGAAAATCCAAAAGCTTGATTAGCCGAACCGTAATCTACAGGATAAAAATCAACGAGAGGTAAACGGGTCAATTTATTTGTCCTAACCTCAAAAATAGTTTCGTTTTTGGTTTCTCTCGATTCGCAACCGTCTGATAACACTGAAGGTTTATAAGTATTGTATGAATACTGTTGTTCGTCATCTCCTAGAAGCTTAATCGATAAATCGTATTTATTTGTATTCGAATTATGCCAAGCTATGCTGTTGATACAAGTATAAGTGAAATTTTGGTACGCTTCTTTAGATAAAAGACGTAAAAATGACATTTGTACAGTACCAACAGTTTCGTAAGTAATCTGGAATAGAATAAGTATTGGGTTATTATTAGTTTTTACGTTATTGTAATATTAGACACTATCAAATTGACACTTTTAATATCAGCTTTTATTTATTTTTAAGTTGGTAAAATGAAATCAGTATAAACTTTGTCCAACTACTAAACCGAAAATTAGAGAAGTGGGGAACGAAAGAACAAAGGGAAAATTTGAGAAGTGGGGACGTTGGAAGTGTCGTTTTAGTTGTTGGACAATCTATACAATATTTACCCTGAAACCTCCTCTTAAGTTTGAATACCAATCCTTGTGGTTCCCTTCTTTTCTCCAAGGAATATTTGGCATATTCGAGCTATGTACGTCTGGGTAAACGCAAGTTTCTCCTTCAGCTGTCATATTACAGTACACGTATACTGTATCATCTTTCATTCCTAAGTTTGGATCTATCCAGTACCAACCTAATAAAACACATAATTACTAACGAAAAAAAAATATTGGTTACTCTTTTCACTCATTTTACCCCGTTCTTGATCTATCTGACAAAAATTCGGTTTAGACATTACTCCAAATACTCACACTCTACTCCTAACGCTCTAAATTCTTCAAGCTAACTCAGATTATGTTTGTATTATTTGACAGCAAATCAGTGTTACCAAAATAAAAATTTCTGTACAAAATGACAAGTATTATTTGCTCTAAAAGTATTTATTTATCAAGTCTTTGGGTTCTGAATAACATTTTAAACGCTATGTTAGAATTTTAGCTTTAAATAAAAAAAACTGCAAAACAGTGCTACCAACATTAGAAAGACTAGTCAAAGATTGCTAAAAAAAACAAAAAGTTTTCTTTAAGAACTATTAAATAAAGAATAAAAGTAATTCAGTTCTACCAATCTTAAAAAGACAAAACAACATTGACAGCTGGATTTCCCATGTTCGAAATTTGTTGAAAAATCTTAAAAATTATGAAAAAAATATTACACGGGGTAAAAACATATGATGTTTTTAGTAATTCGGCCAAAAAAAAAATCACTTTAACAATAAGCACGAGAAATTATTTCAGTCGAGATTCAAATTTTTAGAAAAAATTGGTTTTATTATATATTTTTATTGAAATTAAATTTTTTAGGGTTTTTTTTTTAATTTTTCCATCTTTCCTCATTTTTTCCGTCTTTTTTTTTGTTTTTTCTTCTAATTTTTCCCGATTTTTAAGATTTTTTTCGATTATATTTTATTTTATTTTTTTTTTGATCTTTTTCGATTTTTTCTAATTTACTCGCGATTTTCGATCTTTCCCTATCTTTTCCCTTTTTTCCATTTGTTCCTGATTTTTTCCAGTTTTTTCGGTTTTTCACGGTTTATTACGTTTTTTACGATTTTTTACTTTTTTACCGTTTTTTTCAATTTTTTAAATTATTTACGAAATTTTGCCTGTTTTTTACAATTTTTTTACGTTTATTTTATTCACAATTTTTTAAGATTTTTCACGATTTTTTCCTTTCTTTCTCTTTTCCAATTTTTTTAATTATTTACGAAATTTTACAACTTTTTGCCTGTTTTTTACGTTTTTTTTTTTACAATTTTTCACGAATTTTTATGATTTTTTTCGATTCTATTTTATATTTTTCGATTTTTTCTAATTTATTTGCGATTTTCGATCTTTCCCGATATTATCCGTTTTTTTCCATTTGTTCCAGATTTTTCCAGTTTCTTTTCGGTTTTTACGATTTTTTTAAAAATTTTTATGATGTTTTACAATTGTTTACGAAATTTTATGACTACCAGTTTTTTACGATTTTTTTACAATTTTTTACGATTTTTTCAATTTTTTTTCTGTTTTTCTCAATTTTTTAAATTATTTACGAAATTTTACAACTTTTTGCCTGTTTTTTACGATTTTTTTACAATTTGTTACGATTTTTTATGATTTTTTCGATTTTATTTTATTTTTTTTTTGATTCTTTTCAATTTTTTCTAATTTACTCGTGTTTTCGATCTTTCCCGATATTATATCCCTCTTTCCATTTGTTCCAGATTTTTCCAGTTTCTTTTCGGTTTTTACGATTTTTTATAATGTTTTGCGATTATTTAGCATTATTTACGACTATTTATCATTTTTTTACGATTTTTTTACAAATGTTTACCATTGTTTACGTTTTTGACAATTTTTTCTTTTTTTTTATTTCTTAATTTTTTAAATTATTTACTAAATTTTACGACTTTTTAAGCATTTTTTTCGATTTTTATGTTTTACGATTATTTAGCATTATTTACGAAATTTTACGACTTTTACCAGTTTTTTACAATTGTTTACCATTTTTACGATTTTTTCCATTTTTTTTCCTCAATTTTTTAAATTATTACGAAATTATACTTTTTGTCTGTTTTTTACGATTTTTTTAGGTTTTTGTACGTTTTTTTTTACAATTTTTTAGTTTTTTTTACGATTTTTTCCATTTTTTTCTCTTCCTCAATTTTTTTAATGATTTATGAAATTTTACGAATTTTTGCCTGTTTTTACAATTTTTTATGTTTTTTTTTTATTTTTAACGATTTTTTTCTCTTTCTCAATTTATTAAATTATTTACGAAATTTTACTACTTTTTGCCTGTTTTTTACAATTTTACTAATTTTTTTACATTTTTTTACGATTTTTCACATTTTTTTAAAATCCGTAAAAAATCGTAAAAACCCGTAAAAATTAGCGAATTAATTTTATAAAAATTAGAACCTGATAAAAAATCTAATGAACTGTTTCGATGTTTTTAAAAATGGCGGAGATATAATTTTTTTTGATATTTCAACTCCCTCCAGTTTCACCCCCGTAGGTCGGATAAAAAAAAGTTTTATACAAATTAATTTTATAATAATAATTAGGATAAGAAAAAAATGTAAAGACCTGTTTCAATATTTTCAAAAATTGCGGATATGAATTTTTTTGAAATTTCAACCCCCTCCAATTCCACCCATCAAGGTTAAGTCGAAAAAAGTTTTAAACGAATTATTTCATATTAATTAGGATATGAAAAAAGTCTTTTGACCTGTTTCGATATTGTTAAAAATAGGGGAAATATGATTTTTTTTTAAAATTTCAACCCCCTCCAGTTTCCACCCCTTACAGGTAGAATATCCAAAAACAATTTTTTTTCATCTAATTGTGTTGTGGGTGGCTCAAAACGTCGAGAAAAGTCATTTTAAGCAAAAAAAAATTTTCAATTTTTTTATTATTTTAATACTTCTAGTCCGGACCGAAGTAAAAGTAGAAAACTATAATTTTTTTTACTGTACCATCTTTTAAATGCGGATGTCCGTAATAAAGGTCTCTGCAGGTCATCGCAGGATTCTCTTTGGAGCCGGTCGGTTTCCTGAACGATTCCAATTCAATTCTCATATTATAGATGGAGCTGTACATCTCCAAAAACTTCATATTCATATCTTCCTTCGACATTTCTTCGATTTTAGAACCTAATTCTTCCTCATAATCCGCTCTAAAATTAAACATTATATATTTCATCAATATAGTTATTATTTTACTTACATCAATTCTTCAACGCTTCTTCTTTCCCTTGTTACTCCTTTATCAATATTATTTTGAGCTTGGAATAACATCTCGGGTGGTAATAAGGGCATTTCTGCGGGAGCTCCGGGCGGACCCGGTGGTCCCAGAGGTCCTGGTTCTCCTTTCGTTCCAGCCTGACCTTCGGAACCTTTAAGACCAGAAGGACCTTCCATACCTAACGGTCCCGGTGGACCTTCATTACCTTTAGCACCTGCTGGACCGACTGGTCCCTAAAAATAAAAAAATTCCAAATCAATATTATCTAAACAGATTTCTTATTAGACTTACCAAATTGCCTTTAGGTCCATCAACTCCTCTTAATCCTTTTTCTCCTTTATCTCCACGTTCTCCCTCCTCACCTCTTAAACCAGGAGTTCCTATCAAACCGCTATGACCTTTAGGACCTCTTCTACCTCTATCTCCTTTTTCACCTCTTGGTCCTGATTCGCCTACTTTTCCTTGAGCTCCTGGAAGTCCTGGTGAACCAATAGGACCAACATCGCCCTATAAAACAACGTAATTTAATCTACTCTTAGTTACTGAAAAATAGAAATTCTTACTCCTGCACCAGGTGCCCCAACAAGTCCAACAGGACCTTGAGGTCCTGGAACTCCTTGTGATCCTGGTTGTCCTTGTATACCCGGTGCTCCTAATTCTCCTTTATCACCTTTTTCGCCTGGCGGGCCTGAGCTGCCTTGTAATCCTGGTAGTCCTTCTGAACCCTAAAATCTCTCATTAAAATAAATCATTTAATCAGAAAAAAGCTTACCGGTCGTCCTACTGGACCAACAGGTCCTGGTTGTCCTGCTGATCCTTGCTCTCCCTGCGGGCCAGGTTCTCCTTGTTTTCCATCGTCACCATCTTGACCGGGTTCACCTTTTAAACCGATACCTCCAGCTATTCCAGTTGGTCCAGGGAATCCCTGAGCACCTGGAGGTCCTTTTGCACCTTCCGGTCCTGGAGGTCCTCTAATACCTGGCGTCCCTGGACTACCAGATTTTCCTTCGTCTCCTTTTGGACCAGGTGGTCCCAGTTCACCCTGAATTAAAATAAAGCGAGTATATAAAATAATTTCTCATACAAATAGATTTATAAACCCACATTTGTGATTGTAAATTTTATAGCTATAAACGAAAAAATTTGTACCGTACAGACAGATAGACATACAAGAAAGCGAGTTAATAAAAAGTGGTAAAAAAACAATTGTTTCTTACATCTTTTCCTTCTATTCCCTGTGGACCAGGTAATCCCTGAGCTCCACTATCTCCCTTTTGTCCTTGTGGACCTTCAACGCCTGTAGGTCCTGGTATACCATCGACGCCTTTTGGTCCCTTTGATCCTGGTTCTCCTGGTGCACCAGCCGGTCCGAGCGGCCCTTTTTGACCTAAAAATAAGATTTAAAATTAAAAATATGTTAATTTGCAAAATGAAACTTATTTACCAACATCTCCGATTTCGCCCTTAATTCCCGAAGGTCCTGGCAAACCTTGAGGTCCACTAGGACCCGCTGGGCCTGGTAGACCACTCGGTCCTTCTTCGCCTTTGGTTCCGTGCCTGCCCATTTGTCCGGGAGGTCCTTTTTCCCCTGGTGGACCTACGGCTCCCGGTTCTCCTCGAAGTCCTTGAGTTCCTGGACTTCCCATAGGACCCTATTATTTAAAGATCATAAAAATAAAGTGTAATATAATCAATTATAATACATACAGCTTCTCCTTGGCTTCCTTTATATCCTTTCTCGCCAGGTGATCCGACGTCACCTTTATCGCCGTCTTCTCCTGGTGGTCCTATTGGCCCTGGTGCTCCAGGGGGTCCTTTTTGTCCAATAAGACCGTCTTTTCCGATTATTCCTTGTGGACCACGTTCGCCTCTTTCACCTTTAGCTCCTCCAGGTCCCGGTGGCCCAGGAGGTCCCTGCCTGCCTTCTGGCCCAGGCGGGCCATCTTTACCAGATTCTCCTTGCTGTCCTTTATCTCCCGTAGGACCCGCGGGACCGATGGGTCCAACGTCGCCTTTTTGACCGTCAGTTCCCTAAAAAAAATAATTTAAATCTTGAATATTAAAAAAACAAAACAAAAACTTACTGGTTGTCCTGAAAGTCCTCTTTCTCCTGTAAATCCAGCTAAACCAGTTTCTCCTGTTGGACCCTGTTTTCCAGTTGGTCCCGGAGGACCAGGTGCTCCTTCTTTACCAGCTTCTCCTGGTAATCCTGCTTCACCGGGTATGCCTGGAGCACCCGGTATACCTGATTCACCTACAGGACCTAATTCTCCTGTAGGACCTTGAGGACCTATGACTCCTGCTGCACCTGGGGGACCTGGTTTACCTGGTTCTCCTGGTGGACCTCTTTCTCCTGGCATTCCAGGAAGACCGTCTTTTCCTGGTGAACCGGTATTTCCAGGGGATCCTACGAATCCCCTATTACCCTCGGGTCCTGGTGTTCCGATTTCTCCTTGAAGACCCACTGGTCCTGGTTGACCGGTGTCTCCTTTTGAACCTTGAGCACCATCAGGTCCTCTTCTACCTCTTCCGCCTCGGAATCCTCTGGGACCAGTTTCACCACGTTCACCTTGTGCTCCAGGATGACCCTTTATACAAAAAATAATTAAATAATATAATGAAAAATATATATAAATACTAACTCTATCTCCTTTATCTCCATCTGATCCGGATCTTCCTGTAGCTCCTTTATCTCCTTTTTCACCATTATTTCCAGGATAACCGATGAGTCCTTGAATTCCTTGCTTGCCTTTTTCACCTGGTGAACCAATGTCACCAGTTTCACCACGGGGTCCATCAAAACCCTTAAATACAATATTTAAACAACTATCGAGCAAAATTACATAACTTACTTTTTGTCCCTCGGGGCCCTCTAAACCCGGTGCACCCTGAATCCCTTCTTGACCAATGTCACCTTTTGCTCCTACTTCCCCTTTTTCTCCTTCTAATCCCCTCTCCCCTGATTCCCCCTTTTCTCCTTGAGGTCCCCTGATACCTTCATCTCCCTTTACACCTCGTGCACCTGGAAAACCTATTGAACCTTGGGAACCTGAGGTACCTTGTTCCCCTTTAGGACCCGATTGTCCCGGATTTCCGTTGATTCCAGGAAGTCCTTCGGCTCCTGGGAGTCCTGGAACTCCTGGTTTACCTGGAGGACCCTACAAAAATATTTTATACAAACAAGAATATATAAGCTAGATAGTTATATGTACTCATTTTCTTTGCCTTTTGTCACTCAGTCCTTTTAAATTTCAATAAAGTCGCTTATAAAATGACAATTATCAGTTAAAAAATGGTAATTATTACTTAAAAGGACAATTGTCAGTTTAAAAATGACATTTGGTAGTTTAAAAGTAACATTTGTCAGTTTAAAAGGATAATTGTCAGTTTAAAAATGACATTTGGCAGTTTAAAAGTGACATTTGTCAGTTTAAAAGTAACATTTGTCATTTTAAAACGACAATTGTCAGTTTAAAAATGACATTTAGCTGTTTAATAGTGACAAGTGTCAGTTTGAAACTGCCAAATGTCATTTTTAAACTGCCAAATGTCATTTTAAAACGACAATTGTCAGTTTAAAAATGACATTTAGCTGTTTAATAGTGACATTTGTCAGTTTAAGAGGACAATTGTCCGTTTAAAAATGACATTTGTCAGTTTCAAAAGGACAATTGTCAGTTTAAAAATGACATTTGGCAGTTTAAAAGTGACATTTCACAGTTTAAAAGGACAATTGTCCATTTAAAAATGACATTTGGCAGTTTAAAAGTGACATTTGTCAGTTTAAAAGGACAATTGTCAGTTTAAAAATGACATTTGTCACTTTAAAAGGACAATTGTCAGTTTAAAAATGACATTTGGCAGTTTAAAAGTGACATTTGTCAGTTTAAGAGGACAATTGTCCGTTTAAAAATGACATTTGTCAGTTTCAAAAGGACAATTGTCAGTTTAAAAATGACATTTTACAGTTTAAAAATGACATTTGGCAGTTTCAAACTGACACTTGTCAGTTTAAAAGTGACAATTGTTGGTATTAAAGTAGCGATGCGCCCTCTGGCGTTGATATTATCATCTACGTAATAGTGCAAACATGTTTTTAATTTATATGATAACCACATTAAAACCAATGGAAACGGCACATTTATTTGCACTACACGTTCAAAATTATCCCGAAATGGACTTGGCGACGTTGCCATATTAATCAGATTCGAAAATAAAATAATCAGATGGAGAAAAAGTGAGAAAAGACATTTATAAGTGCGATGTTTTATTTACAGTGTTAAGACGAATTCCCACTAGACGGAAAATCTGCAGGCGGATTTTCTGTATCCAATTCTATTGGTCGAAAATTAATTCGAAATCGACCAATAGAATTTGATACAGAAAATCCGCCTGCAGATTTTCCGTCTAGTGGGAATTCGTCCTTATTATAGAGGAACTTTTGACTGTGCTGAAGTTGGTCACAACATAGTGCTCAATGGTGCATCTTGACTCGTTTGATGGTGGTTTATGACGTCATAAAAAAGCAGGTTTCTCTTCCCTTCTCCCTTCAATTGCGCTTAATTTCAAACATTTTCTAAAGAATAAATTCATTTCTGGTCATCTTTGGACCAAGAAATATAATCAATAAAAAACTCATTGCAGAAGAAGACATATTGAATTTGCAACGCGTATTATGCCATCTATCGGTTTACGTAGCAGATAATAGAAAAAAACTGTATTTCAAAAGGAAATTGCAGTTTTACGAGTTATTTTTGGTCTGTGTAAGTTTACGGCATCAGCATACACGTTTCTTTTTTTTTCTTATCATTAAACCAGTTGTGAAATCCACCTTTATTTTGTAAAAACTAATTTCATTTTTGTAAGATTTATGATATTTAAATTGATGGCTTAATAATATGGAAGACTGGTAAGGTCCTTGTCCACTCGAAGTGGCCTTTCGAGCGGTCTTTAAACAAAAGAAGAAAAATCACGTACCCCGAGATAGCACTGCAAAATGACAAAATGTCGAATTGAGGTGTGAACAACAAATATTCGGTCATTTGATCTCTTATAAAAATATAGTTTTCATGAGGTCGTATTTGGTCAGAAAATCAAGGAACATAAAAGAAGAAGAAGAAGAGTTTTTTCACAGATTTCAATTGATTTAAAATTTTTTACAATTGGATCAAAGGTTCGTATTTAGAGTTTTAGTATATTGTTGCTGAATTTCAGATGGTACGATTCTTCACTAAATATCGTCCAAATATATCAATTCAATTGCATAAATGGCTTAAAATAACATAAAAAGTTCACTTTCCGGCTATATAAACAAACGCAACTGGTTTATTGTTCACACCTCGAGTCGTTCAATCGATCAACGATAGATGTCGCCCATTCCGTGATTTTTCCGTATGCCGTAAACATAGACAGAACAAAAATAACTCCCTAAACTGCAATTAGTTTCTTTTTGAAACCGATAGATGGCACAACACGCAATATAATTTCAAGATGGATTCCAATGAAAATGTTTATTGTGCTAGATTTGACAACACTGTTTATTTGGTTACTTTAAATAATTTCCTAGCTATTTAGAATGTAAGTCAAAGGCCAGATAAAAAAAATTATGTCATCTGTCATTCAGTCGGCATTTTGACATGTTTATAATTAATCTAACCAAATTTCAATAACAAAATCATTTTACGGAAAATAGTATACGAATTAAATGTTATTTGACAATGCCATCCAAATTAATACGAGAAGTAGATATATTGTACCATACTAAACAAAATTCAAAGCAAAATTATGGAGTTATTATATTATTTGTAATTATTGGAATTATTATATTTATTTCGTTTTATATGTTAATTTTCTTCAAATCTCAAGCAACAATACAAATAATATATATAGAAAGAAATAAACCGGCCACATTTATAACTAGTCCGAAATTTTTAAGTATAGGATTAGATGCCAAAGTTATTGCCAATGGATTGAAGAATTTTAATACAACTAGTCCGAAATTGATTACTATGATTAAATTATTGGGACCAGGATATCTTAGAATCGGAGGAAATTTACAAGACAGAATAAAATTTTCACTTAATAATAATATAACAGAAGATGAATATAATGAACAACCAAATATTACTTTAACATCATCTAATTGGTTAAAACTTAATAATCTAGCAAATAACACAAATATGGAAATATTTTTTGGACTTAATGCATTACAAAGATCAAGAAATGGATCATGGGATTCCAGAAATGCTGAAATTATGATAAAATTTTCAAACGACAAACGATTAAAGCTAAACTGGGAATTAGGAAACGAACCTAATTCATACAGGCATAAATTTAACGAAGTAGTTAATGCCACACAAATGGCTAAAGATTTCGTAACTTTAAGAACAATTTTAAACAAATATTCTTATTCTAAATCCTCACTTTTAGTTGGTCCGGATGTTACAAGACCACAAAATAACCCAGAAAGTGAAATCTACTTAAAAGAATTCATCAAAAATGGTCAATATGTAGTAAATAAAATAACATGGCATCAGTACTATCTTAATGGTCATAATACATCAGTGAATGATTTTTTAGATCCAAAAGTATACGATTTATTAAAATTCCAGATAAATAAAGTTAAAGAAATAACGAATAAAACAGGCAAAAGTATTTGGTTAGGAGAAACTTCTTCGGCTTATGGTGGAGGTGCTCCTTATTTATCTGATAGATTTATCGGTTCGTTTCTTTGGGTGGATAAACTCGGTTTAGCGGCCAAAATGGGAGTCGAAGTAGTCATGAGACAATCAATTTTTTACGGAAATTATTCTTTATTAGACGATAATTACGATCCTAATCCGGATTGGTGGATTAGTATTTTGTATAAAGCATTTGTAGGCCGACAAGTTGTACCGTTTCATAATATTACTACCGAAAAAGTGAGATTGTATGCTCATTGTGCTAAAGTTACAAATGGGGTAACAATTTTTGGATTTAACGTCGATAAAACTCCAGCAAATGTAGAGATTCATGGTTTGGGAGGACTTTCACATTATGCTCAAGTATACCAACTCCAAACGAAATATTTAGATTCTAAAAATGTGTTTTGTAATGGACAATTATTAAAAATGCTACCTGGGAATAAGCTACCAAATTTTATAAGTATTAGAAAAAATATTTCTCCTTATCTCACAATACCTCCATTTTCTGTAGTATTTTGGATTATACCAAATGTGAAAATTCAAGCTTGTTTATAAATTTTTTAATAAAATTTTTATAAAATCAAAACTTACGATTAAACCTGGAGGTCCTAATAATCCAGTAGGTCCCGGAGGTCCTATAGCACCTGGTACTCCAGTTTGACCAGGCTGTCCTGGTTGACCTATTGGTCCTGGATGTCCTTTACTTCCTGGAGGTCCTTCAATACCTGGAATCCCAGCTGCACCTGGCAATCCCGGAATTCCTCTAGGTCCTGTAAATCCCCTAGGTCCCTACAAAAGAAAAATATTTATCCGTCCATATACTGCGTCTAGTTAGACTACAATTTAAGTAAATCTTACCATTTCTCCTATTAATCCTGGTAGCCCGGAAGGTCCTTCTTCTCCCTGCGGCCCATCATGTCCTGCATGTCCTTTTTCCCCAGGACTACCGATAAAACCCCTTTCACCTTTTTCACCAGGTAAACCCGGTAGTCCTAAATTTCCTTGTTCTCCTTTACCACCAACAGGACCTGTCATACCTCTATCGCCGTCTCTACCAGGACGACCTCGTTTTCCTTCTCGCCCAGGAAGACCTAAAATCCCTCTTAATCCTGGCAAACCCTATAAATTTAATAGTAGAAAAAGAAATGTATAGTTTTATTAGATACACTCACTGGTTCTCCTACATCTCCTGGTTCTCCTTTTGTTCCTTCAGGTCCTGGTGGTCCTTGAGGTCCTGGTACTCCTGTGAGACCCATAGGACCTTCTACGCCTCTCATGGACATCTTTAATATCGATTGAAACCACTGTGTTAGTAAGAAATTCCAAAACAAAATGGTTTAGGAAATGATGAAGATGGTTATATTAGGAATGCTGTGGGAAAATGGTAACATTTGGATTCAGTAGATGAAATCCTTTAATTTGATACCCAACATCATGGGGTTCGTATCAACGGTTTAACATTTATAAATGTCAGTTTTTTATGGATTTGGATATATTATAACTTCATATACATAAATTTAATTATTTTTATTAATTTTTTGGTTTTTAAATATATTGATAGCTGTTTCTCTGTGTAGGAAATAGGTAGAGTAAATCTGGTGACATATTTAGATTCTGTGGATGAAATCCTTTAATTTGATACCCAACATGATGGGGTTCGTATCAACGGTTTAAAAGTTAGATATAGGCGCTTTTACGTTAATTTAACATTTATAAATGTCAGTTTTTTATGGATTTGGATATATTATAACTTCATATACATAAATTTAATTATTTTTATTAATTTTTTGGTTTTTAAATAAATTGATAGCTGTTTCTCCGTGCAGAAAATAGGTAGAGTAAATCTGTTGATATATTTGGATTCAGTAGACGAAATCCTTTAATTTGATACCCAACATGAATGGGTTCGTACTAACGGTTAAAAAGTTAGATATAGGCGCTTTCATGTCAATTTGACATTTATAAATGTCAGGTTTTTATGGATTTGGATATATTATAATTTCATATACATGAATTTAATTATTTTTATTAATTTTTTTTTATTTTAAATATATTGATAGTTGTTTCTCCGTGTATAAAGTAGGTATGATAAATCTGGTAATATATTTGGATTCAGGAGATGAAATCCTTTAATTTGATACCCAACATGATAGGGTTCGTACCAACGGTTAAAAAGTTAGATAAAGGCGCTTTTATGTCAATTTGACATTTAAAAATGGTAGGTTTTAATGGATTTGGATTAATTATAATTTCATATATATAATGATGATAATATTTACCATATGTTGTGCTAACATTTGTCGAAACAATTCCGCTTGGTCATCGGGTCCTTTTTCGTTACCTTGTTGATTTAACTGCAAAAAAATGATTAAGGTACCAAAAAAAAATGGAAAAATGAGAATATTACCGGTATCATGAAGACATGTCCGGGAGAACCGGGTACACCTGGTGTTCCATATATTCCATCCCTACCGGGTTCTCCTTTAGGACCAAGAGGTCCCGAGATTCCCGGAGGTCCGGGATAACCTCTAACTCCTGGAGGACCTCTGAGTCCAGCATAAGGATTATAATCTTGATCTAGCGATGAACTATTCGTATCTGGATCCTAAACAATTTATTTTATTTGGTAAAATAAATTAAGATAAAAAGAATAAAATTGTAAAGTACAAGTAAATAATATGTAAAACATATGAAGGATTAAAATAAAAATTAAAAAAATAAGCGGGATTTCTACAAACTAAATTTTCGAAAAAAATCTGTATATTCTTTTAAATCTAAATCTGATAGTTTTTTGACATTATTTTTTAAGATTATGAAAAATTAACATTGATATAACTGTTGTTCCGTTGAAACATTTATTTTATGATTGGTAACACTGCATTGAAACTGTTGGCTAGCATGAACCCAAAAAGCAGAATGTTTAAATGTCATCTGTCATTTTTAGTTCTCATCCCTTAATTTCCGTACTTAACTAAATATATAGATGGCGCTACAATAAAAAATCGCAACTAATAAATTTTGACTTTTTTTGAAACTTTCCTACATTTTTTTTAGTGACCAAATTTTAGTAGATATTCAGCTACAATAAGATTTGTAATTAATTAAATAGGATGGTAGAAGAATGGTTAGTCATAGTACTTTTTATTTTACACTTCTATTACCGGATTGAATATTCAGCTAAATAAGTTTGGGAGAAAAAAAAAGCTGGCTGAATGTCCTTGAATTCTTCTTTAGTAAGCGTATCCTTTTATTATATATTTTGAATGTTTGTTACGGTTGTAGCGCTTTGTATTGTTGTTGAAAAAATTTCGTGATGGTGTCTAGATGTGCATTTTGAATTTTAAATACAAGATGGTGGATCCAAGATGGCGGACGATATTTATGATTATGAACCGATTCTGTTCAAAATTGATATGTGGGGATTTTAGGGGTCGGAGATTTTGGATTTTTTATCAAAATTAATAAAATCAAGACGGCGGACTGGACTTATGATTATGAACCGATTCCGTTCAAAATTGGTATGTGGGAGTTTTTCTGATCGGAGATTACGAATTTTTTATCAAAATTAATGAAATCAAGATGGCCACTCCAAGATGGCGGACGAGATTTATGATTATGGACCGATTTTGATCAAAATTGGTATGCGGGATTTTTGGGGTCGGAGATTATAGATTTTTTTTATCAATATTAATAAAATCAAGATGGCGAATCCAAAATGGCGGACGAGATTTGATTATGGACCGATTCTGTTCAAAATTGGTATGTGGGGATTTTAGGGATCGGAGATTATGAATTATTTATCAAAATTAATGAAATCAAGATGGCGACTCCAAGATGGCTGACGAGATTTATGACTATGGACAGATTTTGTTCAAAATTGGTGTGTAGGGATTTTTGGGGTCGGAGATTATGATTTTTTTATCAACATTAACAAAATCAAGATGGCGGACGAGATTTACGATTATGAACCGATTCTGTTCAAAATTGGTATGTGGGGATTTTAGGGATCGGAGATTATGAATTATTTATCAAAATTAATGAAATCAAGATGGCGACTCCAAGATGGCTGACGAGATTTATGACTATGGACAGATTTTGTTCAAAATTGGTGTGTAGGGATTTTTGGGGTCGGAGATTATGATTTTTTTATCAACATTAACAAAATCAAGATGGTGGACGAGATTTACGATTATGAACCGATTCTGTTCAAAATTGGTATGTGGGGATTTTTGGGGTCGGAGATTATGGATTTTTTATCAAAATTAATAACGTCAAGATGGCGGACGAGATTTATAAATATGGACCGATCAAAATTAATAAAATGAAGATGGCGACTACAAGATGGCGGACGAGATTTATGATTAGAGACCGATTCTATTCAAAATTTGTATGTGGAAGCTTTTTAATTCGAACATTTTGTCAAAATTAATAAATTCAAGATGACGGCTCCAAAATGGCAGACGAGATTTATGATTATGAACTTTAATTTTTTTGTTTATTCGTTACGGTTGTAGCGATTTGTATTGTTGAACAAAAAATAAAAACTTGAAAAATTCGTTCGTTATGGTTTCTAGATGTACAAGAAACCAATTTTGAATTTTTTTAACCATACATAGGCGACCCATCGGACTGAAGTTCGAGCTAATATATAAAGATGTAATAAAAAAATTATATATTAATTAATATTTTACAGCTGTAATTCTGTTTACCTCGTCGTAATCCGGAGATATTGTGGTGGTTAAATCCAGATCTATGATTCCTGGAGTTGTGAAATTTTTGGAATCCGTTTCATTGTATATCACTGGAATTTGAATACCAGATCCAGCCGATATCATATGATCGAAATCTAATAAATTTACACTTTCTTGATTGCTAATATGAAATCTACCACCTGCTGTTTTTCCCAAATCGTTAATATTAGGTTTGATATTGTCAAAAATCGACGAGACAGTAGCAGCAGGACCTATAATATAAATATAACGCTGATGTTGTAACTGGGAGTGGCCAATAAATTAAGAAAAACTAAGGAATTTACCTTCTACTTCATACGAATCGCCTCTAATTATCTCCTCTTCTAAATCACCATAATTCGATTTATTAACGGTTATTGGTACATTGTTAAATTGTGGACAGTCCGGAGCATAGTTTTGACAAAAATCATAAGCATCATCCGGTCTGGATACTATTTTAATCATCTGTACGTCACCCTGTAAGAAATATCTTAAGATAATGAGACCTAACGAAATGTAAATATGTCACACTTGTCATTTAGAGATTTTAACTATTGTAATCACCTTGTAAGAAATCTGATAATATATTTGGATTCAGTACATGAAATCCTTTAATTTGATACCCAACATTAATGGGTTCGTACCAACCGTTAAAAAGTTAGATCTAGGCGCATTTACGTCAATTTGACATTTAGAAATGGAGGGTTTTTAATGGATTTGGATTTATATGAATTTATTGTAACATGTCATAATTATCATTTTAATCATCTGTAAATGAACTTGTAAGAAATATCTCTAAATAAATGGCCGTAAGACTTTTAATTACACAGGCAGTTTTATTAAAAAGAAGACTTGGAGATTTTAAGTTGGTAACATGTAATCTCACAAAAGTTATCTGTAATCATATTTGTCAAGATTAATGCTAACATAAAAATCTAAAATGCAATAATATTAAACAATATATAATTAATGTAAAGCAAGTGAACTGACACGAGAATAATATTTTAAAAGTTTAATATATCTCGCTGTAAGTGGCGGTTAAGTCTATAATAACGTGGTCACGTTTATTAAAAATTTTAAGTTGGTAACATGTAAGCTGTCAATTTTAATTATAAATTTACGGGGTTCGGTTTACAAATATTTTAAAAGTTTATTGAACTTTCTAAATTGACTAATATAAATTTCAATACAAAACACTTCGATCTATTGATATTTATTATTCTCTGCTTTAATCAATTAAAGTAATCGAAAACAATTTTGCAAAAAAAAATTAAGTTTAATAAACTTGCCGGATTTAATTGAAAATATTCTAAAATAAACAAATTATTATGTCAAAATTTTTTTGTTGGCTTTATTGTATTTAAAAAAAAAGTTCTGTATTCCCATAATTATAATTAGAAATTCATTAGGAGAAAATAAATTTTATAGCGTTAATATACGTTCTCAGAATGAAGTATATTATTAACTAGAATTTACTTGGACATACTTTAAAATTCCGGTGTGAAAATACCTGGAAATTATAGTCGCTACACCCTACGCTAATTACCCAAGTATTATAAATTTTAATTATCTATTGTGTAGGACGCAGAGCATAAAGGAATATCCCATTACTTTAATATTCGTCGTGTTTAACGGCGTTTGCGTCAGATATAGTGCGTAAACATGTCAAAAATTTTTGAACTCCCCTCGTAAATAATATATTTTTTTGAGGTTAAGTTTTGGTAAATAATAAAAATGTTTAATTAGTTATAATATTAAGAAATATAATAATATAAAACACGATTTGTTAAACTATTGTGATTAATTTAATTTATTTCTAACTTACCTTTTCACATTTTTAATATCCAAACACATTTTCAGCTTAAGCTTTAACTCGTTTTTTTTCGCATAATGCACAATAATTAGTTCTAGTTCGTATCCTACTGACTGTGCCATATTTTTTTTTAATATTCCTTTATTTTGTATAATTATTTATTGTACAACTCTTGGAAATAACAATATTATAATTTTAATAAGATACGACTCAGTTCAACCATTAAACAACAACTTAACCTAACTAAATCGTCTTTTTTTTCTAATGGCCTTTTACACATTAGGTTATTCATAAAGTTAATTGATATTAAATTTCACGTTTTATATTATCAAATTTCTTAGATAGTGTAAAAGCATTATAACAAATTTTAAGTTTTATTTCATTTAAACGAAAATATAAATTCCATTCAACAAGTATCACATTCAATTTGAACCAATCAAGTTTCGTGATTTCTATTCAGCAGGTCATAGTCCAGTTAAAATGAACAGAAAAACGGATATATTTATAGTTCAGTCATTGTTGTTTTAAATGTTATACAAATAATTTATTGTTAATTAATATTTTTTAATTATAACTTACATTATAGTATCCTTCGTCAGCTAATTGGAATCCAATATTTATAACTCCTGATGTACTGAGCGTTGAAGTCTTTGATCTTAATAAAGGTTTTGTGATGGTTTTATTACAGTCGATAATAGCTGTAATTGAATCACCTTTGACGCTAAAGGCCACTCTATGCCATCTAAAACGGATTTTATCAGAAATATTAAAATATACAGTGTGATACAAAATTTTTATATGGTATGGAAAATTCGTCGATAATATTTTAAATATATCTCTTGGTGTATGAGGGAGGATCAAAAATTTTAATACAATTCAATCAAATTAAAACGTATAAATAAAACGAAGTATAAAATGGAAAAATTGGAACAAATTGGAAAAAATTGAAAAAATTGGAAAAAACTGGAAAAATTGGATAAAATTGAAAAAACTGAAAAAAACTTGAAAAAATTGAAAAACACTGGAAATCTAATTTGGAAAAAATCGGAAAAAATTGGAAAAAATGGAATAACTGAAAAAATTAAAAAAGATCGAAAAAATGGAATAACTGGGAAAAAATTAAATAAGTTAAAGCATTGGAAATATAATTATTGGAAAAAATTAAATAAAATCGGAAATAAAATTGGAAAAATTGGTAAAAATTAGAAAAAATTGGAAATTTTTTTTAAAAAAATTAGAAAAAATGGAATAAATAGGAAAACTGATAAGAATTAAAAAAAAGTTGTGAACCACTGGAAAAAATTGGAAAACCTTGTAAATATAATTATTGAAAAAAATTGGAAAAAATTAGAAAAAATTAGAAAAAAATTGATAAAAATTGGAAAAAATGGAAAAAAATTGAGAAAATTGGAAAAAATGGAATAACTGGGAAAAAATTAAAAAAGTTGGAAAGAATTGGAAATATATTCCGATTAAAAAAATAGGAAAAAAATTGGATAAATTAAAAAAAATTGGTAAAAATCAGAAAAAACTGGAAAAAATGGAAAAAAAACTGGAAAAAATGGGAAAACAGGTAAAAATTAAAAAAAAATTTGAACCACTGGAAAAAATTGGGAAAACGGAAAAAAATCCAAAACACTGCAAAAAATTGGAAATATAATTATTGGAAAATATTAATATAAAATCGGTAAAAATGGAAAAAAATCGAAACGGAAAAAATTGGGAAAAATTGGAAAAAATGGAAAAAAATCGAAACGAAAAAAATTGGGAAAAATTGGAAAAAATTGGAAAAAATGGAAAAACTGGGAAACAATTAAAGAAGTGTTTTAAACTGCATAAAATTGGAAATCATTAAAAATGTAATTATTGGAAATTCTGAAAAGTCATTGGAAAAATTCGGAAAAAAATGGAAAAAATTGGGAAGAAAAATGGAAAAAATTAAAAAAAATGGAAAGAACTGGGAGGATTTATAAAACTTGGAAAACATTGGAAAAAATTAGAAATTAATAGAAAAAATTAGAAAAAAATGGGAAAAAATGGAAAACGTGGAAAAAATGAAGGGAAGTGGTAGAATTTAGTTAAGTTGGAAAACATTGGAAAAAATTAGAAAACATTAAAAAAAATTGGAAAAAAAATTAGGAAAATTTGGAAAAAATGGAAAAACTTGAAAATTGAAAAAAGTTGGAGATCGCTGGAAAAAATTAGAAAACATTGGAAAAAAATTAGAAAAAATGGGAAAAATCTCAAAAAGGTGGAAAACACTGGAAAATATTTCAAATCATTGAAAATATAATTATTGGAAAAAATTAGAAAAATTCGGAAAGAATTTTAAAAAAATCGGAAAAAATTAGAAAAAATTGGGGAAAAAAATGGAAAGAACTAGGAGTATTTATGGAAGTTGGAAAACATTGGAAAAAATTAGAAAACAATAAAAAGTGGAAAATGTTAAAAAAAAATTGGGAAAATTTAAAAGATGTAAAAAAGTTGAAAATTGAAAAAAGTTGGAAAACACTGGAAAAAATTGGAAAACAAAAAAAAATTGAAAAAAAACCGGAAAACTGGGAAAAATTAAAAAAAAAGGTGTAAAACACTGGAAAAAAATGGAAATCATTGAAAATATAATATTGGAAAAAATTAGCAAAAAATTCTGAAAATTTGAAAAAAATGGAAAAAATTGGAAAACACTGGAAAAACTTAGAAAACATTAAAAAAAATTGGAAAAAATTAAAAAAAATTGGGAAAATTTGAAAAAAATGTAAGAAACTTGAAAATTGGATTACATTGGAAAAAATTAGAAAACATTAAAAAAAATTAGAAAAAAGCTGGAAAAAAATTGGAAAAAAATTGGAAAAAAATTGGAAAAAAATTGGAAAAAAATTGGAAAAAATGGGAAAACTGGGACAAATTTATAAATGGTGTAAAACACTGGAAAAAATTAGAAATCATTGAAAATATAATAATTGGAAAAAATTGGGAAAAAATTGAAAAAAATTGGAAAAAATTGGAAAAAATGGAAAAAATTGGGAAAACTGGTAAAAATTTAAAAAAGTTCTAAAACAATGGAAAAAGTTGGACATCATTGAAAATATAATTATTGGCAAAAATTAGAAAAATTCGGAAAAGTCGGAAAAAATCGGAAAAAAATAGAAAAAATCGGGAAAAAATGGATAAAACTGAAAAAAAAATGGAAAGAACTGTGAGGATTTATAAAAGATGGAAAACATTGGATAAAATTAAAATACATTAAGAAAAATTGGAAAAAATTAGAAAAAAATTGGGAAAATTTGAAAAAATGGAAAAGTTGGAAAAAAATTTTAAAAAATGGGAAAACTGGGAAGAATTTTTAAGAAAGGTATGAAAGACTGAAAAAATGGGGAAACATTGGAAATATACTTATTGGGAAAAATCTTACAAAAATCGGAAAAAATTGGAAAAATTTGGAGAAAACTGGAAAAAACTGATAAGAACTGGAAAAAATTTAAAAAAGTAAAAAAAACTGAAGAAAACTGGAAATACTTGTAAAAAAAAATTAGTACTGAATTTTTTCATCTTCATTTAGATCATTAAAGTGAATAATTTTACATACCTTAATCATTTTCAAATATTTTTATATTATATCTAGATGCAATAAAAATAAATCACAGAAAGAAGTTTATATAAAGAAAAATAAAGAAAAACATATAAAGTTTCTAGTTTTTTCTACATAACGAGTCACACTGTAGACCACGATAACTACTAGACAATCCAAT